>JAWRVZ010000068.1:610000-1810000 GCA_037043235.1 Rhodeus uyekii
CAATAACAATAAAATAAAATAACAATAAAATAACAATAAAAGTGTATTTATTTTATGAATAGTCCATTCAAAAAAATTTTTGCAGTTGCAATTTGATTGAAACTGCAAACCTACCCACCCTTCCACCCCCATGTCTAAATTTTGGGTGTTAATATATTTTATTTTGCTTGCTGTAACTGCTCTGAGCTGTGTTTGTGCAAACAAACTGAGTGAGTGTTAATGAATAATGACTTGCATTAGTTACTGGAGACTGTGGACTCCAGTAGGTGTTTAAATGCTAATTATGTGGTTGTCTGAAGCTATTGATGACTGTTGATGGGTGTTTTTTTCCCCTACAAAACCACATACAAAAACTATTATTTTAAAAATAAATCATAGCATGAAATTATCAGGCCATTTTAACTGTCTATTGTCTCGTCAGGACTGTGGAAAGTGCTACATCTGTCCTGTTTGTGACACCCTCTGCCAGCCAGGTAAGAAAAACACTACAACAAATCCAATATTTTCGTTGTTTAGCTTGTGGATAATTTCAAAGTCTGATTATTTGATGAATTCCTTCCTCAAAGGTGGCTTTGTTGACTCAGTTTCTGGATCCATCTACAAGTAAGATAATATTCTCCTGCAAATAAACTTAAGATACTGCTTGCTGTTCTACCGTAATCATATAATGGTGTCATCTCTTTTCTTTTTTTCAGGACTGTCGCAGATGTTTTTGATGATAATGATGATGATGATGATGATGATGATGATGATGACGACAACTAAACCACTTGTTACTACCATGTGGCCAAAAGAGGAACGTGCAATTGGGCGTTGCGTTTCACAGATTTTATTTACATTGTAGCGTTATGTTCATTGTCGTTAAGTTATTTTTCTCTTTTTAATGTAATCACATCACACGCTACGGTCCGGCCAATGTATGCATACACGTGGATATTAAATAATTTAATTACCTTAAATTAAGTTTATTTAATTGAATTACATGTTTCCCTTTTCAACAGTCTTGTTATCAACATAAGTTATGATATGAAATGTAATGACAAAACTGTGTTGTTTTGACACTACTTATGGAATAAAATGATGGGACTTTTATTTACGTGCAAGTTAAATTCAATACAATGATCTGATAAAAGACACACAAAGATCTGATAAAAGACACAAAGATTTGATTAATGACATACAAAGATCTGATAAAAGACACAAAGATCTGATTGACACACAAGGATCTGATAAAAGACACACAAAGATCTGATAAAAGGTAAATATTTGACTAATGAAACACAAAGATCTGATAAAAGACACAAAGATTTTAATTAATGGCACACAGATCTGATAAATGACACAAAGATTTTAATTAATGGCACACAGATCTGATAAATGACACACAAAGGTCTGATAAAAGACACACAAAGATCTTGTAGAAGACAAAGGTCTGATAAAAGACACAAAGATCTGATAAAAGACACACAAAGCTCTGATAAAAGACACACAAAGCTCTGATAAAAGATACAAAGGTTTCATTAATGACACACAAAGGTCTGATAAAAGACACACAAAGATCTTGTAAAAGACAAAGGTCTGATAAAAGACACACAAAGCTCTGATAAAAGACACAAAGATTTGATTAATGACACACAAAGGTCTGATAAAAGACACACAAAGATCTTGTAAAAGACAAAGGTCTGATAAAAGACACACAAAGATCTTGTAAAAGACAAAGGTCTGATAAAAGACACACAAAGCTCTGATAAAAGACACAAAGATTTGATTAATGACACACAAAGGTCTGATAAAAGACACACAAAGATCTTGTAAAAGACAAAGGTCTGATAAAAGACACACAAAGCTCTGATAAAAGACACAAAGATCTGATTAATGACATACAAAGATCTGATAAAAGACACAAAGATTTGATTAATGACACACAAAGGTCTGATAAAAGACACACAAAGATCTTATAAAAGACACAAAGATCTGATTAATGACATACTAAGATCTGATAAAAGACACACAAAGATCTGATAAAAGACACAAACATCTGATAAAAGAAAAATATTTAATTAATGACACACAAAGATCTCATAAAAGACACAAAGATTTAATTAATGAAAAAGATTTGATAAAAGACACAAAGATCTGATAAAAACACAAAGATTTGATAAAAGACACAAAGATCTGATAAATGACATAAAGATCTGGGTGAGATAGAAGGTAAAATAGAGGCTAATGTTAGCTAATGTTGACACTCGGGTGAAGAATAAACACCCATTGACACCAGGAACGGTGATTATATTGTCGTCCACAGCATCGGATGACAGCGCTCTGTTTTTATGTCGCCGGCCGCTTTGAATGCTCGCGCTTTAACGCCAGGTGGATTCTGATTGGTTGACAATGCTTTTACCGTCCATCAGCTGGAAAAAAATATCCTGAAAAAAATTCCGTGTCCCTTTATTTTAATATTTTCATCGAGTTAAGACGCATTATATATAGTTTTAGTTATGGTTATTATCGTCGCTGAGAACAGTAATATACTGTTTAAGAATATCTAATCAAGACCAAACCAACAGTGAAATCTTCTGTAAACCTTTATTATGACATTTATGACGAGATCGACTGGTCATTTCCGGTTCACTGTCGAAGGAGGTAAACAGCGACTTCTGCGTTTTTGAGTACGGGATTACTCTATGAAATAACACATTGAGTTTGATTTATGTGTGTTTCCCGGTTTATAGGCTAGTACAATGCAATTCATCATTTAATAATTAGCATAATTAGGTTTCCTGATAACCATTCCTCCTCGCTAGCTCACTAAGCAATTATCCATCTGTAGGCCAACGTGTGTTAATGTAAAACTGCACAAATCTGTTCATTAAACTCATATAAATTATCAGTTTTGTTCTGTAAAGGATAAAACATGACTCGACATGGGAAGAATTGCACCGCAGGAGCAGTTTACACTTATCATGAGAAGAGGAAAGACACCGGTAATGTACATCTGGTCTTATTTATCAATCTAACGATTTACGTCACCTAAATATATACAAATACATATTATATAGTTACTATAACTAACTGCATCTTTCCTTTCTTGTCCAGCCGCTTCAGGCTATGGGACACAGAGTGTGCGTCTGGGGAAGGATGCGATCAAAGATTTCGACTGCTGCTGTCTGTCCTTACAGCCCTGCAGGGACCCTGTTGTGACGTAAGAGTCCCACTTTACACATGGTTTAATGCTGAAATGGTCTTTGCATGCGTTTATTGAAGTTTTTGTGCAGCCTTAATTGTATATGCTGGCCAATTCTTATGTCAGCAGCGTATTTATGTGTCTGTTTATATTTTCTTTCTGCAGTGAAGATGGATACTTGTATGAAAAAGAAGCCATTCTGCAATACATCCTTCACCAGAAAACAGAAATTGCCAAGAAAATGAAGGTTTGAGCACTTTTTTTTTTACATATGTATTTTGCTCCAAATATGAATGTCCTTTTCTTGTTGTCTATATATACAATTATTATTAATAAATTATTAAAGGCATATGAGAAGCAGAAACAGACTTTGAAGAGTGAAGGCCAGCTGGAGTCCAAATCTGAGGAGCGAGAGAGAGCTGAGAAGTTCAGACAGAGAGAGAACAACATCGTATCCAAGCCAATCAACCCCTTCACCTCGGGTATTAAATTTGGACAAACGTTTTGTCGTTCATTTAATTCTACCCCACCTTAAAATAACATTAAACCAAACATGTATTTCTAACTGCCGTTAATACGTGATAATGTACCTGGAAAATATATTTTTGAAAAAGTGGGGATTGAGCACTTATTTGCATGAAGAACGAATGTATACAGAGAGTGGATTAAGATAGATTTAGGACTTAAACTCTCTTCGATACAAAATCTTATCCTGTGTGAATAATTTTTTTGAATGTTGAAAATATAATTCCCAAATATCCACACGACTGCAAACATTAATTATTATTTAACTGGTAATAATAATATCCAACAAAAGGGTAAATTAAACTTTAAACAGTATTTTCAGGATTTGATCTGTTTGCAATAAAATAATTTTTCCACTGAAAGCAACATCAGGACGGCAACATTTTCGGGTTCAGTTCTCCTGCTTTTAAGTCAATGATTCAATGATTAGTTCATAAATACAGCTACTTGCTTAATTACTGAATGATGAATGTCCCCATGATTCACTGATTAAGACTTTTATTTGTTTTTTTAAGTATCACTTTGTTTTTACCATCATTGCCAATTTCATTATTGAATAAAATTTAAAAAGTAAAAAAAAAAAAGGTTTTGGGAACCACAAATTGATTACAAAGTTATACAAGTATAACTTTCTGAGATTTATACAGTTATTCCTGCTTGACTATGTGTTTTAACTAATTTCTTTAAAGGCAAATCTAAAGGTGATGAAAGCCCGAAAGGCTCAACCAGTTCTGACACTTCAGCAGGGGAGTCCAGTTCTTCGTCAGCTCTGCCCAGCTTCTGGATCCCCAGCCTCACACCAGAGGCCAAGCCCACCTTGCTTAAAAAACCTGTAGGTTTCTAGATCTGTCACTTTCCCCTCTCTGCCAGCCATGTGTTCCTAACCTTGGGTCTTCAGTTGTCTTATGTCATTCATGGAAGAGCATTACACAAGAGATTATTACCCTGAAATCAGTTTGCTGCTTCTGCCAAATGTTCTTTTGGTCGGTCACGATGCCCTTGATTGTTTTGTTTGTTCATCTCGTCTCCTGGTTCAGGTGGTTTTCCACTCGGCGTGTTCAGTATCTTCTTATCATGATTGCATGAGACACTAGGGAGATCAACATGCACTCATTTCAATATATACACCTCAAAAAGATATAATGAACTCCTTTAACCCAATCTATTATTTTTAACCATTTTTCCTTCTCTCCTGCTTTTTCAGTCAAAGGCTGTGTTCTGCCCCATGTCGGGACGTTCTTTGAAGATGAGTGATTTGATTTCAGTGCGCTTCACTCCACTCGACCCCAGTCTGGACAGAGTGGCCCTCCTCACACGCCAAGTAAGAAGTAATCCAAGATGTGATTCCTTTATCTCTCCTGAGCTGTGTCTCTCTATTCCCATTTAATGTAATACTTCTGAAACTCACTCTGAACTGTTGATTACACTGGTTCAGCCGACCAATCAGAGAACATTATGCTTGTTGGGAGGATGAGTTCATAGAGAATGGAGTGTTAGTGTGCTGCTGCTGCAAAAAAAAAAAATGTGTGTGCTTTTTAAACATTCAAGATTGAAATCCTATTCTAGTAGACCCCAAAAACAAAATCAAGAAAAAAGGAATGTGCCCCCTCTAATATAAAAAAAAAAAAAAAAAACTGTGATGCATTTTTTCAGGACTTCTTCTTGGTTAATAAAGTTCAAAAGAATTGCATTTATTTAAAATATATATATTTTTGTAACATTATAAAACTTTTCTGTGACTTTTTACCAATTTAATCAGTCTATACTGAATAAAAATGTTATATATTAAATGTTTAATTAACATTATTAAATGTTACATATTTATAGAATTAAAAAATTACTGACCCAAATATTTGATCAGTAATGTATAAAGACACTTTGAATTTTTGTATACCTTGTTTTTGAAATATTCCAAAAATGTTTTTCATGATCCTCAGGACAGATACGTGTGTGCAGTAACTAAAGACACACTTGGGAACTCGGTGCCCAGTGCAGTGCTGAGACCCTCGTGAGTTTGACTTTTACATTGTTTGTTCAACAATAATACATTTGGCTTTATACCTTTTCATACATTTAGTCCTTCCTCTCACTTCTAGTTTTTCTCTCTCTTTTTTTGTGTGCTGTCTTTCCCTCAAGTGGAGCCGTAGTCACTATGGAGTGTGTGGAGAAGCTCATACGGAAAGACATGATTGATCCAATAACTGGAGACAAACTGAAAGAAAAGGACATCATACCCCTTCAGAGGGTGTGTATAAGAGAAATGGTGCTGAAGAGAGTGTTTCAATATGTTACAAATGCAGTCAGCGTTTAAATGTCTCTTTGCTCATCGCCAGGGTGGGACTGGCTTTGCGGGCTCAGGAGTGGATCTCAAAGCGAAAGAGGCAAGACCCGTTATGCAAGCCTAAACAAGAGGATTGGATGACGCTTTGAACCTGTAAATATTAACATTCATTTTGCTGGACTTTTTTTTTTTTTTTGGAGCAAGGTGTAATTGAGTTGATGTTACAGTGCCCCAAAAGATATGTTATGTTTACAAAATATACAGTATGTTTTTCTTTTTAATAAATTTTACACACTGTAAAAGTCAAATTTGTTTTATTTTAATAGTTTGAGACGCTCAAGCATTTTGTGTTCATAACAGGGTTAAAGTTCATCATGAACTTCTATCAGGCTCCCAAAGTCAGTTATAGTGCTGACTTTAATGAAATCCATTCTATCCATGATCTCAGTGATGGAGAGAAGACCATCCTGAGAATAACAGCAAGGACACAGACACAATTTTGTAAATGCTGAAGGGAAAGAATGATTTAGTTTGGAAAAAGAGTGACCATTAACAATTATTTCATAAGCTTTTGTGAGTAGCAATTACACTTCCAATCATAATGCAGTGCAAGAAATTAAACCCCACTCCAAAATTAGTTTTAAAAAAACCAACATGGCTTTATTTAGAATTCACAGAGAGAAAAATGTTCCACCAATACAGTGTCAATCACTTTTGTCTCCTCCCACCTACTGAACCCCACCCCTCTTTCCCTTTTTCTCTGGCTTCATTTTGTTCATGTAAGTAGTGTTGAAGGTGAAATTACACAATACTAATGTGAAGTTTACTTTGTAAAAGTCAAAACAGGCCCGTTACTGATGCAACTGGCTTTGTATTCAGTGCTGAATTCCTGAGCATCTCTCAAGTAGAAGATGTAAGTCTGTTTCTTCACAATATAAGTAGGCTGGAGTGTCTGTCCATAAGGAATGCGAGTGTTCATCATAATTTTGATGCAAAGGCTGAAAATGGCTGTGTTTGACAATATATATATACAACTTTTATCTGTCTCAGTTAGAGTCTTCTCTTCATTGACTCTTGAAGCCTAACCCCTGATCCTTTCATTTTCAATTTCCTAGCTTCTCATCTACACCCAAAATATGCTGCCCTCCCCTGTACCCGCATATGCTAGCATTAAAGCTCATCGTGTCTCTTGGTGAGATCCTCTCCGTAATTAGTCGCCTGGCTCCCAACAAACATGTTCCAGTTTTCCAGAATCTCCTTCTTTGTGATTTTGTCATCCTGGTTAGTCAATTAAATGAAGCAGGTGGAAGTCCATTGTGATTCATTGGTAGCGAATTAAAAGAAAGACAGAGGTAAAGAATAATTAAAAATTGATTTGACTTATTTGCATTTATGCATTATTGTGAACTAAAGACGCTACCCATATGTAGACCCAGGGAATGTCACTTACGTTGTCTTTATCAGTTTCGTGAATGAGATGTCGGGCCTCGTTATCAGCATGGTCCACCTCTACAGGTAGGATCCAATGAGAAACTTCATTGGCATCAA
Organism: Rhodeus uyekii; assembly: GCA_037043235.1. Lineage (NCBI taxonomy): Eukaryota > Metazoa > Chordata > Actinopteri > Cypriniformes > Acheilognathidae > Rhodeus > Rhodeus uyekii. Next base: position 617,539 of record JAWRVZ010000068.1, read on the forward strand.
GAAAACCGTCCTAACAAAAACAAGCAAATCATGAACCTTGAAAGAGTAGTAAGGAAACACTCCCAGGTGAAGCTAAAATAAATCTTTCCCATTGCATACCTTGTTCATGTCTCTGAACTCTGAAAAGTGCTTCTTTTCTGTTGTGACCCAATCTGGTTCATTCTCTCCATTTTCAGAGGAATACATGTCCCCTAGGGTCAAAAACAACAGATTTATTTTCAATTTATTTGGCCACAAAAATATTACTTCTAATGCATGATTTTTTTTCTTCCCAGGAATGCTAGAAATGTACCAATGTATTCCTTTAGATCAATCTTGCCATCATCATTCTTGTCAATGTCTTCAATTGTTTCCTGTAACATTGAGGGATAGAAGTTTAGTGATCTATTCCAGTGTTTCTCAAGGCAAGGCAAAATACCACAGGGGAATTTTAAGTTTAGATATTTAGAATAGTAAATGTTAGTACTAATGGGTCAAATGTTTACAAAAATGACCTTGGTGTTGTAAGCACCAATGCTCTACTGATTGAGCAACAGGAAAAGTTGCTTTATCTAGTAAAGATTTATTTTTATTTATTATATTCATTAAATATGTTTTAATATAACATGCACTATTTTGAATATACTTACAGAACAGAAATCTTGGATAAAGTTAAGTTTAAAATATTACAGTTAATTTTTAATATTTTATTCATGTTTTTTTTTAAATATGAATTGCATAATAACAGACCACTCTGTAAAAACCCTTTGGTATATATAGGAATATATAGGTATACATAACTGAAATAAGCATATTCAAATGGAGAAAGTGTAACTAAATAAACAGTTAAATGTGAAATTGTGGATGTTTCTTTCAACAAGAGAAGTTAGGAAAATATCAAAAAAGAAATTCTCCCTGTATTGGTTTGCCTTGATTTTTTTTGTCCCTCTTTCTGATTTCTCTATCATTATATTCATCGACTCACCTGTATCACAATGTGTCTCATGAAGTCAAACTCCTCTGGATGGAGGAAGGCAGTGAACTCTTCTCTGGTAGCGACACCATCCCCGTCACGGTCTGCGGATTTGAACCGTCTCACATCTCTATTGAGCATGGCTTTGTAACCGGTCTTATCATCCACATCACTAAACTCTTCATCTGGAATACAGCAGTAGAAGTCAACCATTCGTACTTTACATCTGCAGTATGTATTAGAGTTTATGTTCTAAAGAAAAAAAATGTAACCTGAAATAATAATTAATCCTAAATGCAATTTCTTTTTTGCAAGATGTTGCACTATAACACACAATTTTAAACAGCCCTTTCTCATTAAGCATGATTAGCTCCCACGTCCAAATTCAAAAACTAAAGTTTAAATTACCAAGATAATATCCATAAGTGGTGTTCTTGTACTCCGCCCATCCAATCTTCCCATCCTTGTTCTGGTCATACTCTTTCCAGTGCTTGTCCACATTCTCCTCTATGTACCTCCTCTGCCTGTGCTTGATCCAGTGGTGTAGCTCAGCATGACTGACGAAACCATCCTTATCCGTGTCAATCTTATCCACAATTTTTCTGCATGGGGAATATAAATATACAAAGACACATGATAAAATTATTGTTCTCTTATTTAATGTATCATTCTCACATAATATTTTTACCCCAGTCTCTCTTTGCTCTCCTCGGGGCTTAGCTGGTCAAAGGTCTTGGCTTCCTCTTTGCCCAGGAAGGCCTCGTGGTCAAACTGGAAACCATGGGCATCATCGTGAAGGTGATCACTGAGGTCAATCTTATGATGTACACGCTTCTCCTGCGCAGGCACAGCAACTGTGACCCCAACAAACAGGGCAAGCGTTTGCAAAAAGAGCAGCTGCATATTCTCCCTAAAGAGTGTGAGAGAGAGAAAGAGTAAGAAAGAGAAAGAGTTTATTAATTCTGTCTAACTTTAAAAAGAAAAAAGTATGTTTCACACAAACACATAGTCATTGTGCTTAGCAATGGTCTCATTCAATTTGTAACTAAATTATAGAGCACAGGCATCTTATTTAAACGTTCAGAATAAGCTTCAACTATTTTATTTTAGAGCATAACAATAAAAATAAAAAACAAATATGTGATAACGTTTTGTATTGAGCAGTGATTTATAGCAGATAACGACTATTGAATAAACTGTACAAAAACAAATGGTAGTACTACATATGTGCAATTTAAGTAAAAAAATGCAAATTTTTTCATCTTAAATGTGCGAAATTACTTACCAAGCCTGCAGTGATTTCTGCCTGAGTACACCCTGAAGTTGAAGAGTACGCGTTGGCACTGTTTTTTAAAGTGCACGTAAAAGTAGGCGGGGCCGCAATGCTACGTGCCCTCAAACATGTTTTATTGACTGGAAAAAGAGCCAATCACAAATCCAGATTAGGCGGGGCCAAGGAAAATACTAAGTTCTACTGGCTGCAAAACGCCACGTTGACACGCGAACGCGCATTATAGAGCTAGGCGCGTTTTGGCAAACTGGGAAAAAAGTTTTATGGACAGCTCATCTTTGACATATTTCGTTTTCGGTTGTGTATAGACTGATGTATTAATGAAGATATAAAAGTTACTGTATGTTAAACAATCTTAATGTAACGGATATGTTTTCCGTTAAGTCTTTGAGGCGCAAGTTCATGTTCTGGTCAGTGTTCTTTTAAATTACGTGCACGCCATTAGGCAAAGTTGGAAAAACACTATCTAAAAGTCTTTAATGTCCATGTCGTTTTGTAAATTAAGGTTCAATAATTAAATGTCTCACTTGTTGATAAAATATATTTAGTCCTTGATTTATACGTTTTCTCTCATTGTCTCATTTCTCTCATTCTCACCTATTTAAAACATTATTCTTATATAAAGGCTCTGTATTAAATAAATAAATCTGTTGCGATTTGAAGATCAAAAGATTTGGGGTTTTAATGGGCTCTATAGTTAATATATTAAAGAGCTGTGTGTATAATAATGACAATATTAGCTGCTTTTTAAATGAATATTTTATTTAAATCTTTCCCTTTTATAGTAGACAGTTATTACTAAAGCTTGAATCTTTAACCTTTTCTTTTTTAAATGTACATTTGGCATAAACGTTCAGAAAGATGATATCCAAAACATTAAACAATAAAATATTGCAACAAAATGCTACTGGCTAAACGTACAGGTGGAAATTTATTGTAGACTTTTCATTGCTGCCTTTGAAACATATTATCAGGTTGAAATCTTAAATTAAACTTATCCATTTGGAGTACACTTTTCTCCAAGAGAGTGTGTTATCAGTATATCCCCTGTGAATCAAACTTAACCATTGTTTTTCTATTGCCATGCTCTGCTAGTATAGGTCTAAAATGTCTAAAAGTAACATCCAGCTGCTAACTGTTATGAGCAGGACATTTACTCAGGAGTAGATTTTTAAAACTTTTTTTCTGCTAATTTTGGAGGAATATTTTCCTCCAAAATTAAAGGTAATATTAAACACATATTTAATTCTAATAAATATGTGTTAAATTGAACTGAAAGCTCAACGCTATTATTGGTAGCTTAATGCATAATTAAGTTAGCCACACATTTGAACAAATAACCACAGAAGGGCCAACATTCACTACTGTTTAAAGGTTTTGGGTCAGTAATTTTTTTTTTTTTTCTAAAAAGAAATATTCAGCAAGGATGTATGAAATTGATCAAAAGTGACAATAAAGAATTTATAATATTACAAAATATTTCATTTTTTTAAGTATTCTTTTGAGCTTAAAAATATATTAAAATATTAAGTAGCTCAAATGCAGCTCTGGTAAGGATAAGACATTTCTTACTGATTCCAAATTTGTGTGTGGTGTTCAAAAATGGTATTGAGTACATTGAATATTCTTCTAAAACCAGCAAATCTTTCTGCACACATTTTCCTTCAATTAGCCTGCTCATGAGACAATGAAGACTTGCACCTATGAACGCTTGGACCAGTGTCTACTTATACCTCCTTCAACTTTATCGCCTCCTTATTCTGTTGTCTCTCGACTCCTCATCCTCCCTCGCATCTTTTCGCGCAACTTTTCACACCTGCCCTCTTTCTTTACCTCTTTGTCTCTCTCCAGACATATACAGAGCTTCGTTCCTCGGTCCTCACCCCTTTTTCTCTCTCTCTCTGTGTGTATGTATGTGTCCCCTCTCTTCTCTCTCTTTGCCTGTGGCTGTGTGTCTAGTACCATGGAGCAATTGAAGGTGACAGGGCCAGAGAGAGAGGAGGGGAGAGGGAGGACGTGGCACTCTGTAGCCTGGGGGCACACAACAACACACAGAGAGATAGAAAAAGAGAGAGAGAGATGGTAAAGGAAATGGGAGGGCAGAGATGACAAAATAAGGAAGAAGACAAGTGCTCTGGAACCAAACGGATGACACAGAGTGATGGAGAGGCTGTGGGCCTAATGAATTATTTGTAATTGGTGCATTAACATCAATGCCTCTGCCGAATTTTGGCGTCACACACTGGATATCAAGTACAACACTTACTCCTTTACCACATATACATGCACTCTCATGCATGTACACACGTTTTTTTAAGAACTTGATGTTAATTTGTCCCGGCATTGTTGCTATGGTGACCTCTCTTCCCCCTCCCCCCCAGCAGAGAGAGAGAGAGAGAGGGTGACAGGGATGAACTAACAAGACACTGAAAAAATGTGCCCTGAAGGAGTGTATGCTCACACACCAGCACACATAATAAACGCGCACTCAACGTCACATTTGTGCAACACACTGACACTAAATATTAACAACATTTTATTAGGATCCGTTCTAATTTGCTTCATTTTTGTAACTATTTCAAAAAGCATAACCCACACGGAGAAAGATGCTCTTCGTCTTCCATTGTGTTTCAGTTCAAACCCTTTGTCTATTTTCTGTGTCATTGTCTTTTTCCATGAATCCTCTGAACAAGTGACAAAGAAGGAGACGTAGGTATGGGGGGAGGCGGATAAGAGAGGAAGAGAGCGGAGGGTTTTGTCAACCGGAAATAAATAAAGCTGGCACCCTCCTTCTCCTCCGCCTCTTCTGTCTCTCTTTCTCGTGCCCTCTGTGTCCCCCTTCCTTGTTTTTTTCTATAAGGATACATCCATGGCCTCGTTATGTCTTCCCTTTTTCTCTCTTTCTGTTTCAGGTCCTTCGCTATCATGCGAGTACTGCACAAAACTCCTTGTGTTTATGTTCGTGCCACGACAGTGTCCGTTAACCTGATGTAGACTGTCACATTAAAGGGATAATTCACCCCAAAATGAACATTCTGTCATCATTTACTCATCCTCGTGTTTTTCCAGACCGGTTTGATTTTATTTCTTCTGGAACACAAAAGAAGACATTTAACAGTATGTTCAAGCTGCTCTTTTCTATACAATAAATGGTGTAAGTGGTGACCAGTGGCTGTCAAGCCCCCTAAAAGTAGCATAAAAGTAACTTAACAGTAGTTCACTTGGCTGGTACCATTTTAACTTAAAATTTAACAATTTGACATTGTTACAGTGTAATTACACAATGACATACTGAGTAATATTAATTAATTACACGAGCTTCCACTCAAGTGAATAATTCTTCAAATGTCACGTTAAAACAAAGTGCTCAAAAATAAAACGTTCAGTCTCCATTTGCTATTATTTTATAGAAAAAAGCAGTCTGAATATTCTACTAAATTTTATGTTCCACAGAAGAAACATTGTCACACAGGTTTGAAAAGAAAAGAGAGTTAGTAACTGATGACTAAATGTTTATTTTTAGATTAAAAATGTAAGACATGATACTCTAGATTTAAGTCTCTGAGGCTCCCATTTGTCCAAGACACCATTCCCACCTGTCTATGCACTTCTATTGTAATAAAAATAAACTCAGATCAGCATAATCTTTTACATCTATTTTAGTTCAGTTTTGTTTTCTATATCTACATTTGAATCATTTTAAGACTTGACTGAAAGTTTGCTGATGCCCCCTAGTGGGCCCCGGTCCCCTGGTTGAAATCTACTGCCTTAGACTACATGAAAAAAAACAACCATATGGTTCATAATTCACAGATTATATGTCTAATGCCCAAAAAGTGAAAACAAAACCATTCTGATCCTTCTTACCTCAAGTGAGGATTAGAGGTTTCATATTTATTTGACTTTTCCCTTAAGTTGAACCTTTCATATTAACTAGCAGCAAAACTGTCATGCTTGTATGTAATGTTGGCTCCTTTGTAAGAACGGCAAGTCTCTCTCTCCCTCTCTGTTACTCTCTCGTATTTTAACGTGTCACAGGCTCTTTGGTTTTTTAAAGCTAATCCAATAAAATATGCAAATATAGCATTGGGATTGTGACAAAGTGCAGTGGAGGGTAAACATGCCATATACACTCTGGTGTGTGTGTGTGTGTTTGTGTGTTTAGCAGAAGAGAGGCCCTTGCACGCAGGTCTGAAAGTGTCTACTCATGTTTGCATGTAATCATACTAGCAAGCATGCAGCATACAGAGAGCTACGGAGTAAAGAGTGAAATTTCTCTCTCATGAGAATGTCAGTCTCGATTTAAAATACAAGAATATAAAGTCTGCTCATTATGTTTACCATTATGTAAATAGTTTTCTTTTAACATTCTTGCTTATTTTGGAGACTAATGCCTTTTTAAAAACTTTAAAAAGTATACTAAAATAAATTTATTTATTAAATAATTAACAAAATAAATATTTTTTTATTTTAAAGTACTTTCTGTATTATATTATGTGATAACAAATCTCTTATGCTCACTGAATATTTTTTTTAAATACAGTAAAAACTGTAATATTGGGGAAATATTATTACAATGAAAAATAACTGTTTTCTATTTTAATGTATTTTAAAATGTCAGTTATTCCTGTGGTTTCTGCATCATTCTTCTACTCTTCAGTGTCAAAAATAAGCCTAGGACTTGCTGCTTATTAATGGTCAAGATATGTATTTATTTCTTTAAAAAAAAGGGGGGGGGTTCTTCCTTGCTCCAAACTTTTTAGTATATCAAAATATAATAGTTTATATATATATATATATATATATATATATATATATATATATATATATATATATATATATATATATATATATATTTTTTTTTTTATTTTATTTTTTTTTTATTGTATAACTATAACTTAAAAATACTAGATTATGCATGTGAAGGGTGTATTGAGACATAATGCATTGAATTTTCACATGACAATATTCCTTGAATTCTGCAGATTCATTCCTTTTGGTTGCTTTTTTTGCTGGGGTGAGATATTTTTCTGCTCCCAAACAAAATTGTATTTGTTACTTGTCTGAGAAGTGAGTTTATGATAAATCAAAGGGTTAATGCTTCATTTATATCATCACACTGGAGTTTGAATACTTCAGAGAAACATATTTGAAGAATCTGAAGGGAAAATAATAAGTTGTTTACTATTATTTGTATATATTGGGGTCTTTGTAATACCTCATATAAAACAGAAAAGCAGATCTCATCAGAGGGTTAAACAATTGGACATGAAACTCCATAGAGCAGGTGTATGATCTGAATCTCGCTCACAGCTCTTAGGTTAGCCATTTTTTTAAGTCCGTATCTACAAACAGCAAATTGCCTTTGTGAGAATTTAGAAATAGCTTTATGTCTCCTCTTTTTCAGTCTTTTTTTTGCCTCCACCTCTCTCTCTCTCTCTCTCTCTCTCTCTCTCTCACTTCATCACCCCTTTTCCTGGCATTAAGTCCAGACCTGACACTGACACTGACTCTGTGTGTCATCCCTCTCTCTCTCTCTTTCCCTCTCTCCCTCATTGCTTCAAGGACCAGAGTGCCTGCAGATGCATTTCTCTGTAACCCACTACCCCTCCCTCGCCTCCTCTCTTTCGCCCTGTCTAACTCTCTCCATCTTTCTTTCCCTTTTCCTCTCCTCCCTTGCTCTCTCTCTCTCTCTCTCTCTCTCTCTCTCTCGAACACAGTCTAACATTAACAAAGCGAGATAGCAGAGAGAAGGAGAGAGGGATGAACAGAAAGTGATAGAGACACTGAGCAAGTGTGGACCACTTTTACAATTCATTCATCTACCAGGTGAGTCTCCTGCCTTCACTGCCAACGTAACGATTGAGACGTTAATAGAATCATGACTTATTTTTTGAAAATAACAAATAGGTTTAGGGAAATTATAGGGTAATTGTAAAAAGGTTGTGGCAGACTTGACCTTTGACATTTTCCATTTTGCACTTAGTATTTTGTGTGATTCCACAAAGGCAACATTTTAATTATTTCAAATGTGCCTGTTTTCAACTTGGCCTGAGAGTTATACAAAGTCACATTAAATTAATTAAATTAATAATTTAAAATAGTGAAAACTTTTTACTTTTTTTCTGTATGTCAACATGACAACATTATTTTATCATTCATTATTATATTTCATAAATGCATCGAATATTGTATATTACTACATATGTCAGCACGTGTTGTATTGAGCCTCTGTATGTGTTTTGTATCAATATTTAACTGTTAATTTTCAGGTCATATTCGAGCTCTAATAAAATATATTAATTTTATTAATTTATTTTCTCAATGAAGTACAGGATGTTCTTTTGCATTATTTAGTCAAAAAAAATGCAGAAATAATTTAATATAGTTGTAATGCAATTTTTTCTGACACCCTTAGCTGTGTTGTTTTGCTAAATGTCATTTTATTCTTATGTTTCTCTTTCCGTACGTCTTTGTATTTCTCTCTATTTAGTAGTCCTAGATCATTTTTTGTCTTTGAGGGTCATATTTTATTCTAAAAACCCATACAAATATAATGAAGCACTTCTACGTCATCTTTATTGGCTAGTTTTATAGTATTTATGACGACGGCCTCCTTTCGGTGTATGTTAGTAGTTTTACATGCAGAACTAAATGGAACCACAGATATTTTCTGACTCTTCAGGAGTATTTATTTATTTAGCTGAACAGTGTTTTATAAATTATGTGCAGGTACTTGCTATTTTTGTGACATAAATGCACTTACATTTCAGTGGGTGGCTGCACACCATTTTCATACTGTTTTTTGTTGTGTAGTCAGAGTTTGTAGTTGAAAACGTGGATTATGCGCCATTGTGTGCGGTGTATCTATAATTATCTCTTTGTTTTGTAAGAGTCTAGCTCTCTCTGTTGTTTGGAGCCTGTGTGTTTCTGTGTATTGTTGTTAACATTAGCTGACAGTATTACTCTCTCCAGTCATGCGTGTGTGTACGACGATGTCAGACTAGATGTTCTGTACTTCTTAATTACTCGCTGTGTGTGTGTAATGGACTCTGTGTGTGTGTGTGTGTGTGTGTGTGTGTCTGGAGGGTTAATGTGTAATAGATAGATAGATAGATAGATAGATAGATAGATAGATAGATAGATAGATAGATAGATAGATATATAGATAGATAGATAGATAGATAGATAGATAGATAGATAGATAGATAGATAGATAGATAGATAGATAGATAGATAGATAGATAGATAGATACAATAGTGACCCATACTTTAGAGACAGCAGATGCGTCATTATATGAATACTAATTTGATAAAATAAAGTATAAACATTCTGTTGGGCATATACTGTTTTAAGTGTTAATAAATTGTATTGTGCCATCTTAAGACAAATTGATACATTTTGATATATGCTGGGTTATTCCTATTATGCCTTCAGAATGGTAACAGGGTTGACTGATACTTTCATTGCTGATACTTTAAGAAGAACCACTTTTAAATAATCTCTTGTTTACTTTACAAAATCATAATAACAAGGATGACATTTTAAGATATTCATAAAACGTAAAATAAATGGGTGACACTTTGTGGACTTTTACTTGTCACTGGAAAGTAAACTTCTGAAAGGACAATGATGTCCTTAAGACAGTGAGTGAATCATTAAGAATTATTAATTTTATTCTATACAATTTTCTTTTCATTTAGATGCAAAAACGATAGTTTATAATGTAAATAATAATAATTATTAATAATAATTATTATTATTATTGTACATGTAAAACTTATAAAAATGTGCATATAAAATATTATAAAAACATTATAAAACACAAATGTGCATATTTTTTATAAAACTGTATATGCACATTTCAAATAACAATAATAATAATAATAATAATTATTATTATTATTATTATTATTTTAATATGCATATAGAGTTCCTAATAGTTCAAGAAGTTGTAAACACAAGGACTGAGGAGATGCCCAAAAAATGTATTATCATTATGGAAAATTGAAAAATACAAATCAAAAATAATTTTAAAAAGCTTCTTGATGTGTATGTTAATGCACAATAAGATTTGGCATCAACTATTCATTGTTAAAGTCCTTTTTCCCCATATGCAAGAGACAAACACCTGTTTTGTAGAATGACCAAGATGTTCTCAGTTACAATTCATTAACATAATCAGCAAATTAGCAGACACACACACACACACACAAAAACAATTCTTGGGGTTTTTGTATAATTAAAAATCCATGGAGAGGCCAAAAGAATGAAATATGAGAGCTGTACATAAATACAGTTGTTGTTTTGTTTTTTTACAGCTTTACTTCTTTTGTTCTTCATTCAGGGTTGGAGTGGTCTGGATGAAAGTAGGAGAGGGTCAGTGTTTCTCCCAGGTGACATTTGATGTATGAGAATCTGACCATGCTCAACTTACAAAATGGTTCCAACTGGACTGGCCCAAACAACTGGTACCACCCGGCTGACACCATCACCCCTCAACACGGGACAGGTATGTAAGCTTTAGTGAATTAATTCTGTATCTATTAATAAAGCACCTCAGTGTGTGAACGTACACTGTTTGTGTATGTGTATGTGTATGTGTATGTGTATGTGTATGTGTATGTGTATGTGTATGTGTATGTGTATGTGTATGTGTATGTGTATGTGTATGTGTATGTGTATGTGTATGTGTATGTGTATGTGTATGTGTATGTGTATGTGTATGTGTATGTGTATGTGTATGTGTATGTGTTTGTGATGTCAGCTTTGGGGTGAACCAGCAATTCTTTTACTTGACTGAGCACAAACAGAGGGTGCCAACAGCTACACCATCAGCCACACATGTACATCCACACCCACATACAAACACGGCAGTCTCTGGCCTTGACATCCTCTGTTTCATTACAGGAAGGCGGAACTAAAGCGAGCAGACATTAGACACAGAATTAGATGCCCATAATACAGTTGCTGCTCATTCACACATACACAAATAAGGTCAAACTGTCAAACACAAGATGCTGTTGTGCACTAGAATTACACAGTCTTCAAAGAGACAGTTCTGTCTATATAATAACACACATTTACACACTGAAATGCAGCACTTTTACAAGACTCTCTTAAGTTTAATGTTTTTTTTTCTCATCTCAGATGTTTGCGTGGAAGATCTGAATGCACAGATGGCTGGAGCAGGGGAAGGAGCGGTGCATGGAGAGAGGGATGAGGTGGACGAGTCGCAACTACACCTGCAGCTAAAGCGGAAGCTGCAGAGGAACCGTACCAGCTTCACCCAGGAGCAGATCGATGCCCTGGAGAAAGGTGTGACTCAAAGTGCTGGTTCAAACTCAGCATGCCATGCAATGTTTTTTTGTTTTACATACAACCACTGTTGACTATAGCAAATCATGATAACAGGGTTGACATTTTAAGATTTTAAATAACATGCAAATAAACAGACAACCCACTGAACTCATTGAGAGTTATGATGTCATCATTAGAAAGTTATTTCGATCTATAGAATAGCTCATTACTTCAAAAATGGAGAATAATAGGTTTGGCACAAAAATAAAATCAAAGCTTTTGTTTCCACACATTTTGCTTTCAATAAATGCATAGTACATATATTGTTGTAAATATTACAAGTAGAAGCTGGACTAAGGAGAGAAAATTCTAATTAAAAACACAAAATATAATAAAACTTAAGATTAACTTACAGAATAAGATGAGAATAAGTAAAGCGTACTTAATTGTGTTAATGTGTTTAGATATATATTAATGCATAGCAAAATGCAATGAAACTGTTAAAGTCCTTTTACCATGCAAAAGAATCTCAGTCCTATAGTGTGGATATTCTTGTGTGTGATTGTTTTTACCTTTTGTGTTTGTAAATGATTCACATTCTGCCTCAATCCCCCCTTTCTTATTCTTTCATGTTTTATACTTTACTGTAAACAGTCCATAAAAGCATAGTTCACTCAAAAAAATGATTTTGTGCTAATTTTACTCACCCTCATTTTGTAGCAAACAAAAAGGTATTTAAAAGGCATTTAAATTTTTCATACATATAATTTTTTTCTTCCATACAATGAAAGTCAATGGGGTCAAAGTCGTGTCTTGTACAGAAGAAAGTCATGCAGGTTTGAAACGACATGACAAAACGTTATTGGATACATCCCTTTAATATTTAAAATGTGCAATTATGTTTGTACTACATATTTGGTCTTCTGTTAAGTTTTTTAATCTGTTTTCCAGAATTTGAAAGGACTCATTACCCAGATGTCTTTGCTAGAGAGAGATTAGCAGCAAAGATCGATCTTCCAGAGGCTAGAATTCAGGTATTTTCATGAAGTATTTTAATGATTTGAATTGTGTTAATGCTAAAGGACCTTTAAACAAAAAAACACTGTCCATTATGCACTGACCCATATTGGGTGATTGACAGGTATGGTTCTCCAATCGGAGAGCTAAGTGGAGAAGGGAGGAAAAGCTGAGAAACCAGAGGAGATCAGGGGGCACCAGTTCCTGTTCTCAGACACATACTCCCCTGAGCACATCCTTTAACTCCCCGGTATATCATTCCCATCATAGCAACAGCTCAGGTATGTATTTTTTAATGACTTCACACTATTAGAACATGAATAACTATTAGAACATAATAATTGGTGGCTAGACTTTTCCTTTGTCTTCTCTCCTATTTTAATGCATATTAAATTGGTGTTTGTTTCACTTTGTCCTGTTTATTACTTCTCTTTCTTCAAACTCCTTTCTTCAAATGTCAGTGTCAAACAAAGTTCTTCATTGATTACCTGTATTGCCAAAGCATCAATACACACAAAAGCAGCAGCAGTACTGGTTATATTACAGGTAATAATGAGCTGATTCTATTCTCTTCTGTTCTCTCATTAAGGCTCAATGCACAGTCGGAGTGATTCGTCTCTTTCAGCCTATAGCTCTCTGTCTGTCTTCTCCAGTATGCAGGTAATTCATGACCTCCATAACACAGTACCCTAATAGGCAAGGTATTTGTTCAAATTTGTAATTCCACATCAGTATTTAAAGTGTACTTAGTGATTCTTGTTTCTGTTATGACTTATAGGCTAGTACTGACACCTAGTGGCGCTCAACGGTTTTATGTGAAATAACAGTTCACACAAAAATTAAAATGCCATTATTTACTCAACCTCATGTCCACCCGAAACTGTGTGAACTAATATGTCAGAGGGTTTTATCAACCATACAATGTAAGTCAATGGTCATCAAAACTGTTTGGTTACCAATAGTTAAAAAAAGTGTTGGAACGATACGAAGACGAGGAAATTGTCATAAGTGCGGGGGTGAACTGTCTCTTTAACGCTCTAGTCAGGCATATGATAATATGATTAGAGTCGTTTAACAAATTATGGTTTACACATAAACACAGGTTTAAAATCATTCAAAAGACTATCGATTCCCAATATGAATGTGCTCACTGAATTAAAAAGGGGGCTATTTCAATAATAATAAAAACGCTGCACGTGTATGCAGATAGCGTCTATTCAAAAGATGTATGTGTATATTTATATAAATATACACTCTTTTGAATAGACGCTATGTGCATATATATATATATATATATATATATATATATATATATATATATATATATATATATATATATATATAATATATAATATATAATTGTAAAGTCAGCTACTTGCTGTACGTAAAATATAAACACAATTTTATTCTATTAAGTCAATGTTTATTTTTAATGTCTTAGTTAAAAAATTATGTCCTCTCAAACATAATAGCATCTGCCTTTTTGTTTCTTTAAAACATGCAAAAGAGAGTGCTTTCTACAATAGTAAATAATGCAGACAGAAATTCTAGTACACGCACCTATTACGCAACTGAAAGGTAAAATGCAGTGCTGATGTTCAAACTACGTGATTTTGATAAAGCGCCCTCTAGAGTTGCTGCTGGAATTTACATAGCCTGCTATAGTTTCTACAACTAAACACCCGCATGTATTCAGCATGTTTACAGTTCAGCTGGTCAGTTTTACTCTAAATCCCCTCCCTGTAGTCAAACATATCAGCATTATATTTAGTGATTTCAAAATCAATCACGTCACGGCAACACACCCAGTTCAGTGTGTGTGTGTGTGTGTGTTGTTCTGACTTGACTGTGCCACATTGATATAAGATACCACCATATTCCTGAGTAATCTTTTAAACTAATATGGAGTGTTTCTTGTGTAATGAGCTGTCAAATTAGGTTATTAATGAATATGTTGATACTGTAAATGAAATGAGATTAATCTTTTATCTTTTTTTTACCCTTCTCTTCTCTCCACCAGTCTTTGCCCTCCCAATCCACTCCAACTTACTCCTGTATGTTACCTCCTTCTCCTTCGGCCCTCCCCCCTCTTTCTCGTAAATTTGACTCCTCGTCCTACTCCTCTCCCCACCTCCCGCCCCCACCCACGGTGAGCACAAACACAGGTGAGTAACATTTTGTAACATTCTCCACCCTCATGCCGCATATGAATACTGTAGCTAATCCACAGGCCAAAAGACTGCATGAGGAATGAGAGTGTGAATGTCATTTAGCTGCTTTGTGTCTTCCTTTTGTGTTACAAAAAGTCTTTAGAAGTGAAGAACAGAAGAACATTTAGAAGTGAAGAACACAATGATAAGACCCTGTTTGTCTTCTAGGATTCTTTCCCGGTGTTTCCGCAGCAGGGCAGACGTCAGTTCAAGGAGGTGATCAGGAGCTGGGACAAGGTCTGAGTCAGTACTGGACGAGACTGCAGTAAACAACACACATTATCGTTATCAGACAAAACCAGCAGAGCTTCAGTCAGCAACTTTGAACTAAATATTTAACAAAATGGCATCAGGAAACCCTACTTATTTAGATGATTAAGAAATCAGGGAAGCAGACTATGTAAGCCATAATCCTGTATAATAATAAAAAAGAAAACGAAAGAAAAAAGATGTGGACATCACAAACCTGCACAGGCTGAAGAGAAAATGGACTCTAGCATTTTTGACCTGCACCTTTACAGGCTTAATCAACACCATGCCAGACAACAGCACAATAGCATGGGTACGTTCTCAGATATTGGTGGTAAAACAGTGGACATCTAAAACTGGCTCATGTTTATGCAACAAAAAATGTATTGTTCAATTGATGTGGCAATTACAATCAATATGAAAAACAGCATGTGACCAAAACGAGGAAGATTTCAAAACCACATTTGTAGTTATACACCACTGTTCAGAAGTTTGGGGTTACTCAGAATTTAAAAAAAAAAAAAAATTATACAGTGGAACCCACTTATCTCGACCTCGGTTATCTCACCAACCCGGTTATGTCAAAGTTTTTGAAGCGGAACCATCAAACTCCCTATTTTTCTTAGCATTTTCTTATTGGTTATGTCGCTTCTTTTATGTCACCGAACCCTGATATCTCGAGCACAAAAGAGGGACAAAGTTGCCACTTTACCTCAGATATCTCGATCCCCGAACCTAATGATAGTACCGAGTTCACTGCGCATACGCTGAGTTCGTGTTGCACGTGCATCACGGTCTGTACGGTCGCTCACTCACTCTTGCGGTACAGTGCCATGCAGTCGCGAAACCATGGTAAATGGTAGAAACCATAGTAAACCATTCTCAGAACTGTGTCAGAGCGAAATGACTGTGTTATGAGCGAATGTGTTTATGTGTATTGTGACTGTGTTTACGCTGTGAGCAAAATTGTATTTGCAATGTTGGAGAATATGATTAAAGGTTTGTATCGAGAATCGAAGGTGGTTTTTATCGTATACTGGTAAATCTTGCACTGGCTGTCAGAGTGATTGACGACTGCCCAGATTATGAGCTTTATAGACGGGTTTCACACTCTTCTCAAACATGTAAATCAAACCGACAAACATCACAAATAAAATATGAAAAATTGAAACAGTAGATTATGAACAGTCAGCGGTAGAGCGGTAATCTCTCTCCTAGCTCAAAAACACTCCCCATGCGCGCACGCTCACACCAGAACAGCCGCACAGAACAGCATATGCTGTCTTAAAGGTATATTCCCAACATAAACATAAAGTAGCCGTTACAATCTCTGCTGTTAGTTGGTGCACATATGCCTTTTGTTGTTAGCAAACCTATACAGTGAGTGTATGTTTTTATAGCATGCCGATCGCTATCAAATAAATTGCCATATTGGCTTTTGGTTATCTCGACGTTTTTTTGCAACCCCCGAGGCGTCGACATAACCGGGTTCCACTGTATGTATCTTTTTGGGGGAAAAAAAGGTCTCTTTCACTCACCAAGGTTGCATTTATTTGATCACATTTACAGTAAAAACAGACATATTGTGAAATACTATAACAATTTAAAATCCTTTCTATTTTCATCATTACTCCAGTCATCAGTGTCACATAATCCTAAAGAAACATTTATTATTATTGTCAATGTTGAAATCAATTGTGCTGTTTAATATTTTTGTGGAAACCGTGATACATTTTATTAAATATTTTTTTATTGGAAAATTTCCAGTAACATTATAAATGTCTTTAATGTCACTTTTGATCAGTTAAATGTGTCCTTGCTGAATAAAAGTATTATTATTTTTTTAATCATACTAATTCCAAACTTTTGAACCGTGTAGGTCCAAATCATTCACTTTAAAAATAAGAGACCACCAGCAACCAGTCCATCATAATAATAGCACTGACGTGGAGAAACCGATGACAATCATGCTTAAACCTGAGCTAAGCAGTGACAATCAATCAATTGCACAAAGTAGCTTAAAAGGATCAAAACTGAATATAAACCGATGTAGCCGATGACAATCAAAATACACTACTGCGAAAGGCTGCAAAGACAATCAAACACACAACTGATCATGTGTAATATGCTGAAGTTAAACTAATGATTTATTACTGTACATTGTTAAATGGACATTACTGTGATTTGATTATTGTTTTATTTCACCACTCTGTAACATTCATAGGTTATTCCCCCCTGTTAGTTCCCATGAATTCACTATAGATTTGTATGTTTGAATGCGTGTGCATACGAAAGTGAGAGACAGAGATAGGGAGAGAGAGAGAGTGATAATGTTTCTGTATTTATTATTAGAGTTGTGAACATTTTAGTGTAAACCCTTTTATGGAATATCTTAACATTGAAATAAAAATATTACAGTGAAAAGGAACATGTATTTGTGTGTTTGTCTGTGTTTTGCTTCTTCATCATACAAAGTATTTGCATGTATTCTTTTTGCATCTCCCAGAACATTCTTCTATGCATGTCTGTTTCCCTTCATCTTTCTATTTTCTCTAGAGCAATGGTGAACTGGTTCATTTGCAGCCGTTTGGGTTGTGTTTACTTATTACTGTCACTGAACAGTAGCATTTCCTGCCTGTGTGCTGGCGGATTTCCTGTTTTTGTTACTCACATTACCACACCCATTGAAAATAAAGTTCTGACAATGTTATTCTCACAGGGACTTAAATGCAGACAGCACAGAAGTTATGGATAACATTGATGTCATCATATATATATATATATATATATATGTATTTTAATCTCAGAACACTAATATAGAACATATGACTTGGTTAAATAATTGTATGTAAACCAAAGACAGATTCAAATTAAAATCTGTACAAGTCTGTTTGCTGTTTGTTCTAGAATTTCCTATGGCACTCACAATGCCGGAAACTGGAACGGATACACTTAGAGGTCTGACTCTGCTCATATCTGAGATGTATCCTCCAAATTTCCGGTGCACTACACTTGATGAGTTTAATTAAGGCCGATGTTAACGAGCTGTGGCGACTGAGAGGGTAAAAGCACGCAAAATTCTCTGTTTAAGCAAAGGTCACTGTAATAGTCACGTCTCTTCTATTCCCATGAGGCCTGCAGTCCCCAATCAGAACATGTTTTATCTAGTCTGTGTGAACATGGGGTCTCCTCCCTCAAACTCATCGCTCCATCTCTAGCCCCTCCCTCTATCTGTTCATCTCTTGCCCTCTGCACAAAGTCTTGGCCTGTGGTTCTCAAGTGAATAAACACATTCTCTGTTTCTCATGCAAACTTCCCTGGAACAGCTGAATGCGACAGATTCAAATTCTGATACATGTCTATACATTAAAAAATATTCCAGGTTCAGTACAAATTAAGCTTAAATGAAACATTTGTTTCATAATGTTGATTAGCACAACAATTAAATTTTACCTGTTCCTGCTTTTCATTTAAAAAAGTAAACATCTGGGACATGGTAAGTCACTTTCAATGGAAGTGAATGGGAAAATCTAAATGTTAAAATATTGACAGCATTAAAAATTAAGTCACATATGCTTGTTAACAGGATTTTAGTTGGATTTTAAAACCTGCTAACAAACCATTTCCATGATAAGTTATATCCGCTTTTACAACGCTGTCTTTATTACAATGTAATGCAGCAAACCCTAAATTACTGTAAATGATTTAAACAGATTTACAGCTCATAAGTTTTAATTAAGATACGTATTTTCATAAATGTATAAGCTTCACATTTATGCTTTTAATTCCTCAAGAACTTGGCCCTTGATTTTTGTGTTAATCAACTTTATATGCCATTTGTATATAACATACCTGTACATAGAAATTTAGACTGTGTATTGTGTATATATATATATATATATATATATATATATAAAACTTTTATTCACTTATTCTATTTTTTATTATCTGTCTTGTCACTGTCATTCAGTCTGTACTGTGGAAGCTTCTGTCACCAAGATATAGTCCTTGTTTCTGTAAACATATTTGGGAATTAAAGCTTTTTGATTCAGATTCAAATGAGGAACTCTGCCAACTGACCTTAGCTTGGTAAAAGGAATATTCCGGATTCAATAAAACTCACTTAACATTACATGTACATATGTGACAGATGCCCTTTTTAAATCCCAAAATTACTAAAATGCTGTACACATGGCAGGTTGGCCTGACTAATAAAAGTACAGGTAGTTAGATGGCATACAAGTTAAGTCATTAGGTCTAATGCCATTATATAGCAGAGAAAATAGAATTATAGATAGAAAATAGAATAGTTCACAATTAGAACTATTTAAAA
The DNA here is from genome assembly GCA_037043235.1 of Rhodeus uyekii. Lineage (NCBI taxonomy): Eukaryota > Metazoa > Chordata > Actinopteri > Cypriniformes > Acheilognathidae > Rhodeus > Rhodeus uyekii. The sequence goes on from JAWRVZ010000068.1 coordinate 636,892, forward strand.
TTCAGTTAATTTTGGAATAACACAACATACTTTGTTTTCTGAGAGGGGTAGCCATTTTAAACTCTGTACCACATTTAGAGTCCACCAAACTTTGTATGTGTGTGTCTGTGTGTGTGTGTGTGTGTGTGTGCACGTGCGTGCATGTGTGTGTGTCTGAGAGTTCTTTGCTGGTTTCCTGTCACAGAGGAAGTGCCTCACCCAGCTGTGTTGCTCCCTATTGGCTCACGGTCAGGAGAACAGTGATTTGGGGCTGATATGGTGGCCGAGCGAGGGATAGATAGAGGGAGTGCAGAGCGAAGAGAGGGAGAAGCAGCCAGGACAGGTCAGAGGATAGACAGGAAGAAGTGCACAGCTAAATAAAGACAGACAAGATGAAGAGAGCAAGTGAAGGAGGGTGCAGACTCAAGAGCATTTCATCTCTGCTAAAGAGGAAATAACTCTGAGGTAAGACATCAGAGAGCAGATGAAGTTTCAGAGAAGAAAAAGATAGTTGCACAGACAGATGTGATTTTACGAGTATAAAGAAAAGGCTTGAGAGTTTGTCAAATTTGGATGACAAGGGATGTTGCTGTGCAGAGAGGCTTTTTTATGGTAACGGCAGATCTCATTTTAATTTCTGTACTGATATTCTCTATATGTGCAATTTCTTAACAATGAGAGCTTTTGAAATTATGCAGACTTTCCATACTTAACCCAGAAGTTTTACAAACTGAGATGTTACTTGATCTTTCATTAATTGAATTTCCTCTTGCTGCTTTTCACTCTTGTATAATGACTGAGATTCAAGTCCAATTCAGCTTTTTTGCTGCACATTTTATTTGTTTCTCTTTTCTGTTTGTCCTTACCCAAATTACTCAAACGTTTTATTTTATTTTCTTGTATGTTAATACGCCTGTATTCTTCTGTCTGACGGTCCATCTCTGTCTCTCCCAATCCTTGTACCAGTGTCTGATTTACAGATGACGCTGGACGGGGTTTGGGGGGGGCTGAGGGAGGACAATGCTCCACAACTTTCCTGTCATAAATACTGGTATTCATTTTAGTACCAGCCACCATATAAGTATCTTTTCTGCTGTTAAAAACTGTATGTTTTTTGTTTTGTTTTGTTTTGTTTTGTTAAATAAACCCTGTTTGGTAAAATACACACCTGAGTGAATTTATTTTTCACTTGTTTCAAGCAAATGTATTTCATTTTCGTTTTTGACTAAAATGTTTTTAAGCACTTATTTTACTTTAGTGTCCGTTTTTAGTCATAAAGTAGACATTTGTCTTTAACACCACCATACAGACAGACCGATGGAAAGAGTAAATAAACTTTAAACGGTCAAAGTAACATCAAAACTAGTTGAGTATAATTACTTGACGTGAAATTACGTGATGATGACATCTATAGTAAAAACGGAAACACACAATTTAGGTCACATAAAAGTATTTGTCATACCCTTAAAGGTTTCTTAATGTAGCAATTGAGCATAGTGGAAGATTGAACCCTATCCACTGGGAAAATGAACCCGTCCCATTTGACTCATCCAGTGACATGCGCAGTGCGCGCAACGTAAGTCAGTCATTCCGGAGCCCGCAGGTCGGAGTTTTTATGCGGTAGTAGAGAAACCGGTACACTCAAGCTCTGTCGGTTTAGACAGTGGAGTGGTATCTATAACATCGTTATGAATCACAGCTGAAGACCTGATTTGATCCAGTGTGGGATCTGAACTCTCCAATAACATCAGACAAAACTGTCTTATGACTCGTCTGAAGTTTAGCTGAGTCGCGTGTAGCCTAAATGTATCTGTTTTGTGTTTAGTATCCGCGTTTTAACAACATCGACTGTCGATGCGTTTTGTTGCTTTCTGCTTTTACGTGTTGCGACTCAGCTGATTTACTCGGACGTCCAGGTGGTGACATATTTACCAGGTATGAGTAGTATCTACTTCTTGCACTTAAACTATTGTTACACACAGGTATTTTCTGGAGACTCTGACTATGTACTATACTGGAATTCAGGTATAAGCTACAGTGGTAGGGTAGCTTTTTTTAGGTTGTGAGTTAGAGAGTTAAAAGAGTTTCGTAAATTGTATTAAGTGTCAAGAAGTATTGAATCTGGTGTGGCAGAATGAATGTAAAGAAGCTTTAAATTCTCTTACACCCGGCTTAAGCTAGTCCTAGACTAAAATGCATGTTAATTCAAAGTAACTTGTACTGACATAGCTTAAAATATCTGTGGTTAATAACATGATTGTATATTTAGGATGTTACTGTAAAATGGCCCTGGTGTGTAACTGCCAACACAAGGGTTGTGTCTCTACATGTGCTCAGTGTTATTAAAAACAAAACAAAGGAGCCACAGTCACCTGTTGAAACATTATTAGGTCTGAGAAAGGCAAGCATAGAATAAAAGGACATTGTTTGGGTCAACACATACTAGCATTTAGCAATTATGGAAACATGCTTCATTTTTCATACATATATTAAATGTGATCCAAGCCGAGATTGCTTTACAATACCGAAAATTCCTCTTTTGAACAAGTCTGTGAATGTACGTAGTAAACATGCCACTATAGCAGAAGCTGGGTGAGGGTGTTCTCTTGCTTCTGCTGGGAAATCCACACTTGCATATCTTAGTTGGAAGCTGCTTAGTAAGAGGTTATATGGTATTGAGTAAGAGTGTACCATCCAACCATAGATCACCTCCGATCTCCGAGTATGGGTATATTTAATCTACACACATTAAAATATTTCGTAATTATTCACACACAAAGTCCAAAGTAACTGTGACCTTATATATATATATATATACATATATATATATACATATTTTTATTTTATACTATTTTTCATATTTGTATATTTGTGTTCATGTTGTATTGTATATGTGCACTGGAGGCTTCAGCACCAAGAGAAATTCCTTGTGTGTGCAGGCACACTTGGCAATAAAGCTCTTCTGATTCTAATTCTGATTCTAGTTAAGTACTTTAAAAAAATATTAGATAAAGTTCAGTTTGTACCATCTGTATCATAAAAAAAATGAACAGGGTCTGGGCTCATACAAGTGGGCAAAGAAGAGGACGATGAACAAAAACATGTAAATGCGTCACGTTTTTTGAGTTGTAAAACTGCCCTGCCCTGCCTAAGAAATAACAATAACATACCTGCAAAGTAGATTATAAGGAAATGCTCACAGTGAATGAGAGAAATGATAGGAATGGTCATGTGCTTTACAAAAACAGCTGTTTGATGTTAGGCTTGTATACCAAATATATATATATATATATAATTTATATATTTATTATTATTATGCATTTATTATGCAACCAAAAATAGTTATAACTAGTCTTCATTGATAATTTCAGGTTACTTGAATGAGTTTACAATGAAACTGTTACAGATTTATACTGATATTATCGAAAGCCCTACTTGGAGGACAATATATAGGCCTGTACACACAGTGAATACTCTGTGAATAATCTAAAGATTTAATGATTTTAGAAAATCAATGCATTTTTGGTTTCTGGTGAAGTGCTGGACATCTTGTCATCATGTTTGAGATGTTTGTGAGTGGCTGTACATAACATAGATCAAATGACTGAGGGAAAGGGACTGGAAATTCAAGTTCTTATTCTGTGACACATCTTTGGATGCCACTAGTTATACTTTCACTTCCTTCAAGTATCCACTATAAATTAATGCACTACTCACTTCTCTTTAGATGGGATGAATTATTGGTTGTATTTTAAAGCAAATTACAGTAGAACTTACTTACTTTACGAAACGCTCTACGTACGAAAAATTCAACATACGATAAAAGATTTCGGGGTTTCTTTCACCCGAGTAACGACAAAATGATCGAGATGCGAAAAAACATTTCCGAGTTTTGTTTTGAAATTCGCGCTGATTTTGGTTCGGGTTGAATGAAGGCTACAGTTTGTCTGGTCAGAACAATGATGTCTCACTCAGGGAATAATCCAAAACTGGTATTTATTAAAGGTGTATAGATGTGTGGTTACGCACGATCGATAAAACCTCAACGATTGGCACTAATTCCCTGTATTTCACTCAATAAACTATATACAATCTTCAGCCGATCTCTTTTACCTTAATCATCCGTTAGCTCTCTCAGATGGAAAGTTTTGGAATAGTCCATTAATCTTCATGGATGTGAAGATTGTTGCTGAAGTCAAAATGAAGAAGAGGATGTGTTACATTATGTTGAAAAGGGAGATAATTGGGAAGTATGGAGCTGGGATGTACTTCATCCCATGCTAAATGTGGTGTTATGCAAGGTTTGGAACGGATTAGGCAATTTACATGTAAAAGCTTAACCGACATACAAAAAGATCGACTTATGAAGTCAACCTCAAAACGGATTAATGTCGTAAATCGGGGTTCTACTGTATTTCAATGAAGACTAAACATATAAAGTGGCTTCTGACCTCCAATTAATCTTTTATCTCGATAGAGATTTGAGTCTCTGGTTTAGTTTTACTTGTGGGAATTTGGTCATCAGTACTTTGGAATTCTGGAGTGATGGTTTGTATTGTTGTGTAATCTGAAAGCGTTTTCACATTTTAAAGAGTTTTAGTTCTCTCTCTGTCTCAGTTATGGCAGACGTTGTGGTCAGGCCTGCATCCCCCTCTCCGTCTGTCTCTCTCCTGGAGATTAAAGCGGAAACGCGGATGGTGCTGAAGTCTTTCCTGCGTCACTCACTCTCAATTCCTCCTGGTGAGAGGCCTGGAAGGATAGGAGGAGAATACAAGGATCCAAACAAATATCGGTGACAAATCATTCACTCTCATACATATTTGTCATGACGTGAAGTAAAAAAAAACAGAGTAATTTTGTAAATATAAGCTTATTGTATTAGACTATGGGGCTTTTAATTCATTTTGAAATTGTTTTATTTGACTGGTATTTGAAAAGATTTTTTAACAAAGTCAGTCAAGAATCATAGGTTGTCTCTATAACTTAAAAAATATCTTGTGTTGTAAATTAAGGAAGTATTACCTTAGAGGATGGATAAAGAGGATAGGCATGTTTTAGTCAAACTCAGAAACTTACAATTTATGATATTCTAAAAGATTAAGGAGAAGCTAGAACATCTAATTACAGGTGAATCATTATTTCCCTCTGTCATTAATAATTATTTAAAAATATAATCTGCTCCTTACCTCACTATTGGGACAGTTACTCCATTTATTCAGTGTTCCAGGGCAACTTTGAGTGGTCAAGTGCATCTTACCTTAAACTGCAAATCAGTTAGTTCAATCTCTGTTTTATGAACAAATATAAAATATATTTTAGCAATGAAAAAAATGACCCATGTTTCTCCTTCTCTTGCTTTCTTTTCTTAGTGCCTCTACAAAGGAAAAGATAAGGAAAGATGCGAATGGATGGGATTCTTTGGATGAGGAGATCAGTGCTGCAGAGGAGAAGAAACATGGACTAAAAAGTTTCATAAAAAGACGACTGACACCCCGTTCGTCCACAATCCGCCGTGCTAAGAAAGACGGTAGCGCTGACTCGACTCCAAACAACAGCCTGGAGAAGCAGAGTCAGCCGGGCCAGTCCAACAAGCCATCGATGAATGGAACACAAAGTTTACCCAGGAAAACAGAGGTTACAAAAAACCTAATGCCCGTTTTACACTACAAACTAGCATTGCTTTTATTATTAATATTATTATTTTGTCAAACACTGTGTGTGTAATTTGCTTCATAAAATCTACATTCCAAATGATTGTGATTAATCAAAAGCTTTATATTTTTTAAATTATTTCAGTATGGCAAAAATAGGGTCCTACATGTTCTGCTAGTGTGTTGGTAGTGTGTAACCTGTTGTTATGGAGACCAAAATAAATACAGTGGAGTTCAGTTATGTCGACGGCCTCGGGGGTTGCAAAAAAGCATTGAGATATCCGTTTAGCGAGATAACCCATATATCATATATTAACATATATTTCCCCACATATAACCTGCAGACGCAGATAATCCACACGCTCATATAGCCAGCGGGTTTTGGGTTTTGTGTAAAAAATTGTTGGCATAACCCGCAACCACAGATTGATAAAATTTTTTGTGTAATATCACATTTCGAATTTCAAATGTTGCTCACATGACGTCAATTATCCATAACTGTTCAGGCTCGGTACACAGTGCTTGTGCGCGAAATTCACACAATAAAAAAACAAATACAAGTCAGAATCAGAACAGAAAAGCAGTCTCTCCCGCTGCTCTTCTCCCTTTAAGAAGTGTTGTATTGATCATCGGATGAGAGGAGAAGAGCCCGCCCTCATGGCAGCACAACCAATCACGTCTTCTTGCATGATTGACAGGTCAGACAACCTATCAGAGTGATAGTGGAAGTAAAGCGCCAGCTGTCAGAGCGCTAAAAACAACAACCCTCGCAAGAAAGAAAAATGAAAATGTATTGATGTACATGATGTAAGTTATTAAATGAGAATGTGCATGCTCATGTTTTTGGTGTCTTTTTACACAACAGTGTTGACACGATTTGTTTGATGAAGCGATCGGCATTCATCTAAAAAACTTTACATACACTGTACTGTGTTTGCTAACAACAAAAGGCATATGCAAAACCACCACAATAAAAAACACCTTCAACTCTTGATACAAACCTTTAATTATATTCTCCAACAATGCAAACACAAAGATTGCTCACAAAAAACGTGCAGGATGCTACAGCGTGTTATCCCTCAGAGGAGATCAATGACAGGGAGTGAACCGTGAGCAGACCGTGATCCACGTGCAAGGCAAACTCAGTGCGCAGTGAACTAGGTACGCAAATTAGTCACGAAATGACCATGCGAAGTGGTGAATTTGTCGCTTTTTTGTGCTCGAGATATTAGATTTCGGTGACATTAAAGAATTGAAAATACTAAGACAAATAGGGAGTTTGGCGGTTCCACTTCAAAAACGTTGACATAATAGTATTGGCGAGTTAACTGTGACTCGAGATGAAAGTGAACTCCACTGTATGTATTGCCTATACATGCTGTGTGAAACAGGCAAACACTATTTATAGCTGTATAGACTAAAACCTGCTCTTGTTTCATCCGGCCCACTGACTGCAAAGCTAATTAAAAGCTTTTTTGGTTTCAGTATTAAGAATTTCCCGACCAGTCAAGGAGCCAAAATGTATTTATTTTTTGTTTCCTCTTTCCTAACAATATGTGGTTTAATATTGCTCTTCAGAATATGTTAATGCGAATATTTTCTTTTAGGAAGCGACGTGCTCTCTATCCTCTGCGTCTGAAGAGGAAGGTGACAGAAAATCCGGGGACAAAAATAAGAAAAAGAAGAAAAAAATGAAAATATCTGACATACTCAAAAAAGTGTCTTTTAAAAAAGAAGAGCCTCGACCTCGGCGTCCAAACACACTGTCTTTTATAGATTCTTCAGATGTTCTACAACCTGTGGAGTATCATGCTTCACCATGTAAGTTTCAGACTTACAAGATATATAGCTTGATTTATGTACATATTTAAGTTCAGACACAGAAGACACTGTCAGGAATCTGTTACTAAAATACAAAAGTATAGGTTCGGGAAGAATTGTTTTTAAAGAATATTTTTAAGTGAGCTTATGCTCACCAAGGCTGCATTTACCTAATCAAAATACAGCAAAAAAACAGTAATATCTTGAAAATTGTTTGTATTTTCTATTTGAATATATTTTAAAATGTAATTTATTCCTGTGATGGGAAAGCTTCAGTGTCACGCGATCCTTCAGAAATCATTCTAATATGATAATTTGCTGCTCAAGAAACATTTATTTACAACGTTGAAAACGTTTTAATATTTTTTTGGAAACCCTGATGTTTTTTCAGAGTTCTCTGGTGAATACAAAGAATAGCATTTATTCAAAATAGACATATTTTATTACATTTTAAATGTCTTTACTATCACTTTTGATCAATTAAATGCATTCTTGCTGAACAAAAGTATTGATTTGTCACTGAGCCCAAACTTTAGAATGATATGAGCTCTGCATGTAATGTTTTTTTTTTCCAGCCCATCCTCCTGAGTTTTATGATGATGTGGCTGAAACTTTGGGCAGAATCGCACAGAAACACAGTGTGAAAAAGAAATCCCCTGTTAAACCAGAGCCTGGACCAAGTCCACCCAAAGGTATATATAAAACCATAAACCCACGCATAACTTGTTTATGACCTGATGAATTTATAATTTTATCAGAATGTGTGAAGTAGATACATTTTCAGTCGAATATCAAGAGCAGACTTTTCTCTGTGCTGTTGTTACAGGTTTTTTCACATTGTAAGGAGATTAGGTTACACTTCTTCTTTTTGTTCACAGTAAATGACAAAGAAGCTGTGGTTCAACAGCTAGTTCAGATATTGACTTCAGAGGGGGATGCCATTAATTCTAAGGTAACAATCTCTGATCTGAGTTTGCCATTTTTGCTAATCTTTTTTCATATCCTACTAAGATATAGAGTAAACTTGACACTTAAAGCAGCTCTCTTGTGTTATCAGTTGCTGCCTTGTTCATCATTGTTAACTGTTGTTTAATGTTGCAGATAAACACCAACCCTTTCCTACGGTCCACCCTCACACGCCTCTCCTACCCATCTTTTGCCAAACTTCTCGACACATACGCCAATCAGAGCGAAGAACCTCCCGTTCCGGCTCCAGTCAGCCCTACGCTGCGGCGTCTCGCCATCACCATGGATGTGTCTCGCCGAGTCGTCACAGCAACTGGAGTTCAGCGTCTGACAGGCTATGCTGAACGCTACATGGAGAGCTTTGCACCATGGGTGAGGAGCCATGGAGGATGGGTGAGCAGTCTACATTTAACTTTTCCTCATTCTCTCTCTGCAATATTCATCTGTTGTTTTCTTCCAGAAGGGGGCAGAGTTGTCAAATAATCATTTTCTGTGTCCACAGGATAAAATTGCACAATTCGATGAGGTCTTGGAGTGTGATTGACCTTAGACTTTTTCAAAATGAACTCTGAATCATATAGCATGCCCTCTGTGAGGCAAAGAAGGGAAGAACCAGTCAACTGGGGAATTGACACTACTTGATTAGAAAGTTTCTCTGCTGATGTATTTATTCTTTTGTATTTTGGATGTTTTTTTTTTTAATTTGTATGTGCCATTTTATACCAAAACACATGATGCCAATCATCTACTGTTGTATTGCATTTTTTTTATTCATAATGACCTTAACATACATTATTATAGTATAAACCGTTGGTTTAGTATAACAAATCAACTCTTAAACATTTGATTTCCATTTATAGGAAATTCTTATTGATTGAATGTTCATTGCAAGCAGTAATAAGGGTATTTAACAAAAGGTGCAATAATTCTAGGATTTACTTTTTCCATCTACTGTATATATTCATTTTATAAACTTTTAATCTTCGTTTTCTAATTATAAATGAATTATTTAGTCTTGTATGCAGTAAATTAATTTATATGAGTTTCATCTGAGCCTCTTTCTAAGTGCATAACTGTATGTGCACATGGATATCACGTCCAGTATCTTTAATAGGTAAGTCCATTTAAGAATTCATTACATATTCAGAATGGGGCGAAGGAAGGGTCAGTCCATGTATTTTTCTGCTCGTAAGATTTGGCAGTACATCAGCATGGAGAACACCAAAGCAAGAATCTGGAGGGAGAAAATGTGGTTGTTTTATATCTGAGTGTATGCAGAGCTTAAATTCATATAATAATCAGACTACACAAGATACATGAGTTTCAAAATACCTGAACGATCCCTATACAAACTCCAAACCCAAGCACTGAGGTGATGTTAGCCAGAAGCCAGTCCTTGGCCTTCTCATAGCACGGCTGAAACGCATTTAAAACAAACAAAAACAAATATTTTATTAGCTGGTCATTATCTCAAAATAAACCATGACATAGTAATCAGGATCTTGGTTTAATTTGTGATAATGACTGGCTGGAAGCAGGCAACATATTACTTATTAATAAAAAAATGGACAGGAAATTTGAATTGTTATAAACATACACTACCATTCAGATCTTGGTTTAGTCATTTAATTTAATGTTTTTGAGAAACACTCTTTTGCGCATCAAGAGATCTCATTTGATCAGAAATACAGTAAAAACAGCAATATTGTGAAATTGTTTTACAATTTAAAATAACTATTTGAATAAAGCATTGTGGAATTGGCTACCTGTAAAATGAAATTACTGTCCCTAAATGTCCCTAAATAAATGTCCCTAAAGCGGTTTTGGACTTAAATTAGAATATTATATTTTATTTAAAGTTGTAGTTTGGCTGCCCTTGCTGCCAGTCATTGACCCATTGAATAATTCAGTGTGTGTATATATATATATATATATATATATATATATATATATACATATGTGTGTGTGTGTAATATTTTATTTTTTTACAATGTGAACAATGGTGTATGTACATAGTTTTGCTATAGTGACCAATCGGAATATTGAGCTATAATAATTCAAAGAGCTATATTACAAAGAGCATTAACATATCAGATGCATGTAGGGTTTGTTCTGGCTTTCATTTTACATAATGCATGTGGTTGCAATTACCAACAGTTGGTGGGATTTAGGAATGTGTGGTACTTAGCTGACCCCACAACCCCAGAAATGTTCTGACCTCTTCCCAATGATGGCATTCTCCAAAATTATCCCTACAGCAGGAGACAGGAAGTTTGCCATTGGATGTTTTTTTGTGCCAGTCGGTGTAGTTGCTTACGCCACAGCACTTGAACTGAAAGAAACAGAATCCATGATTTATATTGAACAAATTTTCATTTTTGTGACTATTTTAAAACCAACTCACAATCTTCTGCATGTTGTCCCAGGATTTGTCCAGCCCTTTATTTGCCCTCGCTCCATAGCCATTCATTCCCTCTCTTAGGTCATCCTTAGCTTTTCTGTCCAACTAAATGGACAAAACAGAGAAGCGAATAAACAGGACGTAGAAGTCAAAGTGTTTTCCTGATAGGAAAGGCTGAACTGTTTGCAAGGCTCAGATGTTAGTCTCTTACCTCTTCATGAAACACACTCAAAACCAAAATCAGCGCCACTTCTGTCAGAACTAGAAACAAGAGGATCACAAAAAACTGAAAGAACAAGAAAGAACTATTAGAGCACATTAATAAAAACTATGTATTTATTTATTTTTATTGTCTATTCTGACAGTATTTCCATGTGGGAAGAAAAATCACCAGTTAAATATTTTTATATCTTGTTTAGACAGCAATGAGGTTAAAAAAGAGCGCAATCAGAGACTGCTTCCTTTTCTTCTCAGATCTTTATCCTGAAAAGTCTCAATAATGACTCATTCTGGTATCAAATTTGCCAAGAGCCATCAAATTCTTAGATTTCAACTAAAATATTACTCATCAAATAGTAGTCTAAAATAATCTAAACTGTGCTATAGACACTAATTGTATTGCTCTGTACCCAAAAATTGCCTCTCTTTTTCCATATAAAGAGAAATTTTAGAGACTACTAGATGATACTAGAACTTTTTCTCTGTATTTCAAATAAAAATAGAATGAAATTTAAATGATTTAATTATGTACATTATATATTACATGAATACACCATAGTTCAAAAGTTAGAATTTTCAATGTTTCTGAAAAAAGTCTGTACTGCGCACAAGCAAGAAGGTGCACACGACGTCATGCTCATCAAGGCTGCATACAGCATAAATTATTTAAATATTGTTACATTTCAGAATAACTCTTTTCTATTTGAACATACTTTAAAATGTCATTTCAAAGTAGGGTAGGCTTTTTTTTAAAACACATAAAAAGATCAATATTAGAAGTGATCAAAATATTAAAAGTAGTCTCAGGAGGACCAAAGAACATTCATTATTATTATAATATCATGTGCTTTGAGACATGAGGTAATTTAACGTGATTTCGTGGCAGTCAAAGCAGAAGGGAACTTTGAAAGCATTAGTTTATTTTCATATTTAAGCATTTCGCAGACGCTTTTATCCCAAGCAACTTACATTGCATTCAAGGTACACATTGACATTCAAATCAGTTCATGCTTTCCTGTTGCTCAAACAATAGAGCATAGCGTCTGCAACGCCAAGGTCATGGGTTTGATTCCCATGGAAAGCAAGTATTGATTAGAATGGCAATGTGCACCTTGAATGCATTGTAAGTCGCTTTAGACAAAAGCGTCTGCTAAATAAATAAATAAAAATATAAACTTATGCTTTCACAGCTAACTCGCTATTGCTAGCCTTTCCGAAATCGCCTACCCTACCTTTAATCCAGTGTGATGGCAATGCTCAATTTTCAGCAGCCATTACTCCAGTCTTCAGTGTCACATTTTACAGATGTCAGTAAAGATCCAGGTTCCTTACCGTCATCAATAGACACTTTTGTTCTTTTAGAGCACCAAGGCATCCGAGAAACCCTGTCACCATGGTGACGCCCCCAGCAACAAGCAGCAGGTTGGCCGCGGAGAGTGAAGGGAAGGACAGCGGTAGAGATGAAAACTCTGATTGTGTGAAGGCGAGCCACACCCCAACACCAAATAAACCACATCCTCCCAACTGCAAAAACAAGAGGTAAACAAAAATAACGGTACATCATGTTTATAAAAGTGCATCAGTTTAAAGCAGGTCATTCTAAGGATAGTATGCAGAATAGGCCTGCTTGGCCTTCATAAATAGTATTGAACATAACTTCATATTCTGACATATTTTGTACACATTTATTAAACAAATGGAATATAAACTTCCTGAATCTTAACCATTAGGCATCATTCATTTGCCAACTTTATAAACTAGGCATACATTACACTACCAGACTTTCAAGTGAACATGAATCTCGTTGCTAGAAAAAAATTCTGTAGTGTACGTTTCAATATTCTGTATAATCATAAAAGAAAACCAATACACATATTCCACATATTTGTAAATGTACTCCCGCTTTTAGTTTGGCATTCTATGTTTTTCTGCATGTGTTACAACGTCACACCAAGTGACATCATTCACTCAACCGACCAGTTGAGTGAATGATTCAAAGCCTCATTCAATGATTGGACTCACAACACTTAAAAACGTTCTCAACACTCAAAAATTAAATTGTTAATTTTGTACTTGTTTGGATATTTGTATTTGGTATTTTCTGATCAAAAATGGACGTGTTTGTGTAAGTTTCTCAGTGTTAACTTTTTGTTTGCTTACTGAACTAGCATATGAAAACTAGTTACACTTGCGAATCTTGTTTGTCATCATGTCATTCTGAATGTCGTTCACTCTCTTGCTCGTTTAGCGGCAGAATAATCTTATACGAGTTTAGATGAATATGATGACGTTCAACTGAACATACAGTAGATCCAAAATCTGCCAAACAAATATTCGACAGAAGCTTACAACATGACTAACCCAAAAGATGAGGTTGAAGATAAACATGAGGTACTTCACACAGCAGAGGCAACCTCGTGACACAGACATTCTGCATGAAAGAAAAAAGACAGGAATAGGATCACCAAATGACAATATATGAACGTATTGTGTGTTCTTTTAACATGTATAAACTTTCACACACTTTATGGAAAGGAAGTGCCGTTTCCAGGCAGGAAGAAACCACCCTTGTGTTGTACTGCTGATAGCATTAACTGGAAAGCCATTATTTTCCTTGACTGAAATATGTACCTGTTCATGTAGGGCCTCTCTTATACTTTAAACTCTAATAATATTATGGACTTTGATATGGGTCATTTCATATTCCATGAGCAGAAGGCACCTTAATCATGTTGGTGGTTATTTTGCTCATTTTGTTCCACAGAATATGGTTCACGTCTGACCACAGGCCATTTTATGGGACAAAAGATAAACATATAAGCCCCCTCAAAGTTATGATCTGACATGGATTTATGATCTGATTTCAGTGGAATGTCAGTAATGGTTCTGGAAATTGGCACCATATGTATATGGAAATCAAAATGGAGTTCTTAAAATATGAGATCACAAAGAAACCTAATCATACCTTTAGTTTCTGTTGAATGCTTAATAAAGAGCAGAATTAGCTTGACGAATACCCCCACTTTTTTCTTTTTAAATTCAACTTTCTTTCTTTTTTATCAATTCTGCCAGTCCATAAAATATTGTTTTTCTGACCTAAATGAAAAACACAAATGATCTTAGTAAATCAATAGTTTGCATATTTGTAATTGTTTTCTCCGGTCTACTTCAGAAATGATCAAGTGGTTCATAATCAGTACACAAATCTCTATATTTAATAACATTTTAAAATATACATTAAACATGAATCCAGTATAGCTGCTTTACCTTTATGTAGGTGGAGACCGAGAAGAGAGTCTGACAGGCAATTGAAAGGTTTCCAGCAAAAGTGTTGAGTTTTCACTGTGTCCTGAATCCAAAGCTTCCTATATTGTCTTTTTCTTGTTTCGCACTGATGAAGTTCATGAGATATTGCTGTATTTATTCATTGACCGATATGATCCACATCACAGACGTGATTCCTCCAATTCTTCAGGGTGTTAATGACTCTTCATTAAAAAAAAAAAAGAACCTTTCTTCAAAAAAAAGGCTTTTACGAAGTGATGAACTTGAAATATTGGTCTTGCAGTTTCCAGGCACACAATGTTTCACAAGCTTTTCTTTCTTTGTAGTTTAATTCCTTCAGTCTCGTATCATTTCACTCTGGGATTACTCATGGCATTACAAAAATATATATATTTCTTTCGTTTTATTCAAGGTAACACAAACACCGTCAAAATATTTGCTTGCTTCCTCAACCTTAATTGCTAATTCCCGGGTTTCTTTGTCTTTCTATCTTTTCAGCTATTTACCTCCCTCTCTTGCTCCAAATAGCTTCCAGATGTAGTTATCAGCCCTCCTCTCTGACTTTTTCCTTTTCTCCTCCTCCCGCTGGTCTCCAGAGAATCCATTATTTTCCAAGACCCTCCTCTTCTGAATCTTTCTCCCTCCCTCTTTCTCTTGGTTTTGTCAAAACAATCCTGATGGATGACACACATTTGAGGCTTTGCAGTCCTCTGTGTCTTTTTTTGTTTAGTCTTTAGGTCTTTAATCTATTAAGCACACGACTGACCTTTTGTACTCTCAAAACCTGTTTTGTTATTAACATTTATGGTTGTGTATCAGTGTATTTTCCCCATATGTTAAACGTGATTTCAGTAAGTACAACATGCTAGAACCAATAGGATGTAAGGGACAAGTTTGCAATGAAGTGTTGGGTGCTTATATATAAATGTAAATCTTTCTCTGATTTCACGAGTAAGTTGTGTTTAGAGTTAGGATCCAGAGTGGGTATTGGGGTAGTACAACGTTTTCATACAGAAATATTGTTCCAGGATCAACAAAATATTGTCTGTTTTGGTAAAATCGCTAACAGCATTTATATAGCTCTTGTGCACAGCATATTAATACTGTATGTGTTAGGGGAAAAAGAGAGAGACCGTTGGTAATCTTATCAGGAGCGCCATCTGGTGCTCATTTGTAATAACAGTTTATTCAGTGGACTATGATGCCTCATTTTGATTGTGAGAATTGTGAGAATTTGACATATTCGTTAGATGAATAGCTATGGTTTTTGACGCTAATGAGCTTTTAAACCGTAGCAAACAATATCTCCATGTCGTAAATTTCACACTATGAGCAATTATTTCAGAAATATCGAAGAAAGTACAAAAAAAAACAAAGACCCATTTTAGATATTTAAGAAAAGAGAACCTTGATATATTTTAAATCTTATTTAAATATATTTTGCCAAAGATTACTGGCCTTCAATGGCATTACTAGACTCTTGTTATGTTCACGGTCAATGTCCAGAGCTATGAGAGCTGGTGTGAAAAATTCAACATGTTTTGAAACAAAATCAGAACAAGGACGAAAATGTTGGACTTGGAGTGTTTATGTTCAATAATATTTTATAATATATATAATATTCATCAATTGTATTAATTCGCCTGCTCTTTTAAGACTGCCGTTCAGCCAAACAAACTTTGTTTATAATGTCTTAATTTGACCACTGTAAAGCTGCTTTGAAACAATCTGTATTGTAAAAAGCGCTATATAAGTAAAGGTGAAAAAAAACATTTGGTTTTGATCAATTGATTGCATATTTTGCTATCGTTCATTGATATGCTATTCTATGAAACTTTGCTAAGAGAGAAAAAGTTTAATTCTCAGTATGTCACTCTCAAAATCTTAAAGATTAGCTGGTTATTTTAAACATCAACATATGCCTTAATCAGTGTATATTAGATAAAGATACGGATTTTAAAAAGAAAATTTTTTAATTGATGATGATTATGCAGCCATTATTTTGTCTTGAAGTGCTGTCACATTTACCATTGTTCACTGTTCTTTTCTCTTTTTTTGCTAACAAAATTCAGTTGTTTCATTAGGAATTTACGTGATTGCAACTGTGCATGAAGGAGAACGATTTCTCCATGCAAGTTTTGCAACGGGTTCAGTTTGTCACGTAAATTCTCTATGCTGACCAACAGATTTGATTTGAAAGTGGCTTGGCTTCTGTATGTGTTTCATACATATACACTATCGACAGACAATAAAAAAAATTCTAATGTGTCTGCACCTTTAAGTAAAACGTTTAAGAAGAGGAATGAGAGTTTTAGATCTTTATAAGTTGAGCCATTATTCATAACAGTATTTACAAATCTATATCACTTAGTCCTTGTATGATAAACATGATGTAGAATGGTCATCCACAGTCAATCCTTAACGTTCATTCGTTGAACAAGTCTTTTAGACAGCTGTGGTGAGACAAAATGTTTCTCCTCCGTTTAACTCCTTCTCTTCGCTTTTGTCATCTCCTTTTTGTGTCTTGTTCTCTTCCAGTGTTTTTCCTGCCTTGTTTTCATCCACATCCTCATCTATGTAAGGTAGCGGTTCCTGCTCCTCCCATTTCTTAGCCTCTTTAGTACCTTCACCACCCACTCCACCATTAGACACGTCACCTTCGTCCAGGGCGGCGAATGTGCTGAGCACCATATCATTTTCATTTTGTTTCCCATCATCAGACAGAAGACCCTCCTGAACTTCAGCGTCACATTCAACCCCTGCCTCCAGATTGACAGGCCCTGCCCATGCATCATCTTCCGCCCCTTTTTTCTTCTTGGACCGCTTACTTTGTCCATTCACATACATGGGGCCAAATGTCTGTGAGGTGTGTTTCTTTCGCCGAATAACAAGGAGAATCATGGCAACACATAGGACAGGAATGATGGTCACACACACTATGATTATTAATAACCCATTTGTTTGCATGAGACTAAAACTTTGCTCGACATTTCCAGCAGTGACAGATGTAAAATGAGTGGAGACGGATTCGTCATCAAACGTCGAGTGTGAGTGCTCTTCAGGGGTAATTTGAGACAACCGAGAAGATGATATTAGAGTTGCAGTGGTGGTTATTATGCTGGTCTCCACAGGGTTGGATGGAGATGAAGTCCAGTCTGCAGGTGGTTGAGACACGATGAATTTGGGATTGAGGGATTCTGTTGAATCAGTAGCCATGGTAGAGACTGTTGTGATTTCAGCCGCAGGATGTTCTGTAGGACTGGTCAACTCAGAAGTAGTAAATCCAACATTTTGTTTCGTCATTTCATATTGACGTTTGCTTGGGGCATCTGAAGTTATTTGGTCAGCCTCTGTTGTTTCCACATTCGCTGGCACATTAGTGGTGATCATTGTCGTCTGCTCCATTTTAGCAGTTGTTGTTATTTCAGAAGTAAATTTTGCTGTTGCTTGTTCAGTCTCAGTATTGAGTGGCAATGGGCTCTCAGTTGTTGGTTCTTTAAGCATGGTGCTCATTTGATAAACGTGTGTAGTTTCTTGATGATACAGATATCGTTTAGTTTGTAGTTCAGTGACAGTATTCACAAGTCCAGCAGTGGTGATTTCAGAACTTAACGTTTCCCCTACCGTGTTGTCATTCTGTGTTGTGATGGTGATATGTGCATGTGTCTCTGTTGACCCTTGTGCCTCAGTGAAGTTGAAACGTGCTCCAAGAGCCAGATACAGTAGCAAATAGCTAAAAACGAGCCTCATGATGTTCACACTGTCTTTGCACAAAAAAAGGGCTCAAATAAGCTGAATATGTCTTTTGGCGATCCACCTTTGAGGCTTGAGAATGTGATGGAATTTGTAGGAAGCTTCCAACTCCAGATTGAATATTAAAGGAAAGCAGCTAGTAGGAAAAAGTTATTGTCTTTTTCTTGTTCTTTGTGCTCTAGGTGTTCTGCTGAGGTAATCTTGCGTGAATCTGGTCCGGAAAGTTTTACACTGCCCTGTTCTTCCTTGTTCTTCTGTCTCTCTTTCAGCGTAGCATGAGCGATTCTAGCTTTGAAATAAACATGTGACAGAGTCATAAAAAAAACACCGGAAGAAAAAGACAGTTAGTCACAAAATTATAATATAATTTTTTTGTTTAAAATAATATAAAATACATATTAAATAGGCCTAAAGTTGGGGTCTATATGGATTTTTTTTAATGCTTTAAAAAGAACAAGCTGGAAAAATACAGTAAAAACAGTAATACTGTTAAATATTATATTGAATTAAAATAACACTTTTCTATTCTAATGTATTCCTGTTACTCCAGTGTCACACGATCCTTTGGAAATCAGTCTAATATGACGATTTGGTACACAAGAAACACTTATTACAATTATATTATATTTTTCTATATTATCACGTTATTATTATTACATTTTTGGTAGAATTAAACTGAGTTGAATTAAATTTTAATTGATTTTAATTGAGACCCGTGACATTGGCGTTGCTAGCAACATACTCTATCTACCAGATAAGCTGCAATTCATTTGATGGACAGAATAGAGGCACTGAAGGTTATTGAAGTTCACATCTTCCATGTTTACTAGTATGCGATTTAAGTGTTACTGTGACATTACTGTTTCTGTAAGTTTCAAACATTTCTTTCTTTTGTTCTTTTTATGTGGTCTACCTGTCCTCAAGCATCTTTATAACATCATACCCACAAACTGGTTACCACAAACTGGTTACAGTTTGTCTCCTGGTTGATCCCTTTATGAATAAGTGTCATTGCCACTTACCTTCATGCCTCTGAGTTAAGTCACTTCAAGCTCCAACCGCCAACACCAAACTGAGCATGCAAGAATCTACACACTAGTGCATGCAGTGCATACCTATATCCTGTTCATTTCTCTTCCTCTCTCACTGCTACGTGCCCTCTTTCATTTCTCCTCCCTCTGAAGATATATCACTGAGTGCATCTGCAGCTGAAAGATTAGAAAAAGTGTTTGACTATAGTGTGAATTATCATGAGGCTGAAGTAGAAAAAGAGAAGCCAGGCCCTAATGGGAAGCTCAGAAGAGTGTGTTGACACTTTTGTGGGTTTTTGACTTTGGTTTGTCAGCACAAAGTGTCGCCGTTAAGTGTTTCTGTGCAAGCATGTGTGTGTTTGAGTGTAAACGTGTATGCGAATGTTTGTGCGTGTGAGAGTACATGTCAGTTGGGTGGAGGATATTGCAAATTTAGAGAAGTGAGAAATTTTGTGCCTAAAGTAAAGTTTGCATAAACCGTTCTGAGAGATGTATGTCCTGTCCTCACAAATTTCACATAAGTAACAAACACAGGATTTGCTAATTATGCTAATTAAAACGCTTAGTAGAAAATGTTAATTTAAGCGTTTTTTTTACATTCACGTGATAGCTTGACATTATTTTAAAAACGGAGAAATTTTTTTGTTGATGCTTTCTGTTGATGTTGCACTTTAGCAGAAAACAAGATTTATCACAATCGTTGAATATTTAACAAGGAGTATTTAACACCTTTTCATGACTCGTGCACAACAGAAACTTGCATTAACTGTTGTGGACCTTCAAAACAATTTTTTTTCCCAGTTTATCTTTACAGCACTCTGAGATTTCCCAAAAAAATTGTTATCAGTAATAATTGTCCCTAAAATGTTTCTCAGTCAAGTCACCTCAGGTCCTGAACGAGTGATAGCAAACGGTCACTGTGTTGCCCTTTAGATTATATTGCTTCGTTCATTTGCTCAAAACACATTTCAAAAATTTGTGCACTAAAGTTTGAGTATTTTTATTTATTTTTCTCAGGGAATGGGAAAATCATTTTGATCTCTTTAAAATCTCTTGATTTTTCTGTTTGTTTTGTTTTTTGGTCCTTTCACTTTTCCAAGGAAGGAAAAATATAATTAGAAACACTACATAGAGCTAAAACATTTATTAATTCTTTTAATGTTTTCAAGTGCATCATCAGTGATCAAACTGAGCATGCTCAGCTGCCTGTTAGCTGGACCCTCACCACCAAACTTGACATTATAATAGTGCCTTCATGTGGCATCGGAAATTTCTACTTCCCACTTCTAAAGTCATAATTACAAGTTTGAGATTTTTAAGTGCTTTTTTGTCAGTAAGAATTAGATGGCCAAAATATACAAAGATAATTAATAAACTTATTTAATGGATTTTTTATAAAATACAACATTCCATTTGTTGGCACCCCTATAATCATTACCCACCCAATTGTACACATGCATTACATCTAGATTGTCAGCTTGGTGTTTTCCCAGTGTAAAATACATACAATATGCATAAAAAAATGGAATTTATGTAAATATAATATACACAACTGTAGATTCTGTGGAAATACAAGTAAAACTCAAGTCATTACAGTGTATGGGCCACCTAAATCGGAAAACTCCCAGTTTCCCAGTTGTGACCTTTAGAGGCTGCTCAGCTCTAGATTCTGAGTAGGAAACTTATATTTACAAGAATTCCGAAGGTACATTAATTAATTCAGCCTTTATAATCGAGTTTGTCTGGAAAAAAGACAGACTTTTTTTCTTCTTTTTTTTACAGTGTACAGCGGAGCACAAATCACTCAGTCAATTAAAGTCCCATATTGGATCACAAACAATGTTTCCATTAAAATCCCCTTGTGTTTTAGGCAGAAATCTGAAGGTTTATCTGTCCAAACTGTTTCCTGTGGTATCCTTCAAATGTTATAACAATATGTCTTGCATCCTCTCCTCCTTCGTGCGCCTGTTTGCGTACCAGAAATCTGTTATATCATCCACAGTCACTCTAGGCTGAATCCACAGCCCATTCTCTTTACTATCCTGTTCCCGTCCGCTTCTCTTCATCCTCTCCTGCTTCTTTCTGTCTTTCTGCTTCCGGTCAGCCTCCATAGTGGATCCACTGACGTACCAAAACTCCACTCTTTCTTGCACCGATGCTTTTGGGTCGGCCCAAAGGCTCTCTTTCTCGCACGTCTGGCTTCCCTTCTTCCTCCGCTTCATCTTCTTTTTAAAGGCAGACAGACGCACCCACAGGAAGATGGTTATTCCTAGGAATAAGGTAGCAGTCATTGCTAAAGTCCACACTGTGATGAAGCACACCAGTGTGGATCGACGAGACTGAGATTCTGGGTTTTGGTTCAAGCATGTAGGCCATACTTTGCTTTCTGTGTCAGTTTCGTTTGTTTTGTTGGTTGTGGCATCTGTTAGGACCTCGGTTATAATAGAGTTGTTGTTATAGTTGGTGGTACCACTGGGTGTGTCTTTTCCTGTAACGTTTTCTCTTTCTGTGTGTGCTGTAGAGTTTGTGAATCTGTTCTGCTGTGTTGACTGATTTACACCACCTACTGAAGTGTGATGTTCAGGTGCATCTGTAACTGTTGGGTCTTGTGTTGTTGTGTAAGCTGCTGTGATCATGGGAATGTCTGTTTTTTGTGAAGTTGACCAATCGTTTCTCACTGTTGCTGTTGCAGAACTTACACTGATTGTATTCGTTGTTGTGTCATAAGGTTCCTCTCTATGTTCACTTGTGAAGCTGTAACTTCCCTCAGTACTCTGTGTTCCTCTCGACTCCTTGTTCGTATTAGCAAATGTGGGCTGGGTGGAGTTCGTTTCATAATTTCCTTCATCTGCTTTTGTTCTATCATCGTCTTTCTCTGTCCAGTCTTTCCAGGGAACTGTTGAGACACTTTTGAGCAGGTCTGATAAGGTGTCTGCAGTCTGAGCTGTTTTTCCATCATCAGTGTAACTCACACTTGACGTTGTTCCTGTTTCATTATTTTGTGGTGTCAGTCTTGCAAAGCTAGTGGAAACTGTTGTATGAGTTGTTTTCGTGTGGCTTGTAGCAACGTTACTAGCATTGCTAACGCCTACATCGTCATCCATCATGCCATTCTGAGATGAAGTGCTGCTGTTGTATTGATCCAGGGATGTTGTGTCCTGTGTGGTTTCATTATTTTGTGGCGTCAATCTTGCAAAGCTAGTGGAAACTGTTGTATGACTTGTTTTTGTGTGGCTTGTAGCAACGTTACTAGCATTGCTAACGCCTACATCATCATCCATCATGTCATTCTGAGATGCAGTACTACTGTTGTATTGATCCAGGGATGTTGTGTCCTGTGTGGGTGTCACATTTTGGGTAGTATTTGACTGGGTATGCACTTCACTGGGATAATTTGTTGTGCTGTCCTGTGTTGTTGTGGTCAGAGTTGAGAAATCGGTTGCATTTATTAAGTACTTGGGTTCTTGGTTTGTTTTTGTTGTTGCTGGAGTTATTTGTGGGGTTTCAGTGTAGTCACTCATGGTGCTTGTTGGCAGTGTGTCGAAATATAGAGATGAGGCACTGAGGAAGTGAATGAACCACACTGTGATGGACAGTAAAGTCATCTCCATTGTGACTTCTGTAAAAGATCGAGAGACTATATGAGTACAGACAATGTGACAAAACACTTGATCAATAAAAATGAATACACATACAGCAAAGTTCAGTTCATTATATAGTACTATGAAATTACCATGAACTTTTTTTAAATGTTTGTAGTTAACAAATATGAATATAGTTCTTGATTTGCGAGTGCTCAAGGAATATATCTTAACATCAATGCTGAAAATATGTTTGGCAACTTTAAAAACGTCAATTCCTTTCACTTTAACTTTCCTTTGATCAATTTAATGCATCCTTGCTTTTAAAAAGTGTTAATTTCTTTCAATATAAAAAGAAAGTGTATATATATATATTAAAAATATATTATAAAAGTAAATAATCAAAATAACAGTTTGTTGCATAATAAATTGAACCTTATTTTAACGTGTTACCACATAAATGATACAGTTAAAAGCTGCATAGAATTGTGTAATACAATTAATTTACTTATTTTTGAAAAAATGTAAAATCAATTGCTTACTCGATTAAGAATATACTGCCTCGGCAAACAGCAAACACCAAATACTACTGGATCAGTGTGTTGGTGTTTGAGCCAGTGCAAAAATAAAAGCTGTTTTAAAACTCAACATTGTAATGTTTGAAATGTTGCAAAATTATCTAATACTGAGAATACTAAATAATAAGTTATTTTGATTTTTTTTATTTGACTTTTATTTGACTACAAACACTCCAGGCCTATAACGAACACACAACGTCACAAAGCAGCATAAAATCTACACTGCACAGTTTTGCTTCGCTAAGAACAAACAAGAACTCTAAAACAAGCTATTTCAGTTTTACTTCTCATTTAGGTTTAATCAACTGACAGAAACAAACAAACTTTACCTGATGTTCAGAACTCATCACGTTGTCTCTTCCTGACGCACAGTGATTTCTTCGTTTGTGCAGTGGTGCCTTCTGGGATACTTCTCTCCGCTAGCTGAAGGTTTGAAGTGACATGAGGAAATGACAGTTTGCTCACCATGCCAACAGTAGGATGAGGTGAGAGGTTGGGGTGAAGCAGGATGTGGTTTAGTGGCTCCACCTCTTCCCTACATCAGTGCTGCTGTGGAAAAATGACAGAAAAAAAAGATGTGAACATATCCTGTTGACTCATTTTACATTTAGATTGATCAACTGCACATCACTCTAATGAGGACACCGGCTCACCACAGTGCAGCTTTGATGAGATGACATAGATGTTACTAAACTAGTTTTGTCATGTAGAACAGTGCTTCTCAAATCCTGGGGACGCACCAGCATTACAAATTATATATGTTTCCCTCAGATAGCACACCTGATTCAACTCAACAGCTTATTAGAAGAGACTGACTTGAACTGGATGTGTGAATATATTGAATTTGAATATAATACTCTTGTACCATATTGATTTAAAATACATTCAGACAAAACAGGAAATAAACAGCTCATGATGCTGCTCGTTAGTTCTGTCGCTTGAGGTGAATTTTGGCAGAAATTTCAGCTTTGAAAAACAAATTTAAACAGCCTAACGCCATGTGACATATCTGTCAAGCTCCTGAAGTTTGCAGACGACAACAGTGATGAGTCTGCTTATAGACTGGAAGTTGAACAGCTGGCATTTTTATTGCTTGCTTTATTTCCTTTTATTCCTCTAAAGCCATCATCAGTGTCACCATCATGAAATGCTTTTGTCTCCAACAGACACATTATCTGAGCAGGAATGGTGGGATATTATCCAAATGTCCCCAGTTGTGCGTTATAGCGACATATCCTTGCCGGGTCGGTGGCCAGTAAGGTAATTCGTGCTCTCGTCAGCCCTCTGGATGTCGTCAAAATTAGGATTCAGGTAAGGACTTCGTTCCTTTCACTGAGACAAAGGGCTATTGAGTTTCTCAGTTGTTATTTTGTACATAGTAATGAACAAGCAAATTCTCAAAAAAACTTTTCAAAGGTCTTTGATGCCAGAATTTAAGTTTTATTATTTCAGAGTCAACTGTCCCGACAGAGATGACTCCCAATTTCTGCACACCCG
The DNA here is from genome assembly GCA_037043235.1 of Rhodeus uyekii. NCBI lineage: Eukaryota > Metazoa > Chordata > Actinopteri > Cypriniformes > Acheilognathidae > Rhodeus > Rhodeus uyekii. The sequence continues at coordinate 661,654 of JAWRVZ010000068.1, forward strand.
ATTTCTGCGATTTCTCAATACAGTAATACTTTGAGATACGAGGATAATCCGTTCCAGGACCGAGTTCGTAACTTGTGTTGCTCGTATCTCAAATCATTTTTCCCATAAGAAATACAGTATCAGAAAAAAATTTATCCGTTCCGGCCTTCTAAAAAACTCCCTTATTAGTGCTAATAACAAAGGGAAACAACATGTTTTCAATTGCTATAGAGACATATACACAAACACAAAAAGAAAATTATAGACAGACGATACAGTAAAGGAGGATGGAGGGATTATGTATATTACGCAAATACAAAACAGAAGACTCGCCGGAGATGCGTACGGAAGTCGACTATGGCGAAAAATCCATGCCAAAAAGAAACGTTGGCAAAACTGATGTTGGATAACAGATCCATACACGAAAATCTGGGACTCCACAAGCTCATTTTAATCATTTTAATTAGACAATTTAATTAGACTCATTTTAATTAGACATGTCATCTGCAGCAATGCGCACGTGATCTTCTCTCAACTGCTTTTTTTGCTGACGCGAACACTTTTATTTTAGTCGACGAACACGTGAAGTGAACGAGTGAGGTGACGTGGGCTCTGAGTGCACGGCCACTTGTAAGCATGCTCGTATCTCAAATATTTACTTGTATCTCAAGGCAAAAATGTGCTCGAAGGTTTGCTCGTATCTCAAGGTATTACTGTGTATACCATACATCCTATAGATACTATAGGCAACACACACATTCTATATATAGATTAAGAAGTGGACAAGAGCCGAGTTCTTCACCATATATGACCCACTGCAGGCCCTTAGTTTCACATTTCATTCTCCTGCATTTCCAGCACAATGTTAAAGTCAGCACACAGATAGATGGATTTCCAATGACCAGATTATGCTGCTAGACTCCGGAGAAGCAGTAGGACCCAACCTCTCTTTTCTTTATTTCAGGTGTATTCTTTTTCTTCTCAATTTCTAATTTCAAAAATATTATTACAGCAGTACAAGGAAGTATAGGTGGTGTTGACTATAGTTTGAACTTGTAGTTGGTTTGGGTGGTGATGTTTTGAAGACCCAATCCTTTTACTCTGTAGTGCATGTCTTTTACGAGTATTCAACATTGTGCAACCTTTCATCCTAACTTTGGTCAAGTCAGTCTCCTTCTCTTTCCATTCATTGCATCTTTACCAGGGTGATTTATTGTGAGACGTTGCAATGGTCTTTCTCTCGTTGGCAAATGAGGCCCATTTGCTTGCCCTAGATCTCTTACTTCATGGTATGTGGGGTTGCTGAAGTTGGTTGGTGTATTTAAGGCATTGACTCAAGTGTCACTCTGCTGATCAATGCACAATCCTCCTCTGAGATCACCACACACACTCACTGGTCCTTATACTGGTCCGTGGTGTCAGCAAGGGGCAGATGAGCAAAGGCCGCACTGCGACAAGGCCGATTCCAGCTAATTGGTTTGGGAAGCGAGTCTCGGCCACAGATCCGGATTTAATTAGAAGGGATCAAAAATGAACACCAGTGCAGCACAGAAAGGGGAAGAGATTGCATCTGCTCCAAAAATGATCTCATCCTATGACAGCTCATTTGGGGAAAACGGATGCTTTGTGTACACAACACTTTAAAGCAGCTCTGAGTTTGAGAAACATTGCACTGCTCTGAAGTTGCTTTTCATAAGTGACTATCAACTTTGTCTCAGATGTTTCTCCTACAATTTCTCAGGAGAAATTAGAATGAACTCAAACAGTTGCCAAGCAGAAAGAGTATAACGCTACAAGTTAATGTGGAATTAGGTGAGAAACATTTGAGTTCATATTGAAATCTTTGACCTTTGACAGATATTTGAGATATTTGGTATCTGAGCAGATTTTTGAGGCAGTGAAATTTCAAAAATAGGAAGAAGAAGAATCGATTTACATATTAATAAGATCAGATTTTTCTTTTTTCTATACCTTTTTGGAAACATATTTGTGTCCTCTTTGGTTTTCAATGGATTTAGTCTAAAATGCCCTTAAGGAGTCAATGGAGGAATCGGCTGGATTTCAGCCCTGTGCCAGCGGTGCTCTGCTGAGCTCCTTCAGAACACTGTACGTCCTTTGAGTCGGAGTCTGAGAACAGCACATAAAACACTGTCAAAGAATCCATCTTAAGTTCATATGTACTCTTAAATGTTTTCTGAAAACCGTGCACTTGAGTGTTTTTTTATTTTTGTGTTTTTTTTATATGCTTCTCTGGCTGATCAAAAATGGTCTTGGACTTTATAATGGCATTTACTGATATGGACAAACTTTTTACAACCATATCAATTGAACTATTTAAAAGTATCGGCTAAAAGCACAATTCGTTTTTGGGTGTAAAACTTCTGCTGATTTAAAACTAGTTCAATGCTACTTTAAGCAATTTCTTCATCACTGCAAATGTGAGAGAAAAAAGTCTTACTCAGTCTTGTATTCCATTACAAATATCTAAATGTTTTAAATCCATATTTACACTGTAGGGGAATTTACAGTTAAGACCCAAGGACCAGATATGTTGAATGAAGACCAGGAGTCAGAAGTGCAGTCAATAGAAGAAATTTTACTGAAGTTTAGTTTGCAGTTTCATCAGCAGAAGCCAGCTTCAGGTCTCACAAGGAGTTCGTAGGCCACCCCACTTACAATAACATTGTTACAGCAATTATACTCCAACAGAGGGTGCTAACTACATCAATGATGACGTTTAAATTATTCTGACTGGCTAAGAAAGAAAGAAAGAAAGAAAGAAAGATAAACAAAACTAGTAATTTTCCACACAAGAGCAGACAGTCTGAAGCACATCTCCGTTGATCACATGGTTGACGGGTTTGTGACGTGGCTTGTCGAGAACAACAAGTTTTATGGTGCCAGCTAATCACCTCACCAATACAGACCATATTAACGCGCACACACAGATACCCAAAACATTCTGATAACATGTCCTATTTGTTGAGAAGTGCTGACAATATTCATCTTTACTATGGAAAACTACAGAAAAGTAAAGAGGTTTTTAACTAATAAAAAGCCCTAACTTGATTATAAATCAGTCTTTACAACTCATTCAAATAAGAAAAAGGAAAAGAACATATGAAAAATAAGATAAAGAAAAGAATATAGGTACAAATAGGAAAAGTAAAATAATACATATATAATGTAAATAGAAGAGACAAGAGATTTTGATCATCTGCCTTCAACACTAAAGCAATTACTTAAAATATTAAGTCTTGTTTTTTTAGTTTTCTCAATTATTTAATTAGTTATAGTTTTCTATTTTTTTAATTAAAAAATAATTAAAAAAAATAGAAAGAAAGAAAAAGAAAACAATTACTTGTTTCCGCTTTGAATTTAAGTTTCTCGGCCATTGGCAGATATTTTTTCTTGGTTTAATCATAAACTAAGTTTGATCATTTTCCTTTCCCTGGACTTTTGTTATACTTCCTGTTTCTGCCATCTTTGTAGCCCTTTAGTAGTTTTTCATGTTGATTTCCTCTTGGTTGTAGTGTTACTGCTGCTTCCACTTGACTTGTCACTAGATTCTCTCAATCTGCTCTCTCGTTCAGTAGAAATGGTACTGATAAGGAAATGTTTTGCATATCCTAAGGGAATCTCAATTGCAAAATCCTTCCAGTGCACTGAAACATTCCCTCCCTTAAAAGTCCCACAGTGTGCCATGAAAATCAGGAAGCATCTATGTTCACTATGTACCCCTTAACCAATATCCTAAAACACGAAACGTAAATCACATGACCCAACTCACAACACATAATGACAGGCGATACATGTTTTGAAACTGTCAAGACCTGAAGCTGAAGAATCAAGATTCCCTTACAACATCAGCAGTGCAAAGAGATATTGTGCTCGATATTAGATATTTAAAGGGATGAATGAACAACCTGTCATCATTTACTGACTGTATGTGTTTCTTCTGCTTGAGGTGTAGTGTTAAACACATGTATGAGGTAATTGCATATGGTCTCCACTAGAGGGCCAGCTTGATTAAATAAAATGGCTGAGTATACGCTGTGAGCAGCAGAGTTGTGAGTATAATTCAATAATTATACTCAATTATGTATAATTATTGCTAATGTTCAATAATAATAAATATGTGGTTCTGAGGCAAACATATTTGTGTAGTTCATCAAAAACACTACATGCAAAGAAATACTACACTGCTGAACACAAAAGAAGATATTTTGAAGAATATGGGTAACCAAACAGTTGACAAACTGACAGAATATTAATTTATGGGCGAACTGTCTCTTTAAGTTGGTTTTCTCGTTGTTATGGCATACTCGTCTTGAAATACAGTGTGTAAAATGTTCAGTTTGGTCAGATTATGCCATTGTTGTGCAGGAGAACGTGTGACAGAAGCCATTGAGCTGGAAACTGCAGCAGTCGTCAGAACTAAAGATAGTTTGAGGACAGTCATTCATTTATTTATCTTTGTTATTTTATGTAATATTACATTTGTAATATTACATTATTACATGTATATGACACAAATCTGTGTCTTTGCTTTCCAAAAGAGACATTCCAGCTGAAGAAAAATAAGAAATTGAATTGTTAAAGCAGAATTTAAAAAATCTGCTGCACATCCAAGGCTCATAAAGACTTTCATTCTGACAGCAACCAAAAAAAAAACACCCTAAGGAGACCAAAAATAAAGCACTCATTGTACTGTTAAAGAAGAAGATACAAGAAAACCAGTGAAATGTTTCCCCCCCTCCAAGACATGCAAGAAACCCAATCATCACAGACTAGCAGCCGGAGTGAACGTTCTAGTCCGGAAAGAACCAACTGCTCATCCTGTGTTCAAAGGAAGCCCGGCCATCTTCAACTGGCTGGAAGGAGCCACCAGTGACTGGTCACGTGACCTGCAACTGGCTTGTGGCAGCTGTCAGTCTCAACCTGGCAGATAATGTGACCTGTCACTGGCTGGTGGCAGTCCCTTTATGACCACCATGTACCCATCCTCTTATGGCTACTTCCAGTAGAATAAAGCACCATGTCACAAAGCTTGAATCATTTCAAATTGGTTTGTTGAACATGACAATGAGTTCACTGTACTAAAATGGCCCCAACAGTCACCAGATCTCAACCCAATAGAGCATCTTTGGGATGTGGTGGAACGGGATCTTCGTGCCCCGGATGTGCATCCCACAAATCTCCATCAACTGTAAGATGCTATCCTGTCAATATGGGCCAACATTTATAAAGAATGCTTTCAGCACCTTGTTGAATCAATGCCACATATAAGGCAGTTCTGAAGGTGAAAGGGGGCCAAACACAGTATTAGTATGGTGTTCCTAATAATCCTTTAGGTGAGTGTATATTTGTAAATTATAATAGACGTTGTTTCTTAATGTACATTATTGCATAAATGTTATTACATACCAAATTAAAACCATCATAACTAGTGGCAGTGTCCATATAAATTAGAATAATTTCCTGAGAAGCAACAGCCGCTGACTGGAGGACACGTCAGTGAGTCGTAAATAAGCTTCCAGTTGTAATGACGGTCATTTGACCACTTTATTTGGCATAAACTCCCCTAAAACATCCATCATATGAAAGAATAGGTTCATAAGAGTACACTCATAATAATAAATTAATAAATAATTGAAGCGACTCTCTATGAAAGATTGTTCTGATGTTCGAGGCAATTAGGAGTGATGAGTGTCCATTGGGCTGATGCTTTGTCCCCAGGTGCTCAGTGATGAGGTGAAGAGGAAACAATATGGTGCGTACGGTTCCGCCGGGTTTGATGCGGGTCAGGGTGGTTCGGATCATCAGCAGTACTGGAAAGGAGGGGCCAGCATTGACCCTGAGGAGCTTTTCCGCAAGATCTTTGGCGAGTTTTCTGGAGCTCAAGGCTTCGGGGATTTCATCTTTAATCAGCCACAAATGGTCAGAGATGGTCTCTTCTGTAGATATCTATTTTATGGATGAGCATTTTTATGATTTTAAATTTAAGTTTAATGTTTAATGATGAAAGCTGTTTTACTTTATCATTACATTATCATTACAAGTCATACAGATAATGTACGACAGACAAATTAATTAGCGATAACAACAGTATAAAAAATACGTGTCTGTTTTTGAGGATTTGCTCTTCCCGCAGGTCTTGTTCTGCTTTGAGCAGTTTGATGAGCTCATGCTGCTTCACCTCAGAGGGTTCGACAGGAAGAAGCTCATCTCAGCCGAGACCAACATTGTTGTAGATCATTACTTACAAAGAAGTTTCAAGAAAGCAAACCAGGCAAGACAAAACATTAGGAAATAGATGACAAATTATATTTGTGAAGTCTGAATTGCTCATCATTTGTAGATCATTGTATATTTTAATTCTATATTGTATATATTCACCCCATTTTGCAAGCATTTGGATGAGTAAAAAAAAAAGACGGTCATGACCTGTAAAGTCACTGATGTGATGTGTTTGTCCCGTGCAGCATCAGAGCGCTTGTCCGATCAGCAGGCAGAAGATCTGATGGCCTGGATGAAGTACTCACTCGGACAGTGAGTCACCAACATCAAGGTAAACGCTTGTACAGAAAATGAACAGCCCCTTTTCACAAACATTATCTTCTTGGTCATTTTAAAGCTGCTTTTGCACCCATCAAACACTACATTTGCATACAAATTAAGACACATTTAGATTGGTTTTAATTTTATATATCATTTAAATATACACTGATGACTCAAAACATTATGTCCAGTCACAGGGGAAGTAAATATCATTGATCATCTCCTATCAAGGCCACTTTTTAAGGTTTGGGTAGATTAGATGGTGAGGAAACAATCGGTTCTCATTATCAACGTGTCGGATGCAGGAGAAATGAGCAGGAATAAAGATCTGAGCCACTTTGTCAAGGGCCAAATTGTTACGTTAGGGTGTCTAGGTCAGAGTATCTCTGAAACTGTGAGGGTTGTGTGTTGCTCCTGGTCAGCAGTGGTCCTAGGAAGGACAAACCACAAAGCAGTGACAGGAGTTAGGCACCCAAGGCTTTTGGACCAACAACTTCAATCCAAAGCAGCTCCACCTTGCAACTACTGGACCTGAAGGATGTGCTGCTAACTTCTTGGTGCCAGAACCAGCAAGACAAATTTAGGACACCCAGGATGAAGTCATCAGAAGCATTGTGTCTGTTGCGCACAGTTTATGTAACAAAATGGTATATAAGTACGAAACAAGATCTTAACCAATTTATACAGCAATCTCAAAAAAAATGTTTATTTACAGTATGTCATCATTAAAGAATCGTTTATCTTCAATTCAAGTTTCATGAGGAGAAAATTAATCAAGAGGTTGACTGAAAAACTCTTTGAAGAAATCAGCAGTCAGACAAAGTTCCGGGCTCATACGTGAGGTGGGGGTGACTGATGTCACCGGAGTTCTGGGCGGGAAAGGCTGGGTCTGGAGTGGCTGTAGGCTAGCAGCTGCTGATGGGGTGGAGGGCGGAGGAGGGGTGGAGCACAGGCTAGACAGGGGGCCAAGAGAGCTCGCAGAATTCAGGGTCAGGTTAGCGTTCTGTTGCTGCTGCAGAGGAAAGATGCAGGGCAGAAGTAAATTCCATTAATTTTCTCTATTTTCTCTCATCTCCATAACCATAACTTTAAAAACTTTGAAGACAGACTTACTGGGAGCTACAAAGCCGTTAACTGATGGTATATGTTTTTGCTGAAACCATGAGTTCATATTAAGGCAAGAATTGTGTTTGCCAGTGGAATTCCTGATGGAAAAACTACATTACCCATCAGGCTGTGCAGAACATTCCACCAATCACAATGATTCAATTCCAATGTTGTACCGCAAATCAAGCCGGTATAGCAGAAAAATTATTATAATAAATTATTATAGATCTTTCCCTCATTATAGCCAGTTAGCTCACAGGCATGCACCTTTGTTTCTTGTTCAATTTTCAAATACTTTTTTGCTCCAAGTAAACATTTTAATTGCGATTTAGCTCATAGTTGGTTGGTTTGATTCACGGCTTTTACCGACTTTTTTTAAAAACCCTGCGGAAAAATGAATGGAAAAAATCCAACTCACCGCTGGAACAGTACCCATGCCCAACTGAGGTGGGTCATAGGGGACGCTGACCAAGGAGCTCCCACCGGTCATGGGGTTAAACTGACCCATTCCTGCAGAGCATTCAGGTGCTGCTAATCAAATGCCTTTAATTGATAATCAGCAAGTGTGATCACATTTATAAACATTTTAGCAGTTTGCTTGTCTGAAGCATTCATGTGTGTTAACACAATGTCAGGAAGGAAAGATGGAACAATGTTCCAATGTTTTGTCACCATTCCTGATTTCTAACACACACTCAGTGTGTAAGGTGTGGTCCTTAGGTAATAAAAAAGAGAAGAAACAAAAGCTAGTCTTCTCTGGGTGTTTTTCTGCCATGTTCATGTGTAAATTACATGATCTTATTTCATCTATTTGATTGAAAGTTCTAAAAATACTCTGTAGAGCCTAACTCTCCTCTCCAGACCTAAACCTGATTGAAATGCTGTGGCGGGACCTTAAAAGAGCTCTGCATAAACAGATGCTGTGTCTGTGTTTAATTGAGGATTGGCTTGGATTAGCTCTTTGAGATAGCCTTAATCTGTTTGAGTCACTGAGACACAGTTTATGAGAGAAGAGCTAAGGGTAATCACAGAGAGTGGCTGACAACAGATGGACCTATGTTAGTTAACCTGACAGAAACATTAGTGGAAAAATAGTCAAATATTTGTAGATGGACAGTAAGGTTGTCAAAGAACTACAAAGTGAACAAGAAATGGAGCAGGACTTGTCTTCTGAGAAAGACGAAGGCAGTGAGCAAGAGGAAGATGAAGCTGAAGAGGATGAGGAGGAAATGGCTGAAATGCAAGGCAGAGGAGATCTGAGGGACGTGGAGGACTGGAATGGGTTTATTTCAGGAGAAGGACGTGCAGCTAAAGAGGAGGTGCTGGTGGACTGGCAGCCAGGTGACCCTGTGACTCCTCAGTATGTCCTCAGGCTACCAGGATACACAGACGGTGAGGACATTGTAAACAAAGCAGCTTGTTTGTGCTTTTGCTTGTTTTACTGCACTATAGTTTTTCTATAACACTTTACAATAAGATTTCATTTATTGGTATTAGTTAATGCATCAACTAATATGAACTAACAATTAGCAATACATTTGTTACACTATTTGTTCATCTTTGTTGATGTTAATAAAAATCCAGCTGTTCATTGTTTGTTCATGTTAGTTTGTAGTGCATGAATTAATGTACATTTGATTTTAATAATGTATTCATAAATGTTGCAGAAGTATTGCTCATTCTAAGTTAATGTTAACTAAAGCAGTTAACCAATGAAACCTTATTGAATTGTGTTTCCTAGTTTTCTTTTCTTCACTATTATTGGTTATATGTGCAGATTACCTGTGCTCCCCAGAAGACAATATCTACAATATTAGCTTCTCACGCTTCAAAATAAGAGACCTGGAAGGTGGATCAGTCATTCTGGACCTAAAACGACACTGTCCTACAGGTTTGTTTTCAACATGGCATTTTCTTATTTTCTATTGTGCTATGTGATTTTGTAAAGGACACATAACTTGACCAAGTATGATGTCTTGGAATGTAGAATGTGGAATGCCGTTATGTGCAGTAGCATTTCAAAAATGAATCTGTTTCTCTTTCTTAAACCAGTGTTATTTTAGTATTACATTTTAGTTGACAAAACAATGATTTACATTTATGCATTTGGCAGATGCTTTTGTCCAAAGCAACTTACATTGCATTCAAGGAACACATTGGCAGTCTAATCAGTTTTTGCTTTCCCTGTGAACCCCTGACCTTGGTGTCACAAGTGCCACACTCTACTGTTTGAGGGAAAGATAATAATTAATACATAGTTTATATATCATTTGAATAGTCTGAAATAATGTGGAGTAGCTCCACTACACCAGTCAAAAAAATGAATCTGTTTTTCATTCAACTGTCGCTGCAATTATTAAAAGCTCTTTTATCACCTGCACAATATTGTACATCTGGATTAGTACAATGCCTTTATTATTGGCTTACCAAAAAAAAAAACACATTACAAGGTTGCAGTATGTGAAAAATACTACTAGTGCTTACCTTGACCAGATGCAGTGTTTACAATACTCCACTTCCTGTTGTTTTACACATTCATTTAAGACTTTAAGTGATTTCGCACTTCTCTGCCTCTCTGACTTAATTCACCCATATTTATCTTCATAATATATCTTCTCTATCCATTTTCAAGTCTCAGCAGAAAATGTACTTGTTTGAAATATATTTTCAATATTTTGTACTTGGGGATGTGCTTATTTTATATTGTTTCCTTTAAACGTACATCAATATATTCTCCTGTTAAGTAATCTTGAGCTTGTGGAAACGCACTATGTAAATAAAACTTCCTCCTCCTCTTCTTCTTCTTCTTCACAGAAATAAAGGATGTCATAGAGCTGGATGCAGGTCGTTTCATTCAGTATCATTTCAGTCCAGGTTTTCTAAATCTCAAGGAGATTGGAGCCACGTATGTCTTATTTTAAAAATGATCGCTATGCACGAAGGCCTTTAGAAGATCTCAAAATTTTATCAGAATCAATAACTTTAATAGTTAATTTGTTTACAAAGTGGTTTATCTCTCTTCTGAACAGACTGGAATTTACAGTGGGCGGAAAGGCAGTGAACAAGTTTCGGCTGATTGAGAGGCATTACTTCAGGGATCTACTACTGAAGACGTTTGACTTTGAGATCGGTTTCTGTATCCCACACAGCAGAAACACTTGTGAACACATTTACTGCTTACCAGATCTGGATTCACACACAAGTGAGTAACACACAAACACATAATGCATTTCACTCATTGCATGAATAATATCCATGGGAACGTATGGTGCTTGTGTAAGTGTACAGTGTCAACCATGTTTTGTTTTTGTTTTCAGTTGAGGAGATGATCAGCCATCCATTTGAGACACGGTCAGACAGCTTCTACTTCGCCAATAACACACTGATCATGCACCATAAGGCAGAGTACTCCTTCAGCTAAGGCTTAGAGTGAGAACCAGAGCTAAACACTTCACAATAAGGCAATGTGAATTGCGGGATCGCTGCATATATAATATACAGATTAGTGCTGTATATTTGGTTTCAGAAACCATAAAATACAGTATATACATAATCTAGGCAAAAGAATGTCTTTGATATTTTACTTATGTTTGTGCAGGGAAATGTTGTGTTGCTTGCACTGTAATAAAAAAATAAAACTTTCTCAGAAAGTATGCTGGTGATTCCATACTTTGTCAACTCTGCGAGTATATATGGGGTAAAAAGGATTTTGAGGATCCATAACATGCCTGGTTTAATTTGTTTATTGCAATTAATGTTTCCCTTTCTTTATTCTCTCACACCAAAGTTCATAAACATCCTGTCTATTTTTATCACAACACAATGCACAGTACCTTTTCCTCTTACCACGGGGTCCTACACCCCCAGCATAATCACATAATTGATGCTGTGTTTGATACCACTTTATAGAGAGAGAGAGAGAGAGAGACATTTCATTTCATTTATTGCTGCGATGGCAAAGCTGAATGTCTACTCCAGTCTTCGGTGTCACATGATGCTTCAGAAATCATACTACTGTGCTGGTTTTTATAATGTATGCCTGTGATGTCATCTCCTCAAGCATTTTTTTTACTTCTTCCTATTTTGAGTTCCATGAGGATAATATTATTTAGACTGTGATTAGGGGTCACACATGCATTCATGGGGTCAAAATTTAGACGGATGCTCCTACTGAGGGGATGGGGAGATGGGGGGGGGGGGGTATTTATCAAAACAATACCCTTTTTGGAAGTCAAGTTTGTTTTGGAAGAACAAACTGTGTGGATGAAAACTACATGAAATATCGTCAGTGACTTGATCGTCATTTTTGTTGATCGTCTGTTTTGATTGTGCTCGAGCATATAGTCGTGATTTGCTGTTAATAGTTTTGCTTTTACAATTAATGTGGTCGTTTTGAGAGTGCGATATTGAATAACCATGACCGCAGTTCTCACACTAATCGCCGCCGCACTTCTCAGTGTTGTGAGCGCGCGACCTGCACTGATGCCAGATCAGTACGCGCGAGGAGTGGTAAGACTATTTCAAATCTCTATTAGAACCATTCTAAACATTAAAACATTTTGATGCATATTTATTTGGGGCAATATTTGCCTAGAATTGTTTTCATGAAAAAAAGTCAACATTAAAATTGTTTCAAACAAAACAGAATAAAACAAGTGAAATAAATTGTCGATCGGGGTAATAAAACCTATAAAATTTAATCAACATCAATCACAAAAAGTACCTAACAATACACATGCGATCATAACACAAAATTATTATAAATGAATTGTGTAGATACATTTTCTTTAATATCTACTGTAAATTATACTATGTAAATTCAAGTTTGGGTATGTTTCCTTGCTTTCAGAGCTGATTTTGTTTTTTGTTTTAACAGTCAACAATTTATGTAAATATCTATAACGATATATATTTATATATATTGTGTGTGTCTGTGTGTGTATAGGATTGGTTGATTCGGTATGGGTATTTACCGTCTCCAGACTCTCTAATTGGTCGACTTCAAACCACGAAGGGTGTTGAAGAAGCTGTCCGTAAAATGCAGCGTTTTGCTGGTATAGAGGAGACTGGCAAACTAGGTGACAGATGATCTCTGGATTCACTTATTTTTACTGTAACACTTCAGGTTTATCCAGAGGGATATGTGAACCCCTCAGAGCGCATTGTGCCACATGATATTTCTGCGTGCATTATGCCCAGTTCTGATGATTCCACTTTTGTCGAAGTTTAGATCAGGTCACTTTAGAAATGATGGCCAGACCTCGCTGCGCTCTCCCGGACACCATCAGCTCTGAGGATCTGTGGAAAGGAAAGAGAAGAGGTAAAGGGAAGCTGAAGAGGAGATACACTCTGCCAAGGTTGAGCTGGGACAAGACTGACATCACCTGGAGGTCTCCAACATAATATTTTATACATTGTAAAAAAAAAGAAAAGAAAAAAAAAATATATATATATCAGAAATATATCACAAAACACAAATGTAAATTTCTGAGATATATTTCTGTTAATATTTGTTGCATTATTTGAGTATTATTTGTGTTACCTAATGGTGTTTAGGATTTGTATGTATGACCTTGTACACTGTATATAACCTATATATTGGTCATTGGACATACAGGTCAATTATGATAACTGGTATTTACATTGTATCACTTTATAAAATATATGGTCATGAACTGTAAAATATACAGGCATCCTGTAATAGTAGAAACACTGTCACTGTATTTCTGGTCTGCATAGCTGCAGTTTATTTACCATACATCTAACAGAATACTTTTTTACAGTGTTTTTTCTTATGTAACCTTATCCAGAATATTCCTGTATTGTCTCCCTTCTTCTCCCTAGCGTGCACAATTTTCCGTCTCCCTCTCTGTCTCCCACTCTACATCCTGGGCTAGTAAGGCTCATTTTGACCTATGCCTTCCAAACGTGGAGTGATGTCACATATCTGCATTTCCACGGGATTCGCCCTTCTAAATATGACCCATCACCACAGACAGACATCATAGTCACCTTTGCCAGTGGCTACCATGAGGATGGATATCCTTTTGATGGCAAGGGGGGGACACTGGCACATGCATTCTTCCCTGGAAAGGAGGATCTTGCTGGTGACACACACTTTGATGATGGAGAGAGCTGGAGCTATGGAGGTAATCTAAATTATATATACGTACTCTATATATATCCAATGTTGTTATTCACATATATTCATCAATAGATTAAAAGAAAAGACGATGGGTCAGAAGTGCTTCAAAGTTTTGTGTTTTTCCCCCCACAGATTTATTCATAGTTGCAGTGCATGAGTTTGGTCATGCTTTAGGCCTGTTTCACTCCTCCTCCAATGATTCCATCATGAAGCCTTATTACTATGGTCCTGTGGGAGACATGCACAGCTTCTCCTTACCCCTGGATGACAGACTGAATATACAGGCACTCTATGGTACTCCCTAATATGTGAATAAATAAATAAACACATCTGATGTTAATTTCTCATGACTGTTTACTGTACAGGAAAAAGTCCAGATTTTAAAACTTCTCCATCTGTTTCTACACCCACAACTCACCTGCCCCATTTCTCCAACCCTGCTCCTCCACATCCCTCCTATCAGTGAGTTATGCTGTGATCATAACAGGTTTGACAATGGTTGTTATGTTTTTCTTAAATGCTTTTCTCTTTTTTAGCCCAACATTCTCTGCTGATCGTTGTCAAGGAGGTTATGATGCAGTCGCTAATATCAGAGCAGAGGTTTTCTTTTTTAGAGGTATGATGTTTGAATTTACCATTCAAAATTCTGGGGTCTCTTATATTCAATAATTTATTTGATCACAAATAAATTAAAAACAATGATATTGATAAACATTATTACAATTTAAAAGACTTTTACTATTTTAATATATGTTAAAATATATTTTATTCCTGTGAAGAATGAAGCTGAAGAAATCAATCTAACATGCTGATTTGCTGCTCAAGAATTTTTTTTTTTGTATTATTATGAATGTTGAAAATGGTTGTAGTGCTTGATATTTTTGTGGAAACTGTGATAGATTTTATTATTATTATTTTAGAATTCTGTGATGAATATATTAAAAGGACAGCATTTATTTGAAATATAAAACATTTATAAAATTTTGAATGTCTTTACTGACAGTATTGATTCACACTTTGCTGAATTTAAGTATTAATTAATTTTTTTCTTTCTTTTCTTTATGCACTGTTTAAAAGTATCAGAGGTACCTCTTTGGGTTATCTTCACCATATCCTGAAAATTATTGGTAGAAAGTATCAAAATTATAGGTGAAAGAAAATTTAGTTTCTGTTTCATCCTCTCCCTCAACCATTCACTTTTTATCAGGTCCACACTTTTGGAGAGTACATCATTCAGGCTCACTAATGTCCTTGAGACCAGCTATGATCCATAGCTTCTGGATTGGTTTGCCTCCAGAAACGGCCAGAGTTGATGCAGTATATGAGAGAAGAGATGGATATATTGTATTCTTTATTGGTAAGCATAAAAAAGACCCAAAATGTAAAAATATGTGTATGTAAGCAAGTGAGTACATGAAAATTGTTTATTATTTTCATACTTGTCTATATTAAGGGCTATTGACTAAAACGTTGTGTAAACAGAAAGATTGAGAGGATTCAACACATTTATAGACATAATGGGTGAAAAATAAGATTTTTACTGACTGTGCTACTCTGGAGCATCTTCATTCCTTATTTTGAGTCTTTTTCATTCTGATCTTTCTCAGGTAATCAGTACTGGGTATTTAGAAACACAATGTCCCTTCCTGGTTACCCACGACCTCTTTCAGAATGGGGTTTGCGCTCTTCTGCAGGACGGGTTCCAGAGAGAGTGGAGGCAGTATTTGTGTGGCCGCACAATGGGATGACATACCTGTTCAGTGGTGGAGAGTACTGGAGGTTTGATGAGGCAGGAACAGAGAGGAAGCTGGAGGAAGGGTACCCTAAACCAGCATCCATCTGGGGAATGCCCTCCCACCCTGATGATATCATTGGATTTCTAGATGGTAAAATGCATATTTTATCATAAAAGCTTTTAGATGTAATGATTTCCATTTGTAAATTTTTTCCCCCTCCCAAACCAACCTCAAACCATTTTATCCACATTTCCCTCAGGAGATACTTACTTCTTTAAGGAATCAAACTACTGGATTTTAAAAAGAGGGAGCCTGGAGCAGGAATCTGCTTTCCCAAAGTCCATTGCTACTGACTGGATGAAATGTGATGGACACATTTCAACTAACACACCTGAGATTCCTAGAAGAGACGGAGGCTGTAGCTGTGTCCAGAGTTCAGCAGCTGGAATATGTACTTTGTCAGCTACTATATATTCAATTATTGTAGATTGTATTTTGGTTCTTACATTGTACTGATAATATTTGTATAATTTGTGTCGTTTTTTAAAAGTTTTATAAAAAAAATTAAAGTTTTATAAAGTGCTGTGATTGTGTAGTTAACAAATGCTATCAATGAATTCCTGCCATAATCTGAGATAGAAAAGTGTCCAATGATTCATTACTTTACAATCTAAACAGATGCAATGCAATGCGCTGCTTGCCTAATGTTTCTCAAATACTGTGTATTCAGATATCATATTCATTTGACATACTGCTTTTTACAAACTATATATTACAGTACATACAAAATAGTGTTTTGTGGACTGTTGACTGAAAGCCACAAAACAATACTTAAATACTAAAATTCATATTGTGCGAGGCTATTCTGTGTGTTTTTTACTTCTAAAAGCCACAAAACAGTACTTACATTTTAAAAATCATATTGTGTGAGGCTTATTCTGTGTGTTTTTTACTTCACAATGAAAACTAAGCCAGGTACAAACTACTAATTATTTTCCTCTATTTTACTGTCAATACAAATTTTGGAGATCATAAAATACACTACCATTCAAATATCTGGGGTCATCAAATCATGAATGTGTTTTATAATGTTATATTTTACAACTATATATTCCTTTTCTTAAAAAAAAATCTTACTTTAGAAGAACAAAAAGAGCACTTGAACTTGCAAAGCGAGTGAATGGAATTGTGGGAAATGTAGTCTACCGTCATTCCCCGAATTTTCTCGCGAGGTCGTCACGATGACGTAATGATGACGTCCAAATGAGCGTTACCTGTTCATTCTGGCCAACGCAACGCACATCGTTTTTATTTTACAAGGATTATTTGATATAGATTCGCTGAGTGTCCGCAGGCAGTGCCACATTGTTTCGGTCTTCGGTCTGTAACGGTTCTACTTTTGTTCTCTCCGTGAGCGGGATCACAGAGGTACGTATCGCACACGTTACAGAAGCTTAATGAACAGTTAGCTTGTGCTGTGCTCGGAGCCTGTTAGCCCAAAGACACGTACAACGCGGCTACACAACGCAGATTACTTCTTATTCAAGTAAACACTGGGGGCATTTTGTGTGTATTAAATAAATCCTAATGGTGAAAGTGAATCGGCGGGCGGTGGTGTGTGTGCAGGAAGTATGAGCAGAACAGAAGGCCTCGGCCTGCTCCTGGTGTAAGACTCCTGCTTCATCTTGTGACCGCGCCACAGCGTCTCTGTATTTAAATACAGTGAACAGCCTACATAGGCAGCATGATTGGCTTATTATGGGATTTAACGCGACTTAAATGCTCTCTTATTGTGTTTCATTGTCATGCCTTTCGACATATATTCGATAATTTGTTTAGTACACAACAGTACAAGTGTCTGTAAATGACCTATAAATAATTACACTTGAGTTGTCTGGCTTACATCCTTAAAAAAACTGCTTTACTTTCCATACTCGTGTGGTTTCATGAGCTGGAGAGTAATTCAGACGCTCCCCAGCCTCGCCATGTCTTAAAGTGCTGAATCTGTCTATTTCTGTATTAATGTGTTTAGTGACTCTCAGCACATGGACCCTCAGAGACCCAAGTATTGATATGCGTCGTCTTCAGAAAGATGTTTGTTGTAAAACATTAGGAAAAGCTTTGTCACATTTCACATGTTTTGCTTCCAACACAATTCGGCACACACATTTTTAAAATAATCATACCAATCTCAACCAGTAAGAAGAAAATTTCACTATTTGACCATTTAATTTATGTAATTTTCATATCAAATGGTGACATGACCGGTCTGAAAAGATGCAATTATCATAATTTCTATTGTGTGTAAATACAATGAAACTGAATCGTAATACCCAGCATTATTTTGGGCTAAATTTCATCCTTTATGTATGTTCAATTTCCTGTGACCTGATGCATGGAAATAAAATAAAAGGTGTTCGATTTCAAAACACTTATTTTGTAAATGGATACATTTGTTCCAAAAGCGTTGGTAATTATCAACTGACTTGTGCAAGTTTGTGACTTTATTCTGTTTTATATGCAAAATATGCTATTTTTCCCCCCCATCAAAACTGTTTTTGTGATGCATTTCAGTGACATCTACTTTTGTGGTATTATATAATTACTTCAATAATTCTATAATGCCATACGACCATTGTAGTTCTGCTAGGGTCTCTGAGGGTTAAATGAATAAATCCACTCAAGACTTGCGTTTTTGCAATATCAAGTCTGCCCCTTAGTTTGTTCTTTTCTCATTTGTTTAATGTTTTTGTTGCACTGTGATCAGTTTGTGACACATCAAACTGTTTTTTTGTTTTTTTTTAGCAACGATATGTCAAGGAAAAACGAGAAGCATGTCTAATATTTGTGTAATAGCTTGCACAAATGCAGAATGTCCCATAATGTCTCCCATCAGCATTCATTTATTTACATTATTCATGTAGCAAGTACTTTTGTTCAAGGCAATTTAAAAACTAAAACTGCGATAGTGTTTTTCAGTTCAGTGCTCACTGACAAGTTCTCTTTTTCCTGACCTCCTAGAGCAGAGATGTATAACGGTATTGGGCTGACCACGCCGCGAGGCAGTGGCACGAATGGCTATGTTCAGCGAAATCTCTCCAGCGTACGTGTGAAGAGGAGCCGGGATGAGCGTGGAGGAGAGCGGGATGAGAAGGACAGAGAGAGACTGGAGAGCCAGCTTAACAGACAACCTAATGCTGAAATCCTAGAGCACCAGAGGAAGAGACAGCTGGAGGTGAAATGTGCTGAGCTGCAGGACATGATGGAGGAGCAGGGGTAAGATGAGATGAAATCGTAGAAAGAATTATCTTCAGATTAGCGTTCATGATCTGTACTTGAAGCATTTAGATTACGTATTTCCTCTCAATGAATCCTGAGCTTTGAGCATCAAATTTACATTAGGCAATATGTCAGTCCCAACAAATGCAAGTTCTGTACTTTCTGTCAGCTCTGAAAAAAGTTTAAAATTGAAGCAGTAAAAGTTTCTGTTACGAAACACCAAATAGGCTTATTTGCCTGAAAAATCAGCTTTGGCATCACACAAATAAAGTGTGTTAAAACAGGGAATAGTTGTTTTCATTTATAATAATATTTTACAGTACAGTGGAACCCAGTTATGTCGACGGCCTCGGTTGCAAAAAAGCATCGAGATAACCAACAGCAAATATGGCGATTGATTTGATGAAGCGATCGGCATGCTATAAAAGTGTACATACACTGCATATGTTTGATAACAGCAAAAGGCATATGTCCACCAACTAACCGCAGAGAATTAACAGTATACAATAAAAAAACACCTTTGATTCTCGATACAAACCTTTAATTATATTCTCCAACATTGCAAACACAATGATCGCTCACAGTGTAAACAGTCATAACATATCCGTAAGGTCGTCACGCTGTTCTAGATTGCATACTTTCTTGCGTTCTGCCTGTCTAATGTGCTTTCTCAACAAGTTCGGCTTCGTCCCGTCTTTTAACGACCGGTTCTTCAATCCGCAGCGGCGCTGAGCAGAGCGCGCGTCAGAACATTAGCAGGATGTGTGTGTGTTTATCTAAGTCTCATACTCATTGGTCGGTAACTGCTCGTTACTGACCAATGTCAAAATTTTTGAGAAAACCAATAAAATCAGAGAAGGTGGGCTTTATGTGCACACAGAAGTGGATGAGGCTTTGGGATGTGGGTAGACCCACGGCAGCACTCGTAAGAACGTGAATGTGCTTTCACTTCAGAGAGTCCTGCGCGTGAGTCACTGTGAGTGAAGCGTCACTGACAGAGCGACCATACGGACCGCGATCCACGTGCAACGCAAACTCGGCGCATGCGCAGTGAACTAGGTACGATCATTAGTCACGAGATAACCATGTGAAGTGGCGAATTTGTCCCTTTTTTGTGCTCGAGATATTAGGATTCGGCAACATAAAATAATCAACATAACCGATAAGAAAATGCTAAGACACGTCGATATAATAGGGTTGGCGAGTTAACTGTGAGTCGAGATAAGTGAACTCCACTGTATTCCTTTATGTATTATTTTATCAAATGAATGATTCCTTGGTGAGCATAAGAGACAAAAACATGGCTTCATGTCATTATGATCATTCTTAATCAGCAAAGAGATCTTAAGTGACCTCTGACCAGTCCCTCCTGTGTGGCAGGTATTCTGCAGAGGAGATTGAAGAGAAAGTCACCACTTTTCGTTTGATGCTGCAAGAAAGAGAAGAACCTGCACCTGCTCCAACAGAGAAGCCAGTGTGAGTATTACTTCAGACCATTCAAACGGACATTGAGATGTTTATGATGGCCCTTTTCTGTACATTGCTAATAGTTTTTTATTATTATTAATTTTACTTTTTAATCCAAATTTTGTTATTTTTAACAGTGTGACTGAGACTCATGCTCTGGCAGCTGCTAACCAGCAAAAAAATGACCGTCTGAGAGAAGCGTTCGGTATCAGCTCTGATTACGTCGATGGCTCATCCTTTCATCCTGATCGGAAGGAGCGAGAGAAGGAGAAGCGGGAGCAGGAGAGGCTGGAAAGAGAGAAGCAGCAGAAGTACCAGTGAGTAGATGAAGGAGTCTTAAGGAATCACTTTTTACTTTATCTTTTGAGATAAAAGAGCTTGACTCATAATTGCGTATCATAACTTTCATAAGTCAAACCCTTTTTGTTGTACCATATCTGGTGTACTTACTGATCTATTTCTCCTCTCTTTTTTTCCAGGATCATTGTGTCTGATGGTTCAGATTCCTCTCCTGAGCAAAAAAAGAGCCGGAAGAAGAAGAAAAAGAAAAACAAAGGCAGAGAAAGGTAAACTGGAAAATGGAGGAGGAATTTGGATTTTAAAAAGAATAATGTATTAATGAATCAATTTTCACTCTTAGCTCTGAGAGCCGCTCACCTTCTCCTCGGCAAGAAAAGAAAAAGGACAAGAGGAAGAAAAAGAAAAGGTTTAATTTAATACCTTTGTTCCGTTACATAACAGTATGTTGTTAATTATCTCTGTTGCCCTCTAGGCAAAAAGAAATTGGGTAAAATTAATATACCTAAATGAATTTTATTACATTTATTTGAGTCCGTGTGAGTTATATGAACCATATCAAATCACATGGATGAATGTGTGAATGTTATTTTGTACTTGTAAATTGTTCTCATGTGTTGCTTTGCTGCACATTATTCATAAACTGGCCAGGAGAAGGTTTAATAATCTGAATATCTGCATATGATGGTAAAATTGTAGTATCACTATTAACTGAAATACTTTCAGTCAAACAAACTTTACCCCTCAGCTACCATTTTGAGAGTTCATGTTTAACACAATATCATTTTTAATAAATATTTGTTGACCTGGATACATTTCCATCGAGAATTTATTTTACCGGTCATGTAGCCAGTCAAAAGCAAACTTTGCTTTTTTCTGTTGTTTTTTTATTATTGATTAGTAATTAAAATGTTTGATTTATGTTCAGTGACACATTTTCACCATTTATTAAGTGGTGATGCATCTTGCCCCACTCTCCCCCAACACAGTGCCTACACCAGACACGGGCAATGCGACAAGCAAAATTAGTCTGTAAAAATCAGTAATGCTTTCTTTGCTGGATAAGGCACAACTTTATACAACAAATTCCTGAGAGTAAACCAGTGCCTGTTCTGTTTTTGACATATTCCAAGTACCCGTTCTACTTGACACAAAGAGCAAATGGGTTTACTATGTTCACTTTGCTATGGTCCAGTGTAGATGTGGTAGATATGTATATATTTTTATTTAAATAACAAAAAATAATAACAAATATCTTTGCTTCTAGGCAGGAGTCGGTGAAGAGTGACACTGAGAGGTAGGTTTTCTACGCATCGTTTTAAGTTGCCTGTGAACAGAGACATGTTCTTTATTTACATTTAATTTTTATCATTTATTTTGCAACAGTTCATCAGATGAAAGAGAGACATCCAAAAGAAAGAGAAAAAGGAGTGAGGATGTGACCCCTCCCAATAAGAGTCGAAAACACCAGAGTGCATCATCCAGCCCAGCTCGCAGGTAACATGACTCAAAATGGCTCTATTTTTTTGGTTTTGTTGTTATTGTCATTTTATAGTAATAACGGTTAACTATTTACGTTGAATTGTTGATCTTTTTTCTTATAGCATTTGCAGAAACTTTCCAACATTTTCCCATTAATTAAATTTATTTAAAAAAAAATTTATATGGAAAATGCACAAATTTTTGCTCGTTTGAGGTCTAAAAATTCAGGTTCACGTGAACATGTATGCCTTTTTGTTTTCAGCCAATCCCCTCAAAGAGGGAAGCAGCAGAATAAATCAGATTCTCGTCCAGATGAGGGGAGGAAAGGAAGATCCCCTGACAGGAGGCGCCGTGGCCATATGGAAGAAAGTCCAAAGAGGTTGGAAGTCAGAGAGGTAATTAATTAGTTCTTTACATAGAAGCATATGCGTATTTGTTTAATCTGATCTGTTCCTTTCATTTTATTTGTGAGTTTTTGTAGTTAAATAATATATAAATATATTTCTTGTTGCCTTACCTTAAACTTATTTATATATTATTTTGTAGTAAACATATTACAGTGTGGTTTTTATTACATGTCCATGTTAAAGTCAAACGCTTTTGCTAGTTTTTTGAGAGCTTTGCCACAAGCATTATAGTTGGTCAAATTTAAAATAGTCCAACATTTAAAAAAAAACTTCTCAGCATCTAACACAGGAGATCTCTGCATTTAACACAGGATCCTGTCATGCAAATGACTGATATAATTATTCAGGCCTTCCTTGAGCCAAATTAGTCAAGCAATTGATTGGGCAAACCTCTAAGTAGTTGGTTTTAAAAAAAATATTTAGTTTGAATTGCCCTAATTCTTTGTCTTCCCCACTTTTAGAGGTCACCAAGACGCTCAAGAACCCCTGAGAACAACAGAAGAGACAAAGGCAGAGAGCGTGAGAGAGAACAACAAAAACCTCAAAGAAAACACTCTTCATCACCATCTCCTCCACCAAAGCAGAGGCGGGATAGACGACCACAGAATGAAGAGAGGGAGAAACCCCCTCAGACAAGACAAAACTCCTCTTCACCATCTCCAACACGTAAGCAGCAGCGAGACCGAAGACAACGGAGCGAAGAAAGACAGAAACTCTCTCAGCGGAAAAGGCGTGACTCTTCATCTTGCTCTCCGACTCCTAAACTGCAGAGAGACAAGAACCAAGGGGATGATGGTAGAAAGAACAAAGGTCAAAGAAAACATGATGCATCCTCATCCCCGTCTCCTCCACCTAAAGACAGGATACGAAGGGGACACAGTGGAGAGAAAGAAGCTTCCCTGAGGGACAGGGAAATGGAGATCCATGGGGACCGAGTAAGAGACAGACAGAGGAATAGTGATAGAGAACCAATCCTGTCTAATAGAAAAGATGACCAAGGACGGGAAAGTGATAAAGGGAAGGAGCGAGACCGAAACCGATCTAGGGATTCCATTTCTCCTGCTAAACGTTCACCTTATGCCAATGGAGGGCAAAAAGAACGAGATCGTGAACTGGAGAAGGAGCGGGAAGAACAGAGAGAAAAAGACAGAAGACGAGAGGAGGAGATGAAGGAAGAAGCTTTGAGAAAAGCTAGAGAGAGTGACAGAGAAAAGGAGAGAAGCCGAACCAGAAGCCAAGAGGTGTCCCGATCAGACAAAAAGTCCTCCTTTAGCTGTCAGCCTGAAGACAGACGAGGTGCCAGAGGAAGTGAGCCAGAGCAAGAGGTGGGCAAAAAAGACAAGAAAATTGAAAAAGACAAGAGGCAGGAGAGGAGTCCTCAAGACCAAAAGAAAGAGAAACCAACTCAAAAGGAAAAGCCTGGGAAGAAAGACAAAGCTGCTAGTAGTAGTAGCAGCAGCAGTAGCAGTAGTAGCAGCAGTGAGAGTGACAGTGACAGCTCCTCATCATCGTCGTCATCATCATCCTCTTCCTCATCCTCCTCCTCATCATCATCATCATCATCCTCCTCGGATGATGAAAAGAAGAAAAAGAAAATTTCAGCAGACACCAGCACAGCTAGTAAGTTGGTTCCTAATGCTATCATCGCTCAGGCTATTGCACGTAGAGAGGAGAAGAACAGAGGACGGGATGGAGAGAGTGATGAAGGTGTAGCCAAGGTGTACCCTTCCACACAAAAACAGAGCTCACCTCCTGAGGCCCAGAGAAAAAAGGACAACCTTGACAAGAGACAACGAGACATGGAGAGAGACCGGAGATCTGGGAACTCCTCGCCTCCACCCACAGGAACCAAAGACCGTGGAAAAGAAAGGTACACTCCCACAGAGAGTTCCAGCCCGCCTCCTTCACCCCCTCAGAGAGGCCGGGACAGGGACACGCCTTCAGAAGAAACCAAAACTCAGAGCAGAGATCGTGGAGGCGAGCGATATACTCCAGAGCTGGAACGCGAGTCATCACGGCCCTCGCCTGTCAGAGGAAAAGATCGACTGAGTGACCGAAAGAAAGACGTGTCGCCTTTCTCTCAGAGGGGAAAAGAAGTGATCGACAGGTCGCAGGTGAAACAAACGGTATCTCGGCCTTCACCAAAACGCACGCCACCACGACAGTATCAGGACCCACAACGCTCACATTCCCCCAGTCCGAGACGAGGAGTAAGAAGACAGTCACCTCTACGAAACTCATCCCCTTTCCGACGGGATCGCAGCCGAGAACGTCTCCGAGAACGTGAGAGGGACCGATTTAGAACAAGGCCAGGAGACAGAGACCGAGAGCGTTCCAGGGAGAGGAGGATGAGGAGTAGCAGATCCCGGAGTCCCAGAAGACAAAGCCCTCCCTACAGGTTAATACAAATGTTTAACTTTGTTACCGCAAAGCTAAAGTTAAACATTAAACTTAGTCACAGTAGGCACTTAGTCACTATTACATGCATTAATGATATGTTTTAATTAATTTATATATAAATAGATTAAAACATATCATTAATGCATGTAATAGGATATTTAAAAATAGCTTTACCATGTCACACTGCAAGACACTGTTGTACTCAACCCTATATATATGCACACAATCTGTATATGCAGATGCAGCCATGTGGAAAAGAAAGAACACCCTTTAGAAAATGGTTTTAAATGTCAGAACATAATAAAAATCATAAAGTAATATCAGGTCTTAAAATTAGGTAATGTAAAATCAGTGAACAACAAATAACATGCTGTACTGTTCCATTATTTATTTAACAAAAATAAAGCCAAAATGAAAAACCATGGGTGAATCATATGGGTGGACACCATATGAATCAAATACTTCAGAGAAATTTTTACCAGCAATAAGTTGAAGGAATCGGTTTATGTATGACTATCATTCTGGAGGAATTTTGACCCGTTCTTCTTTACAATGTTGCGTCAGATCATTGAGGTTTGTGGGTATCTATTTATGCAGAACTCTCTTAAGGTCCCGCCACAACATTTCAATAAGGTTGAGATCTGGACTTTGACTTGGCCATTGCAACGCCTTGATTATTTTCTTTTTCAGCCATTCTGTTGTAGATTTGCTGATGTGCTTGGGATCATTGTTCTGTTGCATGGCCCAATTCCGGCCAAGATTTAGCTGTCGGATTCACATTTGACTCTTTGGTCGTTTAATTTTCACCTAACTTGGCGCTGTGCATTATGGCCAAACATCTCCACTATTGTCTCGCCTGTCCAAAGGACATTGTTCCAGAATACATGTAGTTACAATGCTGTGTATTTGGCCTCTTGTTAGCTCCAGAAGTTGTTGACTTTAACAAAATCCCTTCTTACAAATCATTCAAATCATTTGAATGGAAAGCTCAAAAGAACAACATTTATTTGATTTACTTGTCTTTACTGTCACAAAGTATTAATGTTTTTCAAAAAGAAATGCTTACCGATCATTATATAAAATGTATTTACTGTTGTTGTTGTTTGGGTGAATCCATTGCGTTTTTTGAGCTACACTGTTAAATTGTCTTCATGGCATGTGGTTCCTTTAATTTGAGAATTATATCAGAGTTTTAAATTAAGTTCATAATAACAAATTATTTGTAAGTATGGCTATTACAACGTTTATCTCTTTCTCCCTTTAAATCTAGGTTTCGTCGTTCACCCTCTCCAGTACGTCGGCGCAGAAGTAGTCGTTCTCTTTCTAGAGAAAGAGAAAGGGAGAGAGAGCAAGAGAGGAAGAATCGAGAGCGAGAGAGGCAGCGTGAACAGGAGAGAGAGCGGGAACGAGAGCAAGAACAAAGGAGGAGGGCCCCGCCAAAAGATCCCACTCCTCCACGCCACTCCTCATCCTCTTCCTCAAGTTCGACCTCTTCATCCTCGCCCTCTCCTCAACGACAGATGAAAGGGGTAAAGTCAATAGATGAAGATAAAAAGAGATCTAGGGAAATTGAACAACAGACAAGAAATAAGCAGCCAGAAAGGAACTCCAAACATCCGTCTCCCTCCCATCCTCGTGAGACTCGTCTCTCTTCTAACCAATTGAATCAACGCTCTCACTCCCGTGAACTTCCTGCCCGTTCTAGATCTCCAACGACCAACCAATCAGAAGGCAGGGCTCTATCAGGTGACCGATTAAGAGGCCAGTCCCCGTCATCTGTCCAGGAGCGACACCACGAGCCATCAATGAAAGGAAAGACTTCAGTGAATGGGAAACCAGAGAATGAGAGCTCTGGCCAACAGCAGAAGAAGCAGAAAAGCAGCTCAAGTTCTTCATCATCTTCCTCTTCATCGTCCTCATCTTCATCCTCTTCATCGTCGTCATCAGACAGCTCAGATACTGAAACAGAGAAAGAAAAAGGGTAAGTGCCAAGTCGTTAATAATTTATGTAGCTCAGTTTAATAGATGGAACTTAATTTTAATGTTTGTTTATCCAGGAGTGTTAAAGCAAGTACAATTAGAGATGCTGGCAAGACGGCGAAAAGCAGAGCTGCTTCGTCGTCATCCTCATCAGAAAGTGAGCAAGAAGAGAAAAAAAGGTAGAATATTTCCCTGTTTCATTTATTCCACTTCTACTAAAGGAATAATGGCTTTTCCACTGCATTAAGTCAACAGGGAAGCAAGATTGACCATGTTTACTTTCCCGATTGTTTGATTCAACAATCTTTGTGTACAACATTTTAAACTACTGTTATTTTAGGGCTACATGATTAATTAAAAGGGGGGGGGGGTATTGTGTGTATATGTCACAAAGGCTTTGATTTAATGTTTCGAAGTGAAGCATAGTACTGTGTTCATTTACAAGAAAGCACCTTATGATGTTTTCAGTGTCTTAGAGCATCTGTTCACACTAAGTGCAAATCCACATGAACCCATCTATGTATCTGTGCAGTGTTGTTTTTAGGAATTAAAAAAGTCCCCCAATTCTATCTCACATTAAAGACAAATTTGCTAAATAAAATTCAACATTTGCATCCCATTTTGCTGCTTTAAACCACTTTCTCAAATTTTTTTTTTCAATTATGCAGTCCACCACGGCCCAAAAGAGTGCCAGCGGACTCACTGAGGGACTCAAGGTCACTCAGTTATTCCCCTCCGGTGAGGCAACGAAGACCTGCACATTCTCCGCCCTCTCGACGGTCAGTTCTGAACAGATCTGTGTATTTTACCACTCACTGTCTTTTTAAATCCTTGCTATTAATAATATTGATCTCCATCTCTGTTTTCCATCAGCGGTGGAAGCAGGAAGTCAAGAAGCAGATCTCCAGACAGTCGACGGAGGAAATGAGTGAATAATTGTTCACTTTTTTTGTTTTGTTTTCTGGACTCTCTTATCTGACTTTCACTGGACTGGATCATCTCAGTATCACATGGATGAGACTAGAAATGTGATTAGTTGTAATGGTGATATTTTCCCCATTAGTAGAGGAAGGTCTATCGAAACTTCATTCTTTGTAACTCATCCCAAAAGGGAGGATTTATTTTTACCTTTATTATGGTGTAATTAATGTTTAAGGTTGCCAGCTGAGACACTGAAGCTCTCATCAACTATTGCTCTGTGCCAACAGATGCTGGATGCTATTTGTATACATGCACACAAAATCACACATGTTCAGTGGTTTTCTGTACGCTACATTGTTCTGAATGTAGATGAACGTCTGTAATTTGGTGATTAGAATGGACAATATTCTGATCCTGCATATGTGGACAGGCTGTTCTTTTGTTTATTTGTTGGAAAAGAATTGTGAATAATAAAATGGCAGTAGAATCTTCTTGTCTGAAGTTTTAGTTTGTGGTGCTGATACCAAATACACGGCACTATATTCCTTAAATCTATGTGCAATTAAATGAATGCTTTCAATTGTTTTTCTGAGATAAAGAGGTGACCTCAACCCCAAATTGCACCAGTCTCACGCTTTTGGTAACTAACTGTTGTTATGAAATGAGTGGTCAAATAAGCATCAGTGTTTTGATCAGAAATTTTGTTTGTATGCATTGTGAAAGTAAACCTACCAATTTCATTAGTTGTTTATAGTATCTAATATGTTTGTTTGTTGTAATATATGTTGTTTATATCTAATATGCAACAGATATTGGTAAAATGTCAACACAAAAAAAAGCATTCAGACTTTTTAATCTGAGACTACCTCTTACGGAAATTTGCTATGGTAACTTCGTTCCCGAAATATAGTGAATTGTGGTAATTAACATCAACCGCTATTATCTCCCAATAATAAAACGCCTGAAAGATTATATATATTGTATATAGTTTTACATTAGTAACCCGTAGTATTTGGGCGGAAACTTCCCACGGTTTAGCGCTTGTGACTGGTTAGTCTGTGGCGGTTGTATATTGCGTCATATTTATGCGACGCTCTTTGAACGAGCAGCGCTAGTAACACGAAAAGGCTTTGTATAGAGAATTAAACGACGGTTTTCAAGTTACATCAAGTGTTTAATTAACTCCGGAAGATGGGTCCAGTAGAGGTAAGTGATACTATCAGGGTCCTATTAAATTCATTGGTACGTTCAAACTATATGAGACATCTTTCAGCCTACTGCGCAATACATCGATTCTCACCAGGATTCACAAATGTGTAATATATGTATAATGTGTAAATAACGACAACTAGGTTTGTGTACCCACACATCTACGATGTATTGTGAACCATGTTCTTGACGCATTTGAATCTCTCTCCAGCTCCTGCATATGTCCGTGTTCTCGCAGAGTTTCTCTCCCTGCGGTCGTTTCCTTGCAGCGGGTAATAACTACGGAGAGATTGCAGTGTTTAGGTGAGAGGACAGGTTAAACTCGCAATTTAAGCCGCATTAGTCAATAATGCTTGTTGATGTACGTTTGTTAGCTTCTTCTCATGTTGAAGTGTTCTTTTAGTTACTAGTCTTGTTCTTACAGTCTTTCGGCTGCACTGAGTCCAGATGCATCAGAGGCGAGTCACAAGCCCATCCTTAACTTCACTGGTTAGATTTAATTTATAACAGATTTATCTTTTCTACATGTATCCTAGATTATCTAAATCGCAACCATTACCTAAAGCAGGGGTGCATACACGTTTTTGGCTTGTGAGCTACTTGGATCTACCTACCATAACAATACAAACATATATTAATTTATGAATATATTTAGAATTCTTTATATTCATAGTATATGTTGGTGTTGCTTGCATAACTACATGAACCCATATTGCACAATACAACTGTACTTCTTCGCTTTTGAAGTTAGCTGTGAGGAAAAATTTCCAGACAACTGAGATTTTAGTTCATTCACCCTTCTTTGACTTCTTACTTTGTCCAGCTCCCCCACTCATTTTTATACCCTTTCTTAAATAAATAAAAAATAAACTGGAGGAAATAAATAAATCTCGCTAGCTTCCTAGTGCGCGCATGCGCGGTGACCCATGTGTCAGAACAAGTCAGATGTCAAACTGGCTGCCCTGTATGTCAATCTAGTGACAAATTTCATAGTGAGGACAGATGATAGGCTGGGGTTTACTCTGTTAATTCTATGCGATCTACCCACACTACCTTTTGCGATCGACGAATTGGGCGCCCCTGACCTAGAGAATGGTTCAAAGAATACTTTATCCTTTGTCCAATATTGCAGCCTTGACAAGTCAACGTTTTTTTATTCATTGTTTCAGCTCATGATGGTCCGGTGTTCTCTCTGCTCTCCACGGACACTCATCTACTGAGTGCTGGGAATGGAGAGATCAGTGCCTGGAGTTGGCCAGAGCTCATAAAAAAAGTAAGAGTCAGTAAATGTTCATGGATTTTTATTGGGTTGAAAGAAAAATGCAAACTCCTTTTCATAGTTTTGCTTAGTGCATACGAATAATATTTGCAGATAATAGCTCAGCACATGTTTTATTAATGTCTCCACAGACCACCAAAGCCGCGTGGACAAGGAAACCCAATTATGAGTGAGAGACTGTCAATGATTCATACTAATTTGCACGCTCTAGTAACACTTAACAATAAGGGTCAGTTAGTTAATACATTAACAAGTATTAACTTACAATGTGCAGTACATTTTCTACAATATTTATTCATTTTGTTAATGTTATTTAATAAATAAAAAAAACTGTTCATTGTTAGCTCATGTTAGCTCCATTAAATAATATGAACAGTTATAACTTTTGATTTTGCTAAAATATTGGTAAATGTTGAAAGTAACATCAACTAAGATTATTAAAGTATTTTTCAATATACCGTAAGTTCACTTTAACTGATGTTAACAAATCGTATACTGCATACCCTCAAGAAAGGGCATGCTAGTTTTGTTTTGTGACTTTTCATTATTGTGTGAATGTCACTTCAAATATTTGTGCAATGTCTCATTCTATACAGGACTAGTCTTGAAATACCAGAGATCAATGCAATGATCATTAACCCAAAGGTTTGTACTTGAACTATTTGTTTTGTTTATCCCTAATACATGCTTTTCTTTATGGAACCATGTTTTGTAGTTATGTGTAATGAACAGTTCTGTTTAAATGGAGGTTGATGTGCGTGTTTCACGAAACATTAATTCATATCACTGCCTTTATGTAAAAGATGTCTATGCATGTCCGCAGGACAACAGCTTGATAGTTGGAGGAGGCGACAATAACATTCACATCATGGACATGGAGACAGGCATCTTTAAGGTCAGTTAGACTCCAGGGACAATATTTGAAGGCCTCGCTAACACACAGGCTATGCTTTTCTCTCTTGTACTTCTGCTCAAATAATGACAGGGGTAATAATACCCCTGTCATTATAATAATAAGGGGTGTTTGTTGTCAAACTTTAACACATTTTTTTAAAGAAAAAATAAATGTCTAATAAAACTGTTTAAATTTTATGACAAGTTCTCCAAATTCACAAGTTGTAAAAGTGTTTATTAATTTTGAAAGAATAGAAGAGGCAGGGAAAAAGGAAAAAACAAACCAAATGTCCACTAACAGAATTGTCTGTTTTTTTGAGGGGACAATTGTCACATAAAAATGTTCACTATTTTGTGTGAAGGTTTTTTGCTGTACTGAAATGTAAAACAATTAATAATTTCAATTGTTTAAATATAATATTATTTATTTAAAACAATTTTAGGATGTCTTGCGGGCCCCTTGGAAGTTTATTGAAGGTTGCATGATCAGCCTTTTAAATAAATTGATTTAATACAGTACACAGTAGGATGCTATTAATTTTCTTTCCCTTTGTGTTCTTTGTTCTGCAGTCTGTACTGAAGGGTCACACTGACTACATCCACTGCCTGTGCTTTAAAGAAAGGGAAGGGGAGATACTCTCTGGTGGGGAGGATGGTGCTGTGAGGATATGGGGTTAGCGAATGATACAGCACTGTTTCTATATGCATTACTCTTCTCTGGAGAAAATGAAAGCAGGAATAGAGAAAGATTGTATAATAAGAGTATTGCTTCTTCCCCCAGACTCACGGACAAAACGGGCAGTTCACTGTATTGAAGTTTTCAAATATGAGGTAAGACACTCCTACTTGTAAAGAATAAATGAATAAGGTGAAACAATACATTCGTGACTCATAAAAAGGTTAAAAAAAAAAACAGCATTAAAATCCCACTATCTCTCACTCTCACATTTGCTCTGGAATGGTGGGTCAGGAATGCGCACGCCCCCAGTTTGGAAAGTGGATTAGCTGTCTTGCTACAGACTCTGATTGGATGGTAAGTTGGACTGATTGCTTGGCAGGGACAGTTAAACCATTGTCTCGGTTTATGTTTTCTTATTTATCTTTTTGTCCAAACATGCTTGTTTTTAAATATCTCAGTTAGTATCTGGATGGTATACTGATCTCCTGGAATGCCCTCAATGTAAGTTAAGATGGAATGTTATAATGCCCCTATTGTTATGAAATGTTAACTATTTACTCTCAGCTCTGTGGTGGAGGCCCATCGCTCTCCTTATGGCACCTCCGATCCATGTCCCCCACCTCTGTCTTCCCTTTGCCTGGATGTCAAAGAGAAGCTGTCTTTTACCAGGACTTGGTGAGAATGAGCAGTCAAGAATTGTGATTTTTTTTTTTTTAATTTTTATATATATATATATGTATATGTATATGTATGTTTATATATATATATTTATATATATATATATATATATATATATATATATGTTTATATGTACAGATGATCGGACAGCTATATATTTTTTAAATAATACATTATGTTGTGCTTAGATCATGTCAGTAGGTGAGGGTCCATATGTGTCCCACTGTTTACATGGAGGTACAGTTAAAGCTCAGATTCCCTGCTCTCATTCATCACTCAACACACTGGCTCTCAATCTCAAAAACACTGAACATAGGGTAGGTGCACCTGTTATTCACCTTGCCAGATGTATCAATTTTAACTGCTATAAATCGCAGTAATATCTAAAAACTTTTTTTTTTTACTGGCTTTGTGTGTGAAAGTGAACACTTGTGAATGGAATGATTGTAACCTTTACCCAATATTCATCTTTCAGGTTATGACAGTAGGGGGCAGCAGTCACCAAATTGATGTGTTCACCAACTTCAGTTACAGAGCCTTTTCTCTTTCATTCTGATCACTCACCAACTTTTTTTGTTTTTAATTGAGTTTTGTGAAAAATCATTAATGTATGATTTACTACAATGCAACTAAACAATGAATTTTTTTTATAATAAACTATTTTGGTCATTGTTCATTCTTTTTGTGAGTGTGTTTTTTAGCTTTTATTTACACTTGAATAATGCATGGCACCTTAAAAGGCACACTGTGGGTTTTTTTCTACAACACTAATACAGTGAAAAACTATAGTATTATTAGTACAGTATTTGTATAGTACTGTACAAAAGTGTGAGGCATGCAATGTTTTAAGCCAGTTATTTATATATTTTGCTGTAGTGTATCGGTAAGAAATATGTTTAGATTTCCAAACATTTATTTTCCATTAATTGTAATAATCTAGTGGGATTTTTTTTGTGCACAAGGAGTCTGACAACAGCCGGTGCTCCACATGGAAATTTGAGCTCACCATCAATGAGCACATCTGGGATTATAAGAAGAAACAGAAAACACTGAGACAGACCAAATCCAGAAGAATTGTCTCCAAGACTCTTGAAGAAACTAACCTGCAAATCTACCTGAAACACTATGCGCAAGTGTATTTAGGATAAAATCCGCTTTAAACGCAAAGGGTGATCACGCCAAATAATGATTTGATTTAGTTAACTGATAAATAAAAATCTATTTTTGGCAGCATCCTTCACAGCAAGTGCATAAAACTTTTCACATTCACTTCGGATTCAGCTGGTCACGTGCTCAAAACGGCGACCCGCTCCAGAGAGGTGGAGTTTGACGTCATTTTTAATAAAATGGCTTTTATTAGGCTACAGCTGGAGTTTTAATTTCCTGTATGTGCGAATAAATTTACACGTATTTCTCAGAAGACTAATTAGTTTCTTTGTAAAACTTTTCTTAATGCCGAAAAATGGCTGGTCATTGACACGATGTCTCAGAGCGTTTTGGCCTGCCAACCTAAACAACAACATTTTAAATGCGGGTCGACGCATAATGACCAACAATGTTGTTTCTGTGGACAAGCTTGTTTTTGAGTCCGGAATGTCATCAATTCGCTTGTAGCAGCACCAGAATCTCAGCAGCAACAGGAGTGGCATGAGGAGGAGGGGACAGAGAAACTCGGGCACATGATGAGGATGAGAGTGACTCAACATTCAGGTGCGGCGCCCTCAGATGGGCGGATCTGATCTCTGCGGCTGCTGGGACACTGTCCGAACTTCCCTTAACACCGGATTCCCGGATCCCGGTTCTGCCTGCAGGACTAACCCGACACCACCCCGCGACCCTAGCAGGAGCTCTCGCCAACTATTCTGTGTTTTCCCCAGCGTGCTCGGAATCTGTGGTTTCAAGTGTTTTCGGTGAGCTTTTCCTCAGCGCTGAGTTTGATCTCATTATCTTAGAGCATCTGCGGCTAGTTAAGTAGCTAGCCTAGCTGCATTTCAAAACAAGTGAGTCAATTACAGCCGAGGAGTTGCTGAGTTGAGCAATGGACACAAGTTTGACACAAGTGGTTAAAGGAGACGGAACTCAACAAGCAGATCAAGGCGAGCGTTAAACTTGAGGTTTGGTATGATTTCATGTTTTTACAGGTGTGTTTGTTTAATCGACATGATTTTGCGCGTGACTGCTTGATTTTCATGTAATGCAGACGCAGATGGCTTATCTCAAAAGTCAGTAAGTTTATGATAATAGCATAGAAAACGAATGAAGTGACGGCCTTTAAATCCAATAATGATTCTCCTTTCTTGTGTTTTTTTCCACCTCGTAATTTGCCTGTTTATTCCAGCTGTAGTATTAGAGCACAGAATACTTTCATTTTTATTTTGGATGTGTTGGCAGGGGCTCCGAAAATGCTTGAATATTTGTGTCTGTTAAGCGGACCTAGGCTTAGGTGTGTCAGTTTCACTTCTCTCCCAATTTTCGTGTTAAAAGGATCACATGACGTTACCGTTTAACCTACTGCCTTCATTTTAGACCCAAAAATGTGTTCTATTGCGAAGCCTGTGCAGCTCAGGAAAAACACGTCCCTTCCTGTTTTCATGGAACATTTGGGAAGTTTGAGTCTCTAGCTTAGCCTTGACTCAGCAGTTTGTGTTATGCGGGCATTTATTCTGTCCACTATTTTGGTTTCAATATAAAGTTCTAAGATGTGAGTGTGTGTATATCCTGATTTCCATCCATGAGTTCAAGCGTAAAGCTGGTGCATGAGGTTTCGAGGGTGTCATTTGTCTGTCAGAGTGGGAGAAGCTAAATTTAGTTCCACAGCTGCTGTTCTGGGCAAAAGGGGGTATATGTCTAAATTTGAGCAAGATCCGTTAGTAATACCTGTCTCTTTCTTCCCTTTTCTAGTATTAGTGCGTAAAAGGGACTGAATGGGACTTATCTCTCTTCCGGGTTGAACCTGCATTCCCCACAGTGTTTTGGAGTAGCAGTGATCTTTGAAAGCGAGGGAAGCTACCAGCCCCTGCATGCATTGGATCAAGAGGCGGAATGGAATTGTTGTGACTGAGATGCCATCTACATATCTGGGAAATCAAGATTTGGAAACCAAACAACTTGGATCTCAAGCCAATTGCTCCTTTTTTTCCGGGTAGTTTGGTTCCTGATTACTCGGCATTATGAGCACCATCAGTGATTAAAGAACCGCTCACTTTGTAATCTGAGTCATTTGATACTTTACCACAACAATGTGGTAATGTGTTTGCACTTGAAGGCGAGGCGACGAAAAGTAAATTTCACATAGATTTTAAGTAATGGAAATGTTACTTGATCTCTAAAGTTTTTTAAGATGAGTTAAGAATATTGCACTAATACATAAATGGGAACACATGAAATCAAACTGCTTTAGTTCACACTTGAATTTTGAGGAAAACTGTAAAGACGATCACATGATGCTTGCAGTATTTCACCCAAAGCCCTAAACCTCCTGGAACTTCAAGACAGGAAAAGGGGTATAAAGGAATTAAAGCTGGTAATCTTGTTTCATGAGGACACATTTTGAACAGAAGAATGGCGGGAAAAGACTACCATCACCTCTTCAAGCTGCTCATCATTGGTGACTCCAGTCAGTACCTTTTGTGTTTTTATACACTTGCTAACAAATTGTTTTTGTTCCAGCTTTTCTATCTGCCTCTTAACGGAGAACCCAATCAGGTGGAGATAAGAAATTATTTTATGCCAAAAAAAGAGTAATTAAGCCCCGTTATTTCTGTAGCACCCTGTCCATTTCTAAGAATGCTCAAGTGCACGAAGGTTGTTGTGCAGTTTCACAATTTAACCACAAACTGAAGTGAAACTGCTGTGTGTAACATTTGAACAGTTCGTGAGTGTGCGCTTGGGTGGGATGCGTACTGTAATTAAATTATCTGTGAACGTTTTAGCTACATCGTTTGAGTGGTTTGTCTTTTGCTTTCATATTAAATGCACATAAATAATTTATGCATCACTTTCCCAAAAAGTCCGGCATACATCCTCAGACAGATGTATTTGTTTCACCTGAAGATTTAGTTATGACATTTTTAATTCAGCAATACAAGGTTTAAAAAAAAAAAAAAAAAAAGAGTAAATGAAATACTTGGAGGAATTGTTAATACTATGCAATGAAGAATAGTTAGGAACTCATTGTGCTTTCAAACTAAATAGTCTCTAGTGCGTAGACAAGAGAATTTAAAATAGTTTGCACACTTTACCAAAGAACAAGTCATTAAGTGCGAGATGAAGTCAGTACTTTACTGAAAAGAGGGGTAAATATTTTGGTCACATGTGACCTTGTAAGCTTGGCATTGACAAAGTTCACATGTGACTGTAACACTTGGCCTTATTTTTTTGATTTTGAACACTCATTTATAAGTGGAGTGAATTTTCCTTTAATGCACCCACTTTCACATCATAGACCTCTTTGTTTGCAAATGTGAAATCTTGAGTATATACTCTTAGTGATACATAGTCAAGATTTCATCATGTTTGTAGATTAACTGTGGTAATAACCACAGCGGCTTCATTTAGGATGTTGTGGCCACTGGCACGCTGTAACTGTGTGGCTAAGTAACATTTGTTTGCTTAAAAAAATGAATAGGATCATGAATACCGGTTGACCTTTTAATATTGTGACCTTTGTCACAGAGGGACGTCTTAAGTAGGGTTTTAAGATGTATGGTGCAAATGCACAATTTGAGATATTTGGTTTATTTTTGTTGTATTCATGCTATGCCATTGCACTGATGTTTATCTTTTTGGGTGGACATTCTATTACAGTTTTGTTTTCATGTTTTTGTTATCCATTCATTGCTATAATCTTTAGAAAAAGTACTATCATGTATGTTACAGATGAACATTTAACAAATGCTACTCTGACTCTGTTGCAGATGTAGGGAAAAGCAGTTTGCTCCTACGATTCGCAGACAACTCATTCTCTGGTGAGTCTGCTTGGCACACAATGTGTGTCTGTGAGAGAGACAGAAAATGAGGCAAAGGGTCTGTAAATATAAGATCCGATTCATTATGTTCTCTTGTCCAAGAAAAAGTGAAAGTGTATGCTTGCTTGACAGTGCTCAAGAAGTTGAAAAGTGAAAACTGTATCATGCTCTTTTGCTCCTCACAGGAAGTTACATAACCACTATTGGAGTTGACTTCAAGATCCGCACAGTAGAGATTGACGGAGAACGAGTAAAGCTGCAGATATGGGACACTGCAGGGCAAGAGAGGTTCAGAACCATCACCTCGACGTAAGCCTCGCTCTAGTCAAACTGTAAAGGTTTTATCTGTTTGACCATTCTTTTGATCTCTTTCGGTCTCCCCTCACACGTTTGCTGTATTCCTCTAGGTATTACAGAAACACTCATGGTGTCATCATTGTTTACGATGTCACAAACCCTGAATCGTTTGTCAATGTGAAAAGATGGTTAAATGAAATCTCACAAAACTGTGACAACGTATGCAAAATTTTAGGTTTGTTAATACATCCAGCTTTATTTTATTAACTTGGTTTACTTTGCTATTGTGATATATTTTGGTTATATATTCCGAATTTGTTGTTGGTGGTTTTTAATATTCCTTGATTCCTAACAGTGGGAAACAAAAGTGATGATCCTTCTAAAAGGCTTGTGGACACTCAAGATGCTATGCGCTTTGGAGAGTCAGTTGGTGTGAGATTGTTTGAGACGAGTGCTAAAGAGAATATCAATGTAGAAGAGGTGAGGTTTGTTTTGCTGTTATTGGTTACAACATTTGCAATTTGTTGATTTAAAGGTGCAGTAAGCGATTTCTGAGAAATGCTCATTATACTCATTATGTGGGAGAAGAGCGAGTGAACACGAAGGAGATTTAAAGAAATACTATAGAAAGAGAGAAGGCTGAGCGACATTACAAAAGAGAAAAGCTCTGGAATATCACTGGGCAACAAAAGAGTTATGATCTGGTTCAGGACCCCCATTACTATTAGAAAAGCTTTCCAGGCCTGGAGAGACAGATGTGGGAAGGCCTGAAAATAGATGGAAAGGTTGCATTGATTCTGCTCCGTATGTGAGTAGCATTGGTTTTGAGTGTGCTGCTGGTGACTAACAACTAACTCTTACTTGTATGTACATTTTTTTTTTTTTTTTGTTCTTCCCTGTCATTTGTTGTCTTCGCTTTATTTTGCTTCACTTCTGCTATGATAAAGAGACATCCACTTTTGCATTGTTTGCGCATTGAGGCGGTGTAATAAAAGGAGATGTGTGTTTATTTGGGTTAATTTTTGAATGACCACAGTGTTCTCGGACTCTCAGAAATCACTTACTTCACCTTTAAGCCCAAATCAATTTAAAAAACGTTGTTCTAAAAACTAAGAATGTTTAAAGATAAAAACATCCACTTTGCTGTGTTAAATTTAAAATGTACAACATGTATACCTAATATTACTTTCTGTTTGCAGATGTTCATGGCTTTCACCCACATGGTCCTTCGGGCCAAGAAACAAAGCCAGAGTCGAGCAGAAAGAGAGCGAGAGAGAGAAAAGGACACTGTCCATATTAATTCCCACCGGGATAGAGAGAGGAGGAAGAAAGGAAAGAAATGCTGTTAGAGTTGAGGTGTTGGAAGAAATGGCAGGAAGGACAAATCAAACATCTTTGCAACTTTGTCCCTTTGCGTCAAATGATCAGAAATGTGACTTCTTTTTCTTTTTTTTTTATGTTAACACATAACATAAAAAATGTGTTGGCTTGGATAAAGCCAAGAGGAATAAATTCACTATCATGTGCCGAACATCAGCGTTTGTTTACACGTTTATCAATGTAATGGTTTTGTTTTTGTTTTTTTACAAAAGGGGAATTGACTGGTATGTTATTACACTGGTTTCAAAAGCCTGGTCCAGGAGAGAAACTATACACAGACTGTCTAATGTGTTCCACTATTAATAGTCAGAGATGTTTTGTGTTGGATTTAAATTGAGTTGATTAATAAATGAATTGAATAATGTATGCAAATAATAAATTAGCAATAAAACATCATTTTAACTGAGTGCTTACTTTCCTCTTTGAATACAACTCTCTTCAACTTGTACAAAAACTCGTGTTTCTCAATCTAAGTTACGGAATTTAACCTCCTCAATAAATGATGAAAGGACCGTTTTTTTTAAATTATCTTGTTTGACCTCCGGATGTTTGTTGAATCAACTTGCTGAATCCCAGTCGGCTCGGAGTCAGCTGACCGGTGTCGTGGAGTGGTGACGTCACCGCCAACATGGCTGCTGAAAGCGAGTGAGTATTCGGTTGCTGTAAAATACTGTCAGAAACGTGTAGTATTTACTAATTACTATTTAAAACAAGTGTTGGATGACATATGAACTGAAAATATCTTATCTGGAAGACTTACAAAGTATACTTGTTAACGGTTTAAGAGAGCTCTCCTAGTTGACTAATTGGTACATACCGTGATTATGTGATGACAACAATTTTTTAATCAAAATAATGATAGTCTAATTTATACAGAAAACTAAATCCATAGTTTTTCGGACGTAACCTCTGTAGTCATGGGTCTTGTAATTGTCAGTATCTAAGTAAACAAATGGCCAATTGTTTTATTGTAGTAGTTGTACGTGTCTTTGACCCTGCGTCTCCTGTTATCTGATGTGTCATACGCATGTTAATGCCACATTAAAACACAAGAAATTCACATCAATTTACATCTGTTTGACGCCACAGTGTCCTTTCTGAAATTGAAGTGCTGCAGTCCATCTATTTGGATGAGCTCAGTGTTACTCCGAAAGATGAGGGGTAAATGTTTTAGCATTTGTTGGTCTTTTAGGTTTTCATAAATTGCTGGAGTTAATAATATAGTTAGCTGTCCTGTACAGAAATAAAGGTGTCAAATCTGTCTCAATTAGAGGCTGGACAGTCAGCTTGGTACTCTATCCATCCACTGCGGAGGACTGTCTCTCTCAGTTTGTCCGTCTTACACTGACAATGGATCTAAACTCTCAGGTTTGTTGGTCAAATTGCTATAATGTTTGACAAAAGTAGCTGGATCTAACATGTTTTGTACTTACTTGACACATCTTTTCAACCATTTTACTTTTTGTTGGTTTTCTGAGTGTATTTTTATTCCCTTTCAGTATCCATATTCATCCCCTTGCATCTCTATTCACAATCCACGTGGACTCTCGGATGATAAACTGCTCAGGTGATTGATTATTCATAGATATTGTTATATTTAAACTTCAGAATGTTCTGTTTCACTTATTAGCCCGTCCAGTGTTTTCACATACTGCCCTTTGTATCAGTTTACAGAGCAGTTTGCAGAAGGAGGCAGAGTCGTGTATGGGCACACCTGTACTGTATCAGCTCATAGAGGTTAGATTCATTATTCAGTCCATAACTACACAAAGGAATGAACAGGTTTAAAGAAATTAACACTATTCAGCGAGGCAACAATGCATTAATTTGATCAAAGGTAACAGTAACAAGACATTATTATTGTTATAAAATATCTATTTCAAATAAATGCTGTTCTTTTGAACTTTCTTTTCATTAAAGAATCCTAAAAAAATTAAGCAGCACAACTGTTTTCAACATTGATAATAATAAATGTTTCTTGAGCAGCAGATCATCATTTTAGTATGATTTCTGAAGGATCATGGGACACTCAAGTCTGGAGTAATGATGCTAAAAATTTGACATCACAGAGAGAAATGACATTAAAATGAGACACATTTGTTTTATATTTTTTCCTCTCAGAGAGCTAAAGAGATACTGACTGAGAGCAATATTCCCCATGGAAACTGTGTCATCTGTCTGTATGGATTTAAGGTGGGATGATTAAATTGTGAGAGAACCATAAAAATATGCACATAATTTGTGCTGTGGCCTGTTAGGGCTACGGTAATTTATCTTGTTCCTCTTCCTCTGTTTCGTCTTAACCATAGGAGGGGGAAGTATTCACTAAGACTGGCTGCTATCACTATTTCCACTCACACTGCCTTGGCCGCTACATCACTCACTCTGAGATGGAGCTGCAAGACCGTGAGAAGGAGCTGGAGGAGGATAAAACCAGAGACCAGACGGAAAAGGAGGTGGGGCTGTTCATCTTTGCAGAGGATGCTTACAATGTCCTATAGTTAATACAGTTTCTGCACTCTTTTGTCTTAGTGCAAAATGCTGTATATTTACCAGTGTAATAATATATTCCAGTCAAAGATGTTGTCAATTTATTATATAATCTGCTTCAACATTTCT
Organism: Rhodeus uyekii; assembly: GCA_037043235.1. Lineage (NCBI taxonomy): Eukaryota > Metazoa > Chordata > Actinopteri > Cypriniformes > Acheilognathidae > Rhodeus > Rhodeus uyekii. The sequence continues at coordinate 703,417 of JAWRVZ010000068.1, forward strand.
GTGAACAAAAAACGAATTGCTACATTTGTTAAATTTGCAGTGAGGTATGCTGTAAACAAAAGGTATCTTTGATATAAATTAGATTGCTTTATTAACAGGAGTTGGCTGTTGTTTGCCCGGTCTGTCGAGAGCCTCTGACCTATGATTTGGATGCCCTTGTCTCCTCCCCTCCTCCGATTTTCACTCAGGTAAGACATACAGACCCAGTGTGTCATTCTCTGTGGACATGGTGTTAGCAGTTGGGTCAAGCTAAACTGGCCTGGGCATGACGTTTGTCATTGTTAGAAATGTCAAGTGGACAAAGTCACTCTTGTGTTCAGTGCCAAGCAGTAGATTTTTTTAAACAGTGCGGCATTGTCCCATGTGCAGTCCTTCTTGTTAGCTGACTATGCTAGGATGTCTAGCTGGAAAGCTCAACACCCTAATATATGCTCACTAATCACATGCTGTGGATACACATGAACATTGTGTTTATTATTGCTTCACACACAGCAGGAGGATGTGGTCACCGGTGGGGAATTTAGAACGAAATGGGCAACTTTCCAGAAGATTCTGGAACAGCAGAAGGAAAAGGGTGGAGTTATTGACCCGGAAGAAGAGTCTAATAGGTTTCTAATTCACATTAATGAGGTAAATCCTGGATGGAACATTTTGATTTTACATAATTGGCCACATACACAGTGCAAACTTTTTGGAGTCACAACTGCATTAACAATAAAGCAATATATAATATGAAAGATAATATATGATATTTCAAAAGTGCACACAGGCTTTAATATACAATTTAGTAAATGTTGTGTAATTATTTTAATTATTCATAGTACCAATTTGTTTATATATATATATATATATACAGTAATACATCGGTTTACAAGTTTAATTAGTTTCAAGAGTGAGCTCGTAACTCAATTCTCATACACCAAAACAATTTTCCCCATAAGAATGCACTAAAAATCAATCGATTCGTTCCACACAACCATAAATTCCCATTTTAAATATTTTTTGGGTTTTACCCTATTAATTACAGTTAAAATTATAACCATTAAGATCTCATATAAATACTAATTACTAATTGACAATTAAACTTTACTTTAAAAATTTACTATACAATTAACTGTAACGCGCACTTTACCTTTGAGTAGCGTCGCTGCTGGCGTGATGGAGACGAGAGGATGAGGGAGGGGGGCGGGTGTTACTGCTTAGAGGGAGGGTTTCATACCTTCTTTCTATATGCTGTACGTATATATTTCACTACATGAACAATAGCGGTCACAATTAATGTTAACAACACGAAGTAAAACCGCTGTAAATCACTTCACTTGACTGTAAATCAAGAATGCACTGTGGTGAATGATGCAACCAAACCGAGCGACGCTGAGAGAATGATCGAGTTAAGGGGTGATCGGCTTTGTGAGAGGCTGAGCGTTAGGACTTTTCCACACAAAAATGCGCGTGTGCGAGGGAATATTTTTCTCACACACCGATACAATGCTCGTACACTTATTTGACTTTCCATGCTCGTACACCGATTTGCTTGTATACTAAGTCACTCGTAAACTGAGGTATTACTGTATATGTGTGAATATCATTTTTATCATAAAGAAATAGATAAAATTTACTAAATTATATAAATTATAAATATTTATTCACCCTGAAGAGGAGTGACAGTTGAGGATTTTTGAGTTCTCAATGTCAATATCTGAACTAATAAATTAATGAGGGATGTTTTATTTTTCTTTAGGCTCAAGCTAATCTTTCTGATGCTCCCGGTATAGATGCCCCTGGTGCTGAATCTTGCCAGTCACTCCCTTTCTCACCCCCAGATTCCTCCGGTGCAACCCAGGCCTCTCAAAGTCATCACACTATAGGCCAATCGCAGCGTTTGTGCACTCATGAGAGAAGGCAACAAGGTGACTTCAGAAGAGGTCATAGAGGAAGAGGAGGCAGAAGAGGTGGATCAGGACGTCGTGCAATGCCTCCAACTGGGGTGGAACTGTTAGGCAGGCTTGAGCAGGCTTCTGATAAGACTAATTATGTCAACTCAGACCAGCCAAACACCACGTCACAGGTAGATGGACAGGCATATGAACTCAGTGATAATAAAGCACAGATCAGGCGGCCTTTGATCGATGAAGAACAACAATCTATTTCTCAAGACAAGATTACTTCAAAATCCAACTGTGGACAAGATCTGAGCAAGCAAAAAGTTTCTATTTCAAAAGATGTGACTCAGACAATCTTACAGGATGGACACCCAGAAAGGGAACATGTGGATAGAGGCTGGAAACGTGGTAGTCGTGGCTCCGGACGACATTATGGACACTGGCAGGAGAGGAACTTTAAGGGACCTGGTTACTGGGATAATCCTGGGAGTGTCAGTCACCGTGGAAGTGGACATAGAGCTAGAGAGGGAGGGGCTGGGCATCATCACAGAGGGGGTGGAGCTCATAGAGGTGGTGGGAGGGGGTTGAATCAGAGAGTGGAAAAAGAATTTAGGAAAGAGGGAGTGCTCTGACAATGGGAGAGGGGAGGTACAGGCAGAGGAACAAGCATACCTCCCAGTTTCACCAGCTGTACTATCATGTCTGTGTCTATAATAAAATTCCCCACAAGCAGTAAACTGATCTATGATTTTCCTTTCTCTTTTGGGTTTATTGTCACTCATTGTTTTAAGTGAAAATGGAGAAAACATTGCAGTGACCACTCAAGAAGTTCAGTGAACTTTACTTTTGCTAAAGCAATTTTGATTGTCAACAATCCACAAACTTAAAATGTGAAAAAAAAGTTCTTTCGTCGTAGGCTGTAGTAATTCATTTCTAAACGTCAACAACAATTAACTCTCAGTCACTGACAAACCAGAAAAGTAGATTACACATTCTTAAAACTTGCCCGTACAGCTCATGTAAATGTAGAGAAAACTATTTATTTCATGTGTTACGTTTTAATGGTCATAATACTTCCAACGGTGAAACCAAACTAGTACTTTTACACAAAGCAGGGCTGAAAGCGCACTGCGCATGCTCGAGGAATCGCGGTGCGCAGTGTTTTCAAATGGACAAAGATGTCTGGCGTAGCAATGTCAATGTCCAGCAATCGTCACTCAAACATGAACAATTCATACGATGACTGCGGTTCAGAAGAGCGAATGGATGTTGAAATAGACCCTGGCCATGCTGGAACCGACCGAGGAAGCTTAGAGACGGGAACACGAGCAACATGTTCATCAAACGGCAGCGGCGGGGAAGATGATGAGTCGGAGGCCGCGGATCGAGAGCGAGAAGCCACGGGCTCGAGTACACCGCACTCCGGGGATGGCGTGTCACATGGCGGCGGCAGAGAGCAAGAGGTGTCGGTAGAAATCGGGGAGACTTATCTGTGTCAGCGTACGGACAAAACATGGCGTAAGCTAGTAACGGGAAATGCTCGTTTGACATTTTGTTTCAGAAACACATAGTTTGGCATTTTATAGTTAAATTCTTCACTACTGTATTATCACGTATATTACCGGTATATTTAGAAAAAAACGTACTCATTGAGGAATGCGTAATGTAGACATGCATATACTGTTTGTTGGTATATTTATTTATTTTGTACTTTGCTTTCAGATTCAGCAGAGGTTATTCAGTCCAGGCTGAATGAGCAGGAGGGCAGAGAAGAGTTTTATGTCCACTATGTTGGATGTGAGTGGAATTGCATTCAAGTTTCATTCATGGCTGATCATTTTATGCATTTGGTAGATGCTTTTACCCAAAGCAAATTACATTGTATTCAAGCAACACATCTAATCTGATCATTCATAGATACTTTTACAGGTATGTGTAGTCCTTACAGATTCACTGAGCACATGCTCTCTTTTGTCATTTGCAGTCAACAGACGTTTAGATGAGTGGGTTGGAAAGGCTCGTTTAGCCCTAACAAAGACTGTGAAAGATGCAGTGAGAAAAAGTGTGGAGGAAGGTGGTGGGGGTGAGCTTGTTGACCAGCCGGAGAGGAAGATCACTCGAAATCAGAAGCGGAAACATGATGAGATCAACCACGTTCAGAAGGTACCTGTCATCACCTTTCTGCAAATCTAATTCATACAGTACGGTACTTCATTTGATTGGTGTTTTCCAACTTAAACGGTCATTTGTTATATGACTGAGCCACGTTCACCTTTGTTTTACTGTATTACAAGTCTGAATGAGTCCATATCAGTCCAATAGCAACATTACTAATTATTTGACTTCTTTTTTCCTTCAGACTTATGCAGAGATGGACCCTACCACGGCTGCCCTGGAGAAAGAGCATGAAGCGGTAAGAACTGGCAACATTTGCATAGTACTTACTGATAAAAGTAATCCACTTTATAGTACCACAATGCTAATAGTTTTTTACATCAATATAGTGTTAAATAACAAGTTGTCCATCGGTTTTCTCATTTTGATCTAAATGTTATTTCACATTTTCAGATCACAAAAGTAAAATATGTGGACAAGATCCAGATTGGGAACTTTGAGATTGATGCGTGGTACTTTTCTCCATTCCCTGAGGACTATGGAAAACAGCCTAAACTTTGGATTTGTGAATACTGCCTGAAGTATATGAAGTATGAGAAGACTTTCAGATACCACCTGGTCAGTCCACACAAGGGTTTTGTTGTTTTTGATTCACGTAGTAACTTATGTTATGAAACCATAGGGGGTGCTATGCATCTGGGCAATTTTTGCATGGCAACTCAGAAGTTAGCATCACCCTAATTATTATTATTACTTTGAGATCTAGCTTTAATTCTACTGTGCAACAGTAATATAGTTCTGTCACAGTTTCAGGTTAAACCAAACATTTATTTTGACAGGTTGCCATGAAGGCCTCTCAATTTATGATGTTTATGAAATGACAGCAGTCTTTCTCAAATGAAACCGTGTAATGCTCATTAAGCGGCTCTGCAGATTAAGCTCATTTAATCACAGACCTGCTTTTTATTTATCCATCTTGGTTGGTCAGCTGGTTTTAAATAATTTTTGTTGTGTTTTTGTGTTACTTAAGCATTTCTATTTTTCATAGGGTAAGGTTTATGTTCTTATTAAATTTATGCTATCTTTTTCCCTTTTCCTTTGTAATTCAATGGCTCTTGTTTCAGTCACAGTGTCAGTGGCGTCAGCCTCCAGGCAAAGAGATTTATCGCAGAAACAATATCTCAGTATACGAAGTCGATGGGAAGGACCATAAGGTGAGGCAAATGACATCTACCACTCACATTTAACATGAAACGGAAAAACGAATAATTTCATGAAAAATAGATTTTAAACCTGTAGAAGACTATGTAAACTTAAAACTGGTTTGTTACATTGCTAGTACATCCATGTGCAATTAAATTTTCCACAAAGTATCTGCCATTCTCACTGTCCTTCTTGCTGTAGATCTACTGTCAGAATCTGTGTCTCTTGGCAAAGCTGTTTTTGGATCATAAAACACTTTACTTTGATGTGGAGCCCTTCATCTTCTACATCCTCACTGAAGTCAACAAACAGGGAGCACATATTGTGGGTTACTTCTCCAAGGTAAAGTTTTTCTACTGTTGTCTTTGACATTGTATGCCAGTTGTTACTGTTACTTGTTAGCTGTTAATTTGAATCTTATCTATCTTTGTTTTTCATGAGCAGGAGAAAGAGTCTCCAGATGGGAATAATGTTGCTTGTATTCTTACTCTTCCTCCATACCAGCGAAGAGGATATGGAAAATTTCTAATTGCCTTTAGTAAGTTTCACCCCGATTCACCTTTCACCAATTGTTTGCCTCTGATATAATCACTTTTATAGATTAATATTTGTTTTGTTGTGTTCTTCTCAGGTTATGAACTATCTAAGCTGGAGAGTACAGTGGGGTCTCCAGAGAAACCTCTGTCGGACTTGGGGAAGTTGAGTTATAGGAGTTACTGGTCATGGGTACTACTAGAGATTCTGCGAGACTTTAGAGGGACTCTGTCCATCAAAGATCTCAGGTGCACATCCAGTCCCAAACACAAGTACAAACCTCCTTGAGGTCATATGCACATTTGTATACCTGTACAGTTCAGACAAACATAAAAAAAAAGAAAATGCTGCAAAATAAATTAGCTGCTAATGCTTTCAACTAATGCATGCTGTCTGTACCCACAGTCAGATGACCAGTATCACTCAGAGTGACATCATCAGCACACTACAGTCTCTAAACATGGTCAAGTACTGGAAAGGTCAGCATGTCATCTGTGTCACACCCAAACTTGTAGAGGAACATCTCAAAAGTGCACAATACAAGAAACCCCCAATAACAGGTGACAGATCTGAAAAAGGCATAAAAGTGCTTCTAATTCTAGTTTGATGTGTATTTACAAGTTTAAATCATTAAATATTTTACATTTTGTGTTTCTACAGTGGACACGCATTGTTTGAAATGGGCACCTCCTAAAAACAAGCAGCCAAAGTTCACTAAAAAATGAGGAATATGAACGTGGGAAAAAAGAGGAGAGCAAGACTGTCCCTTCATCCCAGATGTTTTTCACCGCTAGCCTAAATGTCGTTTAGAAATACTCTCTCCAAGAGGGAAAGGTCTAAGATTGTACATTCACATTGTATTGAGTCTGTTATTTTTTTAAATAAATTAATAGTAATATTCATGTCCTTGTTTGTGAACCTTCTTTTTATTTTTTCCAAGTCAACATTTTAGAGCATCAGTGTGGTACTTCAGATCATGTTCTGTGAGGTGGTTTAATTCTTACACCAGACTTTCCTTCATGTTGAAATAGCTTGGTAAAAATAAAGAAGCACTTTGTGCAAAAGTTTGTGAAGTCCAGCAACATGATGCTGAATTATTCATAAGGCAGTATAGAATTACCCATTGCACATACAGCACCTGGCTGGGTTTTTAGGTGAAAGTTAATCACTGTGTGTATATAATAAACAATTGAGCATTTTATATGTTTTTACTTAAATGTGATGTAAAGTGTGACAGATTTTACTTTAACTTAATCAAGAACTTAGTGTTGTTTTTAGCAGACTAATAATCATGATTATAACAATGGTCTTACTAAGTGTATAATGGTTGCAATATGGTTACTGTAGTTACATAACAGTAAATTAGTAATTGTTTTACTAAAAATACCACAGTTTTCCAATAGTTATTATGGACGTTGGGTTGAAAAAAAATCAATAATTGTAAAGAAAAAAAAAAGTGTATATTCTGAATATTAAACACTTTTTTAAGCCTTCTTTGACAATAATATGCTGTAAAGTACGAATTTAGGCTATTTGAAATATGTATCACTGCGAGTAGTCATTGTTTGACTAACTCAATCCAACGGTTCGAGCCGGACGGCAGGAATTCCGCTCTCCTCCACTGTATGCCGAGGACAATGGGCTCATTATTTGGGAGGAGATTGAGACCGCGCGTTGTGATTGGATGCTGGCTGCAGGTAGAAACGCACAGGTGCATTCTCTGGCAAATGAACATTTTTGCGCTTTCGCTTGGTTATCCTTACCTCCAAGTCGATTACATCGAAATAATTGCTCTCGAAGGTCATCTGAATTATTGTTTGAAAGATACGAGTATGTACCGCTTTCAAAACGAGGCATCACAAAGCTCTAGATTGGCGCAATTATCGTCTTCAGTAAATGGTTTTCTTTTGCTTTAATTAAAAGGTGCTTAGTAATAATTTTGTTTTTCGAGAGTTTCATCCAACCCTGGGATAGCCTATCTCTTTTGGGTAACCTTTAAGACCTTTGACGTCAAAAGTAAGTTTATGGGTTAAAAAAACGATTGAATGTAATAATTTTAAATTGTTGACAGCCACTTTTTATGTTTTGTTTGTAACATTATTTACAGATACTTAGCCATCTGAACAGAATGACTGATTCATGCCTGCAGCTGTTCCTTGTCTTGATGATAACAGGTATCAGGTTTTATCTGGATGTGGAAATGGTCTATTACTAAAACTATTTGATTCACTGCATGCATTAAATTCATAATCTTTTTCTCTGTGTCCTAAATACAGGTCTGGCAAGGTGTGTGGCACAAGGTAATTATTTTTCAGTTTATGGGTCTGTGACAGTATGTCCTAGCTGATAGAAAAATTCATTAAAAAATCATGTTCTTAGAAATGTAATCTTTGTATTCATGTTTTTTCCCCAAGATGGATTGAAATATGTTTATAATGATTTTTTTTAAAGATATGAAGAAAATGAACTGATTGAAGTAATAAAATACTTGATCAAGTTCATGAGAAACTAAAATTCAGGCAAAGCATAACTTACATTTATGCATTTGGCAGACACTTTTATCCAAAGCCACTTACAATCCATTCAAGGAACACATGGATATTCTATATTCATGATTTTCCAAGCATTTCTTTTTTTTCCTTGGGAATTTTCTAGTTAAATGCCAATTTAACATCCAATTATAAATCATAATCTTGTAGGTCTATATAGCTATGTCTTAGTTGTACTATTTTCTTGTAACATGATCACAAATTGACCTTCCTACTTCCTGCATGTCACAGTAACTTTTCAAAATGTATATTTTTCTATTAATACATTTCAAAAAGCAAATTGCTGCTTTTGTTTTAATATAATATTTTTAATTAACAATAAACTACTGGTATGCTAAACAACATTTATTTTAACACTTAAATGTATGCATTTGGCAGATTTTTATCTATTTATTTTTAATCCAAAATGGCTTTGATTGTATTTAGGGCACCATGTCCTAGACATTTTTTTTACTTTAAGCCTCACATTACACATCACAATGACTTTGAATTCAGACAGAACTTTTAATGCATTTTTGAATAGCTTAATAAATATGGATATAAAAATGAGCATCACATTATTGACCCTAATCAAGTTTCTCCTCCCTCTCTTTAAGTTTGTAACCTTACCCACAACAGATTTCACTCACCCCTCATGTCTCATGCTCCTGTTTGTGTAGCTGCTTATTTATGTAGTCATAGAGTAAGAAGATATAATGATACTCTAGGGTGTTGTAGGGCAGGTGTGATCTGGTAAGAAAACCTCTACTGTGTAAGTATACTAAATCTCCTCTGACCTGTTCACGTAAGTGTGCGGCAGACCTCCACTAGGGAAACGCATTGTGGGAGGAGTTGAAGCTTTAGCAGGAGCGTGGCCATGGCAAGTGGACATTCAGATGGGAGCCAATGGTCATGTTTGCGGTGGATCCATAATTGCAAAAAATTGGGTTCTTTCTGCGGCACACTGCTTTCCTAAGTAAGTATTATCATATTATCAATGTCTGTGTTGATTATAATTAAGTTAATGTTCTCTATGACACTCAGACCCTCAGAAGTGTCTTCATATCGCCTTTACATGGGACGCCATCTGCTTAATGGCTATAACCAGTTTGAGATGGTCAGTCAGGTGCAGCGGGTGGTTGTTCCAGATGGATACTCGACCCCTCAGGAGGGCAGAGATGTAGCCTTAGTGCAGCTGCGCTCTCCAGTCACCTGGTCAGACGGGATTCAGCCTGTATGTCTGCCATTTGCTGGCTTCCAGTTCAACAGTGGAACCTTATGCTATGTTGCGGGCTGGGGACACACTCAAGAGGGCGGTAAGTGCATCAACAAGGAAATAAGGGGTAACCACTGCAAATTACAGAGATTTTACTCTTTAAACTTGTGGCAAATGTTTTCTGACGTTTCCTCTGGAGGTACAGCTGGATTTCTTACCATTTTAGTAGTGGTAGTTACAGTGGACAAGGGGCGAGTAAGTTAGAAGCAATTATAAATAAATTTTGATTGATTGATTGAATTATGGACATTTAGAGAATGGATTAGTTGTGAAAATATCCAGTAGCACTGAGTTAACCAAGATATGTGAGTGGGATAGTAAGATAAAAAGGGGATGGAAAATGTACTTCTTGCTGGGCTGTCAAATTGACCCAAAACCATCTAAGTAACCGTTTCTAGCTGTATGAAAAATATAAAATTGATTTGTAATGGAAATATTAGATAAGATACAAGACTGCTTTCTGTCAGTGACACATATATGTATGATATAGCGGCCTGACAAAAAAATGTCTGGACAAAGCATTATAGATATTACGCTTCTATTCCCATTGCATGTTTTGTTAGTGTTAGTTTTATAATGTTTTGGACATTTAGCAATTTTGTAAATTGATTTCCCTGTCTTTCCTTTCAATAGTCTCTCTGACTGGAGTTGGTGCACTACGGGAAGTACAAGTGCCCATTGTTGACCAGTCTTCTTGCCGATCGATGTATCAGATTTTGTCATCTGATCTAGTAAGAGTTGACGTCCTATCAGACATGATCTGTGCTGGATATATGGAGGGAGGCAAGGATTCCTGTCAGGTAAGTTACTACTATTACACTGCTAGTGGACTGACTATATACTGTGTAACAAACAAAAAAATTCTCTTTCAGGGGGACTCTGGAGGTCCTCTGGTTTGTCCGGTTGGAAATGGGACATGGATTCAGGCAGGAGTTGTGAGTTTTGGACTTGGGTGTGCTCAGGAGAACCGACCAGGCATCTACTCTAGAGTCTCAAGTTTTGCGAGCCTCATTCGCACCACAGTTCCAGAAGCTCACTTTTTTGGTCATGCTTGGAAGAGTGAAAGTCAAACACCTCTGGTTCTAATCCTCTCTATTGCATTAGTAGTTTTTTGGAGATAGTAGATGCAAAGTACAATATAAACGGTCTTAAAGGTGCAATAGGTGATCTAGGAAATGCTAACTTTAGCCTGGTAGCATACAATCCCACTTGTTGGTTCAGAAGTAAAGTTAGGTTGTTGCTGTTTGCCTGTCATTCTTGCTCTGTCTGCACAGCATACGTGAATGCTGATGACCTATGATGTCTGCGTGAACAGGCTGTGCAGTGGTATGCAAACACGTTAACCAACAGGGAACACATGCTATCATTTCCTGTGTTGGGGGTAACGAGTTACAAGTAACTTGAGTTATGTAATCAGATTACCGGTACTTTTTTCAAGTAACTAGTAAAATAATGCATTACTTTTAAGTTTACAACAAAATATCTGAATTACTTTTTTAGATAAGTAATGCAAGTTGCTTTGTTTTCCCATTTATTGACTGACTGCTTTCCGGTCCTCATGTTGAGAGAAATCAGAAGTCGTGTGTAAACATGATGATTATTGATCAAAATTAATAAAATCAGTGCAATGAAGAATCAGAAGGAAACCTCCAAAAGTGAAATGTATATTTATGTATTTAATCTCACTTTATTGACCAATCAATTTTCATGCTACAGATCTTTGATGACTCAGTTTAACCATGAGCAAAGATAACTTTAGATATTTTGTTTTTATTGGTGAAGTGTCAAATATTCTTCTCCTGTGATCCAGAACAGCAAACTTCAGCTTTATTATTTACATTTTTGTGTGACAGTATCTTTTCATTAACCAAAAAATAGACATTTTTTGTTTTTATATATATATATATATATATATATATACAAAACAAACAAATTTTATATATATATATATATATATATATATATTGTTTTTGGTTAATAAAAAGATACTATATATTATATATATATATATATATATATATATATATATATATATATATATATATATATATATAGTATCTTTTTATTAACCAAAAACAAAATATATATATAATTTGTTTGTTTTGTATATATATATATATATATATATATATATATATATATTGTTTTTGGTTAATAAAAAGATACTATATATTATATATATATATATAAAAAGATACTATATATTATATATATATATAGTATCTTTTTATTAACCAAAAACAATATATATATATATATATATATATATATATATATATATATATATATATATATATATATATATAATTTGTTTGTTTTGTATATATATATATATATATATATATATATATATATATATATCAAACAAGCCCAGCCCTGATAAGATGAAAACACCTTCCACATTTCCATATTTATACAAATACATTTAGACCCCTTAACATAGGAGGAGACTTTCATCCATCATAACAAAAATTGTTGCTCTAGAGAATCACCTATTGCATCTTTAAATTTTGAAACACTACCAGTTATGTCTATATGGCACTGATTTGCCATGTTTTGAATACTGTTGTGGTGCAAAAAAAGTAATCGATACAAAGTTTCAGTGGTGTTGCAAATCATTTTTTTAAATTGTAATATGTGACCTGTTTATATGAGTGATCTGGCCATGTGATCCTGCCTAAGCACAGAGCTAGTTGTTAAACACTGTCATTATTGTTTATTAGATCTTGAAATTTTAGTAATATCACTAAAACATTTTAAAATGCCAATAAATTCAGTATGAATTTGTACTTCTTGTTATGAATATTTGAAATGAAAAATGAAATTGTATAAGGTATATTACAATGCATATCACACATTACAAATACTGCGTTCACTCATGCATTCAATTTCAGTGTTGTAACTTCTTTTATAATTTTAAAATGTATATTAAATCAGTATGTAACCTGTCATTTCCTTTTTGCTTTTTGTTTTTTGTTTTTTCAATGATATGCATTTAACAGTTGCTGTAAAGCAATTTTATCTTAATTTTTTTAAGTACATTATGCAACTCTTAAGATTCACACTTAACTTAAGATGCTTTTGAATTTCAATAAAATACATTCAATAAATTCAATTTTTGGTTGAACTTTTAAGTAATTTCAGTCTCGTTTTTAAGTGCTTTTAAGTAGTATGTGTTTACTGTATTGTTGAATGTAATGCAATTATTCTGTAAACGTCAAAACGACGAATGTGTGATCGCTGCCCCCTGCCGGCTCGAACCGACATCGCCGGTTCAGCTTCACTCTCCGCAGTCCGCACAGTTGCGCAGTTCATATTATTAACCAAAGGTGACTGCAACTTTGTTCAAATTTGGGCTTCTGCATCAGCTCCTAAAAGGATTGCAAGCGCTATTATGGCGTCAAATGGTAAGACAGGTCAATGTATTATCGTCATCATCATTATTGTTTAGCTTGTAATTGTAATCGCTAGGTTCTGCCGAAACGTAGCACCCAATGCACAACATACCTAGCAATTTTCTCTTTATTGGTCACTCGCAAATAAGCAGGTGATGTAAATGGACATGTTATAGAAGCGATGGTCCCATTTGGAACATTTATGTATTATTTGTGAAAAGGCGAATGAAGAACATGTCGGCATCCGCCATTTTGTTCGCAGCTCTTCCAATTCGTGCTGGTTTGTTCCACTGACCCATATTTACTCTGAGCCCATTATGAGGTTTGATCTTCTTTAAATTCAGGTTCATCGATCAACGGTTGAAGAGATGCATTATTTGGAAACCTCTTCATCTCACACACTCACAGCGACAAAAACTGTAACGCCCCCATTGTGTGAACGAAGCTGTTCATTGATAATAAACAAGTCAAGAGCTTGTCTAACTGTTTAATTTGATTACCCAAAATTTATGATTTTGTGAATTCGCCCTCCTGCAGTTCCAAACCTGTATGACTGACTTTCTTCTGTATGAAGATAGTCGGTAACTAATCTGTTCTGGTCAGCATTGACTAATTGTATTTACACAAAAAGCGACATTTCTCAAAATATCTTCTTTTTTGTTCCACAAACGTTATTCGTACAGGTTTAGAACAACATGAAGCTAAATAAATAATTACATAATGTTCGTTTTTAGGTGAATTATGACCAGACTAGTTCTCTGTCTTCTCAAAGCCAATTCAGTTTTAATCAAATGTAGATTTTTTAGCACATTCCCTAAAAAAAGACACTATAAAATGTGCATTGTCTTTTCCTTTCAGATTATGCTCAAACCTCAAGCCATGGGTAAGTTCAACACGTCTTTTCTAAAGTCTAAACCAAAATGCTCGTACACCAAAACAAATGTCCCCATAAGAATGCACTAAAAATCAATTAATTCGTTCCACATGACCACAAATGCCCATTTTAAATATTTTTTTGGTTTTACCCTATTAATTGCAGTTAAAATTGTAACCATTAAGATCTCATATAAATACTAATTAATAATTGACAATTAAACTCTAGAAATACTTGACAATTTAATGTAATGCATGTCAGATTTGAGCAGCCTGCTTGGAGGAGAGAGAGGAGGGAGGAGAGGGGAGCAGGGAAAGCAAGGATGAAAGCAAATGAGTGAATTTATTATAATAGTGCAGAAAACAAACGAGTGATAATCCAGAGTTAAAGTCGTGGAACATGGGAGCCGCGAAAGAACGAATTCACGGGAGCCGCAAACGAATGAATTCGCGGGAGCCGCGAGACAACGAATTCGCGGGAGCCTCTAACGAACAAATTCGTGGGAGCCTCTAACGAACGAATTCGTGGGAGCCTCTAACGAACGAATTCGCGGTAGCCACGAACGAATTCGCGGGAGCCTCGACGAAGGAATTCGCGGGAGCCGCAAGAGAACTAGGGGAGCGCGGGGCACAAAGTAACGCGGGGTAAATAGTAACAGCGATTTTTTTAGATAGTTGCAGTGGCATAAATGTGACATGCTAAAGGGCTTTTCATCACAGTTTGCACACGTCTTCTGGCCATTTTTCGAGAAATTTCATCGAAGTTTGGATGAGAACCACTGGAAAAACTCTTTTGGCAACATGTAAATATTTTTTGTTATAGTAGTTGTTTTTCGATTTTCAAAGAATGTGTGAAAGATTGTTAGTCTAATCTTATATTGTTATGATTACCATCTTCTTGGCTAAAAGATGGTACCATTTTGAAAGACGTGAAAAACACATAGTGGCTGCTATCCGGTCCTGAAGTAAACAAGACAGCGCGGGGTTAGTTGTAACACTAAGCCGCATTGAACAAGTTGCATCGATAATCATATATTTTGCATTGTATTAACCTATTAAAACGTTTTTCATGTCATTACATTGTTCAAAACACAACAAATTTAAAAAATAAAGGAAAAAAGTTATGCTTATGATCATCAAGACGCAACTTTTTTTAAACAAATAAAAATACGTGAATGAACTTGCATTGGATAACATGGTGTTACAACTAACCCGCTGTCTGTTAAAACGAGCCCCGCTCACGGGGTAAGAAGTCACATTTTCAGAGAAACGGCAGGTCCGACGAACATGAAAACAGTGCTCATTTGTAGGAGAGGCTTATATGTTGTTTGTATAAAAATATGGTTTGTCTAACCCTATAACTTTGTTTATTATTTGGCTAAAACCGTGTATATTTCACTACGTGAACAATAGTAATCACAATTAATTAATGTTTAGAATATGAGGTAAAAACTTCTGTAAATCACTTGTAAAAATATCACTGTGGTGAATGATAGAGCCAATGAATGAGTTAAGGGGTTATAAAAGGGGTTGGAACCTCCTGACTGTGTTATGAGAGGCTGTCATTAGGATATTTCATGTAAAAATGCGCACAAGGATGCTGAGCGTTAGGACTTTTTCCACACAGAACTGCGCATGGGTGAGGGAAATTTTTTCTCGTACACCGATACAATGCTCGTACACCGATTCGACCCTCCTTGCTCGTACACCGATTTGCTCGTATACCAAGTCGCTCGTAAACCGAGGTATTACTGTATATTATTATAATAATGATTTTATTTTGTTATGCCCAGTTATGGCAGCTATGGAGGACAGTCCAGCCAGAGTTACAGTCAACCCTCTGGTCAAAACTACAGCCAGCAGAGCTTAGGAGGAGGATACAGCCAAAACTCAGAGAGCAGCTCTGCTCCTTATAATCAGACTGGATATGGCTCCAGTTATGGACAGTCCCAGTCAGGTATTACATTGCAAATGCTGTGAATAGGTCCAAAATGAACATGTTTCCTTTTTTATTGAATATTGCATTATTTAATATAAATGGTTTATCCGTTCTCATAATTTTTTCCATGTGCCCTCTTATTCTTTCATCAAAATAATTACTCCTCCCTCTTCGGGGTTGCCGTATTTGCATAACAAAACCTGCCCAATCACAGCCAAAACAAAAGTGGAAGAGGGAGGGATTCATGTTCCCCATTCAGTAAAACGCAAAGTATAAAAAAAAAAACCACGGCAAGTGTGAAAGAAACCCAATTCTGCTGGTTAAACCACAGACTTGGCCTCACTAATGTGTTTACAGGCACAAGGCTGGAACGACTTGTCACTCACGTGAGATCACAGCAGTAGCAAAACCACATTGATCCAATCAATTCCATCATGTCTTGAGTCTCCCGATGTATATTTTTTCTTGTCCAAGAAGCCATTTCACCCGGCATATTCATTAAAATAGACCAGAAAAGATTTTCACGGCTTTTGTCTCATGCCAATTTTATCTTTTTTTAGGCGGATATGGGTCTCAGCCCCCCTCTCAGAGCTACAGTCAGTCCAGTCAATCATACGGCTCTGGAGGCTTCAGTAACAGCAGCCAGCCTCCACCGGCTCAAAGTGTAGGATACAACCAGCAGTCTTCTTACTCGGGCTATAACCAGCATCAATCTGCTGCTTCATCGGCCTCTGGGTGAGATTTCAGTGGGAAATCTTTATTTCAGTGTGTCTAAAACAGGGGTGGGCAAACTACGGCCCGCGGGCCATATCCGGCCCGTTGGGCTTTTTAATCCGGCCCGCCGAACTTGCATTAAACCTCCTTCATTTTACATTTCCCTGTAATGTCACTCAGTCGCGGCAGTGGCGCTGTAGCTGTCGTTGAGAGTAGGCGTGTGTCGCAAACCCCTCTAAACCCCCCTTTATGGCATTAATTCCGTGCTAAAAAGGAACGAGCGCAAAACTGAGCTACACGTAAATACGGGTGCCCGCGAGCTCCTTTTAATCACTCGCGCGCGCGCAGATTAGATGTCACGCGCGCGCGTTAACATTCACCCGCTCTCCACTGCTGTTTTTGCTCGCGCGAGCACTTTTATTTTGTCAGTCGTGGGGCGGGGCTTGCTCTTGTAATAGTAACATCAAACGTCATTGGTTAGTTCCCTTTTTTCCAGAGGTCAGTTGTGATTGGACGCCTGTGATTGTGAATCTAGAGCTGAGGCAAATATAAGATTCAGTCACATTACATATTATAGATTTTCTGTTGATTAAATTGTATTAATATTGTTTTGTTGTAATTTCACGTGTCCCAGTCGAGTGATTTAAGACCAAACTATACTTTATACAGGTTTTCTAGGATTTCTTATAAGTAAATGCACAGGTACGACCTTCACCCCGGCCCCTCTGTCAATTTTAAGAAATCAATGTGGCCCGCGAGACAAATGGTTTGCCCACCCCTGGTCTAAAATCTAGTTTTAGTAAAGTTTTTTTAATGTTATGCTTCGAATGTGGCATTATTGATTAGAATATGTCAAACCTATTTTGTGTTTCAGTAACTATGGCAACAGCTCCCAATCGTCTGGCTACGGTCAGCAGCAGCAGCAGGGTGCGGGTGGTTATGGTGGCAGTGGAGGTCAGTCTGGAGGATTTGGGAGCAGTGGAGGACAGAGCGGTGGATATGGGGGTAGCGGGGGCCAACATCAGTCCTCTCAGCATGGAGGAGGGCCTTACAGCCAATCTCCCAATTACAGCTCTCCTCCACCTCAAAACTATGGGCAACAAAATCAGTACGGTCAGGGAGGTGAGCTTGTGAGATTCATTCAGCAATTCATCATATAGAAGAAGTTTGATTTGATGTGCTGTATAAAAATCTTGCTAATAGAAAATAAAGCTGTCCAGTCTCTAGTTCTGAAACAGGCACATTTTTGATATTCTGTAACTCGATAAAATCTTACTCTGAAACTAGAAAATCTGGGTCTGTGCTCATGACACTCTCTTATTTTTTTATTTTTTTCATCTGTAAACTGGCTCTGACTTGCGGTAACTATCGTAGATCCATCCATACTGTAAATCGGGGGCAAAAATCTTGGCAAAAGATGTAGTGAATTCCAGTTTTTAGATGATGGCAAAGTTAATGGAGCAAATTAGCGTGTGAAATTTGATAAGTTCCTGTTTACACTTGGTCACATTATGTGTTTTTACTGACCGTATAGCGAGCCATTTTGTTAAAACTCTTCCATTTACGTCTGAAGTATGTAACCAAATAAATGTCTCTGCAAAATCAATAAAATATGCAGATCGAACAGTTCATGTCATCAAAAGCAACAGATATGAGCTGCAATTTATTTGTAAAGACCACATTAGGTGAGAAAGTATCATTGACACTGGTAAGATAATTTAGTCTCACTACTTTTAATGAAGGTGATTGTTTGTTGAGCTTCAGGATGCAATGGCAAACTTTCAGATTGATTTGTGTCAGTTTGCCCGTGGAAATGGGAGAGATGGGCTACACATCTGCGTCTTATAGGTGACAACCGGTAGCCAATAACGTGCTCTCACATGTTTATTTACTTTTTTTTACATTTTGGGAGTAAAATGTATGTGGGTTTAACAACTACAGTTATCCAGTTTTTAAATAACAAGAAGTTATTTCAAAGAGTGAATACAGTGCAAGTCTTTAATGTTTAAGGTAGACATTTAATTGATTAATTTTTAGGTTACAACCAGGATTCCCCACCATTGAGTGGTGGTGGTGGAGGAGGAGGAAGAGGCTATGGTGGTCAAGATGGCGGATATAGCCAGGATGGTAGAGGTGGCCGTGGCCGTGGAGGTGGAGGCGGAGGCGGCTTTGGAGGTCGCGGAGCGAGTGGGTTTGACAGAGGTGGTCGTGGAGGACCTCGTGGCAGAGGAGGAATGGGGTAAGCAAACATTCATATCACGCACTTCTTCCATCTCCTTCACCACATAAAGTCCACATGTATGCGTTAGTGTGTCATTTAGGGAAAAACACCTACAGGTAAAAGGTTAAAATAGAACGAAAGGTGTTACACCATATTGACTGGCAGGGCTGAAAGTAAATGGTGGCCTAGACCTCGGTTAAGTACAGATAAAATGTTTTGATTTGGGATGTAAAGTTACGGTCTACTTAAACAGTAATGTGGACAAGAAGTGAAACTGAATACAGGAAATTTGTGCAATCAGGAGCCAGAATGGTCTGTTGTATGATTGATGCATGACGTTAAGTTGGTACCAGTGTGTTGAATATATTTCCATGTCTAAATATTCACAAGACTCTCAAGAGACCCTTCACGAGATGGAACCAGCAAAAGGTTCACATAAAAATGAACAAAAATCATTAGAAGCTGCAATGAATGACCAGGTGTTTTTTGTTTGTTTGTTTCTTTAAACAAGAATCATTAATCGTTGAATTACCGGGGGAAAAAAAAGAAAGGGTTTGGATGTGTCCTGTCCTGTGCCAATACGTTGATCATTTTACTAGTTGTCTATGGGAGTGCATCACATCGTGTTTTCCTTCACACGTCCACATTATGACGAGGAGTTTACTATTATTATAATTCATTGCATTTTCAGGTTTTATTGACGTTTTGTTTACATATAGTTGTAGTATAGTATAGTCCCTGACAAAAGTCTTGTCGCTTGTGTACAAATTGACCTGAAGTGCTGCTGAAATATATTTCCAATCACGATTTTTTTTACACGAAGTGGCTCATTTTAATCCCAACAGCTTTTGTTTGAATGTTTCAGTGCAAAACGAAACTGTCTTAAAGTATTCTAATATCCACATACAAAACTTTTGTCTTAACAAAATTTGACCTTTCTGTCTTGATGAAATGATAAATCTTTTTTCAGTGAAACTAATTTATTTCAGTGCATTAAACATCATTTGGGAGGGTTTTAGCTTTCCATATGAGCTATTTCCAACACCAATTGATTAATTAAAAGTCAGGTTAATAGCAGGTTTTTCTACAAAATAGATCAGCGACAAGACTTTTGTCAGGGACTGTACATTGTTTTCATAATAATTTCAAATTTTTTTAGTAACGCTTTTATGTTTTAAGTAGGGATGCACCGATACTAGTATTCAGGTTGGATACAATGTTAAAATGTTCTGATAACGTTAATATGTGAAATCATGCAGCATATTGTGAATGACCGTATTGATGCTTTCCTAGAATTTTCTAGAATTTCACAAATAACATTGAGGTGTTTGACTCAGTGGATTGGACAGAGTGGATTCATTCAGAAACTCTACTTGAAGGTGAATACATGAGTGAGAGAGTGCTAAAACTCAACTTCTGCTCCCCCCCCACACTCAGATGCCCTGGTGATCAGCAAAGTTAACAGTCTAGGAAGATTTTAAACATTCAACCCTCAAATCTTCATTTTAAATGTACTTGAAAACGTCCTGTATCGGCCAAAAAAATAAAGTATCGGTGCATCTGTAGTTTCAAGAGCATAGAGACTTTCACAATAAAAATAATAAAGTATAACGGTTAGGTTGAGGTTAAAATGTCACATTAACCTAATGATTTGAAGCAGCAGATGATAAATGCCATCTGGCTGTGATCTCACCTGTTCTTTAAACCTTCTCCATCCTCTCCTACAGGATTATTGTGTGTTGCAATGCTTTAATGAATCTTTAAATCTCCTCCTAGGCTGTTTTCTACAAGGTTCAGCGATTTATGCTTTTCCTTTTGAAGAGGATAAAACAGAAGCGCAGGCTCTAGACAACTGGGGAAGTGAAGTTTAGTCAAGAATATAAGAGGATTGTGTGATTCTAAATAATAATAATAAAAGTTTAAAGATCCTTTCAAATCTTAAAAGGATCTTAAAACAGTATGGAACTGCTGGATTAATCCAAAAGGGGGAGAGTGGTCACGTCAGTTATGTCTATTACGGTAATTTTAATGCAAAACTGAATGCAGTGTATGCAGTTTCTGTCAAAAGTAACAGAACACGGATACCGTTTGGTATATAATGGGTGAAGGTCCTGAGCTAAAGATGTACCTTCAATCTGATAAAAGAAAATAATTGATTTGGTGCAAGAATGATTGAGTTCACAGATGCACTGCAAAGCTGCATGGTAAAAGATATATGGTAATTCTTTTCAGCAAAATAGGCCAAATGGTTATGATAGAGGGCCTGCATGACTTGGGGAAGGAATATCAAATGGGTTTTCAAAATTCCCTTATGGGTTATAAGGAAAGATGAACCTAGTGAGGGGGAGCAGAAAAGAAAGGGGGCAATGGAGAACTTGTAGAAAGGATGATGGAGATGGGTGGGGCCTTTCCAGCCTCAAGAGTGAAATGGGGCACCACCCTCATCAACCTTCAATTCGTCTTGCTTCTCTCTCCTTCTCCGTCAGAATGGGCGATCGTGGAGGATTCAATAAGTTTGGTGGTAAGTGACAAACTCTTCAAACAAGGAACTTCAGGGGTTTAAAGAGAGCCTGGTCTAAGAGGGAGGAGTGGGTGTCTGGTCATGTCACAAAGAAGTTTGCGTTATAATTTTTAAAACGACACTGAAATTAACGTGATAATCACTTGTGTGGTAAATAACTACGCCTTAATTTCCGTTATGCATGGTTAAAGTAGACCATTATAGAAAAAGACCTTAAAGGGATCGTTCACCTGAAAAAGAAAATTCTGTCATTTCATGTCGTTCCAAATCTAAATGACTTTGTCCTCTGTGGATGACGATGGAAGAATTTGAGAATTTTAATTTTTCGGTGAATTTTCCCTCTAGGTGAAATATTTAAACAAATACTTTCTCATGTACTGTATTTTTCAGCATATAACCCGCAGACGCAGATAATCCGCACCCTCATATAACCCGCAGGTTTTTGTGTAAAAATCGTTGGCATAACCCCGCGCCCATAGATTTATGAACTTTTTTTGTGTAAATTTACATTTCGAATGTTGCTCGCATGATGCCAATTATCCATAACTGTTCAGACTCGGTGCACAGTGCTTGTGCGCGAAATTCAAACAATAAGAAAATAAACACAAGTCAGAATCAGAACAAAAAGAAAAAGCAGTCTCTCCCGCTATGCAGCAGCACGTCCCTTGTATTCTACAGCTGTTGATCTTCGGATGAGATGAGAAGAGCCCGCCCTCATGGCAGCACAACCAATCACGTCTTCTTGCATGATTGACAGGTCAGACAGCCTATCAGCGCCAGCTGTCAGAGTGATAGAACAAGGGCCAGAGACAACAACCCTCGTAAGAAAAAAAACAGAAAGAAAATGCCGCAAAATAAAACCCTTACCTCCTTAGGGACATAAATATATTCAAATATTATTACGTGTAAAAAAAAAATTTGTGATATAGCCCGCACCCCCCCCTGCGGGTTTGTAAAACCTGGTATAACCCGCGGGTTATATGCGGGAATATACGGTAGTTTCACAACACAATTGAGAATGTATACTGAGTAAATTTGAGCATTTGATGGGTTTTCACAGATTAGAAATTAAGTAGAATCTATTGATCAGATGCTGAAACTTGAAACAACATGGTTGAACATGTAGTTTGGGCTGGTATATCTGTCCAAAACCATTGCGACTCCAAATGTACCTCTCTCGTTTTTTCTTTTTCTTTTCTTTTTACATTTATGGATGTGTCAGACACTTTAATCAAAAAGCAGCTTACAATGCATTCAAGGTTAACATTTTTGTTTATCAGTATGTGCTTCCTGGGAATCAATCCCATGATGCTTGTGGTAAAAAAAAGATTAAATCTTCAATGCTGTGGCAGTATTGTTTTTGTAGTGGTTGAACAGTAAAGGTGATATGCGCATACCCTTATCAGCAGTATGGGATGGCATGTCTTCTAATGTGTGGGAAAATGTTGAATATTCAAAATATTCAACAAACTTAAATAAAAAATTCCTGTACCAATTACTGGTTTACATTTTTGGTCAGTTTTCTTTCTTTTTTTCAAATGTCATTGGAATTTACTGTTAAAATTCCATATATATATATATATATATATATATATATATATATATATATATATATAATCTGTTTTTCCTTTCACTTTTTGAAGCACTCATTTTATAATCTGCGCACTTTTACTTTTCAAAAGGTTTCAAATGGCCAGCAGATGGATTCTGGAGGTTGTTCACATCCATTTGTGTCAGGTGGTTTTAGTATTGTACTGGTATGATGGAATAATTCCAAACACAAAGAATTACATGAACACATTATTTAAATGAACAGCAATGGACGCCTGGAGATGGAAGGAGTTAAAATTACACGTCAGATTTGCAATGTATCATACAGATTGAAATAAGAATATCATGTTCATAATTGTTTGAACATGTCAGCACCAGCCGGAAACCAACATGCTTGTTCACTACAATGTTTCTAACTGGTAACTACCTCAAATGGCATCTGAAGGTACCGGTATAACAATGGGTCCAGACATACTTATCTGGCTAGCTCAAATACAATTTGATTTGGAGCCAGATCCTGTAAAAATGGTCACAGGTTTCAAGTGGATGGAATTGTGAACTTAAAGGTGGTCTTAAAGGCTGTTACACTTTAGGGTTGAGGAATGTCTCTAATGCAGTGAGTCAAGGTCATATTTTATAATGCTTAAAAGTACATCATTTGGTTTTCAATTTTATTCTTTTGATTAGACTGGTAAAATGTGTATGATTGTGGTTCATAATTGATCATTGTAAAAAGTTCACTTTAAAAGAGATAAATTCTAATTGTTTTCTAAGTTATGGTTGTATAAAAGTTGAAAATGGTTGGTTATTCTAGGAAAATCCAATATCCAGACGTACTCCTAGACAAAAAGCAATGACATGACAGAATGTCTGAATGGCTGTTTGGAAATCATCTTTTTTGAGATGGAGAATGAGAACCTTATCACATCGCCTGTGAGCAAATTATTGGTGTAATGGGACGTAATGTCACAGATTGCTGTGGTGTTCAGTGCTAATGGAGTTACTGAGTTCTCAATAAAAAGGGTGAATGATATGCA
The DNA here is from genome assembly GCA_037043235.1 of Rhodeus uyekii. Lineage (NCBI taxonomy): Eukaryota > Metazoa > Chordata > Actinopteri > Cypriniformes > Acheilognathidae > Rhodeus > Rhodeus uyekii. Next base: position 727,207 of record JAWRVZ010000068.1, read on the forward strand.
AACCGGTATTCAGTCAAAAGTCGTCCTTAATAGCTATTCATATTTTAAAGTTGACCAAATACATACAACCAATAAGATGACAACAAACCAGCAACAACAAAAGACCCAATAGCTGCTCTTTGTAAAGCAGACTGTAAAAGTATGGTTGGACGGTTTTGCAGGGGTTTGAAATCAGATGGTAATTGCATGGTTTACAGATTTCCAGAAAATGAGAGATTTGTGATATAAAAGCCAGTGCATGAAGTTGTCTGACATGTACTTCGGTTTGTGTATGAGGATAAGTCATGCTACAGCAAACGATATGGGAGGAAAGAGTCTCCCAGTTTAAATGTTGGCTGGTTTTGTCAATTTTGAAAACGAGTCGTGTTGATGAGAAACAATGTTCAGATGGTGTTTGTTGGTGCTTGGTACTCTCATTTAGTCAAAGATTCTGCTACAGATTTCAATCAGGTTCTGTATTTGAAGCATAAATTATAATTGATTTGAACGAATGAGTAATAAGTGTTTGTAAATTGTGTGTTTCTGTTACATGCGTAATATTAATAACTATTCCTTTCACTTCAAAGGGCCCAGGGATCATGGAGCTGGTGGGCCCAATAGTAAGTATCTGGTAACTGCTGACTGCAACTACTTGCATCACTGGATGATTTTCAAACCTGATTATACATTTCTGATTTTTGTTATAGTGCTGGAGCAGGATAACTCTGACAACAACACTATCTTTGTGCAAGGTCTTGGAGACAACTATACTGTGGACTCAGTTGCAGACTTCTTCAAACAGATCGGCATCATCAAGGTGGAAAAGCACAGAGAAAAAACTGCCTTTGTGCAAGAGCTTTCTTAACATAATTGTCCTCGTCTTAATATCTTTTTCTCACACAGATCAATAAGAAGACTGGATTACCAATGATAAATCTATATACAGACAGAGAGACGGGGAAGCTTAAAGGGGAGGCTACTGTTTCATTTGATGACCCCCCTTCAGCAAAAGCAGCCATTGATTGGTTTGATGGTATGTTGAAAGAGACCACACAAATGCTTTCCTTCTAAAACAAGGCTGGAGATTTTGGACGTCTGGTATAAGTCGTGTTCATATAAGTCTTTTCTCCTCAGGGAAAGATTTTAATGGAAATCCAATCAAGGTGTCCTTTGCCACTCGTAGAGCTGAATTTGGACGTGGCGGTGGCAGCATGAGAGGTGGTCGTGGTCGAGGAGGTATTTTAAGTTCTCTCCTCCTTTTTAGTCTCTGTTTTGTTTTCCTGACATGTTTTCTCTCTCTTCTTGAAGGGCCAATGGGCCGTGGGGGATTTGGGGGAGGCAGAGGCAGTGGTGGTGGTGGTGGTGGTTTCCCAGGTAACAATGGCGGCGGCGGTGGTGGTAATGGTGGTGGTGGTGGTAATGGTGGTAGCAGCGGCCAGCAAAGAGCTGGAGACTGGAAATGTTCAAATCCGTAAGTGTCCATTGGTTTGCACTTACTTTTAACATTATTTTATAGCAAAAAGTAAATATTATCATGCAGCTCTTTATATAAAAGTACAGTAATACCTCGGTTTACGAGTGACTTTGTGTACGAGCAAATCTGTGTACGAGCATTGTGTCGGTGTGCGAGAAAAATATTCCCTCCCCCTCCTCTTGTCTCCATCATGCCAGCAGTGACAGGTAAAGTGCGTGTTACAGTAAATTGTCAAGTATTTTTAGAGTTTAATTGTCAATTATTAATTATTTATATGAGATCTTAATGGTTATAATTAATTTTAAATGTAATAGGTTAAAACCCAAAAAATATTTAAAATGGGCATTTATGGTCATGTGGAACGAATCAAGTGATTTTTAGTGCGTTCTTATGGGGGAAATTGTTTTGGTGTACGAGCATTTTGGGTTACGAGCTCTTGGAACGAATTAAACTTGTAAACCGAGGTATTACTGTATGTCCATTACTGCTAAATACAACTATAAGGCATTAAGGTATTATAAACATTAAAATCTAGATTTTCTAGAAGATTGATTTGGAACTATTTGTATTGTTGTATAAAAAAAAATTGCTCAACGTGACATTCATATATTCTGTGCTTTTCTTTTGTGCGTATGCAGAACATGTGGTAATTTGAACTTCTCATGGCGAAATGAGTGTAATCAATGCAAAGCTCCCAAACCAGAAGGAAGTGGAGGAATGTCACCGATGGGAGGTAAAGAGGAACTTTCCTTTGAAATTAAACAAGATATCGTGGTAGCATCTGACTCATTGAACTGAAATAGTAGATTGATGCTTAAATCCACATGTTTTTGTAGGTGGGTTTGGTGGAGACAGGGGCAGAGGCAGTTTCGATCGAGGTGGTTTCCGTGGTCGTGGTGGTGATCGAGGGGGCTTCAGAGGAGGAAGGGGAGGTGACCGGGGAGGATTTGGACCTGGAAAGATGGACTCAAGGTGAATGTTCTGATGTTACACTGTCGCACATCTTAAAGTGTTAATTGGTAGAAAACTGATTTTCAATATGCACTTTACAGCACTTTTCAGTGCCTCTGTAATGTGTTTTTCAGGGGTGATCACAGGCATGACCGCAGAGACCGGCCTTACTAATGGGAAATTCTCTTTTGTCCAAATAAGACTTTGATTCCGTGTGGGACCAGTATTCACTCCACTTCAACACTTGTTACCTTCTTCCTTATGTTTTGTGTTGTGTGTTGTTAAAATAAGTGTTCTTGTTTTTGTGTTCTAGTAATATCATTTTTTGTACTATTCTCTATATACGTTGATATTGTTAATTATGAATATTTCTTTTCTCTTTGAACTTGTTGGTGCTTAGATCACAGTAGTAATATTTGTGGAATTTATCAAATAGACTTTCTTTGACTTTTTTTTTATTTATTTTTATTGTGAATTAAAATGAAAAATATTTGAAAAATTGTGATGTGTGGTATTACTTTTTCAACTTTTTTTCCCAATTTCATTTCCAAGGACTTTGCATTTGTCTCTCATTGATTTATAATAGTAATAAACTGCTTATCTCAATATACGGTAAGTTGTGTTAAGTTCAGGGTTATTATAGTTAACTAAAAACACCTTTTCATTATTTGAAGTAAATGTTAACTGAAATAAATTATTTAATATATATACATGCATATGTGTGTATGTATGTATGTATATGTATATGTGTATATATATATATATATATATATATATATATATATATATATATATATATATATATATATATATATATATATATATATATATATATAAAATTTCAGGAACTTATCAAAGTAACAATTTCATTAGTTATTATTACTAAATAATTACATTAAAAAAACAGCTCTTGGTGAAGTGCAAAATATCAGACATCCAACTTCCATCCCAGGAGTTCCTAAGGGGTGATGTGAGCATTTGTGTGGAGAAAAAAAAGAGTTCCTTTAATGTGACAGGAGTAAAAATAGTACATAAAACAGGTAAGAGAAAAAATATACCATTATATTACTACCCTGTGTCCCACTAATAATAGTGCAAAATCCCTCTATTTAAAAAAACATAATAATAGCAGTACTGTAATTGTGTTTATAAATACATGTAAGAATTTTGCAGCACCATCTGCTGTTCGTTAACGTGTAATGGTTTTTGAACTTGCGAAAAGAATAAGAATAAAAATTAATTCTACAAAATAAATTAATACTAATAACCAAAATGTCATTTGAAACATGAATATCCTCAAAGTTATTTTTAAGTGTTTTTCGTCAAAGTACTTTCCGTATCTGATGCGTGCAAGTGCAAAAAAAAAGAAAAAACATGGTACAGAGCAACTTTATGTAGCACAAAAAGATTTATTTTCTCTGCCTTGTTTGTGCACCTTTAATATTTCTTTAGAAATATACGCTACAATTTTAATGTTTTTATTACTGTTATTATTATTAGAGAGGACGTTACTTCTGCGCATAGATCAAAATCTTTCGACAGCACCCAACTTCTAAATTTGATGATTTTAGTATTTGTTAAAGTGATCATTGTTATGAACTGTGGAAAAGAACCCTTTAAGTCCACGCAACCGTATCAAGTTCGTACTTCCATGACGTAAAATGAAACGGAAATGCAGATTCGCCTCAAAGAAGTTACGCTATCAACGGTCAAACATTATTTTGAGGTTATTGAAGAAAAGTAAAATCAGGAAATATATAACTGTATGTTACAATTTAACCTTTTATGAAAAGATGTAGTCACAATCTATTTTACCACTATTTAATAATTAATGCACAACAAATGCACACAGTCGTGAATTATGTGGAAAGTGCTGGTATCAATGCAACTGCTCATACTTCTAGTGACTGATGGCGAGCAGGCGAGGCTCTCAGGTTAGTTACGCGATGGCCGCTTACTGTATTATGTTATTCTTTTTAGTACATTTCATTTTCTGGCGGAATTTAAAGACTTATGCCGCATCGATTTTGCACCGGAATACAAGCGACGCCGTTTTATATCAGAATTAGGGCGCAACAATTAAAACGGAGCTAGATTTTAAAGATTGTCTGTTTTCCCCGTCCGATACAGGCCTAGCTGTAGCGAGCTAGCGGCTGTCGAAGCGGGCAAACCTCTCCAAGACGCGCGCTCCGTTGTGTGAGTCTTTTTGCACACCGTGTAGGAATATTTAATTTCAGTATCGGGAATATGTGTAGATTATTTGCTAGAAGTAATTGGCATTTGCCCTGACACATCATTTTGAAGTTGAACTTTATCTAGCTCGCACTCACTGTGAGCGGCTAGCAGCTTCTGTGTTTATTATGTTAGCTTGTTGTTGTTGCTAGTCGATATGTCAGATAATGCATATTACATTATAACTCCAGCTCTTTTTGCCTATTGCTCCGTAATAGTCAGTAATAGGCAGCAGAGAGTCGTGGTTTTATTTTCTACACTTTAATACATGATAAATGTGGAATTTTTTACTACAATACAAGAGATGTTAGATCAGGCTGACAACAAAATATAGTCAATATCTTAATAATGAGATGGCAAGAAATTATAGTTCCCTGAATAGAGACCTCTTTGTGTTTATTTTTGTTAAGAAAGTGAAACGTTGTCATTTGGAACTGTGTAAGAGGTCGCTTTTTCCCCACTGTTTGCTATTATTGTTCTTACGAATACACTGTCAGGTCTTGAAGATTAAAGTGTTGGTGGCTGTTCTGCATGTGGACACTGTCAGATTGGTTGCTTAGTGAAGTAAATGAGCCATAAGTGAAAAGCATCTCTCACTGCAACTTCAACATGAGTCATTGGGTGCTCTGAGCATCTGCACAACATCTCAGTCTCTATGTCTCTGCAGTAATAGCATGGATCCGGACAGCGGGGCGGACACTCAGCGAACTCTCAGTCTGCAATGGAAGAGCTATAAGCTTGTACAAGACCCTGCTCTCCGACGGGTTACTCAGAAAATCTACAGATATGATGGGATTCATTTTAGTGTACCGGTATGCCGATGCACTTCTAACCAATAGAGCATTTTATTTATTTATTTATATATATATATATATATAAAATCTGTGTATGCACTTCATTATGTGAATAATTTAAGATAATTGAACAGTTTGTAATGGTAAAAGACTGTATGTTCTGCTTGTTTTTAGGATTCAGGATTCCCACCCGTGGGGGACTTGCGTGATCCAAGACCCCGCAGAATCTGGTCTAGACACACAGAGCTGTCGCTACCAGTGCCCAAATTTAAGGTGTGTGTCTCTTTTTCTCTCACTCTGTACTACTTTTGTACAAGCTAACACGTTACTTCATTTTCTTTTTTTGTGTTGTAGTTGGATGAGTATTACGTAGGTCCTATACCACTTAAAGAAGTGACGTTTGCAAGGTTGAATGATAACATCAAGGAGCCATTCCTGGCAGAGATGTGTGCTAAGTTTGGTGAGGTTGAGGAAATGGAGATTCTTTTTCATCCCAAGACCCGGAAGCACTTGGGCTTGGCCCGCGTCCTTTTCACCAGCACTAGAGGGGCCAAAGACACTGTCAAACACCTGCACAATACTTCTGTCATGGGAAACATTGTTCATGTCCAGCTGGATATCAAAGGTGCATCTCTCTCTTTAAATGATTGTTTTTATTCATTAATATTCTACATACAATACTGTTTAAAAGTTTGAGTCAGTGATAATTCATTTTTTTATTTTGAAAGATTTTTATTATATTTTTATCTAGCTATTATAATAATATGTTCTAATAATAATAAAAGTTTGTATCATATAAATGTCAAATAAGAATGATAACTTAAGACTGGAGTAATGATGCTGAAAATTCAGCTTTACCATCACAGGAATACATTTTGTTTTTAAATATATATTAATATAATAATATATTAGAATAGATAATTATTTTAAGTTGAAATTATTGCAATATTTCTTTTTTAGCTTTTGAACAGTTGTGTGTGTATGTATGTGTATGTATGTGTGTATATATAGAGAGATTAAAATGTAGACAAAATTACAGGCTTATTAAATTTATCTAATTAGGTTTGTTCATTTGAATCAAGTCTTTGAAAATTCTTATCTTGGAAATAGTCTGGACTATTTGCTTGTTAATTGACAAGCATTAATATGGGATTAAATCTGCTTTTTAGATTTAAAAAACACTGATAGTAAAACAATTTGTTGTCTCTTGCTGGTATTGATGCAATATATATGGGCTATCGTGTTATATTAGAATATATTTACTTATTGGTATAAATCAATATCGGATATTTAATTTTGCATGATCATTTCCCTCCTTTTTACATTTTAGAAGACCTTTCTCATCATCTAATGCTCACTTAAAATTAGGGCTGCTCCCTAATAGTCGACTAAACGTTAGTCGATGAGAAGAGGCTTGGTTGACTAAATTTTTATTAGTCGGGTAGTCGCAGAAAAAAAAAACTCCAAGAAACTGGCGAAGTCATGCAGTGGCAGATCGTTAACACGGCTGGTCCATGCGGTAATGTGTCGGGCAGAAAATCCAGTGTGGGAACATTTTGACAGGGTAAAGAATGACCACAAAAAGGTGATGTGTAACCTCATACATGACCTATTATTTAAAACATGTATGTAGTAGCTTGACGTTAGCCACTTTGCATGGTTGCTTGCTCTAATTATGACAATAACTTAGATAAATGTGCGCAAATATTTGGCTAAATCCAAGGGTTCTTGTGACGTTTGAAAGCTAAATTAGTACCACGCTTATTGCTTGACATGTTTAAGTTTATCCACGCCATCAGCGCACATCTTCTCAAATGCCAGCTTCACTGTGAGCAAGAGTCGGAGCTCGCTTTCCATTATCGTTTTTTGACTGTTATTTATATTATAAGTTACTTTTTGTTTGGGCTCTTAATCTCAGAAGATAATCTATTTGTAGTGTTTAAAATGTTAGATTTTACTTTTATTTATTACACATACATTTACATAAATTTGTAATGTGTGCATTCTTACTTCCAAAGAAATGTCAAAACATAGTTTAGAATATTACTATCCTGCCATCTGGTAATTTCTTGAAAATATGAAACCGTGGGAAATTCAAGTATTGCATGATGAAATAACTGCACCAATCTGTAGTTGGATTTAAATTGTGTGCATGTTTTTCTAGGCCAGCAGAGGATGAAGTACTATGACTTGATAGTGAGTGGCTCATACACTCCTCAGACAGTGCCGACGGGAGGCAAAGCTCTCACAGAGAAATTTCAGCCCCCAGCCCCAACACAGCCAGATACAGTGAGTACACAAACACAAACCGTAGCTCAGCTACACTGGAAATAAAGCTTTGCTTTTCCATAAGTGATGTTACTCTGTGCGGTTTCTTGGCATTCTTGAGGCGCAATGGCCTTCATTGGAATTAGTTGGCTTTTAGTTTATTCTACACATTACATTCACTCTCAAATACCCTTGCCATTATCATAGTCGTATCATGGACCATAAAATTTATGAAAGACAAAGCTATCAGGCCTCTCACAGTGCATTCTTGAGATTTTCCAAATACAGTGCACATGAAAACTGTTTCTGTGGAAGAGATGTTTTTTCTTTGGTGGCTGCTTGCGTTGAGACTCTTGGGGCTCTCAAAACTTAATACCAATTGGTAGTTTTTCCCTATATGTTTTAACATCATATATGTAGGTGTTGTGGATTGCTTTTAATAATGTTTCCGTCAAAGGTTTAATGATGCAGCCTTGTGGTAATAATGGTAATTTGAAAAAATGAATGTTTTATTGGTCGTAATGTAGTCTACAAAAAAATGTTGTCCTTATTTTTACAACACAATTTTTATTGCCATAATTCAGGGCCTCAAATTTTATCTAACTATGGGTCCTGTTTAGTTTACTATTTACTCTATTTTTATTTGTAATGCACCAATATTATGCGCTATTGAAACATTTGAAAGTCTGATGAGTCTCTTATGCTCATCAAGGCTGCATTTAAAAAAAAAAAAGGAAAACATTTTTAAAGAATGACAGCAAATAGCGTATACAATATCAACCAATACATTTAAAATATATATACACATTTATATATGTATGTTTTTTTATGTGTATATTTTTTTTAAGTATTTGTGTGTATGTATGTATATATATATATATATATAATGTAATATGTGTATGTATATTTTTATATAATATTTTTTTCTTCTTTTATTAGTCGTCTGATATCCGACGGAGGCTCTCCACAGATCAGATGGCCGCTCCTGCTCCTGCTGCACCTCTCAACTCTGGCAGCACCACCCCCTGTTCTGTGGACACTGGGTTTGGAGATCAGCGCCTAGACACACCTCCATCCTCAATGGGGGGACCCTATACGCCGGGTTCCTCTGCTTCTTCACAGGGTGGGGGAACCCCTTACACCCCTCGCTCTGGTACCCCTTTCTCCCAGGACTCGGGCTACTCTGTGGGCAGGTTGGTTATTAATTTACATTAAAATTATTAATTTCTTGATTAAGCTTCTTTAGCAATTTGAAGAAGAAAAAAAAAACGTGCTCCTTTTTTCTTTCAGGCATGGTGGCTATAACAGCACTCAAACTTATCCACAGCAGGATATGCTTCCATCTTCTTCTTGTTCCTCTTCAGCGGTCTCCTCATCATCAGGATTCAAGCCCCCTCGCTTTCATGATGACCTACATGCTCCACCTCCACAAGAACCCTCTGTTTTCCACAGGGGTCGGCCGGGATATCCTCCATCTGCAACTTTCAGACCTAATGAACCTCCCTATCCGTATCCCAATGTTGGAGGTTCAGGGATGCACGTGCCGCTACATCCACCCATGCCACCTCCTGGGCCTCAGTTTGAGCCATCTCCTCTGTCTGACAGAGAGAGAGACAGAGAAAGAGGACACAGGGACAGGGATCGGGAGAGAGACTCAGCAGGGCGTTATGGAGGTGGTATAAGCTCCCGACGTTCCTCTTACAACTATCAACAGGATACAAACTCTTCGTCCACCTCAAAGTCCTACCATTCGCACCACTCCCATCATGCTGACCGGCGGGAAGACAGGGATGGCAGGGGTTACCGGCGAGACAGTTCAGGCTCCCGCTCAGGAGATCACGGAAGGCATCGGAACCACCATCACAACCACCACAGCAGCGGTGGAAGTGGGTCTAGTCGACGGAGGAGTAGCAGAGACCGTGAATGGGAGCGAGAGAGAGAAGGAGACTATAACAGCTCTGATCCACGTTATGGAGGCCACCACTCATCCAACAGCCTCTCCCCTCCCTCAGCCACCTCCTCTTATGGAGGATACTCATCATCTAAAGACCTGTCGCCTTATGACACGCCCTCCTCCTCCCGTCTGGAACCCTCGCCAGCCTTCCATCCTCAGCAAGGTGCCACCGAGAAGGGGTTTGGGATGGGAGGTAATGTGGACAATGACTACCGTGCTCATTCTCATCACACACCCCTGGCGCCACCACCTCCACCACCTCCTCTCCCACCGGCCTCTGTCATTGCAGCCGCTGTGGCGGAAACCCTTGGCTCTCTGGATTTCGGTCAGGACAGTCCAATCCGAGAAGAACAGTGGACCAAACCTAAACGCCATCCCAGCACGCCGCCCCATCCGCCTCGGACACCTCCGACTTCTTCGCCTTCCCACGCCTCCATCCCGTCATCCTCCACCTCCCCATCTTCAACCTCCCTGCCTCACCACTTGCCCTCTTCCACAGCGTCCCTCTCTCTGCCTCCTCCACAACGTGACTCCTCACCGGAGCCAGACTCCACTAATGAGAGCCTGCCATTCATGCACCACAGCAGCAGCTTGGACTCACGTATTGAGATGTTGCTGAAGGAACAAAAGGCCAAATTTTCCTTTCTTGCCTCAGACGATGAGGACGATGAGAAGGAGGACAGAGGGAGCGGAAAAACAGATGAGAACACAGATAGAGGGGGGAACAAACTCAGAGAGGAGAACGGAGAAAGGCCAGGTCACAAGAGACAAGGAGAGACAGAGGGAGGCCAACAGAGGAGGAGAGGAGAGAAAGATGTACGTCGCAGCAGGAATAAGAGGCAAGGTGGTGGATTGGGTGAAGGCAGGAAAACGCCTCCAGAGGTGGCCTCATCCACTCCTGCCATGCACGGTTTAGTGTCTGAGTCACTTCAAGGCCAAATGTCGCCACCCCACGAGGAGCACACAACCTCTGACATACACAGGGCTCCACATACCCCACCCACATACAATGGAGAGGCACAGGTGAGTCCCCTCAGTTACATTTGGATGGATACATTTGGATCTTCTTTTTTTTATTGCATTATTGAGTCATTAATCTAAGGAAGTGCGCCAGGTAGCATTGAATATTATGTTATGTGTATCTCAACTGGTTAGAGTTGCCCAACAATAACTTGTCAAAGGCATAAAAATAGAAGCGTGGTTTTACTAGCCAAACACAGCTAAATGCTCTATTAGTCGTTTAATCTCCAGAGGCCAAAGTACTGTTTAGGTTTTTACTTTTTTTATTTAATTTGTCGTCATGCTGTTTTGCTTTTCTATGTACGCACAATTATGTGGTTAGTTGCGTTTTATTAGCATTTAGCATTGTGGTTTTCTTGCAGTCCATGACCCAGAAGATCAGAACTGACCTGGTCAAAAGTCATCCATATGAATTGAGTGGCTTAAATCCAAGTCTACTGAAGAAACACTATCACTTTATATGACAAACCGATTTAAGGCTGTCCGGTATAAACATTAATCAGTGCACATAAGTAGAGCCAACAAATATTCTAGAAGGAAACGTAGCTGTATTTTTTTGAGTGGTTGATATTTAAAAATATCTTCATTTGTGTTCCAAAGATGAACAAAAGTCTAATGGGTTTAGAATGACATGAACGTGAGTAAATAATGAGTTTTTTTTTTTTTTTTAAGTTTATTCATTTATCACTTTAAATGTTGACACCGTTGACATTTTTTGTTTTTAACCTTAACAACAACTGGAGTTCTGACATAATGTAAGCTGGTTCAGCTTCCTTAACAGAAGTGAAACTGATATGCTTGTGCTCTTCTATTTATTTATTATTTGGTTGACTTTGGCAAGTTCCTTTGCACAAGGTCTGAGTAATGAAAATGTCCCTCTCCCACACAGTATTTAAACAATCTCTTCTCCTCAGCCATCTCCTCACTCCTCTGGGGAGGATATGGAAATATCTGATGAAGATGACAACACCATCACCACAGCAACACCCCATCCTGCTGCCTCTTCGTCCTCTTCACCAGCCACATCCTCACAATCTGCCCTCCCCTCCCAAACTCCAGACCCCTCTGCAAGTCCTGCTCCTGACACCAGCCAGCACTTCAGTGCCACAATGCCACCTCCACCCATCCCGTCTTACCCTCCCCACCTCCCTCCCCCACCTCTTCCCGGCTTCTCCCTCCAGCCACCTCCGCCACCTGGCATACCCCCTCCGCTTCCTCACATGGAGCTCCACCCCGAGTATCCTCCTCCGCTGCCACACCACATGTATGACTACGCCAGCTCCATGGAGCTCATGAGCCAGTACTGTGGCGGAGTGCCCATGTCATTCCAGATGCAGACACACATGCTTACTCGTCTCCACCAGATGCGCATGGCCTCCTCTAACAGCACTACGGCACCCCCTGGAGAAGTCCCGCCTGCCTCTGAATATCCCTCTTCATATCACCTCCATTCAATTCCCCCTCCGCACCACCCACACCACCCATACATGGACCAAGATGGAAATGTTGCCTCACACTACGACCAGGACCACCGCTACATCCCTCCTCACTTACCATATGCATATCCGGACCCTCATGCCGCCCAGCTTCCACATCATCACGCCATCCCGCCACCTCACAGCCCATGGCCTCCTCACCTACCACCCCAGCAGTTTCCTTCCCACTATCCTCCACCTGGCTTTGGCACAGTGCCAGGTGTGGATGGAGAGCTGTACGGAGCGGCGGGTGACCAAATGGCCATAATGGGCCACAACCCCTATGAGGCCGTAGTGCAGCAGGTACTGGCAGCTTTGATTGAGGAGATGAAGAACATCATGCAGAGGGACCTGAACCGCAAGATGGTGGAGAACGTCGCCTTTGGCACCTTTGATGAGTGGTGGGATCGCAAGGAAAGGAAAGCTAAGGTAACATTAGAGAGTTTTCTTCATTTTGGTTTTGAATGACCTTTGGTGGTTTTCAACCAGACTCTTGTTCTCATTTGCACAGCCATTCCAGACAGCCATGCGGGGAGTTGCGGTGGTGCGCGAAGAAGACAAGAAAGAGGAGAAGACCAGCAACCGACCTCGAGAGCCACTCATGTCTCTGGTAGACTGGGCCAAGAGTGGAGGCATGGAGGGTTTCTCCCTGCGGGGAGCCTTGCGCTTGCCTTCTTTTAAGGTGCCTGACTTTATTTACCCCCTCTTAAACATCTAAAAATTAAACCGCCTTTCAACTGTCTCTTCCACTAATATCTCACATTCAAACAAAGCTCCTGTCAAATTGAGCTTTCAAATGAGTTTTTAAGCAGTCCTAATCCTTGTAATCACCATATTAAAATCAATAAATATATCTTCACAAAACAAATGACGAATAACACAATACATATGTCTTCCTCATGCTCTTAGTTTTGATTAAAATGCATCACATGTGGTTGCATAAATTCTAGCTGCATAAAGGCCAAATGTTTCATAAAGTTGACCAAAGCTCAAATTGGATTCATATTTGCAAATAATGATTTAAAAAAGAAATCTTATAGATAGGCTGACAAGAAATAATGTGTTGTCCCATGATCATTTGACTTGATTGTTCTGTTATTGAAGTAACAATAACGTTTGAAAAAGTTGACCTGAATGAAATTTTGAAATATTGGCTAATACTATTCAGCTGATAATATCCGGTTTTTAAGTCTGACGTCATGGATCACTTATACCAGGTCTTAACACTCTTATCAGTCACAAAAGCAAGCAGCAAATAATAAACTGTTTGAAAAATCTGAATCTTAACCTTGATGTCTATAGCAAAATCTCTCTTGGTCAAACATTTATTTGTCCTTTCTGAATTGTTAAAATAGTGTTGTCTGGGACGCTGTGAGCCCAGAGACTGCAGTGTACCCTGAAGTTTTAAAGTAGCTTACAGGTGTGCTATAAATTAATAGTACTCATAAACGGCTGTTGAGAGAAAGTAGAGTAGTAGGCCGCTTGGACCAGGAAACAATATTAAATGCATCCTGACTTAAATGGATATTAAGCATACTTAATATGATTGAGTGGTTTTGATAAGGCTGATGACCTTCGTTACCATGATTTGAAATAATCCTATTTAAAAATGATATTACTAACGAGGAATGTGTCCTTCAGGTCAAGAGGAAGGAGCCTCAGGAGCTCGTCGAGGGTGATGAGCTGAAGAGAGCCAGGCCTTCTACACCACCCGATGAGGAAGATGAAGGTATTTTCCTCATGCTTTTTATGCTTTCATTAACTCCCAGAAATTCTCTTTTTGACGTTTATGTAATTATATCGTTTTTTAACTTCTATCTACATATACTTCTTTTTTTTTTTATGTACACGCTTTCTGTCTCACAGACTCCTATCAAGGGAAATCTACAGACGCTGCTGCAGGAAGAGCAGAGGAGAGGCGTGTTGCAGACAGAGGAACAGCCAGGAGGAGGAGCAGAGCCAAGGCACGTAAGCCATATGACCTGGACAGCGAGGGAGAAGAGACATCCGATGGTTCCTCTTCTGAAAAGGTTGGTTTGTATGTCATTAAATCTGTCATAAGACAGACTGGTTAAGAGCATTTTTTACATAAATGCACACCTTTGTCCAAGCACACAGATGGTTAAGAGTTTGCCCATTAAAAGGCCCCTCTTCACTTGAACTGGTCTCTGCAAATGTCAAATGCTGGTGTGCTCATAGTCAATTTACTGACTTTTGATATCCTGGTGCATCATTTTAGTGTTATTTTAGTATAATTTAAATATTATTAAGTCATTTATTATTATTTTTGAATTGTCTTTTTTTACATTTTCAGGTTTCATTATCATTTCTGTGTTTTTTGTTAGTTTCTGCTTTAGTTTGAACTAAGTTTATTTTTTTAGTTAGTTTTTCATCTAATACTGATTTTATTTTCAGATTTTAGTTAACGAAAACTATTTTTAATAGATTTAATTAACCATAACACATCTGTTTGTTTATTTATCATTAACCAACATATCTGAACAACCTTATAAATTTAGCAGTTCATCTTATCTGAAAGAAAAAATTTTTTATTTTTTATTTATATATATATATATATATATATATATATATATATATATATATATATATATATATATATATATATATATATATATATATATATATATATATATATACTGAATATATAGTGATATTTTGATTATATATTATATTTTTTCTAGTAATACTTTATACAAATACATAACATTTGTGACAGTAATTCCATGGAATTATTTCCATATGTACCTATTTGAATACCTTATGTAAATACCATTGAATACCATTAAATAAACGGTTATTTAACAGCTATTTGAATAATTATGACTGACAGATCTTCAATATTGTGAACTTTTTTTTTTCCTTCCATATAGTTTTTCACTGTACATTGGGATGCTTATGAAGGCTTATTATTCGTTTATTTTTATTTAGGTCAATAGTAGCTATTTACTGAGAGCATTGCCATTGTATTATTAGTTTTAAATATGAAAGGATTTCCCTTTTTGCTGATTATATTCAGTTCTTTGTTTTTTCATTGAGTATTGGCTAGATGGCAGCATTTCTTCTTTTCTCTGAATGCTGTGGAGGAAGTCCTTGCAGATGAATTCAGACATGTTATTGTCATTATTGTGATTTGTTTTATGTTTAGGAGGAGGATGAAGACAGTGACAAAGTGGAGGAGTCAGAAGGTATGAAGCGTCTTTTTTTCCTTTGTACTGTAATCATTCATCTTGTTGCTAAAATGTTGAAACAATGTGCAAATTATGCTTTATGTATATCTGATTTTATCTTGTAGATCCGTGTTTTTGGTTTCCAACCATTTTTTTTTCTTTTTCTCAGATGAAGCCTTTAGTGCAGACAGTGATGACGAGAGCATTTCTTCCTCTTCTTCTGAGAGCTCTTCATCATCCTCAGCGTCTTCATCTTCCTCTGATGAGGAAGGTGAGCATGCTGCAGAGAGCGAGTCATTGGATACAATGGACGAGTCTACAACGGACAGCGTAGCTATAGACGCAGAAAAGGATGAAAGGTACATCCCTCTATGAGAACCGATACAATACAATAAAGTTTGTTGTGTTGGTGGACGGATATGTTAACTTGTCTTACGTCTTATGTTTTTAACAGGGAGAAAGCCAGCATTGACCAGGCTGTTACTGTCGCAGAGGTCAAACATGGTCAGTTACAGATCACTTTGAAAAAAACAAAACTTTTTATTAGGCTATTTAAGAGAGAGCGTAATTCTGTCAACATTTATTCACCCTCATGCCATTCGTACATCTGTGTTTGGCTTTCTTCTGCTGGACACAAAATATATTTTCAAGAATGCTGGAAACCATTGACAATTGTCATCTTTTGTATTCAAGTCAGTGTAGGTTTGGAACATGAGAAGTGAGTAAATGATGATAGAGTAATGTTTTACTTTTAATTAGCAAATGTATGAGTTTAAAGCTGATTTTTAAAATGTTAAGTTTTGTTCACATCATTCTTTCTTTTACTACCAGAAGAAGAGAAAACGCCTACAGCTGTGCCTCCATCTTCTCCATATCCCCGGCCTTCTTCCCCTATCCTCCTCCTTCCCCCACTCAAGAAACGGCGCAAGACAGTTTCTTTTTCAATGGAAGAAAGCGAGGTCAAGTTCCCCATTCTGGCATCTTCTGCTCCCTCTCCATCTCCCACTCCTGTCTTACAAGCTTCAGGTGTTCCTACTTCCACTTCTCCTGGAAGTACACCCACAGCAGGTGCTCCCCCCGCAGCCTCCAAACCTGCCCCAATGCTCCTTCCATTTGCTTCTCGTCCCAGCGAGAGTAACGCCCTGACTTCCCCTGCTTCCCCTTCTGCTGTTCTTACTGTCCCTCCACCAGTGCGGTCCCTGCGACCTGATGAGCCCAAAAGGAGTCCAGGTACCCCTCCGTCCCCACAAACTCCCACTGCCAAAAACTCCTCCAAACGGGGCAAAGATTCCCCTAGAACGCCCCCTGTGCCCATTTGCCTCACGGTCCAGAACCTCCCACTGGACCATGCCTCCTTGGTCAAAATGGCCTACGAGGACCCCGTCCCTATTCCAACCACACAAAAGGGTCGCGTACGCGGCCGCCCTCGGACACTCAGCCAAACAGCTTCTGGCCCTCATCTGCATCCTGCTGTAGAGGAAGAGGAGGATGAAGAGGAGTTGGAGCAGCGGCTGAAACTCAGGGAGCAGCTAGGAGTGTCCAGCCTGCTGCAGCTGGCCTCTGCCCCTAAGCCTGATCTGTCTGTGCTGGCTGATGTGGCCCTGAAGATGGATACGGAGGCAGATATCGACTCAGAAGAGACTGAAACCTCAGATGAGGCAGAGGAGCACAAACTAGAGGAGGAAGAGGGCGACTTCTTTGCCCCACACCCACGCCAACCACTCCTGGATCCAGAGGGTCTGTTCATCCTGCAGGAGCACAACTATTCTAAAACTCTTGCACTTCCACACCTCACATCTCCACAAAAGAGGACGAAACAGGACCCCACTGTCCTTCTCCCTGCAGACCTCAACCAGCACGGCGTTCAGGAAGCACCCGAAGAGGTCATTGGGGATGCTCTTGCTGCCAAGGGAGAAGCTCCGGAGCTGTATGAGGATCTTTCTGGGATGGGCCTGCTGTGTGAAGCCAGGGATACAGCTGAGAAACCAACGAAGAGCCTCGGCCCACCATACAAGAGGAGAGGATCAGTTAGCAAAGAGATGGAGATTGAAGAGAGGGGGAAAGGGAAGAACAAGAAGAGAAGTAGAAAGGACAAAGAAAATGAAGAACTCCAGATCTCTAAAAAACAGAAGGAGAAACAGATTAAGAAACAGAGGAAACGAAAGTTAGAGGTTTGTGCTTCTTTCTGGTTCTCATTACAGAATTTTGAGTGAGTCTATAGTGAGTCATATAAAATGTGTGTGTGTGTGTATAACACCTTGAAATACGAGCATCCCGACATACGAGTAAGCCTTTGAGCAATTGTTTTGCTTTGAGATACGAGTAACTATTTGAGATATGAGCAGCTTACAGACGCCGACGCTAGGTGGTCGAACACTCGGAGCAGCACAAGCCGCCTCATTTATGGGGTAATTGCATATGATCTCCACTAGAGGGCCACCTTGGTTTTACATCTGGCGGTTACTAGGCGCGACGAACATTAGAGTTATTAGTGTTCAATAATAATAAATATGAGGCTAAATGCACTACACGGGCAGAAACGTGACACTTCCGTATTGTTTGCATTATCTACGTTATCCCTCCCTCCTCCTCTGCACATGCCACCATTAGCCGCTACTGTATCCTCTGTCTCGAAAGAACTCTTAATTAAAACCACATTTTATTTTATATCACAGGAATCCTTATATACTATAAGTATATATAATATCACAGGAATCCTTATATACTATAAGTATATATACTATTTGTTTGTGTGTGTGTGTCTCTCTATAGCAATTAAAAACATGTTTTTTCCTTTGTTATTTACACTAATAAAGGAGGTTTTTTAGAGGGCCGGAACAGATTAAAAAAAATTCTCTTATTTCTTATGGGAAATGATTTGAGATATAAGTAATTCGAGTTACGAGCTTTATATATATATATATATATATATAATATCTCAGTAATAACTCGAGAAACAAGCATAATCCCTTCCAGGGCGGAGCTCGTAACTCGAATTGTTTTCATCCTGAATCATGTTTTCCCATAAGAAAAAATAGAAAACAAATTAATCCGTTCCAGATCCGAAACAACAGAAAAAAACATGTTTTTTTTATTGTTGTAGACACAATTATAAAACCTGTATACAGTATAAGGATTCATGTGATATCAAATAAAATGTGGTTTTAATTATAAGCTTTTAAGTTTCTGTCTCCCTTTCAAAATGTTACATTCAACTTACTCCGCAGCTTTCGCGTCTGAACTTGCAGCTTTCCCATGCCTCGCCACTGAGTGGATGCCAGTACGCTTCTTAAATTTATCAAACCATCCTCGACTTGCTTTGAATGATTCCCCTGGCGTTGATGTCTCCCTCTAAATGAGCAAGATAGAGTATTCTGATTGCCTACACAAAGGTTTTAATTTTTCTTCCATGTCAAACTAGTATATAACAATTAAGATGTATAGATATATTGGTACAAATATGTGTGTATTTATCATTTATATAATGCACACTATATACAAGGGCTGCCCTTCTAGTAGTTGTTAATTTAAGTGATTAGTTGATTAATTACGTGTTTATATTAAGCCACAAATCTTAATATATAATAGCCTTTAATTGCCAATATATAATACATAGTTTAATTAGTGCTCAACCGCATACATAAAGCTTGCCAGAGCACCAAGAGTGTCATAAAAAAACAGAAGGAGACTCTAAACATTTTAATAATTTATTGATAATGTCTTCCGTGCTTTTGGCTGCAGAGATTAAGACTGGTGCTGGTTTGTCATCTCCACGGTAGTGGACACTCCTATATACATGTTTCATATGGATTACATAATCTGAGAATTTTCCATTTGAATTTGTTTATTTAAAACATTTCAACTTTTCTATAGATACATTACTGAAGTCTGTGAGGCAAGTGTACGCTAATTTTCGGGGCAGCAGAAAGCACATCCTGATTGTATTCTTTATTTAACAAAGGCACATCTGTTTGTTTTTATGAGACTCTTATGTTTTATGAGACTCTTTACAGTTTGCATTACTCTTGTCTGTATGACCAAAAATTGAGTATTTTAAGTTAGTTGTAAGTGATTGCACCGGCACCTCTGTCATACAGTAAGCGCGCTCTCTACCAAAACTCTAGGATATGTGCTTAATAATAGTGCAGATTTATCTAGGTTAAGATTAGAGCAAGCAGCTATGTAAAGTTGCTGCTACTTGCTTGTTTCAAGTGATAAGCCGCTGTTTGATAGGCTAATGTTTGTATTTCCTGCAGCTAACGATCTGACTTCTCCACTTCCTGTGAAGTTTTTTTTTCTTTCTGACCAACTAATACAATTAACCAGCTAATACAATTTTGATTGACCAAGCCTCAAAGACTGGGAAGACTGGGAAGCTCGGAATAATAATGATACCCAAGTTCCCGAGATGGGCGTACTATAAACTTTAAACATGGTGCCGGGGAGAATGATTGCTGATGTCGTTACTATTTTATGTCATTATTTTTTTCCAGAACAGCTACATTGTCTTATCTTTAAGTTGTTCAAATAAAGTGTATCTTTACATATAATCATTTGAAATGTATTATATGTTTTATATGCAGCGGAAATAGCTGCGTATAATACAATTTATTTCACAAATTCCAGAATCGTCTGCAAGCTGACTTTCTAGATAGCACAGATAGTTCACAGTCTATGAATTGGACATTAAATATAATTTCATGAGATATTCCCAATAAATAGGCAAGAGTACACCTGGTATCCTCCATGGTTCTAGTTCTATTCCAAAAACAGTTGTTGTAATAATTATTATTTAAAAAAATTCTAGTTATAACATTCTGCCTAGTTTTACAACTGAGTGCCTTTCCAGCTGCTGCAACAAGCCTTTGCTGTTTAACACTTTTACTCGTATAGACACTCCCATTGTTTTTGAGACTGATAAATGCTACTATGATTGCAAAACTATAATAATAGTTTGTGTATGTATTGTTTGTATAATTATGCATGTTTTTTTGTTGCTTATAACTATTTTTTTATGGGCCACCTTAATTTTAAATTTAAAACTTAAAACACTTGAAAAGCTACTCGTTTCAAGTGGCTTTGCCAACATTAGTCTTGTATGAAGAACTTTGCAAAGTTTGTATATACATTTTACAGTCAATGATCTACATCCTAATTGAAAGGCATTTTGCTTTGTTAGAATGTGACACTGTTGCAATAATTTCCACTTGTTTCAGGCTGTTGCGATATAGCAGTTTGTCCTATAAACCCACAGAACTTGAACTGCTTTCAACTGTTTTGCATTGTTACATTGTTGGGTAATACTGACAAGTTTGCCAAATAGTGGTCAAATATCCCCCAATTGGTCTTCGTGTGTTTGTTTTTTTGTCTAGTTCCTAACATTTTCCCAACTCTGTTGTCAGGATTTCGAAGAAGATGTGGATGTGGAGCAGTTGGAGTCTGGTGAGCTTTCCAGCTCCAGCTCTGACTCTGGAGACTCATATTTTGGTCTAGAGAGATCACTGGAGTTTGAAAAGGAAGAGGTTAGAAAGAGCGAACGACTTTTTCTTCAGGAAGCTGGCTTGACCCCTTCGACTCAGAGGCGTTCCAAACATGTGTCCGTGGCAGCTGCTATACCCCTTCCCTCTTACAAGAATCGCAGTGAGTTTGAGCAGATGACCATCCTGTATGACATCTGGAACACTGGCCTGGACCAGGAAGATTTGAGACTCCTGAAGAGCACCTACGAAAAACTGCTGCAAGATGACCATGGCACCGACTGGCTCAACGACACCCACTGGGTCCCTCATACCAATATCCTTACAGCTGCTTAAGAACAAAATTCAAAATATAGTGTATATATACTAGCAAAATCAGATGCTTTTATTGTTCATACACTAACAGTTTAAGCAGTACCACTATACCAAGTTTATTGAGTGTGCTAGAAGTCTAAATGCCTACTAAAGGCATTTTTCGGTTGATTTCACCCAAGTTTTGCTCCTTAACCTCTTGCCTGCACTCACCAACATCCCAAACCCCCGGCGGAAGAAGAAGACTGCAGATGGACAGCTAAGAGAGCATGTCACCGGCTGTGCTCGCAGTGAAGGCTACTACGCCATCAGCCGCAAGGAAAAAGATGTCTACCTTGAGCTAGACCAGCCAGTGACTGTGCAGGAAGTTGGGGACTATGATACTGCAGTAGGTTTACTTTACATTTTAACAATTCACACGCGTGTTGAACTTTTAAATAAAGCTTTATTCATGTTTGTTTGTTTTTGTGTGTGAAAATATGTAGTTATGCTACTGCAAATACGTTTTTGACAATACTACTCATTACTTTGCATAAAATGTCTTTGTTCCGCATTAGTATGGCAGACAATATATTTCTTAAGTTTGCATCCATCTGAGCAGCTCTCACTCTCTCTGTCTTCAACACAGGGCTCGAATCGTCTGCTGTCTGAAAGGCGCTCCGAGCAGCGGCGTCTCCTCAGTGCTATTGGCACTCAAGCAGTGATGGACTCAGACCTGTTGAAACTCAACCAGTTGAAGGTAAAGTTCTCCAGTTCATTCACACGACCATACTATCAACACCATCATGCGATCAACCCTTTGATTACAATGACCTTGCCACTCCTTCAATTCCATGATCTCCCTTCAGCTTTTTAGTGCAGTAATTAATAGCATTCTATTTAATGTTTGACAGAGTAAGGTCAATGCCCATGTAATGGATGGCGTCTGAGGGCACATTCACCTGATCGGTCTGTTTGTACCCTTTATAGAGTGATTTATACCGTCCAAGCAGGTTATAAACACTGCTGACCCCTGTGTCAGTGACCCTGACGAGCTCCTTATCAAGTGTTTTGGTTGTTGAGCAATGTGAGCTCTTTGACATTGAGTTCATGTGTCGAAAGATAAACTCTTTTCTTTGAGGAAAGGACTCATTGGACACAATGTTTGTTTGTAAAGGGCGGGTATTTGTTTTGTTGGTTTATTGTCCAGGAGATACACAGTAAACACATTAATAATTTTACAAAATATTTATATTTCAAATAAATGCTAAGGGGAAAAAAGTCATGGTTTACTCAAATATACATGACATACATGAAATTGAGCATAATTCATAATGATGAATTCTGCATTCAACACAATGTAATACTTCACAGTATACATTTTTTTTTCCACTGTATATTTGGATCAAATAAATGCTGCCTCAGTGAACATAAGAGACAACGTTCAAGAACAGTAGAATAAAAGGTGACGAATAAAAGGTTTCTGTTTGATGCAAAGAAAGAGTAATAAAGCCATCTATCTTAGAATTTTAATACACCAAACAGTACCTTAATTGAGTTGATTCAATCTGTATATGACTAAATTCTAGTTAATATGCATAAAATATTCTTGTGCCTGTCAGCAGCCTATCCTATACGTGTTTATATCAAATTTATGCTTAAATTCTGCTTGCAGTTCCGTAAGAAGAAGCTGAGGTTTGGACGCAGCCGCATCCACGAATGGGGCTTGTTTGCCATGGAACCCATTGCTGCAGATGAGATGGTCATTGAATATGTGGGACAGAATATCAGACAGGTAAGCATTGTAGATGTAGTATAAGTAAAAGCTATTAGAAGGATTTATACTAGGAAGTGAGTTTGGTTCTTCTTGAGGAACGTGTGCTTGTTGATGTTAAAAGATTGTGCTTGTTGGTCCAATTGAAGATGGTGGCTGATAATCGAGAGAAGCGGTACGCCGAGGAAGGCATTGGGAGCAGCTACCTATTCCGTGTCGATCATGACACCATCATTGACGCCACCAAGTGTGGCAACTTGGCTCGGTTTATTAACCATTGTTGCACAGTAAGTATGCATACATATCCATATATCTCAATTATGCCACATGACCTCTGATAAACATATTGCTGCCACTCCCGATGTGAATGGATGCTTGTTTTTGGAGTGCCTTTAAATACACCCACCATCAATATAGAATTAAACCGAAGCAGCTCTACAATCAAATTAAACGAGAATGAATAAATAAAGTACAAGCAACAGCATAAATAAATACAATAGACCAAAGATGCAAATAAAATAAACAGTGCTTTAAGGTGTTCAGGTAAGTCTAACAGTATTATTCGGGTACATGTTATTCAGTCAGTGATTTTGAGCAGTGAGTGATTTTTCTCTTTTGTCCTTTTTTTTATTTTTATTATTACCAAAAAATAACATTAATGACGCAGACAGCAGCAGGTTTATTAGCCTACTGTCATTTTTAAGACCTAATGCACAGATCCAATAAATCTATACTGATACACATTTTCTAAACTGTTTACATTCACGTAAGACATAACCAACTGTGTTTACAAGGATGCTTACCCAGACAGGCTTTTTGACAGTTTTGTGTGTATATGCTTGTTCAAGCGAGAAAATGAGGTGGAACTCAATTCAGTGCACTGTTTGAGAGTTGGCTGTCTTGTGTGCACAGAAAGTTATGTCTGACATCATGTACTGCATTTAGTTCTCTTCTTCTGACATGCATTAGATTGATTTAAAGGTTCACTCTGTTCATTTTGACCATCTAGCAGTTAAAAAACAAAACTGCTTGGATTTTGCAGAAGAACATTGTTTTGGTTGTTTCAGCTCTGTGTGAATATGGTTCTTTCTCATAACTAAAAAAGGAAAGATTCGTTTTCCTACTGCTCATGACACCTTCATTACAAGGCTTAAGAGACAACTAATTTAATTGGAAAAGATCTCAAGGTGACTCTCTAAGGACATTACGGTATGTACACCCATTAATAGACATGGTACTTTGTTGAAAATAAGTTCCAGCACAGCGCTACAACAACCGTAATTTAATGACCCTTCAAAATAACTTGGTTTGAGAGTTACAAATGGCAATTTATCTTTTTAATTCAATACATTAGTCACCTTTTGATTAATAAAAACGCTATCTCCATGCTACTTTTACAGCATTTCAAATCCCTCAGTTCTCAACATTTCTGATGCAGGGGAATTTATAGAAGGGCAATCAATTGAAGAAAGTTTGTGGAAGCCAGCTTCAAGTCTCAGTAGGAGTTCCTTATTATACTCAACAGATTCCATTTACTACATACTTCAGGTTACACGATTCTGATTGGCTGATTCTGATAGACAAAATTAGCAATCTTCTACACAAGGGCAGATAGTCAGAAGCAGCTCTCCATCCATCAAGATGCTGATGCTTGGACTCTGGATTTAGGTACAGGATATCTTTCTAGGTCATGACAAGGCATTTTCAGGTCTTCAAAATGCCAGTTGTCCACCAGCACCCAGTAACGGAGCTGCACAGAACACTATTGTACATAAATAGACACCACTACTTCAAGGTTGAAGTTGACCCAGGCTCTAACGATCAACAGGAAAGTCTCTCAGCGATAACATGTTCTTTCTCTCATTGAGAGGTTCAGACGATATTCATCATCATTCTTTAGTGTTTGTATATAGAAAAGTAAAGTAAATGCTTTAACTATGAATTGGTCATGTAGATGACAGACTGAAGTGTATATAAATTTGAAGAAGTCATTCAAAACCTTAAATTCTAAATCAGTAACTTGATTATAAATCACTTATCACAAATCACTCAAATTTTATATATATTGAAACCGCAGTGGATTCCGTAATCGGACCCTTCACTGAAAAGCAAAACCAATGTTGAATTTCGTTTTATTACAAGCTTTTGCGTTCTCTTTATTTTTTCAAGTTATTTTTTTTAACGGTTGATTTCTTGCTCGTTGTGACTTGCTTGCTCGTTTTTCCATTTATGGGTATGACAGTGATTATTGTGATAAGACGCATACGGGTAAGTGACACATAGCATGTACACATTTCCCAAGAATACCATCCCAACTGGACTAGAACTCTTATTTTTGACAAGAGTTTTGTCCTCTCTCATATATGATACCATGCAGCTGCTGGATTTGCTGATTTATTACTTGATTAGACCTGCATAAAGTTGCACCTGGTCTTTACTTATTCTATAAAAGCAAAGAAAAATGCACGCTTTTATTGTTCCTCCATCTGTCAATGGAATTTGTGTTTGCACCATGGTGATCATGAAAATGAGCTCATAGATTTAGTTAAATGCATACCCAACAGAGCTATGCAGTGGAGCAAACAGAACATTAAAAAATTTCCAGATCTCCTATGGGAAGGAACATGATTCAAGAAACCCATGTTTATTCACAATTTCATGTTCTTTCTCACAGCCCAACTGTTACGCCAAAGTGATCACCATCGAGTCCCAGAAGAAGATCGTCATATACTCTAAGCAGCCTATCGGTGTGAACGAGGAGATCACATATGATTACAAGTTCCCAATTGAAGAGAACAAAATCCCATGTCTGTGTGGCACAGAGAACTGCAGAGGAACCCTCAACTAAAAGTGTCCTGGTCTTTCCCCGATACAAGACGTGCCACACAAGCGATTTTTCTCAGAGCGCACAAAAACGTAGGTAGTGTGTGACGGTCAGACTCTTTAAAAAGCTTCTATACAGACACACAAGTGTTGAGATGTTCAATCAGATGTTTAGCCCAGGGTCAAATGGATCTCAGCACTGCCGCAACACCCTGAGTTCCACCTCTGAAGTCCCCCCCCTCCTAACAGGCCCTTATCTAATTTCGTTCTTTCTGTTGCAGCTGTGTCTGGTGGTGTTGTTTTTGCCAAGGTATATGCTTTGAAGTACAGCTATTAATCAACTGCGCACACACATATTCCGCTCACTTCTGCACAACATGTGACAGTGGTACCCTGAAAGTGCTGGGTCTTTTTTTCAAGGACGACTTTTAAAGACCTACCTAAGAACACGGCTTTAAGACTTTAATAATGCTGCACCCCTGTTGTGTGAGAGAGAGGGTACTAATTTTAGTTTATTTATTATCCCTGTTCCGATGCCTGTCCTTTCATGTCATTCGTTTTGACGCACGTTTCTTTTCGAAACTTCCTCTGAGATGAACCGATCTTAATTTAAAAATGTCCCTATTTCCAGCATTACATGTTGGTATTCTATTACTTTAAAAAAAAATTGTATTGTAAGTTACATTTGTACATTATTTTATTTTCATAAATTAGTTGTTACATTGCTAGTGTCCTGTAACAACACAGTTATTATAGAGGTTAACATGCACCTCCCATCATTTTAAAACACCCCTTACATGAAGTCATAATCCATTCATCCGTAGTTTTTAGCAATATAAAGACAGGACAGATGAGGTTGTCTATTTGATGTGCTAAAATATATGCACATTGATATTTTAGCAGAAGGATGGAATTATTAATTGGATTTTCTTTGATATTTTAGTGGACCACTGAAAAATGTGGATGAATGGGGACACATATATATGTATACACATGCAGAGCTTGATAAATCTGAATTTGTGTGTGCATATTTCAACAAAATATGTCACCAGTCCCCTGATAGATGTTCATGTGTTCAAAGATTCACTAAAACGGGTGTCTGTTCCATTTAGTCTGCCCTTTTGTATTACTGGTCATTTATGTCTCTTCACTCTGCCATAAATTGACATGTTGGCATTACTTTGCTTCCCTTTTCCCCCATTTTGTCTGAGGGCCTTGCCAGCACTCTGTTCCTTTGAGAGGAAGACCTGTAAAATATGTAGATTTATTGCAGTCTTTCAGTTAAAACTGATCCACTGAAGTGTAACCATAAAAAAAACAAAAAGGACAAAAAAGTTCAAAAGAATTACATGTAAATATTGTAGAGGTGTTTGTTTCTCGTAGAAACACACTGGTTCTAGTCTGTAAATATGTTCATCCTTTTCCTACTTCCCATTGCAAGAAAATAATTGTACATACCTATCATTCAGTTATCTTATTTGTTTTGTTTTTGTTGTTTTTTCCTTTTAATTTGGTTTAAAGTTTTAATATTATTTGCAATATTTCTCTTGTATTAATGCGTTGGACCCTTTATTAATGGTGCATTAAAATATTTTTTAAAAAATAATTCAGATTTTCTTTCCTCGTTTTTCAGAGTATGAACTGAAACCCGTGAAGGTGTGTGTGCTTGTGCCCCCCATTAAAGATAGTTGCGTCATACATTACATAGTTTATAAATGATCCAGCTTTGTTAGATTCAGGCATGAGCAGAGAGGCACCGTTGGGGCTCCTTCTCTGTGGAAATGACACCGGAAGCATTTAAGGGTTCATCAACATACTCAGAATACAACAAATGTGATGTTAAGCAAAATAATATCGGCCTGCTGTAACATTCTTCTTTAAAAATATCTGGCAGGTTGTTACATGTCTGTATTCCCATAGTTTTTCCTGCTGCTGAGTTATTTGCGTTTTCATATTCACCTTTAGGCTCCCAATCAAATTGATGGTTTTGTAAAGCGAAGTCTATCATTGCTCTGTCAAAGATAAGCTTAATATTGTTAGTGCTACAAGCCCCAAGTAATCGTAGTCTATCAAAAAAGGATTAACCGTTAAATTAAGTACTTCAGCGGGGTATGTGTGTGAATCACCTTAAAGGCAGAACTATAAAATTAATAAAAAGATGACCAGCAAGACTGAATTAGATAAGCATCTCCTTCTGTTAAAAGAGGCAATAGCAGGTAATTGAGTGGCATTTCCAAACTTTGTCTTCAGAATCAGATTGTTGTAGATTTGGACTATTGTTACAGATGTAAATCATAGACTGATGTGTTTTGTTCCACTGAGGTTATCAATAACCTCTTTAACCTCCTTTACCGTGTTGCGCTGTTGATGCGGTGCGGAAGCATGCAGCTTGCAAAGAGGAAGATGCAAACCTCCAAAAGTACACAGGAAATCAAAACAGCAAGGTTGAGCTCACTGGATTTATTGAAGAAAATGAGGAAATTTGCAGAGGTAAGGGGTAAATTGATGTGTGTGTTTGTATGTGTGTACCACCTGATTAAGATAATCTATTAATTAAGATAATCACTTTGTCAAGGCGTTGATGCAAAGATGTGAGAATAGGAAAAGAGAGAGACAGGAGGAGAAAATGGGTTAGGTGGTTAAATTTAGTTTGTTTTGTTTTTTTATGTTCCCAATAGTGTGCATTCCTGCTGTGTGAAATGTCACTGCCTTCTGGTAAATTGAACTGATGAGAAAGATCCTGAGGAACGGTCAGCTTCAGTCATCTGACTTTGTGTTGTGGACACAAAGGACACCGGATAGGGTTTCGCGGAAACTCTTCCGAAACGTTATACCACTGAACTGCAACAGCACTCATTTATTCTGCAGAGGAAATCTGAGCGGCTTCCGTGTTGAAGTGCTCGAGAACCTACGGTGTTTGCGGTAAAGACAGGACGCCTGGACAGGAACAACTCCATTCATTCATTCATTCATTCCGATGACGTTTCGCTTCGAAGGCTTTTATTTCAGAACATTATAGCCATTATACAATTGACATTTGTTCCCAGTGCAGCGGGCATTGTTCTAATGTTCTTAATGGCTATAGAATGTAACGGTCTGTTTACAGAAAAAAAGCAGCTTCAATGACAGCGGAGGACACGACTGACGGAAGTGTCTGTATGACGTCGAGTGCACCTGATCGTAATTGTTCGACAGTGGAAAACGTGCAGGCTTTCGGTTGATCGGCGGATGTTTCCGAGTCACGGGTGGCAAATGCATTCACGATCTCTGGAACCGTTGTGAACCGCATTGTGTACGTAAAATGAAAAAACAAAAACAATTACGATAACGTTAAGTGGGTCAATGATATGCAAGGAGACCATGATGAGGGTAAATCTTTTAACAGTCTAATTTAAAGGGCATGTTCCACATTCGTATTTAGGCTGAATATTTGTTTTTACATATCTATATCTATATATTACATATTTATACATAACATTATATACATTATTTTGATAAACATTATTTTGATATACGTGTATTTGATATGTTTCCTTAGATGTCAGGTGGTGTATCCGAGCAACAATAAATGTAATACACCTTGAATAGTTAAGTGACGGTAAGTAAAATATCAATTTTGAGCCATGAATATCAAGCTGTTTCTTGGGGATCCTACATTTGACCTAAAAAAAAGTCGCTAAAAGTAAACTTGGCTTCTTGAATGCTGATTTATTACCACACTGACTTTAATTTGGTGGAAAATTACATTTATTTTAATTGAGAAGAAGTTCATCGTAGAAGAGGGGTGTTCAAGTCATTATTAATGCATCTTTAAATACAAAAATGCACCATCTCATTGATCCATCTGCAGTCAGTCATGAAGGCATTTCTGGAATGTTATTAAAACTTCAGCAATTCAATAACCTTATCTAGCTTATTTAATTTGAACTGAGAAATGAAAGAGAGAAGCACAAATAACTGCAGTTCATCGGGGTATTGCAAAACTTTAGATATAGCCAGTGTTGTGAGTAACGTATTAAAAGTAATGCGAATTATGTAATTAGATTACTTTTTCCAAGTAACTAGTAACGTAAGACATTACTTTTAAATTTACAACAAATAATCAGATTTACTGTGCAAACCATGATACATAACCAGATCAATGCGTGCGGTTCAGTGTCTTGACTGTCAGTGCCATGACTGTCCCTTATAGTAGTTCCTCAAAATGACTAAAATCAGTCAAAATCAAAATATACGCTAATTTCCAATAAATAAATATGTTAAATAAAACTAATATTTTATGCATTTAATCTCACTTTACATTAATGCGTTTGACAGCTTTTATCCAAAGCGACTTAGATTGCATCCAAGGAACACATTGAATCAGTTCTTACTTTCCCTGGGACCAATCCTCTACTGATTGAGCTACAGGAAAGCTTTATTGACCAATGTACTTTCTGCAGACCTTGGATGATTCAGTTAAACCATAAGTAAAATCATTTTAGATATTTTGTTTTTATTGGTGAAGTGTCAAACATTCTTCTCCTGTGAATGGCAGCAACTGAAAGGTTTGTTTGAGCTCAACTGTACACGTGTCAATCTACATTTCCTTCAACCTTATTATTTACATTTTGGTGTGAAAGGGCCTTTACACTTACCCAAAAATATAAATGTTTTGTCATTAACAACAAAAACAAGTCCAGACTAGTTGAGAAAAATAACTCTAAAGTAACGTATTACTTTTCTTAAAAAGTAACCAAGTAACGCATTTAGTTCATTTTTTAAGGGAGTAATGCAATATTGTAATGCATTACTTCTCCAATTAAAAATGAAAAAAAAATCCACTGATACCTTATATATTTCAATACAATGCCCCTCTATTTCTTCTTATAGTCTTTCTTCTTAACTGTCATCTGAACCTAGTATATGTTTTATTATAAAGTATAGCTTACTTGATATGACAAACTCAAACTATACATTAAATGAACAGATGCCTAATTCATCAAGCCTGCACCTTATACACAAGATCAAATGTTATTTTTTAAGCTATATATTCCATAACGGCTATTTAAAACTATCTCCTGCATCACATGTCCAAGTTGGCTTCAAAAGTGTATATATTTTGGGAAAGGTTTTCAACCCGAGGCTAGTGTTGCCTCATTCGCTCAAGAGTTTATATTTTGTAATACAGCCCATTTTGGTAATACAGCCCAACTGCTGTTTTGCTACACAAATTCTCTTGCTTAATTTTCCTTTCGGGTAGTTTTTTTGCCCCATGCAGCATTATGCAAACAGAAGCAGTTTTATTGCCCAACTTAAAAGTGCTGGTAGGGTTATTTGATGTATTTTATAAAGTTCATAAAGTAACAGACTGTTTTCTCTCCACGTTGGTTGTCACATGTTCTGTTTTAACAGGTTAAATTCAATTTGATACGGGCTAAATTGTGTTGTCCTTGACATGAAATTGGATTTGTGATTACAGTTATAATCATTGCTAATTTTTAACTGTACGTACAGACTTTGTCATTTAGCAAATTACAGTGCAGCCCAGATCATTCATCACGAATCACTCAAATTTCGACTTGTGTTATGTGTGACTGAATTCATGTCTTGATATGGACTTGCGAGTTTTGCAATTCAAATAGACAAATTACATTACATAAGACACTAATAAACTAAATCAAATTAACTCCAGTTAATCACCAATCACCATGTTTTCCCATTCATTTCAGTCACCCTCTTGACATGTGCACACCATGTCTGACAAATGATTAATTTTTTTAAAACTACAATATTCCATTCAATAAACCTAAAGCCATGCATTCATAATTAGGCCTATACAAAGAATTAACCCTTTAAGTCTTTCCCCAGATTTCTCCTGGAACAATGGAACCATTTTATATTTAGGCATTTGGCAGACGCTTGTATCCAGAGTGACGTGCACTGCATTCAAGAAACACATTAACATTCTAATCACTTCTTGCTTTCCCTAGGAATCGAACCCATGACCTTTGGCATTCTACTGTTTGAGCTGCAGGAAATTTTCCCATGAATATTTCCCATTTGCATGGATTACTTAATTATTTATTATTATTGATTAAATGGTAAAGTCTGAGGGAATGGACGAGTAAACTATTTGTCAAAAAAGCACATTTGAACAGTAAAACTGGTAAGCTGGTAAAACTTTGATCGTTAGTGGGTTGCTATCTCTCCTATTTTAGATAGGCGGCTCTGTTGCAGACCACGACTAGGAGGAGTGAGATCATATAACTACTTTCAGACCGTCACAAATTACCAATGTCTTTTTAAGGAGACATCTTTACGCTGCTCTGAAGGCTGTATTGTCTGTTGTCACGATATACTTGTATTTGTTTGCAGAGTGAATCAACTTGACTGTCGTCGGTAAACGCTTAATAACGGGAGAGGATTTAACGGAGTAACACCATGTCTAATAGTGAGAAGTCGAAGTTAACTTATGTGATAACTGGAGGATGCGGTTTCCTTGGGCAGCACCTGTTGAGAGTTTTGCTGGAGAAGGAAGAAAATATCAAAGAGATCAGGCTTTTCGACAAAACTGTTTACCCAAGTCTACAAACTCACAGTACAGGTAAGAAACACGTGAAACAAACTGTTCGTTACGAGGTTGTTAGTTCCCACGGTGGTTTTAAATATTGTTTCATCCTAATGTTTTAAATATACGTCTGTGCTTGTGCCTCAATATTATCTATCTATTGATCGTAACCTTCTCTATGTATCGTTCGTTTTAGTTTTCATTCGCTTGATATTAACAAGGAATCGCAGAGGACGTTATTTTTTCTTCTTGTTTTTAAAGTAATAAACACTTGAATCATCTCAAATTACGATTTATGTTTTATAATATTCTTGTAATGACATATTAAACATTTTTGGATTAAAACAGACTTCTTTATATTGCTGAACACAATTTATAGCTATTGCCTATTTATTGTTGCACACGTTGACAAACTTTAAAGAGACACTGACTGGAAATTGACTAAATAAAAGATAGTATAGTCACAAAATTATTACTTTGGTTGTTTCTTATTTTCTTAATATGTGTCACTTTAAACTGACACCGTTTACGTCTTGGCAATCAAGGAAACACTACATCTGAAAACATGTCAAAATTGCTGTTTTTTGTGTGTGTGTGTGTATGACGTCACAAAACGAAGGGGACAATATTGTGTTCTGTGTATTGTTCCTTAGATGATCATAGGTTTAAAAATGTAGCAGGCTATAGGGTGTAGTTTCTGAAAGTGCCCAGGGGAAACATCTGTTGTTTTTTATGATTCCAACAAAGGGAAAGAAGATTGAAAAGACAGAGAGGAAATGGAAACGGTCGTTCATGTCATTACATAGCCTTGGCTTTGGCTTTTTGCACATTTTCGGGCTTGGTTAAGGTCACACCAGTCACTCCATCCAATCCAGTTTCCCTTACCCTTCATTGGATGGATGCTCCATCCATCCAATGTCCTGCACTACAAAGAGGATCTTATTCATTGTCTTCACCAGACCTCACTGATCATGTTATAATGGAGAAATTGGTTTCAGTAGTTCAGTATCTCTGCTTAGTTGAAGCATATCCTTTTGCACTAAATAATTATGCAACATCTGCCTGGGAAATAAATGCATGATGCAAGTTGGATTTTTACATTCAAAGCTGCTTCCAATTTGTTTGTCAAATTTCAACAAGAAGATCTCGTACATTAGTGTCCATTGTCCTGCTTCACTGTATTCTACTTCTCACATATTTTAATAGTTTTTATCTTCGAGGCTTCTGCAAAGATTCTTGGAATTGACAAGCATTTGACATTTGGTCAAAGTCCAAATGGCAACAGAAAGAAGTTAGATAATTATTTTTATCAGAACTGAACATTGACCTACTTGCATAGTGAACTAGTGAGAGGACAGTTTTATCTTGTATGTGACTGTGAGTACACAAACGTGTAAATACTACTTGATTTTGTTTATAAGCAGACTTTGCATATGTTATTTATAATGTTTTATTATAAATCTCAATTACTCAACATCACCCAGATAAAAGGGACAACAGAGTCATTTTTATTTGAACATCTTTACCTGGCACAGCAGCAAATACAGGGTGTTCCAGTCACAAAAAAGATTATTTGTCTTCTGTAGTGGATAAAGAGTTCATCATTCTTTGGAAGTGTTAAATGGAAACTTTAGATATCAGAGAGATATGTGGAGACAGTATTTATCTGCAAAACCGATATGAACGGCTGTTTATTATTAGAAGTAATAGCTGCATGTGAGAAAGAGAACAATGCGTGTTGTTTACCAGGACAAAGGGTGTTGCTTCCACCAGATAGATGGAGTTCATTGTTTATTTCCTGTACTCAATGATTGTCATTGTAGTCAAGAATGTAATTGGACTAACAATCTAAAAATGGCATCAGGAAGCTTCATAAGGTAAACCATAGAGATAATTGAATGCCTTCCCAAGGAATCTTGTCATCAGCCATCACAAACACACCCACACACACTCTCATTCACTAGAATGCGTGAATCAACACTGAACTGACTTCAGCTGAATAATAGCTGCACACAAACCTAGACAACAGCAAATGACAAACACAGAGTGAAGGTGGAGAGCTTAAAACACATGGTGATGAGAACACAGTGATTAACATCTGTGATTAATGATTGTATAAGGCATCTGATGAGTGGAGACGAAGAAACACATGTGACTGAATAAAAACAAACGAAAAGTCCACATGGTTGTGCGGGTGTGACATTAACAATCTGTATTATATAAAGTGCTAAATCAATTAAAAATAATGGCTACAGTGTAATTATACCTTTTAAGAACTGAGTAATATTCAATTGCAACATGTACTTACTACAGGGTTAGGAATAGAGAATTGGTTAGGGTGATGGTGTATAATTGTTGTAACTACTGTAGGTATATGTTACATAACTAACAAACCATTTACTTTTTAACAAGGTATCTCTTTCTCCTTTATTTGCAGAGGATGTGAAGGTGGTGGTGGTGCAGGGAGATATAACAGATTTTGAGAATGTCCGTGATGCCTTTCAGGGAGCAGACCTGGTTATCCACGCAGCTAGTTTGGTTGATGTGTGGTATAAAGTCCCGGAGAAGGCCATCTATGCTGTCAATGTGCAAGGTGAGTTAAGAATAAGATTCAGTGATGCCAATTTTTTGCACTTTGAAAGGGTTTAGGACTTGACTAAGAAAACACTGAATGTTACCAGCTTCAAAAATGGAATACTGTTTAAAGGTTTAGGGTTAGTAATGTCTTACATGCTCACCAAGGCTGCATTTATTTTATAAAAAAATATAGTAAAAAGCATAATATTACACTTAATAATATATATAAAAATTCTAAAAATGCTAAAAATTCAGCGTGTTACATTTTATAAAATATTCCATTAAATATATACATATATATTTTTTTAATGGAATATATTATAAAATGTAACATGCTGAATTTTTAGCATCTTTACTCTAGTTTTCAGTGTCACATGATCTTTCAGAAATCATTCTAATATGATTATTATTCATTTTGAAAACACTTGTGCTGCTTAATATTTTCATGGGCACTGTGATAGATTTATTTTTTTAACAATGCAAGTCTTTACTGTCTCTAATTCTTCCATCCTTGCTGAATTAATAATTTCTTTAAGAAAAAAATCTTACCGACACACTAGTGTTTGTTTTCTTTGTTTTGCTTTTTGTGTCAGTGGGTGTTTTATAGGTTTTGGTTACTCAAACAGTTTTCCTTTGGTTTCCTTTCCTTTCTAGTAACGTTAAAGCTTTACGATCACTTTGGTCCGGAAATGCATCATTTACTCTCACACACAGGGCGGGAATTCACAGTTTTCTTCCTGCGTTTGATGAAGTGAACATAATAGGCATGTGCTTTTCAGCTCCACAGCTCTTGTACAATAAACCTACATGCTCGGTCAGATCACATGGCTTTGTGAGAAATAGAGCATGTGCACTTATTAACATCTCATTGAGCTCATCAGAAAGATCTCTCCATTTACACTCATCTAAATAAAGATGTTTGATGTTGGAAATGCATTCAGCATCATCAGCTGTGTGAGTGAATGCATGTCTATATTATCATGCTGTTCTCATACAGTATATATGTGTTCAGATCTGTCTCATCCCTTTCATGGTTTTACACTTATTCATCAGCTTGTCTGTAATTTTGACTGTTTGTGGTAGACTTACTTGCTAAGTGTTCTTAACATGTGTTTAGGGCTGTGTCAGTATGGCGCTGATAGATATGGACAAACCAGAGGATACAGATAAAAACAAGCGCAAGAGATGATGAATGTGCTAACATACTGGAATTTGGATTCCACCCTACCATATCATTTGATCCTTCGCATTCCGCCTTAACTTCCCAGAAGCCTCCACTTTAAATAACATTGAAAGAGACTGGATACCTAAAAAGACACAAATATTTACCTTTGTTTTTCCACTTATCACTAAATATCCGATTCTTCAGAAAACATTTACATAGCTCATGGGTTTCTCATTTAGACTATCTTGTGCTTTCAAGTGCATGAGAGCCTTATTTGGATTTTAGGGATTGTGTCATGCGCTCCAATCTTCTCATTATGGCAGTTTAAGCAACACAAACAACTTTGTTTTTGCTCCTTTTATTTCTTTATTTTAGTACAACAGTAGTCTTTTCTCTTCACACTCACACGTTTGTCGTGTATTTTTATTTAATTATTTTTCTTTCTGGATGCGTTTTTCTTTCCATCAGGGACGGAGAACGTAATAAATGCCTGTGTAGAGATCGGTATTCAGTATTTGATCTATACAAGCTCCATGGAGGTGGTTGGCCCAAATGTAAAAGGAGATACATTCATCAGGTAAGTGTATTGATTTAAATAGCTTTTTAGATATATGTAAGAAGACTTTACATTAGTCAGTGTTGTGTGCTCAGATTCACAATATTCACTAGAAAAGAGTTAAAAGGATTTGGGTATGCTGGAGAGAATGTCTGGGAAAATGGAGGAGGAAGGGTTTGGACATGCTGAATGCATTCTGGAATGACAGTGATATTTTATAACTTTCTCAACATTCCTTCTTGAAATATCTGTCAAGCTGAAAAATGACAGGCCGCAGCAGTGATAGAGAGTCTGGGATTGCTATTTCTGCAATCTTAACATTTAAAGAGATGTTAACTGTCTGTATCTCTGCTATTGTTGTTTTTCTACCGGTTACCTGATGCATTTTCACTTGTATTTCTCAAAACACTTGTGTTGTTGTGTATCGGGCTCTATTGTTGGGATTTCCAAAGAAACAGTTTCCAGCTGTGTAATCAGTCAGCCCTTATGGAATCTTGTTTTTCCCATTCTGTGCTGATTTTGTTGGAAATTTGCATGATTTCTGTTTGTAAACATGTTAAAATGTGAGCTGAGAATACTAAAAACACAATCTAGCCATGTTATGTAAAAAAAAAAAACATTTGAGGGGCAGAGGATGTGTACAAGTTTGTGAATGCTTCACATATTGTGGTTTGGCCTAGTAATCAAAGAAAATGCGACATGTAATCTGACCCAAATGACAACTTTACTATGGCTTTTAAGTTGTTTTATTGTGTAACAAAGAACAAAGGTTTTTAACTCAACCCTTACCTCCACAGAGAAATCCTTGAAACTTTTCCATCACTGCCACGTGCTTGAAACATTAACATTTTCCTGAGTGACTAACACACATCCTCAGTTTTGAGTCATTTTCATTCAAACAGCAATTTAATTATTTAAAAGCAACTATTTTATTTCAGCTATGCATGTCATGCCTGTGTTGTGTTTTGATATTTAATGTTTTTAATGTCCGTTGCATGGAATGGGCAATGCCTTTCTAAGGTCATAAAAATAATGAATGTTTTTGCTGGAAAATGTGAGCTGCTACAGCCAGCTATTTACACAAGTGAGAAAAAAAAAACTAAACAAATATAGTCCTCATAATCTCTTTGGAAAACATTCTTCCACTCTGAATATTGGGTTGAAATATCTGTGCTTCTCTCACATTACTTTTACATTTATGCATTTGACAGACACGTTTATCCAGTGTCCTACATTGCATTCAAGGAACACATAAACATTTTAAACGGTTCTTGCTTTCCCTGTGGATTGAACCAATGACCTTGGTGTTGCAAGCGCTTCGCTCTACTGTTTGACTAGAGTGTGTAAAAAAAGAGTAGAGTACATTACAAAATAATAAAAGCAACAATCATGAATTATAAACCCAAAGTTATACCTAGGTAAAATGACAGTTATTTATAAGAATATGCTTTGATTAAGTTTACCAATGTGCAACACTCACGGCAATGATGGACAGAGGATGTAGCATCATTTTGTGCTTGCACACACACATTCCATCTGTGCAAGCTGTTAGAATACATCTGTGTCTACTCATGCATAGAGGCTATACAAAGAGAGCGAGCATTATGGGTATGAGTTTAGTCTTATTATCTGACAGCATTGGTCGAGTTGTGCCACATCATTTTAATTGAATTAGTTGAGGCTATCACTTATTACTACCTATTACTTAACAACCTTTTAATTTCTTCCTTGATACAGAGGGAATGAGGATACTCCATATAATATATTCCATGAGATGCCCTACCCAAAGACCAAGGCTGCAGCTGAGAAAATGGTGCTGGGAGCCAATGGCACAAAGGTACTACACGGTCCAGTGGAGTACAACAATCGCACACCGATTTAGACATTTTTAATCAATTAAGTCCCAATCGCCATTTACAAACTCACAGTTCGTTCTTCCACAATGCTGTTCTCCCAAGCTCACATTTTGTTTTTAATTACTTTATTTACATGCGTTTAGAGGCATACTGCATTTTTGCCAAGTCATAGCGCTTTCTACAATACAGATTGTTTCAAAGTTAATCTAACAAGCTACTTATAAATAAAATGTATTTTATTCTTTTTTTTTTAATGCAAGTTTTCTATATAAACTTTTACATATGTTATATTCAGAAGGGATGTGTAAATATCCCACATTTTGATAGAATTGAAACTCTTACTTCTCATTTATGTTGTTTGAGTTGCTATTTTCAACTTTGCACAGTACTGCACCCAAACCCAGAGGAAATAAATGTCACATAGCACTCATGCCGGAATCCTTGAATCACTATGAATGTTTTCTTATAGTCACGCCTTTGCTCTTGGTGTTTCAGTGCCATTTAGTTTCTAACCACTTATTCATAACATTGTTGGTGTCTTTTGCATCTGCATGGTGGAAAGACTATTTGTTTGGTTTTATGTTGCAAAAAATTATTGATTGATTTCTTTCTCTCTTTTTTTCATCCCACTCTCCATGATTAGGTAAAGGGAGGGAACATTCTCTACACATGCTGTCTGCGGCCAACAGGTATCTATGGGGAACAACATCAGCTCATGAAGGACTTCTACCAGAATGGGGTCCGTACAGGTGGTTGGGTGATCAGGGGAGTTCCACGGGACACGGAGCACGGACGGGTCTATGCAGGTTAACTAACAAACTCTTGCTTCTATGTGTGATTATTCTGATTTACTATGAACACTGTAACAGTGGAACTGAGAAAAATGGCTTTATAATAGAATCTTAAAGGATTTTATATCACTTTAGGAGTAGAAAAATGTCAACACATATGTGCTGTACATATATTTAGGTAATGGCTTTTAAAATTTATAATTAAGTTGCTTGAGTTTGGAATACAGTAATCCTTTGCCACTTCGCGGTTCAAGTTTCGCGGCCTCAGTGCATCGCGGATTTTTCAAAAGTATTCATAGAAAAATAAAAATTCTAAAATACCACAATATCAGCAGCCATATTGCGAAAAGCAGCATTGTTTAATCGTGATGCGCAAGAGAAACGGTTTCCCAGGATGCCAGACAAAGAGAGAAACTCTCTCCGAGGCTTTGTACACACCTACGGGTACTCAGACAAGATACACGATTGGTTCCCGGCGCGAGATCGACCAATGAGAGCACGAGTGGATGTATCCCGTGAGCTGATTGGCCAATCCTTCTTTGCAGATTTTCACCTATCGCGGGGGGTTCCAGTCCACATTAACCGCAATAAACGAGGGATCACAGTAAAAGACTCTGCGGTGTAAATCTCTTGAATGTGTTTGTGTGCACACAGGTAATGTGGCATGGATGCACCTGCTAGCAGCACGTGCTCTGCGGGAACATCCTGATCGGCTGGGTGGGGAATTTTATTTCTGCTATGATGACTCCCCTTACAAGAGCTACGAAGACTTCAACATGCAGTTCCTGTCAGCCTTCAACTTTCGCCCGTTGCACGTGCCAGTGTGGGTGATATGGTTCATAGCATGGATGAACGACCTGATACGCTGGCTCCTCAAGCCGTTCTACAACTACACACCACTGCTCAATAGATACACACTCGCTGTGGCCTGCACATCCTTCACTGTCTGCACAGACAAAGCATTTCGTCACTTTCAGTACCGACCACTCTACAGCTGGGAGCAGTGCCTGGCCCGCACGCAGAGCTGGGTCAACACGTTCCCTTTAGAAACAAGCACTAAGGACACCTAACAACTGCTTTAATGTCATAAGGACAAACACATCTGTGGCCAAATATTAAAGATGAGTGTTTTTGTGACTTGTGATTGCACAGAAAATAATAGAATGTTTGAACGTTGTATTGCAGTATTTACTATGTGCATTAAATTAAGTGCAATTAAACAGAGCACCTCATAATCACATAATCACAGTTGTAATGAGCTATCAGACACACAGATGTATGAAAAATCATGTTGGGAGATTAAGCTTAACATTAAAAGCACTTTCATGAAAAATGCACAACTATTTTGATAGTAATCTAGCAATAAATAAACGTATTCTGTTGGTCTGATAGCTGAAGTAGAGGTATTCTAGATGAATGTACTTAATGTATCATATAAAGTGTTATATAATTAATATCAAAATATTTTGTAACATCACTGTTTATTGTTCCATTTTCTTAAATATTTAATTGTTTATATAAAATCTAGTTAATTTCTCTGTTCAAAGAAATAAAGGAAAATTAAACCATTCGACACAAGCTTACTTAAATGTATAAGTCTGATATAATATACTATATAAAAATATAATTTCATGATTTACATTACAACAATCAGGAATATAACATTTTAATTCATTTATTTTATATGATATTATTATTAGTATTATTTAGTTGATCATTTACTATTTTACACACTTTATCTAAAAAATGTTTCATACCTCCCCTAGCAATGTTGGATTTATTAAACCAATTAAATGGAAGTACATAAACTTAATGATATTCTGTTTATACATTTGTTTCATGCTTTTAAAATTGCTGTAACTAAGTAGTTGAACAACTTGTTAATGTTACCTATAGCTTAATGGCAGTAAAGAATTCCAGACTCCATTTTATTTCTTAAAGAATGAAAGTGAACGACAACAACCTCTCTCATCCTTCAAGAAATTCAGATTTTCCATCCCTGCTTGGACAAGAAACATGTGATTTTACCATGAAGCCAGATTTTCCACAACTGCTTCTATTGTTAATAGAGGTACCATGGCAATCATTTTCCATATGGTACTCGTATAGACATGAAAGTAGACTATCTCTGTTTACAGTCTATAGAAAAAAAGAAAGAAATGCATAAGGTTTTGTGTGTGTGTGTGTGTGTGTGTGTGTGTGCTCCATTCAGGCTTGGAACGACATGAGGGTTAGTAAATGATGACAGTATTTTCATTTTTGGGTGAACTTCAGTGTAGTTACAAACTTTGGATGACTTAGAATGCACATATTTTCGAAGGAGCAGAAAAAACACAAGGGTGTTCCCAACTGGCTTCAGTTCAGGGGCATTCCCTTGAAATGAGTTGTAGACTATGGGAGTACCTCATAACAGCTTCCATAGTGACTGTCACAACATTTGTTCTTATGTAATTGATTAACAACCCTTAACAGCAGAACATAACTGTCTGTGGTTTATTCCTGAGGGAATTGTGGTTGGACGAATGGAGATTAGCCACATTTCAGATTCAAACTTTATGTCAACAGTGACATCTAGTGGTTAACAGGAGACATGACCTCTTCGAGGAATTGGTATTTCTACAATGACTTGCCTATTGTCCTGGCATAATAAATCTGTCCACATTAGAAAATAAGAAAAATAAGTGTTATGTCAACGTCTGTTATTATAAATCAATAATGCATAAGATAATTTTTGAATGGCATTTCTAACTAGACTCTCTCAAATAAGTGTATGAAAGAAAACTAACACCAAATGTATTTGAAACAAAAAAAACTTGTTGAATTGCATTACTTGAAGTACAATTGTTTCAAATACATTTGGCATTAATTTACTTCCATATTTAGGTGCCCTCTTCCTCTAAATTGCCCTTATGTTATATATACATATACAGCTTACAACTGTAAAAAAATATTTTTCTCATGAATAAGTGCCATATCATTTGATTTACCCTTTGTAATGCTTTTGTATAATCTGTCGCTGATTTTGTCTTTCATTTGGCTTTTTCTGTTTGTATAACCCTGGCATACAAAACAATAATTTTTCAGGGTTGATACATTTTGAAATTTAGCTAGTATAATGATATAACAAATTATATTCCGCTCATCTTTTTTTAATACTTGTCTTTCTTCGCTTATTATTATTTAACCCTAAACCAAAACTTGACATTAGTAGCATATATAATAATTAATATCACTCAGTACTTATGTGCAATAACACTTTAACGAGGCCCTCTTAAAGAAAAGCATTAAAGCATAGAACAATTACAATTTATCCTATTTTTTTCTGTAAATATAAAAGCTTTATATATTTTATTGTTTCAAAGAATCTTTCCCTTATCTTACCTTATTGCAATTATCTTAAAAATAGGTAGAGATTCGCTCAGGGATGAAGAAGGTTCGTTGCTAGTGGCTTGTCACTTTAATTTACAGATAACAACGCAAAAAAAAGAAGAAAAAGAGACAAGGTTAAATAATAGAAAATATAAAACACATATAAATATATGATAAAAACACTGACACGTTTTGAAAATAT
Source organism: Rhodeus uyekii (assembly GCA_037043235.1). Taxonomy (NCBI): domain Eukaryota; kingdom Metazoa; phylum Chordata; class Actinopteri; order Cypriniformes; family Acheilognathidae; genus Rhodeus; species Rhodeus uyekii. Next base: position 769,973 of record JAWRVZ010000068.1, read on the forward strand.
AGTTATTTAAACTAAAAACAATTGAAACCCAAATATGTTTAAAGCATTTTTGTTAAGATATTCTAACAGCAGTCCTCAGCGTTGACCTGACTGGACGTCGTTACGTCAGTCGGATCTGGGCGCGCGCACGTCGTTACGTCAGTCGGTTCTGGGCAGGCGCACGTCGTTACGTCAGTTGGTTCTGGGCACGCGCACGTCGCTGTCACTCAGAGTTGGTTGTAGGAAATGCGGACACGGCGAGATGTCAGCTGGGCCGTGTTTATATCTTCCAACGATGTGGCCCGATTCCCATTTCAGTGAGGTTTCTTGACTTTCTCAAACGCGATGCGCAAGTGCACTCAATGCCAGCACTGATACGGATCTGTTTGCGCGCGGATGAGTGGGAACCCAGTGCGGAGCGGCAGTGTTTAGCTAAAACCGTTAGCCCTTCAGCACACCACCCTCCTCCACCACCCTCCACACACAGACCCATAACCGCAGTTTTAGCTTTATCATTAAAACTTTTCTTTCTGCCCAGTGGCTCATCAACGGCCTGCCTTCCTCGCGCCCTCCATCCGTTGAGCGGCGGTGGCGGGGGGTCACGGTAGCCGGTGCGGACAGGAGCCCCTCCGGAGCGGACGCACGGATCCCTCAGCTGCGGGTGAGTCTGCACACTCCTCTCACACCAGACGGATGTGTCAAAACAGATTTAACACCATTTATAACTCTTATGTTCCTGCTTCGTCAACCGGGAAGTTGAGCCGATCGCCCGCCCTGGACACTGTAGGCACGAGCTAGCAAGTTAGCAGGCCAATTTCAGCGACTAATTGAGAGCGTTATAATTAAAAACGTGTAACTTTTGTATAAATCGTATGTATCATGTAGTGAATGGTGAAGCTCAGCATGACAGAGACACGCTTGAGTTGTCGAGAGACTGTGGCATGACGGATCGGACAGCACGATTAGCAGCTTTAGATTAATTTGCAGTCACAAATCCAGCAACTCCTGCGGGTTAAGCGGTCTCAGGTACCAAATCATCACTTTATGACCTTGTTTCTGTGTTTTTATAACTGTAGTATTGCGTTTAAAAGCGCGATTTGTGTTGAATAGATGTTGGTGTTTTACAAATGGAGGTTTCCCGGTATCCGGCACTATTGTATTATTGTCCAGTCACCTCACATGTGGTGATTCAAGCTGTGATTGATCGCTCACATGTTTGCACCAATGCCTTTTCCGAAACTGCCCCTATAAGTTCTTAGGTGTGGTTTGTTGACATCTCATCTCAGTCCTTACACTTTAGGTGTTGCTAGTCTCGGTCACTCTGAACACAGTTCATGTGGATGGGTGGAGTCCCATTAAGTAGCATCGGTTCTTTTGAGCCGGATGGTTTTAGTGAACTGTTGAACCGATTCACAAAATCAGTTCGAACGAGTCATTGACCATTTGTGCTTTTCATCAACAAATGATTTAAATTACCGTACTTTGAGGATTTTGAGGATTTGACAGTTGGGGAAGAAAATACACATTACTTTAATCAAACTGCATAAATATGACAAATATATGACCGTTTTATCATCTCAAATGAGTTGGTTGGTGAATAATAGCATTAAAATGGTGCAAAATGACTTTATTCTTTTTATATTAATTTACAAGCGTATTTTAATGCACCATGCCTGTTCAAAAGAACCGATTTGTGATCATGAGGAATACTTCTAATCTCTACCACAATTACTTCCTCATGAGATTTTAGTGGAGTTTTACATTTAGGTTATTATTATTAGGTTTATTGTGCGATAACTCTTTATAACACACTGCTTTTTAATGGTCATCTGACTTCTGTAAATGTTTTATCAGGGTTTTTATTGACGTCCTACAGTTTGACACGTATAGGTTAAATATGTGTCAACCTAGTGAGCTTTCTTTCTAGAGAGCATTTGGGCATCACATTTACAAGTATGTTCAAACTTTCAGCGTTTCTGTCAAGGAACCACTTCCTTTTTATCTTCTGTCACCATGTGTTCTCAGACACATTTATATATAGAGCATAAGGAAGTATATGAGGCAGAGTGTAAGAGGAAATAATGGTAACCTGTTCTTTTACAATCTACCTAAACTAGATCTAGTGCAGCCTATTAAATCACTATTGATTGCTTCTGTAAAATTAATATTCATTGAGACTTTCTTTGAAACCGATAGTTATCCATTGTCTTTACCAAACAATTGAAAGGTCCTCTGGTCTGAATGTCTCTTACTCTTTAGGATGTGCCTAAATATAATGTGTCATGTCACGTGTTGTTACCCTTTAATTATTTTAGTTACTAATTTATAGATAGACCAGCTAATTTCACTATTGAAGTGCTTCTGTTCAGTGATATAAAACTGCTGTATGTCTCCTTGTCATCTTAAGCCTATATATTTAGAAGTACATTTACTCGAGATTGGTCATAATTTGTTAAATCTTCGGGGGTTTTTTTTAGATTGTAGTGTAGAATCCAAAAACGTTTTATTCTTAATTTGGTTGCTCTTAATTTTTTATTGTTGTGAAGAATGTAATAATCTAAACCAATTTATACTACTGTAATTTAGTACTTATCAAATGCATTGAATTGAACCAAAGTGGCAGTTAAGACATTTACATTTTACAAGATCTAAAGATATACAAGTTAAGCATTGTCAATTACTACGGAAAAATAAAAAACTTTTGTTTAAGAAATTGTATAAGCAAGCAAGAAATGTATAAACATTTACCCCATAGACTTCTATGGTAAATCAATTTCTCTATATTTCTCTTTCTTCTTGTTTCTAATATTTTCATCAAATATGTGTCATACTTGTGGTTTTAATGGCTTGTAATAAATGGATGAATGATATATGATAAAGCGCATATAGAATAACCAAACAATCCTTTCACAATCCATAAGTAGATGAGGCAGATGTACCCATTTACATCTGGTATTTGAATCTCTCTTTTGTCTATTTTCGACCATGTTTGTCCTGATTTCTTCAAGGGGAGGGTCTTTTTCAGAGCTTTTTCAGAGCATTCAATCTAATGAACAAAATAAGCTTGCATAATTTACATACGAACGCAACCTGAGAAACAGAAAAACATACAGAGAGCAATAAACTTTATTTCTTCCACAAGACCACACCAAACACGGTGAATGTGTGTTAGAAGTCAGGAATGATGACAGAACATTGAGCTTGGTACATTTTTGTCTTTAAACCAAGCTTGGGTCTTCAACTGACAAAGATTAAATCCCGTCTAACTAGCGTGCTTCCCATAATGTTTATCTTTTGTGGCTGTTTGACCGCATTCGACCACATGTGCCTTTATCGAAAAGCAATCCGGTTGAATGTGTCTTCAACTACCTCTGGAAGTGTTAGAAAGTGGACAAGCTCAAAGCGTTTTAGACCCTGTTTACACATGTATTTATTTAGAGTTGTCCACTGGGATTGACGAAAACACTTCTTAATACCAGGTGTAAACTGGGCCTTTAAGTTGGATGAGAGCTGCTTTTCAAACTCTGCTTATTTTCTGGTTATGCTCATGTTTAGATTTATGTCCAGCCGTCCACTACTTGCATATCCTCTTAAACAGATATGCCAGTGTAGTTTTTACCCTAATATAAGAGAGAATAATATCTGATGTGATTATTGTGAGTAAGAGACAGTCAAAGGTGCACAGAGGTTTTCTTGGCACAGCACACCTGATTTTAATGCTTTTTAGCAGTGTATGTTATTATTTTAAGGTGAAACAAATGGAAAATTGGATCTGTGAAGAGCTGTGATATGCGACATGCTCATGGAATTTCACAGAAGATTTGTTTAGTACAGGAATTATTTATATGTTAATGTTTTCTCTATTTTCCTGCCAACTGAGAGCATTAGTCACATTTAAACCTGCTTTATTGCAGCCATTCGCTTCTCAGACCAAAAGGGGCTTACGCTTTTAATGAAATGTTTCTTTTTATTCTTGTATTTCAAGGTATAATAATCACTGACTCTGGTTTTGTCTCTCTTTTCCTCAGCTGTATCATTGAGGAGCAGCTATGGCTGAAGTTTCCGCCCTCACCCCCTCCCCTCCCAGTATGAGCGACCAATCAGTGCCTGCTCCCTCTAGCCCACAACCTCTCCCTTCAGAAACACCCATCCCAAAATCATCTCTCTATGGGAATCCAGCCGTAATGGGAAACCCAACATTACAGGCAGGTGGAAAAAACTCTTCATCTTGGGAGACCACACCTGGCCAAAACAATGCAGCTGCCTCTTCAGCAGCAACAAAGAGCACTGTTGGCCCGTCAGTAGAGGTACGAGCTGCTACAGATGGAGAGTCTAATGGGAAAAATGATTTAATTAGCCTAACGGAGCGGCACACTGAAGCACAGGGCTCAGAGCAGGAACAGCAGATGTCTTCGTCGCCTGAATTTAATCCCAGTCCTAATCTATATCCCATTGTTCAAGTCAGCCAGGTTTCAAGTCCTGCTCCCCCCATGGACGTTTCTCCTCAGTTTACCCCTCCTCCCATTCCAGTCTCCAACCTGGCCCCGTCTTCACAAGACTCCAGGCAAACAGAAGCACAAGCAGTCCCACAGCCCGAGTCCACCCTAATCCCCGAACCCAACAGTCCCAGCACCTTTGAGATGACCCCTGAGCCTCCTTTCACACCATCCAAAGCTGAACCCCCAGCTGTACTGGTGCAGGAGTCTGGTGGGTCCATGTTTCTGCCTTCCACATACACGCGTCCGGCCCCAGACACGCTCAGCTACCTGGAGTCGGCCAGCCTGATGTCAGGCACTCTGGAGTCTCTGTCAGGGCTCGGCGAGGACGGCAGTTCGGTGGGGTCAGACTCTGAGATCAACGGTCCGTTGAGGCGTACTGATAAATATGGTTTCCTGGGAGGAGCGCAGTACAGTGAGGGAAGGTGGGTGGGTGTGAACTGAATCACACCAAAACACACTCAAGCTATTTTTATGGTTTTCTAACCACTTCATTTTATAAAAGCATGTCACATAAATCAGCATTTAATGTTAAAAGTGTATTTTACAATGTATAAATTCTTCACTTTCCTGCATATTGAAAATTGCCTCTATTTGCTTATCGACTGTCTGCTGCATGCTTGTCAACTTAATTCTGATATTAATTCTTATATTAATTAAGAATTAATTCATTCTTATTATAATTAATGTTACTTGTATATAATTATATCTAAAGTCAATGTGAAGCACTGTTCATAAAGCTTTTTACTTTCATAATCTGTTGGGTTACCTGTTGTGAGTTATGCTTTGCTTCAATGTCTTCATCGTTCATCAGCCGGGACAAATTTTTTATTCTGGAAGTGACTACAATGATAGGAATCCACTTTGTCATTTATATTGTTATTGTTGTGGTGTGGGCTTGGTGTGACTAGATCTTTATTATTTTTTATCAGTTCAATATGTCATTTACAAAGAATCAATGATTAAACGATTCATTTTACGTCTTAATAAAGTATATATTAAAATGTTTTAGTAAAACGTAAGGTATATTATATATATCAATGTGTATTGTCATTTTATAATAATTATAATTGAATAGTATTAATTTAGTGCACATTGGAAAACAGACTTAAATTATTTTAAACGTTTCTAAGCCATTTCTGAACAAATATATTTCTTAGAGATATAATAGAGATATTTATTTTTTAATATCACGCAAGCCCACTACAGTAAGACCATGAACATGCATTAAATAAGTGTTTCATGCTGAAATAAATTTTGTATAGAGTTGAATCTTCTAATATCATTCGTAATATTTATTTTTTCACATTCTTCTGTTTGGCTCTTCTTGGTTTGATAAATCAGAGAAAGCATTTATAATTAATGAGAATGATAGGCTAATTGCCAGCACCTGTCGTGAAGTGTGATGTCGGGATATTAATAATTTACGACTGCAGCCGAGAACAGGATGAGCATTTGGTGTGTTTTTCTGGTGTCTCTCTCTCTTGCCGCTACTCTGTGTCCTTCATGTGTTTGTTGTAAGTGACTCAGATTGTGCTGAGAGGACTCGTCTGAGTCAGAGTGCACTGACTGCCTCACTTTTCGTCTCTCTTCCCCCGACTGTCTCTGCTTTATCTCTAGTACTGACTAATTCAGCTAAAATGGGCACTAACACTGTCCTTTACGTTTGAACGTTTCCTTTTTTAAATTCCTGTTCAGCATTAACGTATTAACCACCACATGCTTTTTCAGCTATTTAAAAATGGGTTAGTCTTAAATTAGACTTTCTCATATGGTCCGCGTGCTGTCTGTCAGATTTTATTTTTCTGCTATTTTTATCTACAAGCTATTGTCTCAGTCTGACAGTTCACAAATGCCAGAGTTAGTGTCAAGTCAAGGTTCAAGGCTAAGCAAATCTCATTTATTAAGTCACATATTTGCTACAGATTAAATGTTAAAAACGCTTTTTTTGTTTTGCTTTTGTTACTTTTGGGCATTTCCTTGTTATAGAAACTGGCATAGAAATATGTCAGATTTCAGACTTGTTTCTTCAAGATCACACTACCTTTCTTTCACTACTTTTTATCTATGTAGTAATTTAAATAAATATCATTTAATTATAAGAATAAATTATGTAAAAGATGATTTATTCTTAAATGTTAATGGTATTAACATTAAAATTCAATAAATCTAAACGGTGTAGCAATTTTCTGAGATGTTATTTCTTGTCTGTAAGCTACTGACTTGTTCACTATGTTCACAAATTTCTACTTTAGAGTCCAAGTGAAGGCTGAAGCTGAGTAAGTTGTGTCATTTTTTTACTAAATGGTTTCCTGAATAGTCTAAATATTGGCTCTGTGCTTCTATCGTGTGTCTGAGCTTCTCGGCAAGCCCAATATAGCGCAATTTGTTCAATCGGTGGTTTGAATTTGGGGCGGGACTATAATTCTTTGTAAGAATGTCTATTATAAAACTATCATTATTTTTGCAGTTCAGTTTAGTGCAGCAGAAATTACACACTTTCACCAAGTCTCGGACCCAAGGTGTTTTATCTGTCTGGCATCACTACTACTAGGCTTGTTCATTTGGTAGATGTTATTTCTTTACAAAGCTGTGGTGAAAATTTTAAGGTGATGTTGTAACATGTTACCACATGTACTTACTATAGTACTAACAGTAAATTATGCATAATTATAACTAACCCTAAACCAAACTCTTACCCTAACCATAACTCAGTAGTAGGTACATGTAGTTAATTAAAATGTTCTTGTTTGAGGAAGTACAATGTAACTACATCACCTTAAAATAAAGTTAACCTAAAAGCGTATTCATTCACCAGTAATACAGAAGATTTCAGGCCGTTCTAATTAGTTTTGAGAGATGAAAGGCAGCAATTATCTGTATATTAGATGTGTCCTCTCAGATTCAGTGTAAACCTGTTTTCATTTCGAGCCATTTGTCAAAAGCGCTTCATTATCTCATGGCTTGAATGGGTGCTTGTAGGTATATGCGTTGTGTGTGTGGTTTTTTATGTGTTTGTGATTCCCTCTCTGTCTTGTAGCGAGGCGGAAATCGCTGTGGCTGTGGCGAGACAGAGAGAGATGAAATGGCTGGACATGTTCAGAAACTGGGACAAATGGGTATCCCGGCGCTTTCAAAAGGTCTGTTTCTTATTTAAAGGGTCTCAGAAGACATTCCTGGCTGGGATAGAAAATAAAGTGCTTACCGTATGAATGTTGACATATGCTGGGTTATGTTTTCTTTCTGATGCAGGTAAAAATGCGCTGCAGGAAAGGAATCCCTTCCTCGCTCAGAGCCAAAGCCTGGCAGTTGCTTTCCAACAGCCAGGAGCTCCTCGAGTCCAATCCTGGAAAGTTTGAGGTATGGTCATTTTGATACACCTGTTCGAACAGTCACGGCCTTAAATCAACTTCTCTCAAGTTCATATGCTATTGCTGTTATTAACTATTTAGGTTTTACTATTAAAGGGCTCCTAACTTAAGCAATTAAAAGTAAGCAAACACATTAGAATATATATGATAATTATACTGTATTGCACCGTTAATTGCGTCTGCTAATCATATTGCATATTTTGTTCCAGTTCACATTTGACCGTAAAGCTGTGACAACATTGTGTTAAACGGGCAAGAAAAATGGTCACAAAACGCAACCATCTATTTTTTTTTTGTCGCAATTTGGACCGCTTTCTTACTTTTTAAATCTTAAACTCACTTACCATTCATGTAAGTTTTAGTTTAGCTAATCAAAACACTTGTTGTCGTTTTTTTACAAACCTTTCTTTGTAAACTCATTTGTTCACTTTTCTTTTTTGGCTTTCAGGAGTTGGAGCAAGAGCAGGGAGATCCAAAATGGTTGGACATCATAGAGAAGGACTTGCACAGGCAGTTCCCGTTTCATGAGATGTTTGCTGCTCGGGGAGGACATGGGTAAATTCAGATGAGGGTTTTATCAAGAGATAAAGTGATATAAGGCTTTTATTTAGATCCTTACAAAATCCCGGAAACTGAAGGAAGGAATTTGTTCTCTTGTGTTTGTAGTCTTTTAGAGTTTATTCACTGCATATTGCACATAATGATACCAGCACTGACCCTCTCAAGCCCAAAGTATACTATGGTTTTATGCAAATTTTGTCACCATGCTACACGTGTACTGTAGATTTTTGTAATCAAAGCCACTTGAAGGCAAGCCAAGCGTAACGCCTGCCAATGCTGTGGTTGGCAGAGAAGAAGACAAGCGGCTGTTTTTTTAATGGTTGTCAATGGAGGAGAGGCTTCACAATGCTGAATAAACTGCTGTTGTGAAAATCTTAAGCTTATCATTTATTGAATCATCAGCTTATCGGCTAATCTTCAACATGGTTGCTCTTAAACATTAGTTTAGTTATTTAAATTAATTACTTTTTTTGCACCGAGAAATTGCTATTTTATAAAAGAAGTCACAGACAATTGCATGGCAGGTAAGATTCCGTTTAAAGTGCTTCACATTTATTTCTATAGTGTTGCAAACAGTGATTGACTGTCACACTAATCTGAATGAAATTCAATGACTTCAAGGCCGTAATGTGATTGGCTATCAAGGCACACGGGATCCAAGTTAGCTATTACACTTTTTCCAATGGTAGAGGTCACAGAACCTCTTATCTCCCAATAATAAGACCATAGTACATAGTATGCAACAATTGTTTTTGTGATGTGGATAATAATGTGATGAAGCATGTTGTATTTTGTTTATACTCAAAAAAAGAATATAATAATAATAATTATTATTAATAGTAGTATTTTACAAAATAAGCTGACTGCTATAATTTCTACTATATGCCAAACTTTCTCTCTCATATATATATATATATATATATATATATATATATATAGAGAGAGAGTTTGGCATATAGTAGAAATATATATATATATATATATATATATATATATATATAATAAATATAAAAAAAACATATGCATGTGTGTATTCAGGCAACAGGACCTGTACCGTATACTGAAGGCCTACACAATCTACCGGCCGGATGAAGGATACTGTCAGGCCCAAGCACCAGTGGCGGCAGTGCTGCTCATGCACATGCCTGCTGAGGTAAGAGAGTTGAACAAAGCTCAACAGTCCAGGTTGCTGTGCTAGGCTGATTTTCTTTAAAAAGAGCCACAGGATAAAGAAAACATGGCTAGATTAATATCAGAGGATATAACCCTGTCACCATCTTCACTGTTGTTTTCTTCTAGCAAGCCTTCTGGTGTCTTGTGCAAATCTGTGAGAAATTTTTGCCTGGCTACTACAGTGCTGGTTTGGTGAGTAACCCAAAGAGACTCTTATTATGACCAGAGAGGAGAGTGTTTATTTTTTATTAACTCCTCTTTCTTTTCCTGTCCTGTCCATCAGGAGGCTATCCAGCTAGACGGAGAGATTTTTTTCTCTCTTCTGAGGAGAGTGTGTCCTATGGCTTACCGTCACCTGAAAAAATTTAAGATCGACCCCATCCTGTACATGACAGAGTGGTTTATGTGCATTTTCTCCCGTACGCTGCCTTGGTCTTGTGTCCTACGTGTCTGGGACATGTTCTTCTGTGAAGGTCAGTCATATATTTTAGTGAAGAAAAGCATCTGCAATGTGTTCTGTTTGTTCAAATTGTATGTCTATAAATGTCTATATATGTAAGTCAGTATGACTTCAAATTTAACCCTATTTACTACTATTTACAAAAAGTTAGTGTTTGCAGTATTTTTTTAATTATTTTGAAGGAATTGGGTCGATGTGAGAGTTTATATGTCAAAAGCTTCAAATCGGATTCCATCTTTTGATGTGTGCACACTGCAGAGTTTCCCGCTGTTTGCCAATACTAGCCATCCTCCTTTTCTTTCTTTTAAAACGCAGTCTTAATATTTATCCATTTCATGTCCCATTTGTGAGACAATGAGCATTACTTATATTTATGAAGCAGGGAAAATACCCCTTCCCACTCCTCAAAACAAACCGTCATGCATGAGAATCCGAAGCAAACGTGGGTGTGACGGAGTTGTCCTTTACCACTTCACAGACGTTGAATTTTAGATTAATGACACAGCAGTCATTTATGACAATAACAGCTTGATCCATGCGTCATACGTCATTATACCAATTCTAGATCATTGCACATGCACAGAAATGACCAGTTTCAAGTGTTTACATGTCCTAACAAACAGATTAGAAAAGGTTTAAACCACTCCTTATTTATTCCGATTGATGTAGAACTTTTTTTTTATCCGACTGTCCTAACAGTCCAATTACAGACGAATTTTTAGGGTCCATGTATGTCTGGTGTTGTTGAAAACGATTAATTTTTTTCATTATTATTTGATGAATACAAAGTTCAAAAGAACAGCTTTTGTTTGAAATAGAAATAACGTTATAAATGACCATCTAAGGCCAGATGAATACTTTCATGGGTTAAATGGGCATATTTTTCTGGTAAATGTAATTCTCTGTTTAAGCATTTTTTTAATGTTGTTTTTAAGGAGTGAAGATTGTGTTCCGGGTGGGTTTGGTGCTCCTTAAGCAAATGCTAGGGTCTGTGGATAAGCTTCGTGAGGTGCAGGGCATGTATGAGACTATGGAGCGACTGAGGAACATCCCCCCTGAAAGCATCAAAGAGGAAGTTCTGGTGCAAGAGGTGTGCACAAACTCACTCTTACAAGAGAACACTATAAGGAAGTAGCAGTGCAGTACGTCGTATCCTTTCTCATATTCTCTGCTTTGTTTTCAGGTGGTCTCTCTGTCTGTGACGGAGGCCCTGATCGAGAGGGAGTGCAGTATTCAGGTGCGTAAGTGGCGGGAATCTCGCGGAGAGTTGACTCACCAACCGAATCGCCGTTTGCACGGCACACGGGCCATCTTCGAGCAGAAACACAGGGCTGCTGCGATCAGCTCTGGCGGCAGCCTCTCATTCCTTGGTGGTCATATCCCTCCTCCTGGACCCTTACGTGCATCATCAAGCCTCCTTTCACTTCCTGGTCTTAGGAAGTCCAAGATGCCATTTCATTCACAGAATAAGAAGAGCTCCACCTCTGGCAACTTGGGTCAGGATATCGTCCCTCTGCAGCCACTTGGGGTTGGTTCCAGTGTAGTAGTCTCTAAACCTCCAGTGCCGCCTGCCTCTAATGTTGGTGTTGGTGGGCGTCCACCGGCACCACATGGGCCCAGTCCACTAGCTACAACATCTTCTACTACCACACCACCGGCTCCAGCTGCACAAGCGCCCAGTGCGCACATGCTCCAGCCGCTGCCTAAAGTTGTTTCTGAACACATCACCCCCACCATCCCATCACCCACCGCTAACAACGCACCATTACCTCCTTGCCCAGATACTGCAAAAACAGCAGTAGAAGAAGATGGGAAAAAGAAAAAGAAAACCAAGGAGGACAAGAAGCGGGAGAAAGAGGAGGAGAAGCAAAAATCACGAGAGAAGAAAGATAAGGAGAAGAATGACAAGGAAAGGCTGAAGAAGGAGAAGGAAAAAGCTGAGAAGGAGAAGAAAAAGGAGAAGGGGAGTAAGAAAAAAGACAAAGGGGGCGGAGGAGAGACTGAGGAGAAGAATGGAGCAGCAGCAGCCAAAGATTTGGCCTGATTCTGCCCTGTTGTTCCTTCAACAAGAAGGATTGAAATGGCTGCAGACTGGTGAAAAGAGACAGAGAGGGAAAACGAACAATCTCCTGTAACGTCCATTTCATCTCAAGTACTCATTTCACAAGGATAACTGGATCACTGCATCTTTCCCATCTCATCAGCACAGTGCTTGCACCCAATGCTGCAACAGGAAGCAGTTATTACTCAGCTTTTTATTCGTTTGTTTTTTGTTTTTTGAAGGTGGATGCCTGATTGATGAGATCAGCTCTATAACTAGTAGTCAATTCTAGTGTACTGGGTGCCATGGTGTACATACAGTAGACCTCTAGCGCCATCTGTGCCAGTCCAACCCAACAATCCCCCTCTGTCCGTCACCCGAGAAGTGTCTCAACCAGAATTGCTGAATAAAACATTTCTGCTGCGTGGAAAGCGTGGCAGTGTCTAATAATAACTTACATTTTTAGTGTTCCCGAGGACCTATTTATTCATCGTACTGTTGCTTGTTAGTGTGTGTTCTTGTATGTCTGTGCCTTGGCAGTGTAGTGAATTGTTTCAGTCTCGTGCAGCACACGGGTCTCGTCTTTCTTCACTCTTTTGAGTCTCCTTTCAAAAGAGCTCGTCTTTCCTGTTGTGCACTCGTAGGAGAAATTAATAAGGAGCAAAATTGAACTGGGGGTAAAGGTATATACTCTTCCAAAACTGTGGAAATAGCCAATTTTAACTATCAATTAAAAAAATTTGTGAATATTCAAATTGACATGATTACTATGAGGAAATCATAACATAACTCATGTTCTTGATGAGTGTACTCGTCTATCTCCTCTCAAAGACTGCAAACCCGTTAGATCTCAATCAGCCTCACCAAATATTTCCTCTCGCTGCAGAAGAGCTTTTTTTTTCTTTTCTTCTTTTCGAACAAATTGCATCACATAAGCTGCAGTAAACGTTAAAACTTCTGCCAAGCTTTTAGATCACTCCAGATATGTATGTGGTTTGATGTTTATTATCTTGATGTTGATATGGATGTAGAGTTCAGACTAGGATTTCAATACGTTTATGCACTGAGGACTGTTGATTTTCAGCACTAACTTTGATCGGTTCATTAATGTAGGCCACTCTCTAATCCAGTTCACATGACTCCATTAGTCTGCGCATTGTTGGATGGGAAGGGTTTGGTGCAGCACTGTAGCATTAACCTTTGACTTTTGAAGTTTGTGGCTTCAGGCTGTAATGTTTTGATGTATAAAATATTAATTTAATCGGATGAAACCATGTAATATCTATTACAGCTATTATTAGTCTTATTTTGGATTAGATTTTTTATTTTTCTATGCAAGTATATGGTGGCCTGCTAGACTGGAAATGGCAGTGAGCTTTGTTTTAGGAGATCATTGTATTTAATCACAGGACTATTTTTTTTTTTTTTAAGCGCTGAAAATTATTTTTGCACATTTTCTCCCAACATCCTGGAGAATAAAACCGAGCAGTTGTATTTATTTTGGACGTTTTATAATCATTAGCTTGTCAAATATTATTGCAGTATTTGTGTTGGGAGATGATGGTTTCATACAGATTATTATTTTATTCTGATCTTTTTTTTTATTACTGTTATACGTCCCATTGAAGGGGGGAATGTTCACAAAGAGTTGTGAAAGAAACTGCGTGGTCCTAGGCATTTCTGTGGAAATGAAATGTAATGTTAAATATCGTCCTTAACAAAACTTTCACCCTTGAAGTGTTACTCTTGATGTGAATTGAACACTGGTGAATTGAACTCCACCATAATCCACTGACCCCTCAGTATTATAATTATGAATTATTCTAATACATTCACCAGGTGATTGGACCGTACTTATGCTTTTGGGACTCCTGCACAGTATATAGTATTTTCTGTTGCGACAGAAGAGACCTGAAGTGGTTTCTGGGTTGCAATATGGTAGCCAATACAATGTCAACAATGTCAATGCTTTAATGGTTTCTCCTGTGTTTACGATACTTTATATCGTTCAGTTCCAACTGCAGTGAATCAAACCTCGTCCTCACCTATCAGTGGTGCCCTTATTGATCTCAGTGGTCATTGCTTCCTCTAAAGGCACTACTGTTCAAATGAAAAGCAAGCAAATTATGTCTATGCAAACTTTGTTCCTAACTGTCTGCACAATGTAGATGTTGAGATTTTTGTTGTGGCGACCATGGGCCTCACAATACCTTCACTGTTGACACGAGCACTGGATCTGCTTAAGTTATGGTGGAGTGGGATGTCCTTGGCCTGTTACATTCGGATCACCTGGGAAATTAAGGTGTTTTATTGTTCTTAAGAATGGCTCAAAGTTCCAAGCACTGGCATAAACCTGGTTTTGCAGCTGTCAGACTACCTTCACTAACACCATCTAGTCTGTATTGCCAACCAAGGGTACGACATGTGGACTTAAAATGGTTTGGACGCTGTACTCACCAATAATTAATATAAGGCCACCCAGTGTTGGTTTACTAACACTCTAAGACAGCTGGAACTGGGTGTAGAATAGTTAGACTTGTCTTATGAATTTGTGCATTGGTAAATACGACCCAGTGTGTGTTGTAGAATTGTTGTAAAATTAAGTTAAAAGCATTTTAATTTTAGCGTTTGTTTTGATTAGTTCTCTCATTATGTCCTTTTGTATGTCTCATACATTTTAAGTTTACATGAAACCATTTACAGTTGAGAATGAAATAAATACAGAGATGAAGACAACTGTTCTTAACTCCAGAAGAGGAAGTTCACAGTGTATTTAATAATTACAGGTGTGATGAATAATAAATCATAATATATTAAAATATTCCTGCAGATTGTGTTTTTCTTCCCATTTATGTAACGAGTTATTTTAGGTGTCGTGGAACTGTTTGGTACAATTAATTATTCACCGGTCGGTGACATTTTAATCCAAAATGTGTCGTTTGGGGTTTTTGTCATGGTTACGTGATTTACGTCAAGTGCTTCAGGGTACAGCTACAAAGGATTTTTTTTAAGTGAGGGTGTTACGCTGTTTAAGAATAACCTCAAGTTGTAATGTATTAAAATCTCTTGCGCCTTTTGACCTTATGTGGAAATATACTTAAAGTACTTTTGTTCAGGTGTCACTTAACTCCAGAAACACGCGCACAGGGACTTGTAGGAATGGCGCGAATTTCTGAGGTGAGGCTTTTTTCTTTTTCTTTTTTTACTCTTGATAAATTAAAATAAAATAAAATTTTCTCAAAGTTATTCAGAATCAGAAATCAGAATCAGAAAGAGCTTTATTGCCAAGTGTGCTTGCAACACAAGGAATTTGTCTTGGTGTTGAAGCTTCCAGTGCACATATACAACACAACATGAGTTTACATAGCAAATAACAATAACAATACATAACATACACACTACATGTGGTCACATGCTGGGATTTTTTGTATGGAGTGGGAGAGGGGATAGGTAAGGACAGAATGTCAGCCACAACATCCGTCTGCATTGTTTTACTTTCCCTGCGCTCTGCCCAGCATTTTATCTCTTATTAATTAATTCAACTGTTCAAGAGTGAAATAGCCTGTGGAAAGAAACTGTTCCTGTGCCGAGATGTTCTAGTGGCCAGTGATCGGAGTAGCCGTCCTGACGGTAACAGTTCAAACAGGGTGTTTCCAGGGTGAGCAGAGTCTGTGATGATTTTACCTGCTCTCTTTTTCACTCTGGAAGAGTACAGGTCCTGGAAGGCTGGCAGGGAAGCACCAATAATCCTCTCTGCAGTCCGGATTGTGCGATGTAGTCTCCCAATGTCAGATTTGGTAGCTGAACCAAACCAGACAGTGATGGAGGTGCACAAAACAGACTCAATGACGGCTGAGTAGAACTGTATCAGCAGCTCCTGTGGGAGGTTGAGCTTCCTCAGCTGACAAAGGAAGTACAGTCTCTGCTGAGCCTTTTTTACAATGGAGTCAATGTGATTGTTCCACTTCAGGTCCTGAGAGATGGTGGTGCTCAGGAACCTGAATGACTCCACTGCTGCCACTGTGCTGTTCATGATGGTGAGTGGAGGTAGAGCAGGGCTGTTCCTCCTGAAGTCCACTATCATCTCCACCGTTTTGAGCGTGTTGAGCTCAAGGTTGTTAGAACTGCACCAGACAGCCAGTTGTTCAACCTCCAGTCTGTAAGCAGACTCGTCACCGTTTCGGATGAGGCCGATGACGGTGGTGTCGTCTGCAAATTTCAGGAGCTTCACAGAAGGGTCTTTAGAAGTGCAGTCATTGGTGTACAGGGAGAAGAGCAGTGGGGAGAGAACCCCTCAATTGATATTCTTTCATAATTTTCTCACCCTTATGTCGTTCAAAACTTATTCTCCCCTTCACCCCACCTACCTTTTCTGTGGAAAGAGGATACATTTGGAAGAATGAAGATGGTAAGTAAGATGAAAAGACCCCAAGAATCTACGTGGAAGCGAGAACGCATCTTCCACGCTTTTTTTGATTGACAGGGAACTTTTTATTCAGTGCAACTGCAAAAAGCTGTAGGTTTGACCTTAGAAGGTTGCGGTAAACTTTATAATTAAACTGAACTGTGCGTGTCATCATTTATAAATGACGCAGAGAAAGTTGCATTTAAAATACATCAATAATAATATCCCCCCCCCCCCTTTTCCAAGACATTTCAGTGTTATTTTATGCCTTAAATCTTCAGCCGATAAATTTAAAATCTATGTGACGTGCTTGACATTTTTGGCAACAAAGAAGTGAAGGACATTAGCAAATTTTTGGTCACGTGCTGTTAAGGCATCATTTTAGACTAATAAATATACTATATATAAATTAATGTTTTCTAAAGTTTTTGGTCATTTTTGATGCACATTTTGTAAAATCAATAACTCAAAGACTACAGTCTGTGCATTACGCATAAATTACTAAGTCATTTTTAGGGAATATATATTTTCTATGTAGCTGGCACTTTTGTTTTGTACTGGCAGGCAGTATAATAACTGTTTTGATTTTAAGATGATGTTAGGAAGTTTTACAATAGACCGAGGGGGAAAGTATTGATAGTGCATCAGAAAATTAGGTTATAGTGAGAAAGGAATAGGTTGAGGGTCACTGAGGATGAAGTCAGTGAGGAGGATGGCAGAGATAAAGACGTCTTTTCGCACAGGGACATGTAGGTGTAGATTTTGTTTTAACAAAATACAAAATCTACATTTTGATTTTCGTAATAACTGCTTTCATTTAAAAACTGCATTTTGTGTTTACAGTACTTGTTATCTTTGATTAATATTTAAATTTGTTTCATGGTCTGAAACATTTCAGTGTGACAAACATGCAAAATCAGGAAGAGGCAAACTATTTTTCACATTACATTAAAATATAAAGTTTTTTTCTTCTAGCTGTGATTTCATATTTAGTCCCAGAGAGGATTAAAATCAATCAGTGTTATAGAAGAATTGTTCATATTTTGAAGTAAAGCTTCATTTTTCAAGAAGGCTACTTTCTACAGCTTTTATATACTGCGGCTATGATTAGGTGAGATTAGGTGAACAAGTTTGATCAGTCTTTCTGTAATAGTAAAACAAAAAAATCAAAAACTGAGGAATTGGACTAGTCTTGCATAAGTTTGTTATTTTGCGACTATTGCCTGTGCATTGTTTCGCTTTTCACACTCTTTGCAAATGAATAAATATGCTTAGAGTGAATAAAAAAAATCTATATTGGGTGAAGTGTTACATGTATACATCACCCCAGCGTTTAGTTTTGTAATGGATTTTTAAGTTTTAAACTAAAGCAAGTGATCTTTTTTTCTGTTATAATAGTTTAACTATTTAAGCACTTAATGCTTGAAAAAAATGCTTAAAATGGATTTCAGATTTATGTCTCGGTGAATGTGATGGAGCAGCTTTGTTATCATTGCCGTTGAACTACTATCATTGTCCAGCAGGTAGCGCTGTTCTCTCACTGCTGGTCACTCTTGAGACTTCCTGCATCATAATCCTGCATAATCCTTCATCTTTATGCTCAATTATTATACTTAAAACAGACTTGTCTAGTTGAATCCCACCTATCACACACAGCCAGCAGACATAGCATTACAAAAAGATGTTTTATTCACAGTTTGTGTCTTTTATTGGTTACAGAAGAGTTTCTGACAGAGCAAAGCAGGCCCAGATGCAGAAAGCAAAAGGGTAGATTAAAAACAAAAAAAACATGGACAGAGAAATAGTGAAGAGGAGGGGAGAGGGGGAGTGAAGCAGATATGTTTCTTTCAGTCCCGGCTCTCCTCTCTTCCTTGGATGGTCTGGCTCTCTCACTCCCTCTGTGATAAGCTCAGCATCACTTTTAGGAGGCCCAACTCTCTCGGTACAAAACCCTCATTTTCTCTTTCGTTTTAGTCAACCGTCAGGGGAAGAAACAAGAATAATGATTGGTTCCTCTATTATAGAGCGAGATCACTCTATCTTCCTTCTTTTCCCCCGCATAGTGAGCTATCTTCCACATTTGTCTAAAGAGGTATTTCAGCCCAAAGCTATAGATGCCTTAATTTCAACTCTCCAGACAGCAGCATAATATGCAGCAACTTCCATGCATGCTTGATTGTAATGAAAGAGAGGTGGTCGTGGGTAATGAGTGAGAAACAGAGAAAGAGAGAGTGTGTGAGAGATATAGAAATGGTGTTCATTTTATTGAAAACAATCTCATGTCCCCACTTGACAGACACTGTGGTCATGAGCCTCTCCACCTTCCCAATTCAGTCTCAGCGAGAGATGGAGAGAGTAAGTGCTTGAAAGTAACAAAGATGATGGAAAGAAAGAAAGGGAGGGAGAAACACAAAGAAAGAGAAAGAGGACAAAGAACAGCCTGGGAGAGTAAAGCAGTGAGGGATATATGTTCATCTCTTTATTTTCTGTCTTGTCTCCACAGCCATTTACTCCTCCTTCTCCTCTCCGTGTGTGATGACGTAGCAGATGTTCTTGTAGTCAACATTGCCAGCCACATCTGGGGGGAAGGCGGCAAACAGATTCTTCATCTAAAAGAGGAAGAACAAAGAACTCGGATTAAACAAACATTAAACGGCTTTTAGAGACTTGAACTAATCTAGTAAAATAGAATAAAATTGCGATTATACTGAAGTAGCGACAGAGCTTTTTTTTCCATATTGTCATGAACACCCGAGTGAAACGGATTGACAATTATAACTTAAAAAACATTTAGAAAATAAGCCGAATTCTCTTTTCATGCCAACTTTAAACTTCTAAAGAGCAACATCTGATCTCACCTCCTCTGCAGAGAACCTGTCGCACTGAGTGGTCAGAAGCTCCTCAAGGCTGGAATAAAGAGCAGCAGTCAGACATGGAAATGTTCTTTTTTTTCATATGGGAATAAAATGTCAGTGAATATGAACTCACAATTCCTTCTTGATGGTGCCAGTGCCCTCTGGGTCCAGTACCTTGAAGGCGGACACAATGACGTCTTCGGGGTCAGCACCTTTCAGAGACAGAGAGTGAATTAAACTAACCAAATATAACAATGAATGGAAAACCAAAGGGAAGACGGACAGTAAAAAGGACTTTTGCATACCCTTCAGCTTCTCTCCAAACATGGTGAGGAAAACAGTGAAGTTGATTGGGCCGCTGGCCTCCTTGATCATGGCCTCCAGCTCCTCATTCTTCACGTTCAACTGTCCTATAGAGAGAGACGAGGACGGTCAGATTCATGGATGTATTGGCAAAGTATACAAGTGACAAAACATAAACACACCCATTGAGGCCAACACATCCCTAAGGTCGTCTTTGCTGATGATACCGTCTCTGTTCTGGTCAATGATTGTGAAAGCCTATGTGTGTTGGACAGAAAAAGACAAGAACATTGTTACAAGAGTTGGTGGTGTTGAAAAATGAGGCTGCTGTCATTGCAAACCAATGACTAAAGAGTTATATTAGGATTATATCCTTCCCCTTGCAGGTTTTCTTTCTTGCCTGACCGTAGTAAAATGTCTTTCTCAATCACATGAAACTCCAGAAGGGGCTTGAAAATGGCAGCTGCTGCTCCCACCTGCCCCCCCACACAGACCCTCACTGATCCTTCTTTCCATCTGGGAGACGTGTTAAGTCAATCCCAACTGTAACGTCAGACATTCCTCAAGAGACACTTGAGAAGGCTGTATCACTTACTAATAAACTACTCAAACTATTTCACATCCTTACTTAGCTCAGTCGCACACTAGCCTGATGCTAATTACAGTCACTTCTTCCTTTTAGCGTGTGTGCACGTACTCTTTTACTCAGTGTTTGAGATAGTCATGCTAACTCAAATGATTCACGATGTTTAAGAACCATTAGGACAACTACTGTTAAATCTGAAATTTCCTCCAGTTTTTTATTTCGTGTTTCTTATGTGTAATTTCTGTATCCACTTTCTGTTTTTTTGTTCTTTCAACCACTTCAAGCGCCTTAAAACATGAACTTTAATAACAAAGTTTTTTTTTTCTACTCACACATTCCTTTATATCCTGTTATTAGTTACTTCTATCTATCAATCTTATTCTCTTTTATCTTGTTCAATATTTCACTTTCTTGTTTTCTTTTTTTTTCACAAATGTTTTTTCCCTGTCTGTCTGTCTCTCTCTCTGGTATGCTCTGTGATCTTCAGCTGCTGTCCCATTGGGATCAGAACAGGAGTGTCTGACACATGCGAGATAAGTGGAGAGGAAGGCTCTGGCTTTTTTTTTTTATATTAGCAGACAAGACAAATTGACTAGATTAATGATGATACGTTGACTCGGTCCAGTTGGTATACTAAACATGCCTTAAGATAGATACGGCTCTACCTTTCATTTTGGGGGGTTAAAAACCCTCTTCCTGTTAACAGGATTTGATGATATTATGATTAAAAGGCCAGTTTTAAAGCAACCTCTGTGACAAATCACAGTGGTAATTTGCATAGATTTGTTGCTTTGAACCCTAACATTGCATGCTAACATTTTCCTCCATGAAATTCATTACATCCATAATAAAGTGAAAGAATGCAATTTCTAAAACACATGTACACCACATATAATAATGACAAAATATGTCGTCTGTTAAGTACCATTGTATCTGATATGGTTCAATTAGCGTGCTCGTTGTATTGACAAAAACAATCTGAAAAAATTCTTACCTCCTTGTACTCCTGAATCTGGCTCTGCTCAAACATGGAGAAGACGTTGGAGGAACCCTCTCCTCCTCCTGCCCTCCTCTTAGCCTTCTTGGGTGCCTAAATATGCAAAAAGTAACGTTTTTAACGTTTAACTCAGCTGTGCATGCAAATAGCATAGATATAGTGCTAATTTTCTGTGTTGACAATAATACATATCAACATCATTTGAAAATCAGAAAATTAGACACTCACATAGCCGTGAATGAGACTCTCATTCATAAGTTATTTTAATAAATTTATTGATAATAAAACAGTATGAACAGCAACATCGCAATGAAACACATTTATGTGAATGATATACGTCAACAAAAAAAAGACATTTGCATAACATGATTGTTGACACTATTCAGCATTTTTGTAGCTTGAAGTGCATCATTCATAGTCAGCTACTGGAAACTGTTGGATTGAATATTGTATTAAATTTGATCCAAAAGTACCTTTGAATTAGCGTTATGCTTTCTAGTCAAACTTACATAATTTTTTATATACAAACATAGTCTTTTTCCAATCACAGTTTTTCATAAATTACAAAAAACAAAACAAAAAAAACTGTGTGTTATCAGAAGTGAAAGCAAAACAACTTAAGCTTAGTGCTTAAGCACTAACATCTTGGTTCCTGTAACGCAGGTTCAGAAAAAAATCCCAATTTATCACATCCTGTTAAAGGTATTGTACGTCCACAGTTCAATTATCCAAGAATCAGACTCTGATTCAAAACGCGAGCTCTCCTCCATGTGACCCTGCTGAGATTGAGGCATTATATCCTTGGTTCCTATGTGTCCACCTAGATGGTGTGGCCAGGTAACAGCTAAGTTACAGGTTACTCACCATGCTGGGACGGTGTGAAGTCTAAGAAGCTCAAGAAGTGAAGACTGAAGCCGCATAGTGACTTGCTCTTGAGAGTCTTATATACTGCCGAAGGCCCCTTGCTAATTATAGATCCAACCTTAAGTGTGGCTTGGGAAATAGCAGACAGAAAGAGAGAAACTATGAAAGGGGAGAGAGATGAGGTAGGGGGAAAGTGATGAAGGAACACAGGGTGGGATGCACTATCATCTTACAGTGCTTAGAAATAGCTATCGGAGTCTCGGAATGGGATGAATCCGATACTAATGGCAGCAGTCTGCTTGTCTCACGTAGACTAATAAGGACATGGAGACATAAGGGACTGTTTCAGCTTCGCACAATCGCATAACTCAGTTTGAAATGAATGAGCTGTAACCATAGACACGGAAGAGGACACAACTCCCACCTCTCTATTTAGATTAGTGGTGGATCAATAGTGGGTTTTCAGTAGAATATTTCAACTGTATTACATATGGAAATTGCGTTTGTAATGGGAGGAGGGGGTTACAATAATAGATACTAATTTATTTAAATCCTGGGATTTTTTGAGCCAATGATTATCTTTTGTACACACCCCCATCTGATATTTAAGAGGCTGTTCTGCCATTATATCGTAACCCTTGCCATCATCTCTTTCCTAGTCAGCCCTAATTGAAAATAGGGTTTAATGCCTTTCCTAGTATAGTGATGTAGTAAGTTTTGGGCCCAAGTCCCCCCCGCCTCAACCTGTCACATGGCCATGCCTATATTCAGAACGCTCTCTCTCTCTTTCTCTCCCTGTCACTCTTTAACCTCTCTTGGTCACTTTACAGTCTCTGTGAGGAGCAATTTGTGGTGGCACATGAGAAGCTGTGTATGGGCACATAATTATCCTCCTTTCTTTTAGTTTGAGATGATCAGCACAATGCAGTCCAGTGAGGGGTCACATTGGTAGGGAACACATGAAGGGAGGCTTAAAACAGGTTCTTTTGGGAAGGCGGGGGCAATGGACAGCTGAGAGCGACCAAAATAGCACAACAAACTTGCCTGCTCCTTGTGCTGGCCTTTTCTTCTCTGTTTAATCCATCAGTCATATTCTTGTCCTCTTCTAGAAACCCCACTGTTTGTTGTACATTCCTTTCCTCTTTTAGGTTAGATTAATAACTTGTGAGTCTGCCCTTTACTTGTTTTGTTCCTGTATCTAGATCTTACCTAGATCTTTCATTGTTCGATTTCAGCAATCTTTTCTTACAGAATAGCTCAGCCCTCTAATTATTTATGCAGCATTTTTCATGAAGGGAATTTTAAGTGTTTTAAAATCATAAAGTCATGTAAGTAGTGCATCTCTGTATCCTTGATAAATTGTGATTAATTAGATACATTTTATTACTACAGTAATCCCTCGCCACTTCGCGATTCAAGTTTCGCGGCCTCATTTCAAAAATGCCGCCATATCGGCAGCCGTATTGCGGAAAGCAGCGTTGTTTCATCGTTATGCGAGAGAAACGGTTTCCCAGGATGCCAGACAAAGAGAGAAACTCTCTCAGAGGCTTTGTACACACCCATGGGCACTCAGACAAGACGTGATTGGTTCCCGGCGCGATATTGACAAATGAGAGCACGAGTGGATGTATCCTATGAGCTGATTGGCTGATCCTACTTCGCAGATTTTCACCTATCGCGGGGGGTTCCGGTCCACATTAACCTCGATAAACGAGGGATCACTGTATTAATTACCAGTGAGATTAAAGGCTCTATATATTTTTTATTTGCATTAATTATTTACAAATTACTTTTTTATTAAATGCATACATATAAAGTATTTTGTTTTCCTGCATTTCTGTTAATAAACTAGATAGATAGATGTCATTGTCATTTTCATGTCATGTTATTTTAGAATGACTTACTTATTGATGACTTCCATGTATGTTGTATACATTTGTGATTTAGTGTCTTCATAGGCTGGCCTTAGGCCACTGTGCAAGTCATCTATGTTTTGTTTATAGCCTGTCAAAGTGTACATATGTGTACATACAGTACATGTTGTGTAACGTAATCTACTCTGATATGTTTCCTCAAAGCTGTTTATCACAGAAGAGATGACTGGAATCCGGATGAGGTGAAAAAGGCCACACTGTCGCTATGGGAGTTTGACATACCTCAGGTCTGTAGTGTGCAGAGGTCGAAACGAGGAACTTCTTGTTGCATTCAACACTAAAGGTGTTGGTAATTTAGTTTGTGTTCTTTTTTTAAATAATTGTATTAGTCATTACACTAACTACAGTATCTACCAATACGTAATGTTTCTAGTACATCTACTCACCATACTAACATATTCTTTACTAATCTAATCTTTACATATATAACATTAAGATCTTAAAATGATTTATTAGCACTTTTATTGTAATTTGAGTGATACATTAAAACAATAAATGTTCATTAAAATACAATAAAATGTATACTAAGACTCAAACCAAACAACCACTGATGTAAAAAAGAAGTCTGTATTTCTGCTGTTCAATATGCATTGTTGACACACTCAAAATGTTAAAACAGATCTTTACAGAATTTATTAAAATGTACATCAGAGGATTAATACTAGGTAACAACATTACATCATATTAATTTGTCAACAAATTATCATCAAAATAAATATAACACAAAATGGATCTATGTTAATTGAGGATTTTACTTCTATCATCACTTTATAGTTCTATATAATTCAGGCCATTATATAATAAAATATCAGTTTTCTCATGGATAAATATACAGTAGGAATATTTGTTGTGTAGTTGTACTGTTGGTGAGGTGCAGTGCCTTCAGGTTCCTCTATAAAGAGATGTCTCTGAAAAGATTCATGCATATAAACCATAGTTTATTTTACTATTTACTGATATGACTGTCACACCAATAAAATTTATTACTGTTAAGTAATGCGTTGACTGTTCCAGATGTGTAAAATAAACTAAAAACCGAAAGAAAAAAGGCACATCTACATCCCCAAAGAATTGAGGTGATGAGAAAGAGGAACAGCAGACTTGTTTGTGAAACCTACTGAACTGTGTGAAACTGAACTAAGGCAGAACTTAACAGTCACTTGTTATTTACAAAATCACATTAGTTCATTTACAATCTTCCGTCAGATAAAAAGATTGCTGAATACAAATCCTGACCTATTAACATACATAATTACTTTCATTTAGGCTCCCTCAGTACATAATTTTGCAGATGTAACAAGATATTAAATATTAAGAATTATTATTGAACTATACAACTAACATGTAATCTTAAATTAAGCAAACACTCAATCATGCATGACAGCTGACCTCATTTGACAGTATTTTAATTGATTTGAATGCAGTATGAATTTTTTCAGTTATGTCTGCACATAAATGCTGGGTGTAAAACTACTTGTGGTTTGGGTCTGTTTTAAGTAAGTTCAAGCAAGAAGGAACTAGGCTGAGACGTATAGGGGGCTGAGACGTAAAGGCGGACCACAGAGAGGAAATGAGAAACCTTTTACCAGAAATGCTATCAATATCAGAAGTCAGTGCTAATCTTTATAAAATGAAACAAACAGCAGGATACATTTCCTGAAAAATTAATACATTCATTAATCCATTGTTTTAGAACAGGATTTACTATTTTGGTGACAACATAAGCAAATGCATATGATTATGCATATGCTTAAAAACCCACCAGAGGTCACTCTAGCCAAGATCAATGAGGTCCTCCTCAATGTATCCCACTTCCTCACGCTTCTTTTTCAGCCAGTCAGCTCTTAGTCGCTTAACCTCATTTCCATAGTACTCATGCAGTTTACTAAATTCTTCCAAAGGATCAAAGCCCACAACTGGCCACTCCCCGTAAGATGGTGCCGGACCATTTAAGGGGGTGACATGGGCATTTCTCTTGGGCCAGAGCTTTGGTGATTTCTTATTGGTTGTTTTTAATTGAACAGGAGGGGCATGAAGACTATAGCTGATGGGTCTGTTCGGCATAGATAGGGGTGGTGCTGAACTAGCACTGTAGCTTCGTCCATCTCTAGGCACTATGGAAGTCCCATGCACGAAATAGGGTTGTCCTGTATTCCAGGTAGCCATTATCTTATTGGGTGTAGAAGCCACTCCTGAGGTCTGGATGGAATCACAAAGGCCTTTGTCTCTTCTAGCTTCTGTTTTATTGAGAGCATGAACAAATATAATGAATAATGAGACAAGATGATTGCATTCGAGTCACTACAGACACACAAAACACATACAGTATACAAGCACCTAAACGCACCTTCGTGACGTCTCTCCAGATCTCTAACAATCATAGAAAGGTAGATGTGACTAGCGCAGAACAGAGCACCGATCCAGCTCTCTTGGCTGTTATGATCATCAGCGGCTAGTCTATAAGTGCGGAGGCCTGGTCCAGTGAACACCAAAGAGAAACAGAACTGACCGTCCGTCTCGCATGCCTGCACCATGCAGCCCTCCAGAACAATCACACCCAACAGGTTACGATCACCTGGGCGCTCCTGATAAAACAACAGATTCCCCTTCAACACAAACCAGCGGCGCAGGTATGTGGTGTTCCTTTCTCTCTGTGCGAAAAGAAATGTGGTAAAAGGTCAGACACAGGTAGGAGGAGGAAGTCATTTCAGTTACAACTCATTTGAAGAGATGATTCTTGAGTGAACAGGACAGAATTTTTGTACTGCACAGAAGACGGATAGACTGCTTAGTGTCACTAATTAAGAAATAGGCCAATGACATGCTTTTAATAAGCATGTATCAAATAAGTGTTACAGCCCCGTTTCTCCAGTGGTACCACTTACAGATAGGGAGATGGTTTATTTTTAGTCTGTTCAGAAATATTTGTGTTTGAACAATATTATTATTACAATATTATTATTAGAGATTATTATTTACAATAACTATTTCCTTATCCAGTCATATAGTCCTGCTTGCCACCATCATTTTCACTTTAACCATTTATTATCACCCTTGGAGGATTTCTTTTTTTACAGCAGTATAACAACTTAAAATGTAAATCTATTTTGCTGAAGGGACTCCATACAAGGATCCTAAAGGAAAAGTCTGAAATGCACCATGAGAAGGATTAGATGTGTCAGATATAATGTAGTTCGCTTTCCCACGCAGCCATATCTTGAAGAAATCTGACAGGCTAGGGCGCGGTTTCAATTCCAACACTGTTGATACAAGTAGTCACAGCACTCACCAATGCAAGTTACGTTCTTGAACTAGTACAAAGTTAGATAGCTTCAGCTTTTTCGAAGTACAATTCTACATTTATTTAATAATATCCTCGTAATTTGACAAATCCGGATCCTTACCTTTTTGTAGAGGTATCCCTCCTTATCTACAGGTGAAGTGCAGGACAGGTAATGGGTTAAAATCTTCTCATGGATCTTCATTACAGCGCCACCTGGCGTTCAGCCGTGTCCTAGCGTGAGCACAGGGAGCGAGCTTTACATCGACACACATCACAGCCGATGAACAAATCCCATTTAAGCTATGGTCGTTCTTTCTTTTCCTCTTTAATAAAAATAGCAGAATAAGATTAAAATTCGAAGAAATAAATCGTACATTTTTTTTAGAAAAAGAAACGGGCAAATCTAACTATGAGTAAGCATTATATCATACGTGAATAACTTGTCTATCCGGTTCATGCAGAAGCTGTCAGACAGCCACAAAGCGCTGCCACGTAAATATTATGTATCCATCTTAAAGCATCTATACACCCTTTGTAAAAGGATGAACAAACGGTGACAAGAAATTCTGACCGGAACTGTGACAAACCGCCTTAATGTTAGTCAGGTGCACCAACTTACTTCTGTCAATGCCTTTCCGTTGATGTACCGAGGGTATCCATACGAGCTTATTGGCAAAACATAATTTAAGACCAAGCGCGGCACACTGAATAAAGAGCAATATTATAAGTTTCGTATTACCAGCGCGCGCTCCCGCGCCGATCTTCTAAGTGTTGAAATATAAATAACGCGACCCACTTCCTGGTAACAAAAGCCGATGCCCTATTCTCTTTAGACTTCATGATGAAACAGCAGTGACATGTGCGCTTTCACACCCTCAACTAATATTAATGATAGGGGAGTTAAACAGTTAATACACAATAAAAAAAAACAGGTAGACTGCATATTATTGATTCATGACTCTAAATCAGGCTCTCATCAAATATTTACTAGATAGATTATATCAGAACAGTGACTTCGCATAGTTATTACACTCTTCACAGAGGTGCTGCTGTTCTGCATGTCAAATGGACTTTCATGTATTTAGTTTTCATAGAGACGCGTCATATTTACAACAAAGAGTGAAATGTTCCCACAAAGCATTCAAGCCAAATGATCAGATACTCTGAAAAAAGACATAACAATAACTTCTCATTTGCAAACGTAAACCAGGAGGTTATCGTTGCAACAAACAGATCGAGTGATGGACGTGAGATCGCGGGAGTGGGAATGAGTGCAGCGGCTCTCCTGTAGGGGGCGATGGAGATTCAGACAGAATCACGCCAATGACGTAGGTTCCGGTTTTAGTTTTGCTTGAATGGCGCAGCGGGGAGAATAACATTCAGGTAATTATTATTTACCGTATGTTTTACCTTTTATTAGCATTGGTTAATAGCTGCCCAATCCGTTAAGCGTGTGTCTAAGTCAAGTTAAAGTTTATTTTATATGACTTTTTAACACCTAAGCTAACTGACACGCTCCAAACGCACGCTCGCAGCATTAGCTCAATCAATGTGCGGCAGCGTTGAAAATGTCAAACAGTTAAATGTGATAGTTGATCCAATTTTGTCTGTAATACTCCCAATGGATCACCCATCCAATGCGTGTTTGTGTAAGGTTTTGTGGAAACTAAAGAACTAGGCCTGTTCGTTACACACAACTCAGATACAGTCTCAGTGTAGGAGCGCAATCAAGCGTCCTCTCTTGTTAACTGCTGTAAGTTTGCTTTCTATGAAGTGTCTTTTATTAGATTTTAAATTTTAATTCATACAGGTTTCATTAATTCAGTCACAAATAGAGTCCCAGTATCATAAAATAGTTACTATGTATGCCATATGTGTGTACACACAAGGCTCATGCATTTACATTTTATGCTTTTGGCAGACATTATTATCCAAAGTACCTTACTTTGCATTCAAGATAAACATTAACATTCGAATCAGTTCTTGCTTTCTGGGAGTTGAACACATGATCTTGGTGTTGCAAGTGGTCCACACTCTGCTGTTTGAGTCAGGAAATTATGATTTCCTTTGAACGATTTAAGTTTTTATTTTATTTTAGCATGTCGAAAAGGAAAGTGACCTTTGAGGATGGAGATGGGGAGATTACTTTGGAAGAAGTTGTTCCAAAGAAAAAGGTTGGCCTTATATAACTTTATATTTAATTGTATGCTGTGTCCTGTTATTTTTATGCGATGAGTATTGTTATGCTGATTAAATGGATTGTACAGTATTGTGATTGGCCATGCTCTGTTTCTCTTTATCTAATGTCTCTTTACAGATTGTTGATGGTGTGAGTGGCCCTGGATCCAGATTTAAGGAGAAACACTCATTGGACAGTGATGAAGAAGATGAAGCAGGGGATGGAGAAAATACCAGCAAATATGACATCCTTGCCAATGATGACGTGGAAGGTCTGTGAATAATTTGTTTCTCGTACAGATTATGAAATACACTTTAAACACATCGCAGAATGGTTTCTCTTCTTCTTGTCCAGTTGTTTATAAGTATAAGAGCATGTGTAAATTAATAATTTTTGTTTTTGATAGTATTTTGAAACACCAGGTTTCTTGTATTTTAGTTGGGATTAGTAGTACTAATATTAATATTTGTCTTTCACATTCTATGTTTACAGGTCAGGAAATGGCAACCATTGACTATGACGAGGGGGTTCGCATTACTCCTTTTAATCTCGATGAGGAAATGGAGGAGGGTTACTTTGATTCAGAGGGAAATTATTTTGTCAACAAAGAGAAAGATATCAGGGACAACTGGCTGGACAATATTGACTGGGTATGTTTTAGTCAATACATTCTGATAATTGTGAATCAGAGCTTAAGCTTAAAGTTCCAATGTTTTTCTCACACAGGTGAAAATAAAAGAGCAACCCGTGAAAAAGAAGAAAGGCCTTGCCGCAAAGCGTAAGAGAAGGGTTGGTGATGAAGATGAAGCAGAGGAGGAGATAAAACGAGAGGAGCAGCAGAAAGACCGTGAGGAAGATGAGGAAGAGGAAGAGAAAGAGCCAGCAGAAGACCCTCTGGCAACCTACAGCCATTATCAACTCACAGAAGCCATCATTCAGCTGATGCTTCCTGGAGAAACAGTGGCTGCTGCTCTGAGAAGACTTGGTGGTCTTGGAGGACAGAAGAAGAAAGGAAAACTGAGAGGGGGAGAGGAGGGAAACAAAGAGACTTTGAACAGAGACGCTGATAAATTAGACAAACTGACAGCCTTGGCAGATAGACTGGTGGGGATTGGAGAATTTGAAATTTATCAGCAGACGTATGAAAAGCTGGCCTATAAGCTGAAGGGGTTGACTCCAGGAAAGGCAGCCAAAACGCTGGAGGATAAAAAAGAGGAAGAAGAAGAGCTAGACATGTTCGCTGATGAGTTTGATGAGAGGCATGGTGCAGAAAAAGACGAGGATAAAGACAACAGCATAGGTCAGTGATTGGATGAGTGTTTTTTTATTTTAATTCTGCTGGACTTGTATGAAACTTTATTTGTAGTAGTTGCAACTGTTTTTGTGGTCACAAATAATGCAAATTATTGTCTTATGCAAACAAATGCTGTACTTAATTGAATATCAGTGAAACTGTACATTTTAAATGTGTTTGTAATTTCATTGTCACTCTTCATTTATGAGTATTTGATTCATGGCTAATCCCTCAGTAATAGCAGTGTTTCTCTCCAGTGAGTGATGAGGTCATGTGGGAGTACAAATGGGACAATGAGGAAAACTCTGAGCTCTATGGGCCCTTCAGCAGCCAACAGATGCAGGTAA
Organism: Rhodeus uyekii; assembly: GCA_037043235.1. Lineage (NCBI taxonomy): Eukaryota > Metazoa > Chordata > Actinopteri > Cypriniformes > Acheilognathidae > Rhodeus > Rhodeus uyekii. Next base: position 801,101 of record JAWRVZ010000068.1, read on the forward strand.
AGCAAACACACCTCAACGTACACAATTTTTTTGATAAAGGAAGTCTTTTTTTTTTTTTTATAAACTAATTTCTTTATTGCTGTATCAAAATTGCTATTAAAGCTATAATGCTTCACCAATGATGTGACCGGCCTGCTGTAGACACACAGAGTAGTTGTGAAGCCTGTTTGAAAAATAATTTTTGTTTAGTGCCTGTGGTGGCAAAATATTACACGCATAACCATTAAAATATATTCTGCACCACCTACATTTGTTACAATGTCACAATGATTTTGATTTATGTTAAAGACAGACACTTATTTTCTGGTTAAGTTTGGGTATTCTGAACAAAAGTAGCGTATCTAATATTGCCGTATCTTTTATTCCAGGACTGGGTTGATGAGGGCTACTTCAAGGATGGAGTATACTGTAGAAGGATGGACCAAGGAGGTGCCCCGTTCTACAACTCCAAGAGAATAGACTTTGAACTTTACACATGATCTGTCTATGAGTCATGTTACTGATTTTATTTGATTTCCTCTGTCCTTCTGAATGGGCTTCTCTGATTAATTGTTTTCTGTTCAATAATGTCTTATGTACTCACATACACCAGTATGTGCACTTGTGTTTGTTTGATACATGATGTGTTTTAAAATAAAGAGTTTTTCTCTGGCTGGATCCAACCTAATGTTCAGGTTAATATTATGGTGCTATTCTGACTCCTGCACTTTTATAGCAGCACATTTATTGGATTTTCAATTTACAATTTTACAAAGCTGCAACACGCGAGATTCAAGCAGGACACTCCATAAACCAATGAAAGCGTTTAAGTTTACATCAGGACAAAGACGACTGTTTATGGGGTCCCTATTGGTTGCTTTTCTCCCTCCTGAAACTTAATTGGCTAGTACGTCGACGCTACACATTTATTATTGGCCGCGCTTTTAGAGTTTACCCAATGGGCGGGGCACGTTTTACCTTTCAAGATTCTGATTGGCTGGTCGGCTGACCGGGAACGCGCTCGCACCGAATGATAGGTCTGAACCGTCAGCGCAATGGTGAAACTCGGGCGCCGTCCGGCATGGGGATGTCACAGAAACATCGGTGTTTTAAAAACAACGCCTAAAGGAGATGTTTTCACTGCACATTTTCCCTCAAACGATTTTAGGTTAGTGTGCAATTTACTTACGTAATTTACACATGTGTTTGAAGTAAGATAAAGTAAAATGCGCGTTTAACGCAATGAATTTGACTGGTTTATGCGTAGATAGCAGCATAGCTCAGTTAGCCGCAATATACGTCGACGACGCACACAAAACCACACCAGTGTCTGGAAAATTATACTTCTGGTAAAGCTATTTCTGGCGAGCAGTGACTGTAACTCAGGAGCGCAAGCATCGAGGAATTAATTCAGTTTAATCCTTGTTGTTTTGAGGTTGTATGTGGGAATCGGTTTGACTGCGGTTATGGTGTATTATTCTGCACGTCTGCGATATGGAAATGGTGCTCTTTGATCTTTTCTCGCCACTGTGTTGCTGAATGGCAAGATATTTAGTTGCACAGCTAATTTATAATAATTCTGCCTAAAGATATTCCTGAATGTAGGCTGACTTTGGTCTCTAAACAAGCTATTAGAAGCGAAACTGTACCGACCGCAGCGCGGACTCTTAATAGGCGCACGGTATGATCTGTTGTTTGCAAGTTAATGAGTTATATATTTATTTTTTATGAAAATGTGGCGCAAGTATTATTAAACACGTCTACCTGACAACAGAATAGTTTAATAAAATACAGACAATATATTCTCACCATACCATCATCAGTGTTTGATAACGAATTGAGGCTTTTCTGGTTTTATCTTCGTTTTTTAAATTATTATTATTGAATTTAATGGAAAAATCTGACCTTTACAACTGGCTCAAAGTTTTACGTTTTAATATATTTTATTTCAGTTAGTGTTTTAGAAAACTAAAATAACCTTGTTTATCATGATTATGATAAAAGTTAAGAAAACGTTTTGATATTGTGGCTCGTCCTTTGTTTTTATTTAAAGCTTTACTGTCTAAAATAAGACAAACGTGTTTACTCACCCTCTTATTGTTCCAAAACTTTATCACTTTCATACATTTTTATACATTTTTATCTTTTGTTGTTGTTGTTGTCCTGCCTACTAGGGGACTGCAGTTGAATTGACAATTGCTGAATGCAATTTATTGAAGTTGCCATAAATTATTTGGTTGTGCCCTATTTTTTTCTCTTTTTTATGTTCCCTCATAATCTGTAATTTCCCTCCCTCTTTCTACCACAGATTTTCTGTTCTCTGATGATGTGTTTACTGGCGTGAGGGCGGGACGACCTGCCACTCACATGACATCATCACAGAACTAGCAAACCACAACCATCCAGCATCCAATCAATTCCCGGTGGACAAATCAAGCATTGCCTTAAAAACAATTAGGAGTGAAACTGGTTAACCAACTGGTTGACCTGCTTGTTCCAAAGATTTGATGACTTGTGAGTAAGGTTGGCAAAAAAAGGAAAAAGCAGACTTAACCACGGGGCCAGGAAAGAGACTCAAAGATGAGGCGCGGTCATCATAACCTCAACACTTGAGCTCATCCCCATGTGAGAGACGAAGACAGCATGGTAATGTCATGTTGTTTTTGTTGTTCCTCAGCACTTTCACATTACTCCTTTTTCATTGCAACGTAATTAGCTGACAACTTAATGAATTCACACAAGCTGATACAAGTAATCAAGATGTAATCAAGAATAGGTTACTCATCACTAGGTTACAGCATTACAGTTTACAAAACCATCTGAGGTATTACTCATGGTACTCAGGTGTTACTGTTGTAAGAGTCACTAAGGTGTCAGAGAGGGAAGACCAACACAATGAAACTGACAGTGGCACACCTTTTGTGAGCCATTCTGAGAAAAAAACAAAAGGGAAGAAAAGTGTAGACATTGAGGTGTGAAGCCAAAAGGACCATTGTTTAGGTTTTGCACTAACAAGTGTTGTGGAAATTATTTTCTTAAATGTTTATCAATAAAGAACAAGTGAGATTCTTAAGCTTTATTTCTTGCAAGAAATGGCATTCTCACACACAGACAGCATCTAAGTATGAGAAGGCAACTAAGTGCCTCTCTTCGTTAGTTTATATACTCTCTCTAAACACCCACCTCGGCCTGTTTCCCAGATCCTTACGCTTGGTGACTAAACACAATACAGTAATCCCTCGCCACTTCGCGGTTCAAGTTTCGCGGCCTCTGTGCATCACAGATTTTTCAAAAATATTAATAGAAAAAAAAGCAGCGTTGCTTCATTGTGATGCGAGAGAAATGGTTTCCCAGGATGCCAGACAAAGAGAGAAACTCTCTCAGAGGCTTTGTACACACCCACGGGGACTCAGACAAGACACGTGATTGGTTCCCGGCGTGAGATTGACGAATGAGAGCACGAGTGGAGTGGGAGCCTCTTCGCCTCTCTCAGAAGCAAATGTTGACGATCCAGCGCCGATATCTGACGATGAGGCGCTTCTCGAACTAAACATTCTGGTACCGACACACACATATACAGAAATTCCAAGGAGGGGGGGCAATCCTAATTTGCAGATTTTCAACCATTGCGGAGAGTTCCGCTCCACATTAACCACAATAAACGAGGGATCACTGTATAATGCATTTGGTTTAGGACAGGTAGTTCTGTGCTTGCTATGCAACACATACGAAAACAGAACGTCTAGTTTCTTTGATAAGCTTGCCTACTTCTAAGTATAAGGATTATTAAGTGCATAAGAAATAAAAGAAATAAAATAATTTTAGAAAGCTCTTGGATTTCTTTAAAATGACTCAATTTGTGTTCTGAAGATGAACAAATTTCTTACAGGTTCTTATTCCTGGTGAATAATTACACTATCTATAGCAGCAACTCAACAACAGTGACGCTCTGCATGTGATGGGATTTATTAGTTACTGTAAGAAAGTAGTTTTATTCTTTTTGTCTTGACCTACTTTTTTTTTTTCTTCTTCTTTTCAGACTAGCTCTGGAGTTGAAGCTGAGATGGAGGACCAATATTCAGAGTGGGTGTTACTGTGCCAAACAATACGGATCTGTAACCCTTACCCTGCAAACATGTTGTAAATATGTCTTATGTCTCTTTACATTAGGGATGAAAGCAACAGACCGGTATCACCCTGTGTGACCTCACAGTTAGGGGATGTCAGCACAGCAAAGGAGCAAAGCCATGACCGGAAGCCAGTGGAGAGGGAGTCCCCAGAGAGCCCTTCAGCAATAAAACGATGGGAGATCGGTCCACTTCTCCAGTCTTTCAAATCCAAGATGGCTAGCTTCACTGAGATTGTCATGAGCCCTGTTCGGCTATTTAAGCCTAGTGACTCTCTGTCCTCAATCGTACTTCCTGAACAGAATGTTTTCAACGGCTCAGAGTCAAAATTTGAAAATTCAACCTGTTCAGAGGAGGGCGAGACTGATAATGGTAAATGTAGAAATAGATTGTTTCCAAAAAGGCCTTCTTCAGAAAAGCTGCAGTGCAACACTACTCCAAAACGCCACAGAGTTCCACAGAGACTGAATTTTTGTACAATTTCAAAAAGAAACAACCACGGGCCAGTATTGGATCATATTCAAATGCACAGTGAGGTTGCACCAAATGAAGAAAATCAGATAGACGGTCGTTCAAGCCAGTCACAACAATCCGTCCTTCATGATGTGACTCGTGTTGCCAGTCCTTGTAAAGCACAGAGTCCTTTCCTCAAGACTAGACTAAATCTGTCCACAGACAAATCATTGAGTTCTGCAAGTGCCATGCATGCGTCTAGTCAAGCCAATCTTCAAGCAGATGCGGTTGTTGTCCTTAATCGGCTGTCAGGTGAGAGACAGACCCTTAGCAGTGATGCAGCCTGTGAACATAGTCTTAAGTCCTGCTTTTTAGAAGAGCGATCAAACCCTCTGAAACTAGAGGCAAACAGCAGCACAAACAAAACTTGCTTAAACAAGCCAGATTCTGTAGCCTCCTCTTTTAGCACTTCCTCTAATTTTGACTTGATATATAAAGACACAAGCACAGGTGGTTCATTTGGCAGCGAAGAATCTTATACACAGGTGACCACTAGAAAAAGCCCTAGAAAGAAATGGACAGCTGAGCCCACCCCCAGTGAATTGGTCACTTCTGTGACCGAATCAAAGCCTTTGGATGTCGAGATTAAGGAATCGCAGTCTGAAAATGTTACGGAGTGGACGCACCACTCGGCTGAAGTATCAGACCCTCCGGTAAGCACTTCTGTCGAGGAAGTGAGGGCAAAGAGAAGCAGAGAAGCTCCTCTGACAAAGAAAGACTTGCAGACAAGGAGGAAATATGACATGCAGAATGTTAAAGAGGGAAGAACTACGAGGAGTAAAAAGATCAAAGACAGTGGCTTCACTCTAGAAATAAACCAGGAGGGAGACACAATTAGGCAGGTTAGGAAAAAGAGGAAAGGGGTGTCTGTGACGCTCCCGCTCCAAAACTCCAAAACAAAAGATGTGCCCGTCTGTAGAATTAATACAGCAGATGCTGAGATGCGAAATTCTGTAGAAACCACTGAAGAAATGGGACAGGAGAAGATAAGTCGGTTGAGAAAAAATATAAGATGTAAGATGTCACTGATCCCTAGCAATGAAGGTGATGCCACTGATACATCCTCTCAAAACTGCACACAAAATGTTTCAATTAACAAGAGTATGCAAAGCAACAATAGAAATATCATGAATGGTCCATCAGAATGTTCTGGATTTCAACACCCTTCGCAGCCACAAGACCCTGAGCGGACCTTTGAAGCTCGAAAAACAAGGCGGCATCTTAAAGGTTCAGGTGATGCTTCGCAGAAGAGAAACCTTCGTCCACCCAAGCATAAGTTTGAGGACTACAGCGTGAATTCAGTGGTTAATCCAGCAGGACCTAGTAAACCTTCAAAAATAACACTACTGCACCGCCAACAGTCTATTACTTTGGCTGAGGAGCAGGTGACATTTCTTCCTGGTCTTGAATCAAGAGAAGAAATGAAGGAACTTTTGTCACCTGATAAAACCGCTCCAGTGCATTTAGAAAGAAAACGAACTAGACCCATGAAGAATGCAAACCGACCAAGAAGAAAAGATGCTTCCGTTGCAAAGAGAAATGGTGTTATTGGAGGCAAAGATGAAGCAAAGAGCCAAGAAAAGGCAGCAGAAGCCGTTCCAGTAGTATCGTTGTCAGGTAGCGGCTCCAACCGCCTCCTGCGCAGCTACTCCTGCCCTGAAATCCCATCCCTAGTATCCAGTGACTGTCATTTACCCCGCTCCCACATGCATGACAACAGCACTACCTCACCCAGCAGAAAGAGCTCACAGACTCAACTTCCCATCCACCATCACTCTCCGTCCAAGCGCACTCGCCGGCACACCGTTTGCAGTGTAGAGATTGAGCGAGAAATTGCCCCTTTGTGTCTCCGTAAAGAGGTGTACCCTGCTAGTCGGGGTGGCCCTTTGTGCCCCTCTTCCCCTTATTCTCCCTCCACCTCTCTCACAGCCCTAGCCTCATGTTTTTTGTCCAGTCCTTTAGCGTTCTTGTCTAAAAGCTCAAGCCAAGGGCGTAGTCATGCTAGTGATGCCAGCACTGGCAGCATTTCAGCTGGCTCCAGTTTTGTCGCATCATCCTCATCATCGTCCTCCTCCTTCAGTTCCCCTTTTACTTCCACCCTCACGTCCTGTCATGCTTTAACCGGCCTCTCCTCTGTTGTCACTCCCAGCCCTGAGACACCTTCTGCCTCTGTGTCATCACTCTGCAGGTAATTTATTAGATTCCCTTCCACCTTATCCGAGTATACTTGCTTTTTATTATTCATTATTATTATTATGTGGATAACATGTTGAAATGAAAACGTCCTTTTTTTTTACCATTTCTACCTTTCAAAAATTGTAGGAATTTGAACCATTTATTTTATGCCTTTGAAAGAAGTATCATGCTCAACAAGGCTGCTTATATTTGAATTACTATTGTGAAATATTATTACAATTTAAAATATTCATTATATCTTAAAGTGTAATTTATTCCTGTGTCTCATGATCCTTCAAAAATTGTTTGATTATGTTTATTTGCTGCTCAAACAACGGAGTTACTTAATGTTTTTGTGGAAAATGATTTTTTTTTTCTTTGAAAAAAGATTTTTTTCAAAATCCACTCCATTCGAGTATACTCTCTTTTTATTACCTATTATATATGTAGTATTTTGATGACTGGGGTGCTCTGATCAATTGGATATGTTATTATACATCACATATTATAGATTGGATGCATAACGTTATACAAGTCTTTACTGTCTTACTTGATCATTTTAATGCAATAGTATGTAACTTAATGAATTAATGTCTGGGAAAAATCCTCCGATGATAGTATCGGCCAATGCTGCTTACAATTATCGGCCACAAAAATCGTGATTGAAGGACCATTATTAATTATCTCAGACATTTTTTCCATAAGAAGCAAAACCTTTTTTAAAAAAAAAGTTTTTCAGTAGTTAAAATCTTGCTTTTCTTCCCTCAAGTTCTTTGGAGGGAGAGCATGGAGTGCCTCAGATGGAGTGTGAGGAGGCAATAGAAGAAGAAGAGAGATCCAACTTTGACCTTAAACTCTCTGCAGCCATCTCAGAGGAGAAAGCATTATCAGACTCTGAAATCAAGGTGTGAGGTTACTCTTAACTTTGGTTTGTGGTTTAAAAATATATATACGTTTTCTTAACCCTTAATGCATCTTTGCTTTCTGTGAACAGACTGACATAAAGGATGGTCAGCGAGGAAAGGTGTCCTCTATTCGTATCCGTAAAAAGATCCCAAAGCCTCAGAATAATCTCACTCCAATGGGCCTTCCTAAGGTCATCAGGTATGAATGCATAGAGAAGGCTATTGACTTGGTCATATTTATCTTTAGTTTTTTATCCCTTGCTGAAGCTAATGTGTGTTTACATTTATCTAATCACAGCAAAGATGCACTTCATGTTTTGTGTTTTACAGAATAAAGAAGAAGGATTTTAGTTTGGAGGAAATCTATACAAACAAAAACTTCAGCAAACCTCCTGATGGGTGAGACATTTTCCAAACATGTTTCATTTTCTGGGTAGTTGAGCTTAGGAACCCTTTTATCAACTTACTTGGTTCTCAAGTTTTTCTGGCCAGGCACATCTGATCAGATCAGGCCATCCAAATACACCTGTATTTATCAACATCGCACAGATCTCTTTGAGTGCAAGCTTAAGAACTTTAACACTAGGACGGCAGTGCAGTTACAGTGTACATAGCCAATTATAGATTTAAAACACATGAGAACTATATATGTTTGAAATCATTTTTATGTAAAAACCTAAAACTTTATTGTAAAAACGCTCCCCAGACTGGTTGAATTTTTTTTATTTTATGATAATTTATCTGTCACTCTTAACTCATATTCATAATTTTTAGTACTCACAGACATGGAGATTGATGGAGGGTTGATGTAAATTTATTTTAAAAAACATTAAATTGTAAACTTAAAATGATTATTTGTTTACCTACAGATAACTAAGAACATAAACGCATTAAAACAGATAAACAGATTATGAAATAATAACCTAATCTTTTAAATTAAAGGGGTTGGGCTGACACAAAATTCCTGTTCTAGTGCATTATTTTTTTGTTATTCCATTAGTTTAATTTCATATCACAGTTTGATAACCACTCACTCAATGTTAATAAGTGTACATGGAATACACTTATAATGTATAACTACAATCTTAATAAGTGTACGTAGCATTTTAGGACTTGAATTTACCTTGAAAGCATGCAGTTACATTTTGAGACTTTGGTGAGGTGTTTTTATTCTTTCCCTTTTAACATCTGGTCAATTAAGCTACTATTGCAAACTCTTTCAGACGCTTGGAAACCATATTTGAGGTGCCTCTTAATCGGCGAGATGGCTCTCAGGCTGTGGTGGGCCAAAAAAAGATGAAGCGCTTTGTCAAATTCCCTGAACTGGGTGTTGCCAGGAAGCCCAAGAAACCTCTGGTGGGTGTAATGATAGGGGGTGGAGCCCAGAGGAAGGTAGGAGGGAACCCTGGCATCTGTAGAACCAGACGAGGTGTTGGGGTCTCTTCTAAAGTGGAGGATGGCCTCACCTTGGAGGAACTGGAGTCACTGCTTTGTTCCAAACTCGAGGAGCTTGACACATGGATGGCACTTCAACAGTTAGTGGGCTGAAAGAGAGGTCTTGTTTGATCTGTGCCAAACCATTAGCTTGTGTGTATTATGTTGAAATTTACTGTAAATTCATCAAATCAACACATTTTTTGCAAAGCTGTAGATTATTAGATTACTGGTGTACTGTAAAGATCATCACATTCTTTATATATTCTGCAAGGTATTTTGTAAATTGGTCTTATTAACTAGAAACACCCTTCAGATGTAGTAACTGTGCTTTGTTTTGTCCTTTTTGTAACTGTACAAAGGAAGAGCACTTGTTTACAGTAATCTGTGACGCGTGTATGTGTGTGTCTATATATATGTATATACACACACTCACACATCTAATTCCTGTTTGGCACGTCTTTGTATCAGAAAGGGTTTCAGTGTCACCAGATCACCGTTCATCTCCAAGTATCTTTCACATTAAAACTTCTTTGGTTCAGTTAAATGCCTTATTAATACATTCTTAGTATGGTCTGTGTGTTTCATTATAAAGGAGACACCACAAAGGCTTTTACAAAGTTGTAGCGGCAACATTGAATTCAGAGAGTTACCAGCAAGACAAAAGTTTGCATTGTTCAGTTTTAAATGATGCTTTTTGCTTCTCATAGAAGCATAAAGCATTTAAATGTTTCAATGCATTCTGTGCTTTTACTCAGGTACTCTAAATATGGTCCATTCACTTAATTTAGACTTTCCTTGTTCTTCTTTGATGCAGTGACTTATAATACTGCTTAATGTGTTTGAACATGTTGAATGGTTTGTGTGTAAAATTGTTGATAGATGTCTAGATTCTGTATTTCAAACAGAATACAATTGAGCTTTTTGTATATCAGTGTTTTTTTTTCTTTCTCCAAGTTGTTTGTGTTGAAGTTCACAAAGAACAGGTGTATTTTGACTGTTACACGTTTTATTACAAATCCAACTTACAACTTACATAAAAAGCACAACACATTGAAGTGACTTCCAAGAACAGAAAGTTAATAATGTAACCACATCTAAACATTTGACTGTCATGTTCTCTGAGTGTCTCTGTTTCATTTCCAGTTTTCAATAAGAGACTAAATAAAAAACATTTTGCTGAAATATAGAAGTAGTTTTTATCTGTATAGTGTTGTTTGTGTTTATGGCTCCACTTGCAGGATGTAACAGATTCCTGAAAGTATAATTGTTTTACTTATCAGTAGGATCAAAATATGTGTTGTTACTACTAAAAGCATACACTTTGAAAAAAAAAAAAAAAACATTTTTAGCAAAGGTTGAGCTGTTAAATTGTTTTAAAATTAGGTAGTAACTTTTGGACATTTGATCCAGACTAATGGCAAGCACAATTCAAAACCCTCAATAAATTGAAATAATGACAAACTTATTGTTATTGGGTACGATTTTTTGGGCTGTTCAGATGCAGTCCAATGTGAGCAATAAAACATTTGTTTCTGCACTCGTAGTTCATTTAGCTGTAGAAAAGCTTCTGCGATGTCAGTCTATGAATGTCACAATATAGGACATCAATCCCACCAGTAATGGTAAGATGAGAATTAAAACCACCCAGGCTATAATGGATGCAATTCCCCATTTACAAGCTTTGTTGGAGTATGTCTTAACCTTTTGCCGTGTTTCCGTAGAATTGCCATTTTGAAGTCTTTTTCTTGTCTCTCGAGCCTTGAAAAAATGAGGAAAGAAGGTGTCAGGTTTCACAATATTTTTTTTTTCTTTTGATTTTTAGATTGAAATAGTGTCAGCATACATTTCTTTCATCACTGACTACAGTTCTCAGGTTTCATAATATTCTTTTGTGTCTTATGTCTCCTCTTTGCCAACAGTATCTGTTATTGGCAATAGATCTCAGTCTGTTTACAGAAACTTTATAATGAAATAGGATTGTCATGAAATTACTTAAGAAACCCACATGAAGTATGTATTTTCATTGCACATATTGTGTTTGTCTACACTCCCTCAACTTTCACTGAGACTGCATGGGTGGATTAATTAAAAGTTAAGTTCAATTTTACATGGAGATTAGTGATACTACAATGTTAGTTCTGTAGTACAATGGTACATTACTGACATCGCAATAATACTGTATTAATATGCTATAATTACCTTGACAGAGTACATAAGGGACATGATTCCAAAGCAGGAAAGGCCACATATGATGCTGCATATAGCCAATTTCCGGTGGTCTGTGTCATTACAATTGATGTGCGAGTCAGCCCTCCTTTCAGGCTGTTCATTTAAAGAAATGTTGACCTTCACTTCTTGAGGATTGTTCTCACTCATCTCTGTTAAGAGTAACAAATAACAGTATAAATGTAGTGAAGTCTAGATGGAAGTCATTTTTACATTACTGTATTTCGATGGCTTTATATTATAATGTACACAGTGTAGTGTAGATGACTAAATTCTGTTGGAATCAAAGGCTTAAAGGTAAAGGCTCAGCGGCCAAGCAAGATGAACTGATTTAAAACAAGATGAACAGGTTCAGGAACTGTTGTGCTTTCAGTTTAATAGGGAGTTTTATATATATATATATATATATATATATATATATATATATATATATATATATATATATATATATATATATATATATATATATAATAATTGTCAGAGTAAGAATAAATGCATATTATTAGACTTTAACAGGGATTTCACTAAATTGCCTGAAAGCATTCAAGATGAAGTGAGTTTTTATCATCTCCTATTGTCATGGAACTTGAAAAACCGGTATGGACCAATAGTTTGAGCCTAACAAGCGCTATTTGCCAATCACTGTTGTTTATTATTTTATTAGTATGAAAAGCCATTTCTTTATCACTCTCAAAGTTTCTGAATGACAAATGCATGGACTGAATAGTCATTAATAGACTCATTATGAATCTAAAATCTTAGTAATGTAAAGTCTGAATCCAAAAATATATTTTTTTGAAGGAAGTTGCAAATAAAAAGTAAATTACTTACAGACTCGCTCAGATTTGATCTTGAGGGAAGAAGGGTGTAAAATTCCTCCGCTCGACCAGAGATACCCAACTCTGGTGTTTTTGCTTTGAAAAAAAATTTCTGGTGACCAACGCTTTGCCAATTATTCTTTCAGTTCATGTAGGAGTTGTAGCGTCCTGTGACAAAACTCACATGTTGTTGTCATAACAAACTTCCTCTTTTTGTTAGTTTTATGTGTCAGATATTTAAGTCAGCTTCTTTAGTTCCAGTTAAGACCTTTGAGGAGGTAGACAGAGAGTGAGAATGTTTTGAATCTAGTAAAACACCACACCTCCTTTTCCCTCCTCCTACATTGTCATATTCAATTCCACACAGCTTGAAATACTTCCCCTCACATTCTTATACTCCTACGTTTATCAGTCTGTTTACCACACCTTGTTTCACATGAATCATGATTAGCTCCTGCAGACTTTGTAACAGAGAAGCTTTGACTTCATGCCACACTGTTACTCATTTTCTCTCTCTCTCACCTTTTCTTTCTCTTTCTTTTTAGACATCCTCACAAGATTGAAGTTCCTGACATGTAAGCTGAGGTCCATTTCTCTTAAATGTGGCTTGATTTAGTGCCTGTCATGTTTCATGGTCATTCATGATCGTGGTTATTGTTGTTGTTTTACAGACAGGGCCTGAGATTTAGATTAAGTAAGTAAGTCTGTTAGAGTAAGAGTTAGAGTAAGTCTGCATATTTCAGATGACATGCTCAAGTCCAGGCATGCGGGTATTTCAATTGTTACATCAACTCATCCCATGTTTTCTTTTCTAAAACCTTGAAAACTATTTATTTGGATTAGCCTTTCTTCCCCTTACTGACTTCAAGACCCCCTGTTGTCCACAACAGTATTCAATAGTTCAATGACTTTTCCAGCTGTTTGTGATTTACATGATAAAGATTTTTGTATAAATATTTCTACTTAATAAAATATTGAAAAGCTTGGCAAAACTAGAAACATATACACTACTTTTCAAATGTTTTAGATCACTTAGATTTATTTAACCCAAAATACTGTACAGCAAAAACATTTCTAATTTGATATATTAAAATGTAATTTATTCATCAAATCAGCATAATAGAATGATTTCTGAAGGATCACGTGACATTGAAGACTGGATTAATGATGTTGAAAATTCAGATTTGATCACGGGAATAAATGACATTTTAATATGTATTAAAGCAGAAATAGTTATTTTAAATGTTAAAAAATATTTCATATTATTAGCCTTCTGTTTTTGCTGTATTTTGGATCAAATAATGCAGCCCCGGTGAGCACGAGAGACTTCACTTAAGAAACATAAAAAAATCGTACCGATCTAAAACTATACAACTACATATAAAACTATATTTTATTGTGTTGATATTTTATAAAATATCAGCACAATAATTTTTTTTTTGTTGTTTTAATAATTGTTTTGTCTTATTTTAAAGCTGGTGGGTCCGTCCCCCTGGTTGAGAACACGATTTTTTTTTAACCTAAATTAAAAGTAGCAGTAATAAATTCTGTAATTGTCTCTGTCAGTGGACAATTCACTCTGTCTTCCCCCCCCCCCCTCCTTCTCAAGAGCCAATTAGAAGCCGCGACGTACCCCTGACGTGGCGATACAGTCTAAACACGGAAGAGTGACGCTCGTGCGAGGTGGGCGATTATAATACATCTCAACTGAAACTCCTTTAAATGTTATTGCAATTTCAGTCTTTAGCATGTTAAACTGCTCAGCGTGTCAACACATAGAATGCACCACTGTATTCATATATGACTTGTTAAATTATGTGTACGAGCTGCATTGTGTGAGAGTGAAGACTTTTACACTCAGCTGTAACCAAAGTAAAAGCCTTGTTTTATTTCACTTAGTAGCTCGTGTGATGTGCAGATGGCAGAGATGGAGGACTATGAAGGGGTGATTGCGACAGAGCGTTATGGCTCACAGGAGTCTTGGAAATACCTGTTGAAGAACAGGAGGATGAAGAGACAGAAGGATCCAGTGGGCGGCGGACTGGCGGGAAATTCAGTCTCTGGCGTGTTTAAAGTGCGTGACTCATGAAAGTCTTTCAGAACGAAATAAACTCTCTGAGACGTCACTGTGATTGTCATTGTGATCTCTCCTCTCCCAGAGTGTTTTCCTGCCACAGGGATATCCTGAGAGTGTCAGTGAGGATTACTTACAGTATCAGCTTTGGGACACCATGCAGGTACACGTCCTATAGATCAGACATATTCCACCCCGTCACTGAACAACATATTTCCCTCAACACTGGAAGTTACATAAAAATAGCTTAGAACGTTTACTTATTATTTGGATCCAAATAATACACAGCCATGTGTTTACAGCTGTAGTTTCCATTTAAAATGACATGAAAAGATAGTAACGGAGGAAAGTAAGTAGTAGAGGAAAAAGAACAATCACAAGAACCTTTTCATTCACCACCCCCGGCTGGTGGAATGACCTCCCTGCCCTCATCTGGAATGCAGATTCCCTATCAAAGTTTAAAAAGACTACTAAAAACACACCTTTTCCATGAGCACCTAACATGACACACACCTCACACACAAAATAACACTCTTTCTTTCTCTATTCCCCATGCTTGTGCTACTTGTGTTCAGAATGTTTGAAACTTTGTATTGTAAGCGCTCTTATGTGTTTTGTATCCTTTGGACAAATTGCTTCTATACTCCTCAAATTGTAAGTCGCTTTGGATAAAAGCGTCTGCTAAATGAATAAATGTAAATGTAAGTAAGTTTTCACACACACACACACACACACACACTAGCATCATAACACTGTCTTTTGTTTTCCAAGGCATTTTCCAGCTCTCTGTCCGGCACACTCGCTACTCAGGCTTCACTGAGGGGTGTTGGGGTTGGAAATCAAGAAGCAACAGTTGCAGCAGCCACAATAACATGGCTGCTTAGGGGTATGTGCATGAAATACTGATGTTTGTTTCTCAAGCGCATACTTTTCTGAGCATTTTCTCTCATTGTTCAGATGGAACAGGGATGCTTGGAAGAATACTTTTTGCCTGGCTCAAAGGGTTAGTATTTTGCATTTCAGGTTGTGAATGTTTTTTTCTATAGTATTTAATTGTTACCCTGTGTTTCAGGAACAAGTTAGATTCTGAAGCCAAAAAATGGAGGTACAATGTTCTGATTACTTTAAAGTTTTAGTTTGAATAGCCATTTTTATGGTGATAATTTTCTTACAAATTTGAAATAAATATTTGTCTTTTCAGGCTCTTTGCTGACATTCTTAATGACGTGGCAATGTTCATGGAGATTGCAGCCCCGCATTTCCCTCCTTTTTTTATTATAATCGTCTGCATTGCTGGAATATTTAAAGTAAAATATTAATGTCAAAAAGTTAACATGACTATGCCTAAATCATCATCTGTTTGATAAGGAATATCTAGGGTTATTCTTCTATTTCTGTCATTCCAGTCCATTGTAGGAGTTGCTGGTGGAGCAACAAGAGCTGCGTTAACTGTCCATCAAGCTCGCAGAAACAACATGGCTGATATCTCCGCTAAAGATGGGAGCCAGGTTATTATTCACTTTCTCTCATATGCTAAATAGCCTAAAATTCCCCGTGAATGTGGGAAATTGATGTCATGTGTGTCAGTGGTGTTGTGTATGAATGTAAAATTTCTCTGCCTTTATTCCTGGTAAGGAAACGCTGGTGAACCTGGCCGGATTGCTGGTCAGCTTGGCGCTCATCCCACTTGTAACAGATAACCCACTGTGAGTTTCACCCTATCATAAAAGACACACTGCGAGTGTGTGCCAGCTACTGTACTGATTTGTGCTCTTTCGTGCAGGCTGACATTCATCCTGTTCTTCATGTTCACTGTTCTCCACCTGTTTGCCAATTACAAAGCTGTTCGTTCGGTTGTTATGGAAACTCTTAATGAGGCTCGCTTGTCCATAGTCCTCCATCACTACTTGCTGAACGGTCAACTGCTCAGTCCAAAGGAGGCCAATCAGAGGGAGCCTGTGTTCTTGTGTATGGTTTTACAACCTAATCACCTTTTCTTGTTCATTTCAGGATGAATGTGATTAGGGTCAATCATTATGCGTCTAATCAACAACATATTCTTCTTTACAGCGCTTGGAAGGACCATTCCCATCAAGTTGGGTGTGAGGCTTGGAGACATTGTTCAAGAGTCAGTGCACCAGTTTTATATTCATTCACGGATTCAAAAAAATATTGTTGTGGAAAATCTGGTGGCTGTTAAAATTGTCTTGATTATTTAAAGGCCAGGAGAACTGCAGCAGGCGTTGAAGAACAACAGCAAACCCTATCTCATTGGAATCAAAAATGGTACAAAAAACTACCCAATTCTGCTATTCAAGTAGAGGAATTGAGTAATAAAATTATACTAATTAATTTATGCTTAATTGTTACTCGGGCAAAATGATGATAGATTTATGAGGTTTTTTTTCTTGCCAGGTACCATCGGTGTTTGTCTGGGAAGTGATGCTTCTGTGCATGATGAGATTATGGCAGCGTGTCAGGGTTTGTGTCTCCGTATTGTGCTAGAAAACCGTTCCTCTCTGGGTGGTGCACTCAAACAGCTTTCAAACACTAAGGGTGAGCACTCGTACAATTGTGAAAAAAAGAAAGACCTTCATTTCATCTGTCTCTGAATGGCACGTTCTGATTGAGAGATGGTGTCCTCTTTTCTGTGCCACTGGCTTTTATCTTCTAGATCCATGGGAGTTAGTATCACTGAGTCATAAGATGATTGATCAAATGTTCCACACATTTCTAAAAGGTAAGAGTAATTTGTGTTGTAATAAGGAATATATATTTATTCGCAATCAAAGCCCAAATTAATAATATGGGAAATTTCTTGAAATGTTTTGCTTCACTCTATCAGAACTGGATCAAGCGAAGTGGCAGACAGACCGGACACTATTGGACTGGAACGAGTGGCGTGTGGAATGGAGGAAAAAGAGAAGCTGAAGCAAATTGTTATAGAAGAGATAGGTTTTGTTTTGACTGATATTCACTTTGAATCATCTGGCTTTTTTATTATTTGCCAGAGCTGTGTAACTGAAATATATAAATTAGTGTCTGAAATATGTACTGCACATATAAAAACAATGAGAATAGGGTTGGAATAGCAATCATGTACTCTTATATAGCCAACAACAAAGATCTAAAAAACAGTTACTGAAAAGAAAGTTTATGCTTCCTTATGTTTTTTTTTTCTTACCCAGTATTTTTATTTGGCAAAGATGCATTAAATTGATCAAATATGAAAGACTTCTATTTCAAATAAATGGTGCTTTTTTTGTCTGTTCATTAAAGAATCTTGAAATTTATCAGTGTACACATTTTCAACATTCAAGACAGTAATAAATGTGGCTGGATTTGCTGAATTATTTCTAAAGATTATGTGAGACTGAACACTGGAGTAAATGATGCTGAAAATTCAACTTGGACATCAGAGGAATAAAATGCAAATATTTGATGTTTGTATTTTAAATGACAAATTGATATTTGTATGTTACAAAAAGAAAAATTAAAATACAAAACTTTTGATTTGCAATATTTCACAATATTACCGGTACTGTTTTTACAGTGTCTTGATTAAATATTAGTGAACTGCCTAGGTTACTAATGTAACCCCCCTTCCCCAAAAGAGGGAACAGAGATGATCCGTTGGACTGACATAATGGGGTCTTACCTGTAGTGTCGTTAGTGTCGAACATGACTGACTCAATGGAAACTGTCATTTAAAGATATGAATGAATGTTGTGATTCAAAGTCAGCATGTGAAGTAACAATGGAGTGATTTTTTTTCTTCCTCATTCCTGATTTCATTCCTATTTTTTTGCATGTTTGTCACACTTTATTGTTTCAGATCATCAAACAAATATTAGTCAAAGATAATTTTCACAAAGCACTTTTTCACACAGGGCCATGTAGGTTTTGTTTTTGGTAAGATAAATTTTGTTTCCACAAGCTTAATTTAAAAACTGCATTTTGTGTTTACTTGAGTTATCTTTGACTAATATTTAATTTAGTTTGATGACTATAACATTTACGTGTGACAAACAAACAAAAAATAAATCTCATAGACAGAGATGATGTCTCATAGCATGGAGATAGCATAACAGACAACCCAGCAAAGCTCACAGTGCTGCTCCATAATGAACCTTCCTCAAGTGTCTTCTGAGATTCTCTGTTCGATTGAATCTTCGTCCACAGAGAGAACAATTATATGGCCTTTCTCCTGTATGAATGCGCTCATGCTTTTTCAGATCAGCTAAACGACTGAACCTGAACTTACAGCACTTGCAAACAAAAGGTCTTTCATTTGAATGGCACACAAAGTGAGCCCCGAGGCTGGAGGGTGTCGCGAATGTCTTACCGCACACGTGACAGCTGTGCAGAACCTCCCTGCTCTCACTCATGCTCGGGGTTCTGTGAACATCCCCCATATGGACCGTATTCTCTACACGTGACTTAAGAATGGGTTTAGAAGTAGAATTGAGTAATTTACACGGCTTGCTATAATGGACAATGTTGGAAAAGGTGGAGACAGGCTGCTGGTTGTGTTCATTTGCTAGAGGAGCATCCTGCATGTGAACAACAGGAGCTTGTGTTGTCATATTGTCTGTCTCCTCCATAACAGAACATTCCAGAAGCTCTGACTTCGATTCCACCTTGATTGTGTGTGAGCCCAATGAGGTTTCGTTTTTGTTAGTAGACACTGAAGCATCTCTGCTGTCATGTGAAGGGTTGGGGATTCTTCTCAGAAGGGAGAGGGGTCTTTGATTCGTCAAAGAATAGTCACTGGTCCCTTGCAGAAAATTATGTTGGTTGTCCAGAGCAATATCATCTAAAGCTAGCTTTATGTGAACAGGATTATCATTCAGAATGTCCTCACTCACTACTGAATCTCCACGAAGAACGAGATCTTCCTGCACATGATCCTCCCCTGAATGAGGCTCATCATCTCTGGGAAAAGGGGCTTTCAGGACTTCATCTAAAATATAAAAGAAGTTGCCGGAGAACTTTTACATGAAAAGAGCAATGTTTTTTCAGCAACTATTAGCAACTCTTCACATTCTCACCTGAAGCCCTAGTTGTCCTCTCCTGGAGTTCTTTCAGCTTCTGCTGGAGGCTCTGGTTCTCCAGGCGTGTTCTGGCAGACTCCTTCTGATACTCTAACATAGCCTGACCCATGAGCTGCAACACCTCCTGAACAGCAGCAGTGAGGAGCTCAGCTACATTTGTGACCAGGAGATCCATCTGTGACATTTTGTTAGGACCTGCTCCGAGTGAAAAGAAGATAAAGGATCAGTTCTCTCAAAAATTCTGTCATCGCTTACCCACCCAATGTCATGCTAAACATGCATTTCTTTTGTGGAACATAAAAGAAGATAATCTGAGAAGTGTCTCAGTGTTTTTTTGTTCAAAGACTGTCTGGTGACCAACATTCTTCAAAATATCTTCTTTTATGTCCAGCCGATCGAAGTCATACAGGACTGAAAAGACAAGAAATTACAGATTTTTCGTTTCTGGGTGAAGTATCCCTTTAATGAAGTGCTAGTTTGTTCACACGTCTGCCTCTAAACCATAACAATGAAAATAAAACTAATGCAGTGACAACAATGTATTACATTAAAATTTGGTACTGTAGTGTATATAATAATGACGTCAAAATATATAAAATGACACAATAACACCTACCTTTCTGTTTTCAAGAGCAATAAGAGACTATAAATGAAGCTTCACTGTCAGCAACCTAAACCGTGAACTAACGTCCGAAAACAAGAAGTCTTTCATGATATGTATATCTTCATACTACACCGTATGCCGTTGTATTTCCCTTCGTCGAGACTGACTGTGATCCCATTGTTATTTCCGCTGTTCGTGTTGTGAAAACGCTAGCCGGTGACGTACTACTTCCTTTAATACGAGCGCGCGCTGTTTCCTGCGCGTGTTGCCAAATATTCGTTACGCTTTAGCCGTTTACTCTGTTTCCATGGCTACAACAAATGACCTGTAACGTGTTTCTCTGGTAATTTAATTAGCAGAGTTATTCCCCCCACCATCTTAAAGGGAACAAAAATTGGTGAACTATCATAATTTACTCGCTCTCGTGTTGCTTCAAACGTTTTCTTCTGTGGAACAAAAGATTAAAATGCATGTTTGAGCAGTTTAAACTGAAATAACTTGCAGGGATATATCTTAAAATAGGCCAGTGCCATAGTTTTATTTCAAGATGTACACCAGTAATGTTTAATTCTAAGGCATATTTATAAAAAAACTACTTAAATGTTCTAATTTAACAAAGGCCTAATCCTGGCTTAATCTAAGTCCTGTCTGTGAAACCAGACCTGTGTTTTCTCCAGACAATGGCATTCTTCAGTATCTTTTTGTGTGTGATTTGTGTGGGTGAGTAAACAATGAGAGTATTTCCTCCATTGTTTATTAATATTTATATCCCATTAACTCACAAAGCTTTATCGATTTAAACAGTGACTAAATTTATTTTGGAGGGGAGACAGAGAAAATCAAGTGCAACACATGCAACTGACATATCATAATATATTCTGTGTTAAATCCACTATGTGGAGCTTACAGGTGCATCATGGTAATTCTATGAGCTAAATTAAGCTATTCTGGCAGCTCACAAATTACACGCTGCAATATTTAGCAAAAGACATGCTATAAACTAAGCTTCCACTTAATAGTTTTTGTTGTAAACATTTGAAAAAATAATATTTGACAATGAAGGGTAAATATGTAATTTACTGTAATGTGTCTGTTCCAAAATACAAGTTAGTCTCACTTGAGCTAATAAAATATTCTTTTAACTTGCAGTGACTTTGGCTAATGACAAATAGGGCTGGAAATACATATCTGGTTAAAAGGAAATAAAAAGAAACAAAAAAATAGTTTTTGTTTTTTCACATAAATGTATATCAAACAGTTCTCTAAAATAAAGAGATCCAATGGTTATTTTTTCTGCGACTAAAAACAACAGTAAAAACAATTGCCATTTGAGTACTTGACTCGAGATAAATTAGGTGATAGGATTTCATATGCAACAACTCTACGATGCATGTTGAAATGCATTAACCATGTTTCGAAAAACTAGACTAGGACAGTTAAGTTAACTAGAAACGTTTTAAGTGCATCATGTGACAAACACGATACAGTTAGGATTGCAGCCTTACTTGTAACTTATTGTAACAATAAAATGCTTTCCTATTTGGTAAGCTTTTCTAATAGTGACCAAGACCTGCTAAACTACAGCAAACCGTGAAGAGCATGCAGATTATTGTCTTATGTTCCTTTGGGTGGGCTCCACTTCAAGGCCGTAGGGTCAATAGTCTTGCTGCTTCCACGTTTTGCCTCTTTGGTTTTCCAATCATCAATCAGATCCTAAAGACCATTCAATTATTTAGATGGATTAAAAACCACTGAATAAGATTAAAGAATCCTATAATGCGTGTAAACAGACTGTTACTAAAATCCATACATGCATTACATAACAATTACCTGTCTTTTTAAAATAAGGTGCTTTCCTTTCCAGTACTTCAGCATCTGGAGTGACTGTAAAGTGCTGACAATGTCTACAGGATTGACAGCTGTTTCTTGACTGATTTCTGCTCGCAAGTGATAATATATGAGAAAGACAGACAACAATTAGAAACAAAAATGTAAGATTTTTTAAAAATGTTTCTGAAATAATTAGTCTCATATGGTCACCAAGGCTTCATTTATTTAATCAAAAGTACAGTAAATGTAATTTATTTCTGTGATGGTAAAGCTGAATTTTCAGCATCATTACTTCAGTCTTCAGTGTCATGTGATCCTTCAGAAATCATTCTTATTATCATCACTATCATTGTTGAAAACAGTTGTGCCGCTTAATATTTTTGTGGAAACAAAATTTCAAAATTTTGATTTCAAATAGAAATCTTTTGCAACATTATTAACATATTTACCATAACTTTTGAGCAATTTAATTGTCTTTCTTTCTGACCAGTAGTGCATGTAACACTAAGTACCTTTAATGGAGATTTCTTTTCCCTGGAAGGTGTGCAGGTAGCGCAAGAGCACTTCTTTCCAGTAGCTCCTGTAACTGATGAGGCCGAGATCAGAGAGAGGCCGCTCAGGAGAGCCGACCTTCTCCTCTACTTTGGACAGCAGGTAACCTGTGAAGACAAGAGCCATTCACACGTGAACGTTAACTCTTTCGTTAATAACAGCATCCAAAAGTACACTTGATCAAATAGTAAAGAAGCAATTTTAACACATTCTTTGCCTTTAAAAAAACCCCCAACATAACATAAATGATGCATACTATGGTTGCTATTATAACTTTTTAAATCACCTATTTGAAAAGACCAATCTTTCGTTTAAGCTTAAATACAGAAATGACAAAACGTAGATATAAAAGATCTAGATCTACTTCACTCACTGAAATCAATCAGCATCTTGCCATAACCCTGCCTCATATACTGTGGCATGGTCAGGATGCAGGAGACATTGTAGTTCAGGAATGAATTCTTTTCCTAAACCCAAATACGTATTTTGATTACCACAAAAGCATCACCTCCAAGTTCACTGAAGTTTGTGGTGCACTGGATTCACTAACAGAGTACCTTGGAAAAGTATCCTACAAGATGGCAGCCGGTATTGTCAGCTTCCGTCATCACATAGAAGAGGAATGGCTCCACATCGTAATACAGTGTTTTGTGGTCCAGAAAGAGTTTGGCAAGCAGACACAGGTTTTGGCAATAAATCTGCAAACAGAAAATCCTGGTGTCAGCGAGTCAGTCACACATTAATGTGGCCTGACCGAAGAAAAAAAAAAAAAAAAAAAAAAAAAAAAAAAAATTCGGACAACTTTGGAAGGTCTACCTTGTTCTTCTTGCCATCCACTTCAAAAACGGATATAGCCCCTTTTCTGTAAATCTCATCACCTGGTGGATGTTTCCACACACATTTGGCCTGATCGCAAGTGAAATATGACAGAGTTGTATGTGTGAATGGAAAAACACACACAATATGATTTAGCAAACAATTTATTCTCCTTTTAATTTGATCAGTTCAAATGTAAACCATATGACGAAAAATGTACCATATGACGTCGCAGAATAGTCTGACTCTTCATATATTTTAGGCAGAACTCGCACATGTAGAGACGACCGAGGCGGGCGTACTCTTCAGGGTACGGCGAGTGGTACCAGGTGTCCAACTCGTAGCGGCCGAACACAATGGCCTTGATCATGTTGCCGCCCTCTGTGGCCTGTCCCTCGAGCCTGAGTTTTTCCTGCAAGGACCAATGAATGGTGAGAAAAACACAGGTCTGACTAGAGGGAATGACCACATTGAGTTATAAGGAAAATACCCTGAGGCCTACCACAGGTTGAGGATGCAGCAAAATGTACACTTCTGTTCAAAAGCTTGGGCTCAGTACTTTTAAAGAATGAAATAAAAACTTTAATTCAGCAAGGATGCATTAAATAAATCAGAAGCGACAGAAAAGACTTTTGTACAATCATCAAATAATCCTGAAAAAATGTATCACGGTTTCAAAAAAAAAAATTAAATTGTTTTCAACATAGATAATACTACGTTTCTTTAGCATCAAATCACTGACGCTGAAGACTGATGATGCTGAAAATTGCATTCAAATAAAAAAACTTTTCATTTAAATTATATATAACTGTTTTTGCTGTAGTAGATCAATTGAATTTAAGATACATTTTTATTTAAGATAAATGCAGCCTTGGTGAGCATAAAATACATCTTTCAAAAACATTTTTTTAAAGTTACTAACCCTCAAATCTTTGAATGGAAGTGTACATTTTCAGAGATTGTCCTAATTAATGCACAGAAGGCACTGTAGAAATTAAAGTTAAGATAGAAATCAGCTAGAGAAAAGCATGTAATGTCAACTCAAGTTAAGAGTATTCTTTTCTCTTAAAGGAACAGTTCAACCAAAAATAATTCTGTCATTACTTACACACCTTCTTGTTCCAAATTGTTGTCCAGTCAAGCTCTAAAAGAAAATGCATACTGGTTTGAAATGTCATAGTGATTAGTAAATGACAGAATTTCCATTTTTGGAGTTGTCAGTCCCTTGACAGGACAGATAAAGTATTGTGCTCAAAAACTTTGAGTGACACTCCATGCTACAGATGAGAGACTAGCAGCAGTTTGGAGGCTACAGTGGAAGAGAGTCCAGCGCGAGTCCATTGCATATCCCAGAATTCAGTGGTGTGAAGGCTCATCCCACCTGCGATCTTTACAGACTCATGAAAATGAGAGGGGAAAGGAGAAAACAAGAGGGCAGAAATGTGATGGGTCTTCTCTCTTACAAGATCATCCGAAGCACATGCCTGGGCTTTTCTAAACAGCTCCAGATCATAGTCACTTGTGATGTTCTCCAGCAGAGGCTCACGATTGCTTCCATGGGACGGTCTGTGCTCCTGGAACGTCAAACAAGAGCTCAGAGATTGCATCTGCTAAGGAATGTCATCATTCTTTCTTCATACATGGAAAAAGACACCCACCATGTACTTGTCTTTTTGTGAAACAGAGTTCCTCTTCCTCCTCATCTCTGTCACCTTCTCTTTATAGCGCAGATGTCTCTCTGTCTGGGCCTGGAGGGGCGGTAACTCAGAAAATGTGAGTGTTAAACTATTTACACACACAAAGTTTACTGCACATACAACCTGAAAGTAGCTCTTAAAGAATGCATACAACAGGGATCATTACTAGGGCACATACCGGTTCACGAGTGAGAACGTTAAATACTTGATGTGTTGCTTTACCTGTTGCCGAGCAGAATGACGGTTTTCATCCTGCCGCTGTGAAAGCATCCTCTCTTCCACATGTTTGTCTCGAGAGCTTGCCTTCACCTGAGTAAAACGTTTGATTTGTAGGCAAACCGTGCAGTTTCAGCAAAATATAATCTGGCTAAAGGTTTAGACCAAACACACTAATAACCCTTACCTTACACTCGTCTGCTGAAAGGTTATGGTACAGTGGACATCCCGATATTGAAAAGTGCCTTTCATGTTTCCCTGTCAAATGCCCTGAAAGAGGAATGAAAGTTGAATTTAAATGTTTGAGTGTTTAAATACTGCATTTAAAAAAAAAAATCTGTACACAAAGATTATTATAATATTTTTTTATTAATACAGTACATGAAAGAATAACACAAATACACTACCATTCAAAAGTCAGTAAGATTATTTTTAAAGAAATTAATACTTTTATTCAGGAAGGACACATTAAATTGATTTAATGCACAGTAAAGTGCAAAGGTTTTCTATTTAAAATAAACACTTTTCTTTTTAACTGTCTATTTACAAGAATCCTGAAAAAAATGCACCGTAGTTTCCACAAAAATATTAAGCAGCACAACTGTTTTCAACACTGATAATAATAAGAAATGTTTCTTGAGTAGCAAGAATGATTTTTAAAGAATCATGTGACACTGAAGACTGGAGAAATAATATTGAAAATTCAGCTTTTACAGCACAAGAAAAGTACATTTTAAAATATATTCAAATTGTAAAACCCATTTAATCATTTAGCAGTCGCTTTTATCCAAAGCAACTTACAAATGAGGAGAGCAATAGAAGCAAACCAACAATAGGGCAACAATATGTTAGTGTAAGAAAATAGAATATGTCAGAAAACAGAATAGTAAGTGTTAGAAAAATATGTCTTCAGCTGTTTCTTGAAAATGGCAAAAGACTGGGCAGTTTGGGCTGAGATAGGTACCGTAGGTCACTGGAACACAATATTTCACAATATTCCTGTTTATGCTATATTTTGGATCAAATAAATGCAGCCATGGTGAGCATTACATATAGTAATGACAAAAAACCTTTGACCCCAAAACTTTTGAATGGTATTGTAAATATTCTTAAAAATTAAAATAGAGAACCTGGAATCCAATTACCAAGTGAATTACAACCAGGTGTGGGGCACTTCATGTTAAAGTTGTAGCTCTCATGAAAGCGCCGTCTTTTGGGTCGGTGAGCAAGGCCAGATTCTTTCAGTGACAGTTCCTTTGCCAGGCTCTCATCATGAGACACATTTGGGCTGGACATGTCAATGTCAGACTCAGAGGAAGGAGCATTGCCCGTGGGCGTCCTGGGTGGGGACTCATCATGGTCTGTGCTTTGCTTAATGTCTGGATGACCAACACAACAGGAAAAACCAGACCGTGTAAACTTTAAGAATGTGATAAGGTATATTCTAATCATTACGTGAAAACTAAATATTAACGAACACTACAATAACTGTGTAGCCAACTACAGGGGAAAGGGAGAATGAAATGATACCGTAACAAGATGAGGTTAAAGTGAAGGTATAGTTTACTACATACAGTATAATCCACATCTCTCAAAAGTTGGGATTATAATGTCGATAATAGTTATCAGTAATCTACAGTATAAAAATTAAATATATGACAATTAATCTTCTAAAAATAATTTAATTTAATTATATAATTATAATATGTTAATTGTTGTTGTCCTAGTGTGATTTCATGTCAATATTAACAAAAAGTACACTTTTTTACTTTCTCAAGACAAATTAGTACATTTTCCTTACCAGTAATTTCAAAATCAAGTCAAATTTCAATAATTTCAAAAGGCATAATGAAATCACTATAGGGTAGTTTTATTGATGCTTGAGCTAAAATATTTATAAAAGCAAATTAAACTGAATATACTATTTTAGGGTATTTATTTATTTGTTAACAAAACTAAATAAATGGAAAGTGGTGCATATGAATTCAAATTATAGTAAATGACAATGGAAAAATGTATGAAATGAGATATTAAGAAATTTCAATGCATTAACTAAACAATTCAATTTGTACATCTTTCCAAATAATAATGAAAATGATATAAACTACCGTTCAAAAGTCTGGGGTCGCTAAGATTGTATATATTTTTGAAAGAAGTCTCTAATGCTCACCAAGGCTTCATTTACTATGATATGATACAAACGTTAATATTGTGAAATTTCATTACAATTTAGAATGACTTTTCCATTTTACATACATTACAAAATGTCATTTATTCATAAGATGGTAAAGCTAAAGTTCAGCATTCTTCAGAAATCATTCTAATATGCTGATTTGATGCTCAAGAAAAATTATCATTATTATCATTACTGATATGACCAATTATAAATATTATATCAAAATATTTGCACTGCTTAATATTTTTAATGGAAACCGTGATACATTTTTTTCCAGGATTCTTTAATGAACAGAAAGTTCAATAGAGCAGGTTTTATTTTAAATAGAAAGCAATTTACTGCATCCTTGCTAAATAAAAGTATTAATTTCTTTCAAAAAGTTCCTGTAACTGACCCCCAACTTTTGAATCTTAAGAGAAAACTCATGTTGTGTGAAGTTAACATGTATGAACTCTGTGACTTGTCGTAAACAACAACACAAAAATAAAATGAAGAGAAGCACATGCCAGCAGAGCTGAGCATGGAGATACTCAAATGAGGGAAGGCATGAGTGAAGAACCATGCGGTTTTCTCCTCCTACCCCTCTCTGAGATTTCCCCATGCTGCTCCGTGTCTGAGCCAGAAGAGCGACTCTGCCGCAAGGGGTATTTCTTGGGCGAGACTGTCACCCCCTGCTGTTGACTACGAGTCACACGACGGGTGGAATAGTTCACCACCTCCTCTGAAACCGGGGCAGAAGGGTTCCCCACAGGACTGGAATCTAAAAACAAAGCTCTCAGGTTTGTTTGTTCATTCTTTTCTTTTTTGTTCTCCACCCATCAAGCATTCTACCTATCAACCCATCACCTATTGGTGCAAGAATACAATTATTTTTGATTTTGGGGCAGAAAAAAATTCACATGATAATTTCATAAGTCCTACAGCCTAATGAAAAAAAGTCAATCATACTTTTACAGAAGAGCTCCAAGTATGTCAGATATAGCAATGCCTGCTCTCTCGTGTCCTACCTTGTGAGTTGCGGCTGAGTCTCAGAGAGGATCGAGTGAGGCGGGTGTTTCTAACCGTGTGGATGTCACTCTCTGAGCTGTCTGTGTGTTCAGCGGAGAAATCTGAATCCTCTGTACCTTCAGAGCTACTGCCTGCATTTCTCTAAAAGTCAGAAACATCAAAAACCTCTTGGTCACTGAATACAAATTCAATCTTTTTACATACACACGGATTCAAATTACCTTTAATGGCAAATGACCTTTTTTTTTTTTTTTTTTACTTAATTCTGTTAATTAGGGTAACTTAACAGTAACAAAAAAAAAAAAATAGTTCCACCCGACCTGTGACAATTGCCCTGTTAATTTCACAGGCCCAGGGGTTTCAACCAGGCCCCCCAGAAGGTGCTTTAATTCTTACCTAATCCAAACTATGATATGATGTAGTAATTAAGTATTACATAAACAAGTATTACATGTAGTAATATTTGTTCATATTAAATTTTATTAAGAATATTAACTATTATTTTATCTTCAAATACAGAAAACTAATAAAGTGTTACTGAGCTTATTTTTACACTGGGGTACCAGGTTTGATGGAATCCAAATATTTGAACTAGATTAACATAAGGAAGGGTGTACTGTACAATAAACCAAAATCTAATAGAAATGACACGTGGTCTAGTGCTTTGAGTCAAGTAAAGTTAAGCCACCTTTATTTATTCAGCTTTACAGTGATAACAGGAAAATTATGCCGTTCACCTGAAGTTAGTTCAATGTTGATTCAGTTCTGTTGTAAAGATCATCAACTACTAAATTAGTAAAACAGTTCTGCAATTTTTTTCGTCTTTATCCAGCTCAGTTCAGTTCTCATCCAACAGTGTCAGTTCAGTCATATCAGTAATATTGCTGAATATTAAGTGTCCTCAACTAGCCAACCCAGAGGTGACCGTGGCAAGGAACCCAGAGTCCATCAGGTGACAGAAATGGAGAAAGTTGGGGGGCCGTGAACAAACATGGTGTGAATATGATTCAGGCTGCATCACAAGTCAGATTATGTATAGGTAGCATTCAGCACACTTGTAACTAGTTTCAGGATGTCCCTCCCAACATTATTTTGCAATACATTATGTATCCAAGTACCACATCTCCTAATAATATATTATCCTGATAGCAAACATTGCATTATCAGCATGAATGAAAATTTGATTTAAGTAGTTAAAAATCACACTTTAGCCATTTTCCTTGTATCACAACAACACAACTCTGTTGGTACACTAAATATTATTATTAAACTTCAAATATATAAACCTTCATTTTGCATTTTTATAAAGTGTTTGTGTTTATTAAAGGCGGGAAATGTGGTATTGTGTGATCACACAAACAGACAGGTACTAATTAACCGGTACATTTTGAACCTAAGCCTTATAGTTTGGGCAACCACAAATGAACCTGAAAAAAAGATTACAGTCATTTGCTAACGATGATTACGATGGCGCCCATGCGACATGCTGGGTCTCGTGTGTATGAAAGCAGCAGCTGGTTACAGATGAACACGCACGCACAGGTGAGCGACGCGAGCGCTATATAAGCATGTGCGCAGCTGGCCTGCAGGACGCACTCATACCTTCCGCCGCGGCATAGCGCTTCTCCTCGACTCTCCCTCACTGCAGCCGAGTCACGCGCGTTAATTTTGTGCTTGATTTCCTCATGCAGTTAGACCGAATAAACTTGTCGACCGCTGCATAAGTGATGCATTCCAGTGGAAGTGAGGGAAACATTCATTAGGTGTAAGGAAACACTGTTCATCACTCACAGTCACGGGTCATGACTGCGCGCGGCTGTTGTTTACACTCTCCACTTCCGGTAGAAAAATCTAATGTAAAGGTCTCACGGAAAATGATAAACACGAGGACGTAGCTATTATTTATTAAATAGACGTGTGTGATTTATTTATAGTTATTCTATTTTTTTTAACTGAATGCAAATGTTTATGACCCAATTACACAAAGAGAAGAAACATTATGCCCTTGTGCAGTTCCTGTTTTAAGACTTCTGTCGCTAGATGGCGATACTGAGTCGTAATGTCACTGATGAAGACGTTCAGTGTCAATTTATGGATTTTCATCGTTGAATTTGATTTTTGGAACTAGATATCAATTTTAATACATTTACAACACTTGTCATAGTCGATGTCAATTTTCAATTTTTCTCAATTGTTCAAACTCAATAAAAAAGTGTTTGCTGTCACACTTTTTACACCAGTGAATATCTCTCAGAGTAGGTTTATTTTTGAAAGTCAATTTCTCTGTAGGCACACTGAACAAACATTTTATAGAGAGGTCTCTTATAACACCAAATGGGGTCACAACTGACAACTGTCACAGCTGAACCTGACATTGAACAGCCTATTATAAACTAGATTTAAATAGTAAACAATTAATTTTTATATTTTCAAAAATATTAAAACAACACACAAATATCAAACAATTATGTTGAATATGTAATACAGTATTTAATACATGTACATACATTTTGTTTTAAAACTTTATAATTACTCAAGTATAGCCATTTGTTTTATTTGTGACAATTATATTTTCTATATAATATTTAAATATGTAGGTATGTAGATATTCCTGATGATATCTCTGCTCTAATTAATTTGCGTGCATTAAAATAAAGCATATTAAGCATATTTTCTAGAACAATACAAAACAGGCAAAGTGAGAAAAATAGAAAATACAGAGTTAATTGGCAAAAATAAAAAGTTTAATGTGCTTTCATTCTGTGGTATACATTTGCTAATGTGCTTATGCAGTAAGGTACAAAACTTATTGTGGTTAGAGGCACAGTGGCGCTCTTACAGAAAGAAAGCGCATAGAAAAGAGCACGAGTGCTAGTCGGTGGTCTGAATGAGTCCAAGAAGCTCAGGAGTGGCAGTGTTGCTGCTGTACAGGCCAGTCTGTAAATGGCGCTGTTTCCACAGCTCTTGTTTTTTCTCAGATCAGCGTGAATAGGCAAATGGAGGCTGAGCCCTAGCCCAAACAGGACTCCGGTGTTGCGGAGGAGGCCAGCGAAGGGTGTGGTGTCCAGATGGACCCATTCAGACCGAATGCACCACTTCTGTGCCTTCATTAGGCTCCAGTAGGGGTCTATTGAAGCAGCATCCAACAGAGCATAAAGCCCCATTGCAACAAACACAAGACAGAGGATGGTTTGCACATAACCCTTTAAGCTTGCTGAATAGATCCAGGACACTCTATTAAAAGCCTTGGCCACTGCAATTCCTGAATAATGAAAGTGAACAATCACATAAGAAACTGTATGCTGAAACCAAGAAAAGTAAGAGATCTTGTATTAGTCAAAAACATATGCAACATATTTTGCAACTGACCCGAAACAACTCCAGCAAATACCTGATGTGGGAAATGAGCTGCAATAAAGACTCGAGAAAGACTGACACACACCTGCACAGCCCAGAAGAGAGTCCAAAGAAGACCCTGCAAGCACCTAGTAAATGGCACAAATGCAAAGGAAGAAGAAAGTGCATTGTTAATATTACACAGCAAAACACTGACATGGAAAACCTATTATTCTTCTAAATTACCTTGCATATCTTTGTGTGAATGATGTGCCCATTGTTTAAACAAAATAAACTGCATATTTGCAAGATGCAACTTGATATAGTGATAAAACTGCTTAGAAAAATGAGTTTACAGGCTAATGAGGTCACCATCTTTTTAGGGGGTCACATCCCTGTAGAACTGGCAGCAGTGAAGTGATCATGGCGTAGTAAACCCCTGCAGCTCCCATCGCATGACCAGAGGGACTTCCTAGAAGAGCATACAGTAACTGCTGTGAAATCTGACTTTGGTTTGGTGTGTTGGCTGGTCTTTAAAATGAGAAACATCAGGAGACACTCACCAGGGCCAGTCTCGCAAGTCATGGAGAACTGTTTTATTTGTGGAAGTGTCAAGTTGCCATAATAAACAGTTTCTTTAACCCACCAATAAGGACGCTCGCCAAACATGAGCCTATTTAATAATTTAATACATAGATTCAGTTAGAGGAAATTTTGCATTACAAACCGATGTTCAAAATTGAGAGGAAAGGGTTATTCCTGGATAACTACAGAAACAACAACATTTAACACTTACCATTTGAGGACTAAGTTGAGCCAGTCTCCCACAACAGCAACCCAGACCAGCTTCACTCCAACTGCTGATTGTAGGTGGAACCAGACGGGGAAAAATAATAAAAAGGTTGTGCGCAGGTCTGCCACTGTAGACACAAACGTAAACCAGTTGTGGGCATACCCATAATGTGTCTGCAGGTATAACGTACTGCTTATCCCATACCCATACAAGACGTCCATTACTACTGTCCTTCTGCTAAAAAACATCAGAATTATGGATCTTCATTCTCAGTCTTTGGATAACGTTGTCAGTCTCAGCAGGCACAAGTCACTATTTGTAAAATCTCATCATCTTGTTTTCAGTGACTTGAACGATGACCTGCATGAATTCAGCTGCTCCTTTTATCCATCCTCGCAGTTGCCTGGTCACTGGGCACCACCTGAGCTTTGGACTCTCTGGAGTAAATAGAGGGAAAATTGTCTCCAAACATGAAATACCGGTCATTAAAGGGTGTGTGGACATGTGTGTAAAGTGGCAGGTTTGAGGCGCTAAATTTAGCTCTGAATTACAAGAAAGGCACTCGTTAGTTGAATGAGGTGATGGCACTCATGTCCATGGACACGTAGGACTCCTGGCTCTTTACTACAAATACATTTGTGTATCTATAAGTTACATATAAAGGTCTGTATGATTTTAAAAAATGTTTTTGAAAAGTATCTTATGCTTAACAAAACAGCATTTGATCAAAATACAGTAAACAGTCATATTATGAAATATTACAATCGACTGTTTTCTAACTGTTACTATATTTTAAAATGTTATTTATTCCTGTCTTTAATTTATTTGCTGAACTCCTTAAGAAATCAGTCTAACATGCTGAAGAAATATTTATCATGTAATAAACAGTAAGTTTAAGTAACAACATTAAGTTTAGTAACAACATAAACACATTTACTAACTATTTTGAGCATTTTAATGCATCCTTGCTGTTTCTTTTTCCCAAAAAAAACAACTACACAAAATCTTACTGACCCAAAACTTTTGAACAGTATATGTAATATGTAATGTACAGTATATTGTATTGAAATTTAGGGGGAAAATATGTGCAATGACAAGAAATTGTAAAAAAAAAAGTATATAGGGTTCAGTTCTGGTTCACTTGTATCTCCATTAAATGAAGAACCAGCATATTATTAGAGTTTGACTGAGACTTTCACGTGATATTGTTTACCTTGACTTTACATGATGGCTGATTTCCAATAACCTCTGGAGGACTGTTCGTGCGAAGACTCACGACTTTGTGAGATGGTAAATTTTCCATTGGCTTCCAGAACAGAGAGCAGAACTACTCAACCACGTGGAAAAACAAAGATGGAACATGCAGAGCAGACTGTAAACAAGAACACTACCTGCAGGATGTTAAGAGCTCTACAATGTTTACAAATGCCATCTCTAAAGAGACCTATTAACCTAGTAAATGTACAACATATACAGTATATGGACATTGTACTACCATAATAAAAGGGATCATTTGTGTTGACTTCGTGCATTTGATCATGTTTTGCATTATGATATCTGATTTTAAGTCTACTGCAGTCAACAGTTTTGTTCAAATTAGCTAAATGTAGCTCACATACACAGGAAGATATACAGAAAGTGCTCAGTTCAAAGAAGGGCAGCACAATCTCACGACATCTGGTCATGTCCAATCTCTGAAGTCTTTCCGCGCAAAACCAGAAAAACAACAGTCAGTTCCTGAGAACATTTCATTTTGAAAATAAATAATATACGCTGTCCACCACATGTTGTCCTGAATTATGTGTATTTATATTTCGATATGTGTATGTTGGTCTGATACAGATGTTCCAATGAGAAAGAAGATGATTATAAATGTGAAATGGAGTCGATTAAGTGTTGAAAACATCTTCTGTCTCTGAATGTGCTGGATAAGGAGATATGTTACGAAGTGAAACAGCAATTTTCTTTGCTTGCACACTTTGTGGTAATATTTTTTCATAATATATGGACTTGATTGTGCCAATTATGCATAAATTTGAACAATATGTTTAGTTTGTTGCATATCATCATCTAAAATGTTTTTTTTTCATTACCTAGAACCATTTATAGCTACTTTTGAATTCACATCACTTTTCTTTTTCACAGTCCTCCTTATGCACGCAGCTTTTGCTCTTGATTCACAGCTGAATTGAACTTTCTTTAACTGTGCAGCCCACAGTTTAAAATTGTAATCTGTATTCCCAGTGGGAGTGCTGTGAAAGTTAAAGCAGCAGCTGTAGAGCTTGCGCAACCTTTGAAACCACTGAAATTTTAAGAACAAGCCAGAAGACATCACTCTTTCTGGGATTTCTTGGAATTCTTGCAATAAATGATCTACAACCCTCCTTATCCTCCCTCCTAGAACTATGGGAAACACAGCAGAGCTTGGATAAGTTGATTACGTGCTTAACACAGTGTTCTTGCAGCAATATTTATATAGAATTAGATTTTGCATCGTGTGCTGGATAAAATCTTCAAATAAAACTAAAATAAAACTTTAAACAAATGGTCTGATCCAATGATCTTGAAAAATCATGTGCAGATTAATGATCTTAATCTTCTGAGTAAAAAAATTGTGCAAACAGTAATATTCACATGTAAAACTGATATTATTACATTTAGTTGACAACATCTTTGCTTTTTTAACTAGATAATTTATTGCAGAGTGTTACACAGCTCATTTTATGATAGAACAGGGATGTCCCTGCACATTGAGCGCTACCGTCCGGCAGAGTTATGCACCAATCCTGATTAAACACACCTGACAAATCTGACCAAAGTCAGAAGTAGGGTGAGCGGGGCGAAGTAGAGGGTCGTGAGAAAGGGGAGAAGTCATGATGTGATTGATAATGAGTGTCACCTCTGCGCAGCACAAGCGTCAAATTTCACAGAGGATCTGAAACATAAAAGGAGGAGCAATGACAGTGAAGGACGAGAGAGGACCAGGCCTGGATTTATGTTGTGTTTTGTTTGTGTTTGTGGGCAGCAGCTGTCTGTGAGGGACAACTTTGTGTTGTTTAGTTTATTTATTAAAGCTGTTAAATGTTCAGCGGTTCCCGCCTCCTTTCCTGAACAAAAAAAGAACTGCGTTAGAATCAGATGTAGAAGACGAAACAGTTCAGCAAGGAAGAAATATAAGAAATGTATATGCCTCAATTTTAGGACACTTGGACATGTCATACATGCAGCATATTTTACATTAAAACATTTTTTTGTTGCATCTAAATCACAGAAACATTGATGACTTTGGCCTTCTTTTTATACCTAAATAGGGCACCATATCCTGGGAACTCGTAAAATCAAAACTATAATCACAAATATTTAAAAAAAAACTCATTGGATATGTTTTACTTAAGTGATTAAAAAAACTTTTTTTTGATGAATTCTTTCCACTCTTGCCTGTTTTAGAGTTAAGTGAATTACAAATCCTACATTGTTTTTCTAAGCATTGAATATAAACCAGTCTCCCACAGTCCTAAACAGTCTTCTTTTTTTTGTTGACATTGAGTAATTTTTTTCTAACTATAAACAAAGAAAAACATGTATAAGCAAGAAAAACAGAAAAGCATTGCAATTAAACTGTTGTATGGTGTAACTGGTCTTCTTCTTAAGAGCAGAAAATGCACATTTATCTCGCACATGATGAAGAAATGCTGCAAGAGAACAAGTCCTAGTGTGCTATGTCCCCACACACACACACTCTCTCTCTCTCTCTCTCTCTCACACACACACACACACACACAGTAAAGTAAAGCTGCTCTCTTGTTTCAAAAAAAAAAAAAAAAAAAACGTTAAAGCTTGAATATTAATCAAGCAGCATATTTCACCCCCCCCCCCCCCCCCCCCCCCCCCCCCTTTTTGTTGTTGTTGTTAAATTTAAATTTAATTTTGAATGTCAGTGTTTTAATAAAAATCATACAGAACAAAATGTCCTTTTGAAAAACTGTCGTATGTGTGAAGACCATAACAGAACCATGATATTTGTTTGTTTTTCTTCAGGTCTCTCTGGATATTGACAGAAATGTCTGTTCTTTGTCAGCAACACCTTATTCATCACTTTGACAGCCCACTTTGAGCTCACCCCAACATGTAACAAACACAGCAGGTACTGTAATTAAATAGTCACACTTTGTTTGTTCAGAACACCAGTTTGTCTGTTTGTAGATATTAACTGTTGTTTTATTGTTTGTAACTGTTTGAAATGACACGTGAGACACAATGTTTGACTTTGAGAGACTGCAGCACAGTGGTAAATTCTTTTACCTTATAGGGGAGGGATTTTAGTCCTAGGGGAGGGCTTGTGGTTAATAAGTGGTTAAGTAATTAGTCATTTGAAAATAACTAACACAAATACATTGGACAGTTTAGGGCAAATTGTTACATTTTATTAGGGCAGAAACATTATTTTAATATGTTTTTAAATGTCTGAAATCCTTGCAATTAATCCATTACTTTACCTCATAGGCAAGCCCTGCCATGGACTGGCCACAGTCATATATATATGTTCACATACAGTACTTCACAGGACGCAAATATTTAAAGGAGGTGAGTCAAGTATGTGTAAACTAAGATAACATGGACATAACTGACATGAATTTTGCTCTCCAAATGTACCATCTGGAATTCATTGACTGCTGAGATATTGACTGAATAGTTGTATATGTATATGTGGGGGAAGGGTGTCTGTTTGGGGTTCTGTCTGTTTTTTTAAGATTTGGAATTTGTTCCATATATACAATCTTTAGTCTTTGCTTGCATGTATATTCCTTGAAATAAGAGGCAGCTGGGAGCAAAATCCTGGAAGAAGTTTCAGTTCTCAGAATTGATACCCCTCTAACAGGACATGCTCTTAATGGGTTTGGATTCCTTATCTGTTCAGCTGTAAAACCAGGCCTGTTTTGTATGCATCTGCTGATGGTTAATTAGGCATCTGAGAATTTGATTCAGTAGAGCTGAGTATAAGAAGAGACAACATGTCTATGTGAAACAGGCCAAACAAATACTCCAAGGAGACAGAATGTGCTATTAATGATTGCAGCTGAACTGGTAGAACATGACGATCGCATGGCTAAAGTCACAGGTTAAATTCCCAGGATATACATGCACTCAAAAATGTATCTTGAACGCATTGTCGTGATGTCAAACCTTCACCTTATGTAATTTGAATTCTTGAGGGTTTCAGTTAATAACAACACATGTCAGTATTCAGAAGACTCTGTTGTATGGACACTTTCATTGAGTTTTTATGTTGCTTTTTTGTTCTTGCAGGAACTATTGAATGGAAAACAACTGCAAGAAGTTTTTTTTTTAAAACTCTCCTTTCATACTCCATGGAAAATCTTTTTTTTTGGGGGGGGGGGGGGGCGGAGGGATATGAGTATGACTGTGAATAAATGGTTTCTGCAAGTTGCTTTGGGGCAAATGATTCATTTAGAAAGATAAGTAACATGTGAATGTAATTTCTGTGCTTAAATTGTGAAGATGTTCATATTTTTATAGTTATTGCTCTTAGTGCAAACCTGGGGCATATTCTTCGTACGTTGCTTACAACATTCAAGATCAGTTGACACATCCGGGATGAGATAATCGCGTTTACTATGATCTGGATTATTCAGTTCTTCAAACGCACCTGTTCTTGACGATTAGTATAGCTGGATTGAGTTAATCTGAGATCATTGCGCGTTCATGTGCTGGTTTAAAAGGGGATATGTATCGATAGTAGAAACATTGATCAGAAACATTTTGATTGGTCAGCGAGCATGCTGAAAGAGCGCGCGCAGTATTTCTCGGCGGCGCGCCGCTGAATTTCAGTGTTTAATTAAAACACAAGACAACACTTTAAAGGCTGCAAAAGCCAGGAGAGAGGGCTGGCAAAAAGCTGCCGACAAATTAAATTTGTGAGTAGCCTAGTGATCGTGTGTGTAATTATATTGTCTCATATTAATTGTACTGTATTTCATAATCATCTTTTATATTAGAGCCACCACAGGACTTGGGAACAAGTAAAAGTAAAATGCAAAAATATTCTACAAAATGGTATCTTTACTACTTGCGCTGTGCTGCAAAAAAAAAAAAGTTAATTAATGAAATAGAATTGCAAAAAAACTAATAGGCTAAAGCAAAAAGTCAGAATTGAGATTGAATTGCTTCAAAAGGAACTTCAAAGTTATTCAAATACACTAATAAACACACTGTACTATTGATGACCTTGCATGATTTCATTTCACAGGCAAGAGATGATCAGATGGATTTAAAAAAAAAATATATATATATATATATATATATATATATATATATATATATATATATATATATATATATATATATATATATATATATATGTAAACTAAACTGTCGTGCCATTCACAAAGTTTACCTGACACTCAAGCAGTCATTTTTAAAAAGAGGGAACTTTGCACACAGAGAGCACTTTTCACAATGTTCTCGATCCGCATGAACGTGCCTCTCGCAAAGTAGCGCAAGGCAATACACACAGTTTGAGCTGTTGTTAACACACGACTACGACTAATTATATCTAAATTAACTAGATACATTATACCCTCACATGAAAAACTATAGTTTATATATATAATTTTTATACATACATACACATTTAAAAAAAATTAATATTATAATCATTATAATTCTATTAAATATATTATATTGAACCTTCAGCAACAGTTTGCTCTGATATAATCCTGCTAACAAGAAGTAAGCTTGGACCCCAGTAAGCTTGCACCCCAGCAGGTTCAATTCAACGGACCTGTTACTATGACAACCAGTCCCGGATGAGCGTCGAAGAACCGAACAATCCAAGATCATGCGAAATCGTCAACAATCTAATCCAGCTAAGCCAGTTAGCGAGGTACGAAGAATATGCCCCAGGTGTTGAAATTACAACCTTGTTACACACTTTTTTCCTTTAGAAATGAAAGCATGATCGTATTAATAAATTATGACAAAAAAATTAAATAAACTTATATATAGTTACCCTTTACATTTTATTGCAAGGTTGAACATTTTCATAAAAATCAGAGTGAGCTTAGGAGGTGTTTAATCAGTGTATTTCATTTTTATAAATCTCCCTTTGAAAATAGTGTACACTGTTAGAAAATGACCCTTCATGTGACCTTTAAAAACAGCTTTTGCAAAAAATACAATGGATATAATCTAAATGATATGCTAAGTTAGTAGTCTGAATTAAAACAAGTAAAAGAAGCATTAACTATGCAAACACCAAAAATGGTCACATCACACAATACACTTACATCCATAATCTTTACAAAAAACAGCTTGACAAACTAACTAGTATAAGAATGAAGTATGAAGAATATACAATTGAAAATGTTTTAGCAAGACTGTAACAGCATACATATTAAGATCATTGTTCAAACTTCATAACACCTTCAAATCCGTGGTAAGTAAATGGCTCCAGTGTGGAACTGCATTGATCCTTTTCCAGACAAGCCATTTTGTTGTACTCGCAGTCAGTCTCAGATCCCGGACCAAAATACACTCCATCAGGTGAATTGATGGACGGATCTTCATTGAAATAGTTGTGCGGTCTAAGGATGACCCCACCACCATTGCCCACTGTAACTGTATTGGGGATGTCTTCGGCATGTGGAATGTGTAGGAAACCAGCAGTCACCCAGGCTACCAAGTCCTTCAGGAAGACATAATCACCTTCATTTATATTCAGCTTTTTATAATACAGATGGTTTCAGAGCAACTTTCCAGTGATAATAGAAAACTAACCTAATAAAGATTTTGTCATGGTTAATACAAAATATCTGCAAAGCAAAAATATTCGGATGAAGTCCACTAATACCTCATTGACGATCGTCTCGTTATCTTCAATATATTTGCTGAAGTCAACATATGGGGACCACATGTAATTCTGACTGTATAGACTGCTACTCGTCTGCTCTTCATCTTTATGCTTGGTTATAGCAACTTTATACCTAGAAGAAAGAAAGTGCATGAGAGAGAAACTAAAGCTAAAGACAACACTTCTAAAACTGCATATGTCAGTATTGTGTGCAAGACTTTAGACATTGAGGCCTTACCGTGCCCAGGACATGGACCTCTCTACAGACTCACTTTCAGGGAGGTGATCTCCAGCAAAGCTCACCACCTGAAGCCTGTACGAGCGCTGATGGCCCCAGCGATTAGTCTTATTACTGGCTATATGAAGGTAACGGGGTGTTTTGGCACTATGAAGCATTGCTGCTTCTTTCTCTGTCCTGATTTGCTGCTCCACCAGTCGTGGTATCTTTGCTTTCTCTGAGGGCATCCATGGCAATGCCACCTCTTCATATGTCATGTCTTTGGTCTGAAATATATTCTTCACACCTTCAAAAAATAAAGAAAATGTTTTAAAACTGTTCTGTGACTCAACAATAGATATTCTCTACAAACAGATAGTCATAAATAACACTATATTTCTTAGATAATTTTAGTATGACCAACATGCAGCAAATTACAGCAGCCAGACATCTGTGGGGGGAAAAACATATTTCATAATTTATTCACCCAAATATTGTTGCAGACCTTTTTCTTGCATAAAATGCAAATTGAAAAATATCTCTTTTTGTCCATGAATTGACTTTCATTACTTTATATTTATCTGGGGTAAACGATACCTTCGAAAATAATCAGTCTGTTTATATATTAGCATGAAAAATACATGAAGATTAAGGACTTTATGACTGAAGACATTATTAATATCACTTATTTCGTCATTCATCTGTAAATCTTGGAACACCTGTGAGCCAGACAAAAGTGCAGGACATTTCTAGGACATCTTTTACAATGAGCTCTTATTAATGCCCACAGTAATAAGCAACATCAGACAAAAGACAGCTGATATGTAAACAATATGGAAGTTATCCATATAAGAAACAATATGGACGTTATCTCAAATGCAAACCAGCAAAATTGACCAAGTTGCCACATGAAAATATTAATGATTATTTATTCTATTTTATGAACTCTTTCAATACCTAAAGTTTGGTGAAAAGCACACAATATACTGTTTAATGGCAGGTTCCATTGTTGCAAATCCCCCCGCCCCTGAACAATTTTTCTTTATTCTCCTCTAAATGATCAATAGCTTTTAATACATTTTAAAGCATAATCATTATGTTTGCAATTAAATATGATTCTTAGTTATTGCAACTCCAAATGCGATTGATTACTTTACAGCACTTACCTAAGATATCCAGGTCGACTTTAAAGTTAATAAAATGTGTATGGATATTTCCAAGGACATTCTCTGCAACCTGGTGCCCGTACTTCAGATTTCCATCGACCTTGAAGGAGGATGAGATGTAGCCCGTGGCGTGAACTCTCGCCTCCACGGTGCCGCTTTGATAGAAAATGAAGTCCCACACGTAATCATAGTTCCCTATAGCAGTAATTGTGCGGAACACCAGAGCGCTGTTTGCCATCCCACCGACACCATAATGAAAGAAATCTGAGAAATGCCGGCGCAGAGGTCGCCCGATGTCGTGCTCAAAAACGCAGATGGAGTTTCTGAAGCGCTGCGTGATGTTTGTGTCAATATAGCGGTACGTGTCTATGTAGTTGGCGGTGTACGGACAGTCGATCCCCCGCATAAGCTCGTGAGCAAAGCGACCGATTCCGATACTTGAGTCGAGGAACTTCGTGAGCATCATCCCGGGCGTTAGAGATCCGTACACAGACATCGCCTCCTGCACGCTGAGCTCGTACGCAATCCGTTCTCCGTTAAAACGAATATCAAACACCCTCATCCCAGTCAGAGAGCTCAGTCCAAACGCAAAGCTCCAGTCCATATAAACCACTTGGTTGTTTTTAACACTGTAACGTTTACCTTTAAGATAATACTGCTGTGGTCCTAAACCATGTTTTGCCCTGGGCTTCAGCGAGGCGTAGTTTGGGATTTCTTTGAAGACTATCTTTTTTAAACTGCCCGCTCGGTAAGCTTCAATAAATGTGTCAATGCTTTTGAAATATTGTCCGTTGTACAACAAGTTGTCAATCGTCCAGTTTGACGTGTTGGTGCTTTTGTGATTAATCAGCAACTCGAAGCCCACAGGGTGGATGTACAAGCCGCTAAAATCGCGAAAGAAAGAGATCCAGGTCCTGCGGTCACCGCTTTTGACGCCCCTCGGCATACCCTCAAACGGCAGCAGCTCCCTTTTTTGGGGGATATAACCAAAACTTTCCTTTAGAGGGGTTTCAAGTTTTTTGAAAACTTGATCAAACAGTGCGAAGAGCTGAACATACTCCCCAATTGTCACTGTTCGGGCCTCGAAGGGCAGCGTCGGTGTTTTGTACTTCGTCTCAGTGACATCTCGATGCCGCAGCGGAGCAGGTAACGGTCCCACCACATACTCCTTCAGGTAACCTCTTTCGCCGAAGAACACCACGACGCTCGCTTCGCGCGGGGGCTTCTGGCCGTTGTTATCCAAGTAGCTCAGCACATCAGCCTTCTTTGGGAGCAAGAGGTCAATTAAAAAGATGAAATTCTCCGAGGGCTTTGCTGTCAGCGAACGGGAGATATGTAAGTCTTTTTGATCCCACATGTAGTCGCGAACTGACTTGTACTCCTCTGCTGTTAGGTCTGCAAAAACCAGACTTTTATTTGAATGTTTGACTTGCAGGGATTCTTGCGGCTGGTACATGCATTTTGGAAGCCTATTCGAATTTAAGCATATCAACACAATGTTGATGATCACGGAGATCAGTCCCAGAAGTATCAATAAGTATTTTAACAGAGAATTCATTATTGTAGCGACCACGCCTCTCTAGTGTTTTGAGGGCAATGGTGTGTCTCGAATGTGAGAGTGCGGAATGGATCTCATACTACTGTACTCTGGCTGTAAGTTTTATAGCCACACCCCCTAGAGTGCTCCCCTTAAATTCACACACGACCCCAGTGTTATAATGCTATTAGGCTATGTTCATTCCTAGGGGAGGAGGCAGCCTTGGCCTGAACTTGGCCACCTCGCTCACAACTGCTGTTTCTGTCTCTATTTTTCTTAATGAGAATTGGGTGTATTTAAATGCAGAACCGTCTCTCTAAGACTACAAAAACAGGAGACTTTAAGATGCACACTCAAACTTCTCCTCAACTTCCCCAAGGCAAAGGTGTGTATGGGAAGTCAAACACATCTAATGTGGGACGAGTGGAGCTAGTATGGAGCCAGGTCAGTCTCATTAATATTTCAAGCAAAAAACATAATGCACACATACACACACATATATATATATATATATGCATACATATTCACAAAAGGGAAATCACACGCACACATTATGTATTCATAAAAAATAATTTGACAAAAAAAAAGAAATATATATATATATATATATATATACAGGGGTGCACATAACTTTTTCAGTGAGTTACTCAGGTGAGTACCAGGAGATTGTGTTTGGTACTCACATATGTAGCATTGTCCTAATAAATGCAGTCTTTCTCACTGTCCTCTTCACTGTCGCCTCCACTGTCCTCTGCGGCGCGATCGACCTGTCCTCCGCGAACGCGGAAGTAGCGGAGCAATCGATCTGTCGACGGGGGGCGGCATCAAAAGAGCCATATATGGCTCGCGAGCCATAGGTTTCCGACCCTTGGCGTGAGCGATGCTCTGCATGATCCGCGTGCCCCCTTCACGTGAATGATATGCACTTCAGTGCGCTCATCGTTAACTTTTCGCCTCAGGCTCCAATTGGCGTTTCTTTGAAGGTGGTGAAACGCCAAAAAAGCTGCTTAATGTCTGTTGCTTTTTGGACATCTCTTACTGTAAGGTTGTGTACGATGAGATGAGAAGATCGGTTAAGTACGCAAAGGCGCTTAGTGACTCAAGTGGGTCTACGCATTTATGATTTTTGTTGCGCATGCGTACCTGCGTACCAGTTATGTGCACCCGTGTGTATATATATATATATATATATATATATATATATATATATATATATATATACACACACACATACATACACACACACACAAAGTGTGCAAAAAAGTTTTTAATATATGAGTTTGTCCCTGAATCTGAATGTGCAAATCATCTTTGCATGTGCATTGCTTTGGATTTGCGTGTGTATTTTTGAGACTTTCCTGGCAGCTCTGGATCTATCATTCTCTTTAACCATTTAGATTTAAGTTTATCAATCAACCAATCATATTCATGTGAGGTTTACACGGATATTCTCAGCTTTGGACCACAGTTCAAGTCATGGCTAAGAAGAGGTATAATTATGCAGTTGAAAGGTTAATTTCTTTTTATGAATTAAAGAAGTTAGAGATCAATTGAAGCCATAGTTTCACAGACATGAGCAACTGCTATATGAATCAGATGTCTGAGATGTCCCATATTTTGTCTCAAATGAAGAGGAAATAATAATTTCGTAGTATTGTAGCTGCAGGTACAGAGCCCTCATTTATAATCA
The DNA here is from genome assembly GCA_037043235.1 of Rhodeus uyekii. NCBI lineage: Eukaryota > Metazoa > Chordata > Actinopteri > Cypriniformes > Acheilognathidae > Rhodeus > Rhodeus uyekii. The sequence continues at coordinate 845,917 of JAWRVZ010000068.1, forward strand.
AGCAAAACAATCCTCTGGGTGGCTAATTCTCACCTCTTACTCAGCACTGGCCTCATCGAGATCTTCTTCAAATAGTGAATAGACCTGTTTTAATGAGCATTCAATGTTTAGTGACGATGATATTTGTACTTGCCATTTGTGGAACAGTATTCAGTGTTAAATTATTACTCATTTATTGTGCAGGATGAAAACCCTTTGGTGTGAAAATCAAGACAGCTGTCTTAATTCATTTTGTTTCATTATTCTCATTTATACTTTGTCCTTATGCATTTTTGTCTTATTATATTCAATTTTTAATGACTTGTGTTCTGTGCTCTACTGTCATCTCAACTAAAATTACTCCGTTAACTCTATTCAGTTGTTTTAACATCACTCAATCTCTTGCTTCCTGTTCTGTCAGCACCTCTTGTGGTGTTTGACTGCTTTAAATACCAGAGATCAAGTTAACAAAATTCATTTTTTAACTTTTCACCTTATTTATTGCACTCATTTCCCCATAAACATTTATCTTCTTCAAAAGAAAAGAGGATTCTGACTGGAATGCTACCAGCATCCCTGACCGGCCATCCAAAGGAACCGGTTCCCCAGTAGAATGGGTTTGACTGAAGAACTGGTAGCCCACCTTCAAACTGTTTGTCAGACAATCTCACAACTATGGAAGAAACATATATTTCACTATACTGAATGTTGTTCTCCTTCACAGTTAAGATTGTCAGTTCACAATCTTCATATGTAACAGGAACCTTACAATTAATCATGACCAGTTCCATATATTTCCAAAGGATTCCGAAATATTCAAATTAATAAAACATATACATCAACTATAACAAATGTCTATGAATCTTTTAATTCTGCACATAGGAATTAAACATTTAAAACTGCATAGCAGGGATTTATTCCTTGAGCGTTAACATTTAGTCAACAGGATACAGATGAATATAGTAAAATAAAACACATTTCAGGGAACAGGAAACATCTGACAAAGATCTGGCACAGGACAGCAAACACAAGCAGAACAAATAGGGAGCAAACAAAAGAGGGTGATGAGGGAAGACAGGTGGGGCAAGTGAGCAAGATGAATTTCAAATGACTTTGACTTTCGTCCTTATTCACATTCTTGCACATGGAGATTCAAAAGAGAACACAGTTTTTCCTTTGTATTGAGTTCATTTTGTTTTCACAACCAATTGAAAGTTAAACATTTAGTGTTTACTTTTTCGGTTGCAAGTTTTTGAAACAGTCCTTACTGTCTAACTGAGAATTGTTGAAGAAACTTCAATGAAGATTGAATAATGTATGCATTCATGGGCTTGTCTCATCCATGAAGATGCAACAATTGTGAGCAAGCTAAGGTTTTTTTTGAGAACCTAAACAAAGCTGACTGAGCCAGTTGAACTTTAGCTATAGTGTGAGCCCCTTTATTAAATGGCTGGAGGTATATTACAAAAATTGTCAAATTCACTTAGTATTCCATGATCTAATTCACTATTATCTTAATTACTATTAAGTACAAATAAATTGTATTTAGTTGTGTTGTCGCCACTAAAACAGTTAACAGTCAGTACATTATAGTCAAACTAATTTTTATGAGTTCCGCCATTGGTTCATTCAGCTGATATTGGTTACTTTTTTAATGCATAGTTATTTCTATTAATAATACTGAATCTAATTTTTCTTTAAAAGCAAAAATGCAGATTTAAAATGTAGATTTTATGTAAATATATCTTTACATTTGGAGGAATCTAGTATAATGGATTATTTAACTGTTAACAGATAAAAACTGATGAACTTTTAAAAGGTGCATTTTGGTACCAAGGTACTAAATTGGTAGTGTGCAAAAATGTAACAACCAATGCAAACTGAACTCTCACTTCTTAAAATATTTGTGGAGCATTTCAAACATCAGCTATTTTTCCTCGTTTTCATCAAATGAACTTAAGATCATATCAAGGAAAATGTTGCACAACAGTTCTGAGGTTTCTTTGGACATGCTGCAGTTTTGCTTCAGGAAAATAAACAGATTGCATAAGGTGTGAATAATGCAGAAGACTGCCAAATTATTATTACTATTATTAGAATAATTGTTTTGATTTGGCCTCCTTGTAGCTCTCAGAAACACATTTGAATTGATGAAAAACAGGAAACAGGAATTGCCTTTGTGTAAAGAAAAAACTGCATCCATTGCAGAGTTTGCCTCATTCACTTAAAGGAGGGTCAAAATACAATGCAAATACTCTCTCATGACAAGATTCATCCAAAAATGTTGTCAGTTACAATAATATTTGTAAGCATTTTGGATTCATGAAAATACCTTCCTAAAACAATACAATATAACTTTGTAAGATAACTTTGAAAGTTTGAATTAAGTTTATCTGGTAACACTTTACAATAAGTTCTTAAAGGATCCAAATCCACTGCAGCTTCAATGTATATCCTTATGAGTGATTTGTAATAAGTGATTTATAGTTAATAGTTATCCTTCTAAAATATTTGAATGACTTCTTCTAGCTTATGTTAAACCATTTACTGTATTTTTCATCTTCAATCACTAGGTATTATAAAGAAAATGATCTGAACCTCTCACTGATATTATCAGTACGTTTTGGGAAAGTTTCCTGATCAGAGCCAGAGCTGGATCAACGTCAATCTTGAATAAGCTGTGTATCCTGTGTATATGTGTGTGCGCTAGTATTCTTTGTTACAGATCAGTATGGGTGAGATGAACAACAATCACCCTTTTGAGATTAATTACTTGTTTTTCCCAACAAGCTGAAACTTAGAAATCCAGTCCTGTGACCTCAGCGGGTAATGAAGTGCCTAAACCAGGGTCTATATTTATTCAGATATTTATGCTTATCTATCATTAATCTAGATAATCAGCCAATATGTAGAGATTTTATAAGATGATCCATTTCTTAGCCAATCAGAATCATTCATCCTGAAGCAATAGTTTAGTGATCTGTGTATAGTTACTGTGGAAATTGATTATACTTCTACTCCTGGTCGTCATTCAACATATCTAGTATTTGGGTCTTTAACAGTAAATTCCCCTACAGTCTCATTTGTTAACATTAGTTAATGTATTACCTAACATGAACTAACAATGAGCATATATTAATCTTCATTAATGTTAATTAAAATCCAGCTGTTCGTTGTTTGTTCATGTTAGTTCACTGTCCATTATGTTAACGAATACAACATTTGATTTTAATAATATATTAGTAAATGCTGAAATTAAAATTTTATGATGATCTTGATACATTTATACACCATTCATCCTCATAAAGGTTAAAAATTAGAATTAAAAAAATAAATAAAATCATAGTCAATGTTAGCCAATGTAGGGACTTTTGAAATCAGAATATGTTTTTCATTATTAATTGAACAGTGGTCAACACTAACCTTAAAAATGTCTTGTTTATTGCCAGCAGGAAAAAGTCCCTCTTCCTGAATCTGCTTTTGGTTTGCAGAATAAATTAGTCCATGCTCTAACGCCTCAGGACTTTCTACAACAATCCTTTTTTTATGAAGGCCTATCGCTGCTCACTTGCTGAACAGACTTAAAGTTAAATTCACAGGCCCTCAAGTGTGTGCGGCAGTTTTGAACTGCAGATGTCCTGAGAAGCACTGGGTCTTGTCTGTCTCATTGCACCACAATTGTGTAACAATCTTTTTTTTTAACATCTCTTGTGTGAACTTTATTTGTTAGTGGGCTGTGCTGTTCCCCATCAAAGGTGGAGGAGGAACGACCAGACAATCATATTGTGGTCTTTTACAGGGAAAAAATGATAAGACTCCTCAACAGTTTTAAGGCTTCTCTATTAACATGAGCACCTGTGGATCAACAATGCTCCTGCCTTCAGGGTTGAAACGCAACCAACAAAAAACACTCCCTCTTCTTCCAAAGAACACCCCACCCTTTAAAGCCCCACATTCACGGAACACACAATACAGGAAAAGAACATATGTGCACTTAGATCACACAAGACTTTCAGACTTGTTACAATATGTAAAAAAGCACATTCCTTGGTTCTGTCCAGAGCATCAACATATATAGCTCAAGAAAAACATCAGTGCAAATGCAGCCAAATTATAATCACATCTTAATATAGATTTTCACATCTACCCATTTACAAACATAATATTGTGCCATCAGAAGAATCTGACCAAAGAGACAATGGAAATGGTGCCCCCTGCAGGTCAGAGACCATTTTTACTCAGCAAAGTCTAAAATAGGACACAAAGTGGCAGAAAAACTGGATAGATCACATAATTAACCTCTCGCATAATATTCTTGCCGACAAAGAGCGACGCAAAAACATTGGTATGCTACTAAAAAGCCAAAGAATTACAACGCATGGCATTTTCCAATTTCCACAATTGCTTTCAAGAGTAAAAACAAAATGGTTGCTATAAATGTAAAGTAATATTAAGAACAAAAAACAAGGAGCAACATCAAGTTATGAGATAGCATGTATTAAGCAAATCCATTAAAAGGCGTTCTATTCCCTGACGTAACAGAACGTCCGTTGCTATGCAACAACAACAAAAATCTCTTTGGGTGCTTTCGCTACAGAGAGATGCTTCACGTCACAGATGTTACTATCACTCTGTATTGACCAATCAGAAGCCAGGACCAGAACTATCGTTTTAAAATAACCTAACCCTAACTCTTTCCCCACCTCAAAAAGTACATGTTGTAAATACTCTGCGATAACAGCCATTAAATCAAGGCGTCTTGCCCATTACACTGTTTCACTTTGGATGACGTCAGGCTTTTTCCTGTCAGCTGATGCAGCGGGCGTGTTTACGTCGCTGATGTAAACAGAAAGGACCATTTTGATCAGAGAAATCTAGAAGCCAGGGCACAGTATCTCATCAAAGCTTTCCTGATTTCACCTATGCAACGCCTTAAATAGCACTTGCGCCATGGACTTCTATATCAACCTGAAGGTGAATTTCCGAGGGAATGCGAAGAGTTTCTTGCTGTCTGGCTCAGAGACGAAGAGTTGGGAGTCTATGGAGGCCATGGTAAGCAGAGGATGATGAGGTGATGTCAGTCCGATCACTCACCTTGATGCCGCCCGAGCATTTCAACCCCGTCGTCATCCGATGTGTGTCCCGTGCGATCAGAGACGTCTGCCGTGACAATCGTTCCTCCGGTTGCTCTCCGATAGCGCTTAATCACTAACTCACCGTTCTGTGTGAGCACAGAACGGGCCAAGCGACCATTTTGCCTAAACTAAAGCTAACGAATTACACAGCAGCCATATTTATATACACCAAAGTATATCATATCAGACGTGCGCAGGTCTTCCATCAATTACACCATAATTACAAAGGGGGTTGGCACAGTGTGAGAACAGGAAGCGTGCAAACATTGTCATTTTCTCACTGACTGCGTCTCAAAAACTACTAAGTTTCCTACTAGACAGCATGATAGTCGCGTAGATACCCAAAATGCTGTCCAGGTGTTGCTCGGTAGGTTTTGAAACAGACATGGACTACAGCTGTCTTTGCTTGTCTGTCTGAAAGCACCGTCAGTTTGATATGAAGTGCAGTCATCGCAGTTTAAACCTCGACAGGGGATTCGGGTATTCATATCACACTGAAAGGGTTTTCAGTACGTTACCTCTTATTACAAGGCTATTAAACAATGATATGAGTTGAAATTATATAATTCGCTTACTTGTAACTACCGCGGAGAGACAGGACAACGAGCTTGCGGTGCAGAACAGGTTCCTGGATGAGAGGTCGAGTGTGTGGCCATGGTCGTTATTCAAAAATCAGTCAGAATCAAGGATTCGATAGCACTTGTACAAATCTCATCAAACGCGACCTGTAAAATATTTGCTATCGCAAAACTGGTTTTGTGTTGACTTGTTATGGTCTCCTTTCAGGTGAAGAGGTCCTTTGGCTTGTGTAATTTACAACTGACTTATTTCGATGAGGAGAATGAAGAGGTGAGGGTGAAAAAGTACATGTCATCGATAATTATAATAATATCAATAATTATAATGATCTATATCGATGTATGACTGAGTTAATAACTTTACTTTTGTCAAAGAAAACATCTGATGATGAATTATTGATATTATTAGTTAATATTTATATCATAATTGTGTATGTGACTATTTGTTTCAGGTGTCAATCAACAGCCAATGTAAGTTAAAGTCTTAATCTGTTTATGGTCATACATTATATATTTAAATCACAGAGAAGAGGTAATCAAAATACAAATGCACTGACTGGAACTATTTTTACTATTTTCAGTGGAATATGAAGAAGCTCTGAAGGTAAAGAAAGGCTGAATCCTCAGTTGTTGTTTTTTTTTGTCCAGCGGTCCTCAACCAAGGGGGCCTCTTCTAACTTCCAGAGGGGCCCCAAAAGGACTTAAACGATAAAAATGTTGATACATGAACACAAACCAAAACATAAATACACAAAAAATCAGTAAATATGTACAACATTAAACTGACATCTTATTTTGATTACAAAATGGTAACCAGAATTGTCATAGATGGTTAGTGTTACTGTAGAGTGTATTAAACTCATTGTTTTGCAGTCAACAAATATCCCAAAGGAAATGCACTACATTGTTACACTGTGTTGTTGTTTGTAATTGCAGAGTGCAGCACGACAGGGGAACAGACTACAAATGAATGTTTATGAGACGAGGGGCAGTAGAGCCACAGTGCCAGGGCCGGGCCCACCACCAGGGTCTGGGGTGGGCTTGGGTCAGATGAAATCTAGTACTGTTGGAGAACCCAAGAAGGGATTCAGGCCTCCTCAGCACTGCCCTACTTTGGCACAAGTGGTGAGTCGCAAAGTTCAGGCCGCAGTCCCAGAGGAAGGATTGGTAAGATTTTATAACCCAATGGTTTTGCACAATCACACTGTTGTTGTCTCAAATTCTAGACTGCAATTTATTAAGAATGGTGCATAATAACATTATACATAATCTGTATTATAAAGAGATCATGTTCAGATGCTAAAACAAAATAATGTAACTGAATTCTATGGTATTTAAATGATTTGTAGTTTGCACAAAATGTTTGCACAATTTCCAATATTTTAAGTTAATTACTGGTATGCCACATATTCTATTTTAATATCCTGGCTTTGTTTTAAAGGTAATTGTAAATGAACTCAAAGGTGGGAAAACAGAGGATAAGACACCTCCAGCTTGGTTCACTTCATACATGGAAAAGGTATGAGAAACAAAGCATTAAAGTAGGCATGAAATGAAAATTCAACTGTTGTCACTTGGTGTTAATGTTAATGATTTATCAATGCATGCTCAGTTATTTTTTTCTTTTACAATTTTGAATCAAATTGACAATTTTTAATCTTCTGTCTAGTGACATATGCTGGACTTCTCCAGTCATTTTGTCCTCATAAATGCTGCCACTTTCTTAAAATCAACTGCAAACTCCTATTCAGATCTGCTTCCATTAAGTTAACACCATCTAGACAAAACAGTCTTTTGTTGAACAAAAAAACAAACCCTAACCCAACTTTTCACTCAGATGTACGTCACAACACAGAAGAAAAGATCTGTCGCTACCTTCATTTCATTAACTTTCAGAAAACTTCTTCTGTGCCATAATATTTAATTTTCATACTGACAGTTTGCGCAGTAGAGACAAACCTTAATGTTACTAATGAAACATTTGTGTCTCTTTTCTTTTTCTTTTTTCAAAAATACAATATCTGCCACAGTTTAAGGACCAGGTGGTTAGGGAGGCCGTAGAGAAGATCTGTAGGGAGTTCTCTGGACAATGCTGCATCCATAAGCCAGTGGGACCAGAAGCTCAGATTCCTGAGGTCACCTCATCCACTCTGCCTGGGGCCCCAAGCTCCGCTCCAGCCTGCAGCAGCTGCCGGGGCCAGACCGCAGGCGGCGGATACCAATGCAGGTAGAGAGTGAGAGATCTCTGTGAGGTGAAAGTCGGTATAAATATTCACTTCTGTGGTGCATTTAAAAGGGCAACATAAACATGATTTATAACTGGATGTCTGGTTGAATGGGTGTCTTGTTGTCATTTTGTTGTTCCCATTTGTATGTTTCAATGTGTTTGGTTTCTTTCTGCACAGTGTGTGTACCTCCTGCACTCTGTGTGAGCCTTGTAGCTTCTCACATGATCCAAGCCACAACCTTGTGAGAGCTAGAACTCCCCTGTCTATTCCTGAGCACGGCTCCCCAGCACCAGACCACAGCAGGTGGGCTTTTGTCCTTTGCTGTTTGGGATGTCTTGCCGTTAAAGTTCAGAATAGGCTTAGTTGAACATGCTGTATTTTTCGCTCTCTCTGAAGGTTCTACAGAAGGGGTGACCGGAGCTTTCGCAAGGCCGAGAAGCAGCGTCTTAAAGCTGAGAAGCGTCAACTCAAGGCGGAGGTGAAGGAGATCAGGAAGCAGCTGAGGATGGAGAGGAGAGGGCTGCAGTGGAGCGCTGCTGGAGAGGGGAGCTCTTCACCCGTCCTGCTGCAGCCACGTGCCACACAGGCAAACAGCCCTGAGTAAGACCTTGCACCCCATTACTACCTGAGGAAGAGCAAATGAAAGGGTTAGTTCACCCAAAAAGGAAAGCTCCAGAAAGGTAGTAAAGACATCGCTAAAATAGTCCATGTGACTACAGTAGTTCAACCTCAGTGTTATAAAGCGATAAGAATACTTTTTGGGTGCAAAAAAACAATAACAAAAAGAACAACTTTTTTCTAATTTCTTCTCTTCCGTGTCAGTCTCCAATGCTGTTCACATGAACTTTCACATGTATTTTTTTTTTGCACACAAAAAGTATTCTCATTGCTTCATAACATTAAGCTTGAACCACTGTAGTCACATGAACTATTTTAACAATGACTTTACTACCTTTCTGAGCCTTGAAAGTGGTAATGGCGTTGCTGTCTATGGGGGGTTTAATAAGCTCTCAGATTTCTTTAAAATATTTTAATTTGTGTTCTGAAGATTAACCAAATTCTTATGGGTTTGGAATGACATGAGGGTGAGTATTTAATTCAAGAAATTAATTTTTTGGTTGAACTAGCCGTTTAAAGGGAAACCCTAAGCTTTAATTTTTTTTATGTGGAACACAATCTTTTTTTATGATGCTTTGTTCCAAATGTGGAGAACTGATGCTGTTTTTGGGAGCGTTTCCCATTTTCCATTAGTTTTATATAAAACTAATCAACTGCATACTGTTATTTTCTAATACCAGAAAAAAAAATATATCTATTGTATTGGTATCAGAAAGTTATTTTTATTAATAATTAACATGTTTTATCATTTATTATTAAATAATATAACTATTTTTATTTTATTCGTTTGGAGTCAATACTTTTTTTTAATAGAAAGAACACGTTTACGACATAAAAACATTTAACTCTGTTCTATTTAAATGTCTGTTCCACTATATCAGTCTCACAAAGAAATGACACCACACCATATTAGTTAACTGAACAAATCGGATCAGTTTAAAATAAGATACCATTTAATTTATACTGTCTTGGTTGCAGTCGTCCTAAACGTCCATGCCCACTGGCTGTGCCAGCTATGACAGCTCTGCTCCTGGATGAAAACCTGCCTGATGGATCACGTCTCCGTCCTGGGACCAAGTTCATTAAATACTGGAAAATGAAGAACAGTGGCCGAGTGTGCTGGGACTCTGAGACCAAGGTACATGCTGACTCTCCAGCAGACACACATTTTCCTGAACGCACACAATAAACTATGTAAACCTGATTATGTCTCATTTTGACATCAGTTGAAGTTCATGTGGGGAAACCTGGCAGTGGGCTCGGGTGAAAGATGGCGGGAGGTCGCAGTGCCCACGCTACAGCCAGGTCAGGTGGGTGTGGTCAGCGTGGCACTTTGTGCTCCGACATTGGAGGGAACCTATACGTCGCATTGGCGCCTGGCACACAGAGGAGAGCAGTTTGGGCCACGTGTTTGGTGCAGCATCGTTGTGGATCCACATGCTCCTACAGCCATCTGTGCTGACGGGCTGTTGGTGTCTCCCTGTGTCACCCCGCAGGTAACACAACAGTCTGGAGACACCCTCAGTTTGTTATTGCTACATTTATATACTAAACCACATACAACTTGAATCCTTTGCCAGTCTTGAAATTATTAAATTACTACAACTTAAATAACAAAAAATAATTGGCCATTTTCAACCTCTTTGGTCTTTTCAGGAAAAGTCTTCCCGCACTCTTGAGAGGGAGGAGAAATGCCGGGCCTCAAGGGACCAACTAGTTTTGTCCGTGAATCAGGACTGTGATCAGGAATTCTACATTCCATCTGTGGATTTACTCACAGCTCAGGTAAGAACACATTTGTGGTGTTTCTCTTTCTTTCATTATGAAACTTTGACTCCACTGTCAATTTCACACATTCTCTTTTGCCTTTTACTTAGGACTTACTGTCTTTTGAACTGCTGGACATCAACATCGTGCAGGAGCTGGAGAGTGTGCCCAACAACACTCCTGCAGGTCACTTTAAAACTGGAATACATCTAATGTGTTCCTAATAATTAGCATGGATTTCTTTTATTGGTTATGCTTATTAATGATTAAATCCTTAAGAGAAAATCTTTTCTAATTTTCTCTCTCTCTCTCTGTCTGTAAATGTATAAAGACATTACTCCATGCATATCGCCTTTACCCCATGATGGACCTCTTCAGGAGAAACCAACATTGGGGCTGATCCAAGAAGAAACAGAAGCCCAAGGAGTCAGCAGCAACCTAGGTAAATTTGTACAGCAGAACAGTTCTGCACTTTTGTCTGTATATTTTTGTCAGTGATTATGTAGCTGTTTATATTTCTATATGTTCTGTGATGTCTTATTCACAGATGTGGCTCAGGGGACAGAGTTGGAGGGAGTCCCAGCACAAGAGAGCATCATTGGGCCTCAGTTTGTCAGTCCGTCTGTTATCCGCTCTCTCACCCTTGAAGTGGCAGAGCATGGGACCCTTTGTGGGAGATGCCCAGCTAAAGGTTTGGGAATGTTTACAGTATTTTTCAAAATATGTGCAAACCAGTCAATTTCTGCCCGCCTCACTTGAAGTCAGAATGTGATTACATTACTCAGTATAACCAAAAATGTAGAAAATATCAATTGTTACTTTTGATTTTAGTGTTGACCTGGCCTAAAATATTTCTAATATGACTAGTAGGAATTTTTTATTGCATTTACATCTAGTACAACAAATCTAAAATTGATTTCTAAAATTGAAGGATCATGCTGAAAATTCAGTTTTGCTATCACATGAATTTTATTTAAATTGTTTAATTTAAGTTATTTTTAAATTGTAATACTATTTCACAATATTGCTGTTTTTACTGCATATTTAAAATCAGATGTATGTAGCCTTGGTGAGCATAAGAGAGGTTTGCTTAACAGTTTTTGCATGAAAGGTCAAAAATTATTTACCTTAACTTTTTGATTTAAAAAAAATTACATTTCATTTTTGCCAATTCAAGTGGTACGCCCAGCCCCTCAAGGTTCGATGTCACTTTGTGAGAGGAAATCCGATAAAGTTCCAGAAACGGGAAACATGTTGATATCTGCTCCAGCCCCACTGAAGGTAGAGACGACACAAATCTCACCACAGACAGAGACCGCTGAGATAGCTACTCCCCTGCTGACGCTTCCAGCAGAACTCCTTTGCACAGGTAACAGGGCATTGAGAATATGAAATTATGACCATTGTATAATCTTTTTTGTTTTGTTGTTGTAAATTTCAAATTTTGTATTTGCTTGAGGCCGATTCAAGTACTCACCATCTTACCAATCACAGTAAACTGTCTAGTCATTAAACTGATTTTTTTTCTCATGTTCAGATGAGGGCCATGAGTCTGACATCGAGCAGATACTGGTGGAACCTGCAGGTGGAGATCTAGTAGAGGAGGGAGAGGAGGAAGTGGATAAGAAAGAGCAAGTTAAGGAGACAGAAGCAACTAAGGAAACGCGCAGCAGAACTTCATCTGCATCTTCAGAAGACTACATCATCATCCTTCCTGATTGCTTTGATACCACTCGTCCACTAGGAGAGTCCATGTACAGCTCAGCCCTGTCACAGCCTGGAGAAGAGCCTGCAGAGGGAGACAAACTAGAATCAGTGGAGACCGCAGAGCTTCAGAGCCCCGTTGCTGCTGCCGCCGTTAGTGTGGATGCTAATGACATGCTCTGTGCCTCCCAGACTCTGGACACTGTGCCGCTCACCCCTGTGATTGTAGTGGCACCCCGACCCTTAGTCAAATCCTGGTGAGTTTACACAGGGGGACAGCATTTCTCCAAAACAGCAAAGAATTGGTTTTGGTTTCAGCAAAAATTACTTTGGAGAGTTGTATTCATTGACCAAAAAGTATAAGTAGCACTTTTGTGATGATGCATGTCAGCATTTATTTTGTGCTCAGAATGTGAATAAGTTAGGAATAATATAAAACTAGGTAAATAAACAGGTAAACATAAGCAGTGAGGACTTACTTCACTGTGACCAAACATGTTAACATAGCAATATATACAATTTATTCAGTTGAAATATTGAGAGCCAGCTCATTGCGAATAACTTTACTATATCTGGTTTAATTTCATCTGAGACCAACACTATGAAAAAGTTTTAATTTCAATTTTTACTAAAGTTTAATTAACCAAACTTTTTTCAGTTCCATTTTTCAGCCAGATGTAAACTGAAAAGGTTATTTCATATTGGTGCTTCACTAAATTAATGTTAGGATGGGGGTGACATTATGATGTGAAATTAATAACAATTAGTTAACTCTAAAGTTAATCTAATTTGTTATATTTAATATTTGATCAAGTTCTTGTTTCCATTCGAATTGCACAGATGTACCCTTTAACACTATATGAACAAATTCCTTCACTTATTCATATCGGTCTAGATTTCTTTCACCACATTTTGCAGTTCAAAGCTTAATGTAATTGATGTGTTCAATTTTGCTTTATTAATATGAAATCACTTCAGCACTTCAGAGACACAAGAGCAGACAGATAATGGACCAGAGGAGCAGGAGGGCAGTGATCCTGCAGAGCCAGGAAATGAGGAGAAAGGTGAGTGAAACATCAGGGGATAATCCACTACAGGCTATGAATTAGTGCATTTATCTATGATTATATACATATTTTTATATATATATATATAAATAGATTCTGAGCCTAATCAACCTGACCCTGAGAACTCATTAGCATCTGCCAAGTCTGAAACAGAGGAGCTCAGGTGAGTTACACAGCACACAATTACTGGTTTCGGTCTTGCAAGACCATGGAAGTGCACTTAGGTCAATCATTGCATTGTGTGCTTTTCTTTCTATCACTCGCATTCTCACTCTCTCATTCATGTTTTTCCTCAGGGCCAATAGCATCACCGGTGGATTGGTGAAGGGTGCTCTGTCTGTGGCAGCATCTGCCTATAAAGCTCTTTTCACTGGTCAGACTGGGTCTGAGAAGGTGAGTTTGAGGGGCCTTTCAATAAGTTGAACTTTTTTGATCTTCACATAACATTCTTATGATAGCAGTGGCAATGGTGCGAGACGCTGAAAAATCTCTTCTTCTGTTCTCTATTAAAAGAAAATAGAAATATTACAACTGCAAATTTCTTTACTTGTTTCATATTTAAAATAGGTTTAGGTTTTATTTTTTCTAAGACAAAGTTTATGAATAATGATGTTCTGCAGGACTGATTTTGATCAAACTATGATAAAATCTAATGATACATGAAGAAAGAAGCACATTTTATTTCTTATAGAAGTGAGAACTTAAAAATATAATTTATCAGCTTATTCCACAAGATAACGCAGTCAAAATCACATTCTTAATCATGCTGGTATCAATTATTTTACTGATTTAAAATACTAACATTGCATAGCAGACATTGCTATACAGTTGGAGTAGTGCATGCTATTATAATTAAGATATAATTAATAAAATGCCATTTTATAGTATAGAAAATGCAAGAAGTGTATTCATACTTCAAATACCCGGATGATACACTTAACAAAATGTGGAATGTGGAACACTTCATGCACTCAGCGGTTATTGTGTAGCAGAGGAGAACGGGCTATCAAACTCTGATGCTGGATGACGAAATAACCAAGAGTAGCCGACATAGTGTGCGTAGTGTATAATGTGTAATTTGGGACACAAGTCACGTGTCGCATTAGTACATTTATATTTATTTACTCTTTGGACTGTGTAGCTCCCAGAAGACGCAGCTTCTCATGATGCCATGATGGCTGTGCTGGTAGAGATGGGCTTCGGTGACCGGGCACTAAATCAACGTCTGCTGCAGAAACACAACCGAAACCTGCTGGATGTGGTAAACGAACTGGTGCAGATGACCGACAATGACTGGTACACGACACGCTACTGAGATGCTGGTCAACTAGTTTGTTTCTCTTCTATCTGTTTTTTGTTTTGTTTCTCTTTCTCTGTGCAATCAGCAGCTCATTCCATGATACAGACTCTTTCATTCCGTTTGGGTTGTGAAGATAGTGTGTGTGTGTGTGTGTGTGTGTGTGTGTGTGAATCTGTCTGCTCCAATGTGTAACAGATAATCATTAGAGAAGCAGTTCATCTCACCATAATAACTGTGCTTGATAAAGTTTGTTGTTAGTGGGCATTAATGTTTTCACAGAGACGATCATGGGTAGCTAATGAACACTAATAGGTAATTATTATTTCAAAACGATCCAATAAATATATCATGCTTTTAATGAAAACATTTTATTTAACCAGAAATTGTTATAATAGGTAAATATGAAAGGTTCTGCAGTGTGACTGGATATTTTTCGTAATTAAAAGAGGTCCCAGGTTTTGGAAAAGTGCAATAGTTCTGGCTTTGTGTGGACCATCTTAATCATCAGCCAAGACCAAATAGAGAAACTTTGAGGCTTTAAAAAAAGTTTAAAGTAATTAATCATCTGAACACAAGTCAAGGTTAAGTTTAATATGTGAATGTGAGGTTTTTGTTTTAAAGTAATTTTAAGCTGTTATTGCTTTAAATGCAGGTGGAAATTATTATTATTATTACTTTGAAGACTATCATTAATTTCTAAATGGTCCACAAAATAGGGCACATACTGCACTTTGTGAATGCATTGCCATTTAAATATCTGATAAACATTATGGCTTGAAGTAGCAATGCATTTGAATAGTTAAATGGATTGAAATGGGCGTGTTTTAATTTATGCTTGAAATGGTTAAAGACCGCAAAGGCAATCATGGCATATTTTACTCCAATTTTAAATGTTGAGACACATCATAGTGTGAGACAGGAAAAAATACCCCCGCCTACTGTTCATTCCAAAACAAAATTGAATCATGCAAATTATATATTTTGATAATTATATAGCTCTTATATTTAGTGTTATGAAGAATGTATCTCAGCACTTTTCTTCAATGGGAGATTTTGAAACTACCTAATGTCTAAAATGGAAAGCATTCCCAATAATCATTGAGCATCTCCTGATCTGCTCTTACAAGTGATACATCCATAATTTAACGGAACGGTCACTTCTTTTTCTAGCGCTAGGGTTCATCTATATGTTTTAGCACATTCCTTAGGAAAGCTGTAGTTGGTCTTGGTGCTTGCAGCGATCAGTGGATGTTCTGGGTGAAATTGTTTGGATCATGTGATTTGTAAAACATAATCACTGGAGACGGATGGATCACTCTGTGTTTGATGCCTGAATGGAGTATTCATAGTGTCTCTGCATCTAATGTACACATCTGTCTGTAATAAATATCCTAATAAGTCTTACTTTGCTCTCTGTCTTCCATAACAGTCCAGCACAAATTCCAAAGTAACATTCTTTATATGGGTTAAACCATATTAAACACACTTAATCCACACTCTATGAATATAGACACTGACATGTGGCTTTTCTTACCAGGTTGGTGAGTTCAATGAATAAAACTGTTGGTTAACATTTTAATGAAATAAAAAAAGTGCAGAGAGTAAAACGTCGTTTTTTTGGTTTTGTGTGCATAAGATTAGTATATTTTGTATTCCCAAAACCCTGTATTAAATAATGTCGCCAGTCATTATCTTCTCAAGAAGAAAAGTTTAAGAAATACATTTGAGAACATTCTTACAAACTTTTTAGAATTTATCTTAAGAACTTAAGAAGATTTTCAAGAATTTGGCCACTGGCTGGTAAATACAGTAGGTTTGTGTTCTAAGATGAATTTTTTTAATTATTTTTTTTATAGCTGTATAACTGGAGTTTCTTGTTTTGTTCCCCTTTTCTGATTAAAATATGTTCTTAACATTGCTGGAGGTACTAATACATGACTCACTGATGGAAGAGATCACACTTTACTTCTATTAATGACAGATCATGATTGAATGTAATGAACAGGTTTGATATAAATCTGTCTAAAACATTTACTTTTCATAGGTCTCAACTCAACCAAGTGCCATATGTAGCAAACCTCAAAACCAAAAGGCAAAAGCACCTATAATGCTGTATCCAATATTTCATACGTAAAAAAAAGAAAAGAGTAGTGTATTTTTGTGTGTAAAAAAACTGTAATCCCCAATTTAATTCAATAATCTCCTTTATTTTAATAGAAGTGCATGCAGGCGAACATTATCATTGCTAATTATCATTGTCAAGTATAAAAATCTCCCAAGATTCTAAACTTTTTATCTGTTGAACCCCTATAAGAGCATACAGTACATTAACCCCCATGATCTTAATGGATTACTTTAAAAAAATAAACTACAATAAAAATATTTTAAGCCCTCATATCCATTTTCAGCCATCTAACAAAGGTTAGAGAGGTTTACTACTAAAAACAGGAAATGAGAGAGAGAGAGAGAGAGAGAGAGACTCTCAAATGAACCTAAACCCACACATCCAGCAAAAAAAGAAAAGAAAAAGAAATTATATGCAGTTAATATTGCTCACATAGTGGAAATTATTATACATTGTTGTCCAGCACCCAATTTCCTTATTTTATTCATATATATATGTTCGTTCAACTTTACTTCACATTACTTTATAAAGAGGCCATGATTCACATTAAAAAGCTTGTTCAGACATTAAAAGTATAAATTTCATCACATGTTAACAGAACCAAGTAAAAAATGTATAAAGACATTCAGTTCTTGCCATTATGGTGAAAGCCCTGACGGTGTTAGGACCCTACAGGAATCGCTCTGTTTAAATATAATTGCATTTATTCTTTACAAAACAAGTGGCATATTTGACAAAACCCAACGGGTTGAAAGACAGATACAAAAAAAAAAAAGTATATATATATATGTAGTGTATCTTTGTGGCCAAACCGCTTTAAAGTCTCTTTTCAACTTTTTAAGACAGAAGAGTAAACAAAAAGCAAAATCCCCCGTTTAATTCTATTATCCCATAATTATATAAAAAAGAGAGAGTAAAACAAAACATTTTGTATTGCACAGCAGGTTTGTGTTCCAAGATGATTTTCAAGTTATTTTTTTATTGCTGTATAACTGGAGTTTCTTGTTTTGTTCCCCTTTCTGATTAAAATATGTTCTTAACAGTGCTGTAGGTACTAATACATGACTCACTGATGAAGAGATCACACTTTACTTCTATTAATGACAGATCATGATTGAATGTAATGAACAGGTTTGATATAAATCTGTCTAAAACATTTACTTTTCATTAGTCTCTAATATTTTTTTCAGCGAGAGCACATCTTTCTTTAGCACAAATAAATGGGAATGGCCTCATTAAGGCCTGCAGGCAATTCAAAAAAGCTTTGCATTGCTACTGATACGTTCTGGTACTAATGTGTTCAAAATGAAACTAAAACTAAAACTTACTACAGTATTTGCACTTTGTAAGCCCAACTGTCAAACCTCCAGGCTAAAATATGCAAACTTGCATAAACTTCCCTTTTCAGGCATGATGTATATATGATCACAAAATAAATTCAATTAAAATAATGTAATCCCTGAATTTGTACCTGTACCATTTGTTTCAGCCGTAAGACTAATACTCCTTCTTAGGCTTGAAAAACAGCTTCTTAGTGAGCATGGACGCAAAGCAAGGCACCTGTTTTTTGCCTATAGCTAAGGGATCCCTGCAGTTTCCAACACTGCGCAAGGAAACTTTCCTGTTAACAAGCGTCAGGATGTCGGTGAACTCCAGCGAGGAACCATAATGCCTCAGGATTTCACACAGATCCTGGATGTACCACGAGCCATTTATAGTCTCACGGTGAGAGTAATATCCTTTAAAAGATGAAGAAAACAATGACGACGACTAATTAAAGTCACATTTTTGTTAAATTAAGGACGTTAATAGCATCAAATCCAGGACATGACATAAATTAACACATTTAGTAAAATCTTGGTAAAGCAAAAGTATTCACACTGACCTTCAGCCACTGAGTAGCACATAAGGAAGTCTGCTCCTGCTGGAAGGGTGTAGAGGACCCCCGCATCTACCACCACGTTATTGACCTCCTGACTGTCCACCACATCCATTGGTGTCACAGCATCATCATGTTTGTCACCACGACAAGCCTTGTGTTTAAAGGAGATTACATGAGGCATAAGTTCTGGATTAATACTGCATTACTGTAAATACATTGCAAAAGACATTTTATGGATCAAGGCTAAATTACCTGCAAGATGAAGATCTTGGGTTTCCCTACAAGGCTGCGGCAGTTATTCCCCTTGAACAAATCAGTGATTTCTTTAATTTCGATCTGCTGATCATTAGCATAGATGTGGCCATTTTCCCCATGACTTAAAAAGACGCAAACGAAACAGTCTGCATCCACATGGTTAGCAGCAGCAGCTGAAATCAAAGGAAAATTCTGGATTAAACAGAACCTTGGAATAACTGGGAATTGTCAATCATCATGGAAAAACCTTTTGACTTTCCCTTGGGTTATTAAGACACAGATGAACTTCCATGAATGACCAGGTTGTTAAGCGATTACAGCACACTAATCAACAATATGGCAAAAATTTTGAAACAGTTTGAAATAAATAAATAAATCGGGTTATTGGCATAATCCGCACCGATAGACTGATTAACTTTTTTGTGTAAGTTCACATTGCGAATGTTGCTCTCATGACGTCAATTATCCATAACTGTTCAGGCTCGGTACACAGTGCTTGTGCGCGAAATTCAAACAATAAGAAAACAAACACAAGTCAGAATCAGAACAAAAAAGAAAAAGCAGTCTCTCCCGCTATGCAGCAGCACGTCCCTTAAGAAGCGATTCTACAGGTGTTGATCATCGGATGAGAAGAACACGCCCTCATGGCAGCACAGCCAATCACGTCTTCTTGCATGATTGACAGGTCAGACAGCCTATCAGCGCCCGCTGTCCGAGTGACAGTATAAGTGCCAGTGACAACAACTCTCGCAAGAAAGAAAAACAGAAAGAAAATACCGCAAAAAACCCTTACGTCCTTGGGGACGTATCAAATATATTTAAATATTATTACGTGTAAAAAAACTTGTGATATAGCCCGCACCCACGGGTTATATGCGGGGAAAATACGGTAATTTGTTCCAGGGCGGAGCTCGTAACTATAATTGTTTGTACCGCGAATCATGTTTTCCCATAAGAAATGATAGAAAACAAATGAATCCATTCCAGATCCATAACAACGGGGGGAAAAAAACATGTTTTTATTGGTATAGACACACACAATTATAGTACATGTACACAGTACAGTAGAACCCCGACATACGAAACGCTCTACATACGAAAAGTTTGACGTACGATGAAAGATTTCGTTTTTTTTTCCGCCTGAATAACGACAAAATGATCGAGATGCGAAAAACGAAATCTCGGCGAGGCGACGATTTCCAAGTTTTGTTTTGAAATTCGTGCTGATTTTGGTTCGGGTTGAATGAAGGCTACAGTTTGTCCGGTCAGAACAATAATGTCTCACTCAGGGAATAATCCAAAACTGGTATTTATTAAAGGTGCATAGATGTGTGGTTACGCACGATCGATAAAACCTAAATGATTGGCACTAATTCCCTGTATTTCACTCAATAAACTATATACAATCTTCAGTCGATCTCTTTTACCTTAATCATCCATCAGGTCTCTTCTCAGTCACTCCGATGGAAAGTTTTGGAAAAGTCCATATTTCGCACTGAATGACAGGGATGGCTGGAATAGTCCATGTAAGAAGGGGAACACATTTTACAATCCTGCTCTCCTATTGGTCAGCATCGCTCCCACCAGAAAATCAGCTACTCGCGGGGGGTGCGTACAGAAGTCAGTGAACGCGTGAAGTGAACGTGCATCGGCGTCAGTACACGTGCTCGTATCTCGAATATTTACTCGTATCTAGAAGCAAAAATCTGCCGGAAGGCTTGCTCGTATCTTGGAATACTCGTATGTAGCGACGCTCGTATCTCGAGGTATTTATTCAAATCATTATTTTTTACAACTTATAATAATTGTTTGTATGTCTGACTACCGATATGCAGAACTGATATTTAATTGTTCTATTTTTGCATGTTTGTAGCTAAATTAATTAGATTATACTACTACAATAAAAGGCATTATGAATATTTTAAAATAATTATAAATATACATAAAAAATAATTTTAGTAGTAAAGTGTAAATATTGTCAATCATCTTTAATCAACTGTGTGCCACAGATGCTGCTAATAATATTGAGGTACCTTCTTTGATTTTGGCTAAAACTTCCTCCCGTTTGTAATCATCATAAGCCTTCACTTCAAAATCCAGCTCTTGAAATCTGACAGATATGAAAGAAAATGGACAAAGAATGTTGATCGTTGTTCCGTCACTTTAATCCAAGACACGAAAATGAGTTTCTTCAATCAGTCAGCATATACTGTTTAGCCAAATACCTTCTAACAAGATTCTGCTTGTCTGCTTCTGTGCCAGAACGGCTGGGCATCCTGAGCTGCCAGAAGAAATGTTCGTGGTTAAAGATCAGAGCCATTCCTCGCTTCTTGTGATTCATCTTGTACTCCTCGTTAGGATCCAGACTATAAACAATGAAAAATGACATACATTTAAAGAAATGTAAATAAATGAGAGTTGCTTGAACTCAAAACCGTTCAAAAACTAACAAGGTTTCAATGTATCTTCATTAAGGTGTTACCTTTGATAAAAGCCATCAGTCTCTGTTATGTTCTCTTTGACTGAAAGAAAAGACAAAACCAACACACACTAAAATTTGGTTTGCAAAGCAAACATATGAACATTTTCAGATGATGTATTCAAAGATTGAAACCCCTCAGGCAAAGTTATTGGAATAACTGTGGTCTAATGTGTGAACTGGAGAATGAAGATCTACTGAGCTCATGCCTGTAATGCGCATTGAGCACCAGGTTAGGCTAGATTTCACTGGCTTTACAAACATAGCAAAGTTAACATAAGCAAATACAGTTTTTACACTCCTTCTCATTTCCATATCCTGCTTCTCGAGCTGAGTTACAAACTAGATTCAGTTCTACCTTTCACTCCTGCTGAAGCGCTGTCAGTCTTCACAGCTCCTAACAACAACAAACAAGCAAACACTTAGAAGCACTGGGATTTAAAAGCTAAAAATGAATTCAAGGCGGCTATTCAGCGATAATAGTCAAGATTTTATGTGTATGATCGTGAAACCTTGTGATTCATGTTTAGACAAATACCACCTACTTCAGGTGTTGGAATAAGGAAATGAAACCTTCTCACGAACAACACTCACTGTGTACAATTATTGAAGTTATTTTTCTTCCAGTATAATCAGATAGAAACCTTACCGGATTTATCGCTTTTGCCTTGGCTTGCCATCGTCGATTCTGCGGTTTTGTGAGAAACGGAGGAGAATTTTAACGTCAAACTAACGACAGCCAAGACAGACCCGACTAGTCATAAAACGTCTCCGGTTACTATCGTAACCTCCGTTCCCTGAGAGAGGCGGGAACGAGACGGTGCATGGAAAAGATGCATTTGCAGTTCACTGCAACGCTAACCAATCATAGTTCAGTGCAACGCTAACCAATCATAGTTCAGTGCAACGCTAACCAATCACAGTCCACTGCAATGCTAGCCAATCAAAGGTCGCTAAAATGTACCAATCACAGTTCAGTAAAATGTTAACCAATCACAGGTCGCTAAAAAGTGTATCAGTCACATCATATGCGGTCTGTCGCGGTCGAACCGTGGAGGGTCTGGTTAGACACTTCTTTTCTTCTGGTTAGACTTGAGGACATGAGGACACTGCAACCTATATTCACATTTAGCTTTATTATATTATGTTATATTATATTATATTATATTATATTATATTATATTATATTATATTATATTATATTATATATATTTGGATTTCATTTTAATTTGTGGGCATTTTCTCTACGGAGGTAAAGGACTTAATGTAAATGAACACATATGCTTGTTAAATGTAAACAAACAAAAAAAACTAGATTTATATAGCACCATTAAATACTACCAAGTTGACAATTTTTTCCAGATAACCACATTCATTAAATTAATTTATAACATGTACTAAGATTCTTAATCTTGTGCTTATGCTGAAAACAGCTCTGTTAATTAGATTAGATTAGATTCAACTTTATTGTAATTACACAAGTACAGGTACAAGGCAACAAAATGCAGTAATGTTTTTGTATTATCACGTTCAATTACAAATAACACTATATGACTCACGAAAACGGTAGATTATATGTTCAAATAGCCTTATTTAATGTTTAGTTATGTGAAGGTTACACACCACTTCTTAGCCCAAACCTATAGTTCTAATACTTGTAAGGTACACACTAAATCTTAAAACTGCAACGTCCTTAACTATTGCAGTATGCTCAAGTTCATAATAATTTCACATTAATTTATCACTATTTGCAGTCCCCTTGCATTACTTCCATGACCCACTGGAGTTTCGGAGCACAGGCCTCTGTCCCTCTGTCCCTCTGTCCCTCTGTCCCTCTGTCCCTCTGTCCCTCTGTCCCTCTGTCCCTCTGTCCCTCTGTCCCTCTGTCCCTCTGTCCCTCTGTCCCTCTGTCCAAACCCACTACCTTGGCAGTGTAAGAACCTACACTCTACAGAGTGAGCTACAGGAAAGCTATAAACCACACATTTATATGGGCAGATGACATGACATGTTTTTTTTTTCTCTAATTAACTGTAAATGATTACTACTTAACTAATATGACATTAATGATACATACTTTTTCACCTAAAACTGTCAGCAGCCCTATCACCCTGTAGCCTAAGAGTGGTTGCCCACTAAAGCTAAGCAGGGTTGATCCTGGTTAGTACCTGGATGGGAGACCTCCTGGGAATGACTAGGTTGCTGCTGGAAGAGGTATTAGGAGCCCAGCATTTATGTACCCTGATGTCTAACTAGATTCTTGTCTGTTATATTTGCAATATTACACACAAACACACACATATATATATATACACAACTGAAAATGGAATTGTACTAAATATTCGTGCTAATAATAATTTTACATTAAAAACACCCAGTTGAGTTTGTTCATTTTTTAACATTTGACCTAATTTTTATTTTATTATCTGAAAAAAAATCTCATTAGTACAAAGACAGTGATAATCACAATAATCAATCAACCTCATTAATTACAGCATTTTGGGTTCACTCAATAGGCCTATTTATAGATTTCATAAATGTTATCATCAGATTTGTCTACCATTGTTTTTTTATTTTCTGTGACATTCGCATTGACATAGTCCTCTTCAGAGTCATCTGTGTCCAAATTGACATAGTCTTGTTCAGAATCAGCATCATCCATGTTTTTATCAAGTTGTACATTTTCATAATCAGCCTCGTCATCCTCTTCATTTTTGTTATCATGGGATCCACCTGCATACGTATTATCTTGACCTAGAGACATTGCATGTGTGAAGAGACATACAGTTATTTTTTATGGAACTGATAATAAATATAGCGTAGGTGAAAATACAAATAACAAAGACATTATCGGATACTTTTTATGAAATGGCACATTACCTTTTTTAAAAGAGCACTTAAAACGAGTTTCCTTATTCCTTTGCTTTTGTCTTCTCTTGACCAGGAGGATGATTATGAGGACAGACAATAAGAGCAGCACAACTGATACTGAAGCACCAATAACAGGAAGCAGGGAGGCTGAGACAGACACACGGTTTTGATTTAAACTTGCATAACCAGCAGTCCATCTGTTTTTAGACTCTTAAACATCATTACCTTTGATCGTAATAACAAGCAGTTCAGATGCAGATGAATGGAAGCTCCGTGAGGACAAAATAACTTCATAAACACAGCTGTAGTTTCCCTCGTGTGAATAATCTGCCTCAGGAAAGGGGAATGAGGCAGAGAGATTGACAGCTGAATGACTCTTGGTGATATTTGATTCCTTAAACAGGTAGAAGGAGCCTCCAGGATACTGAGATTCAGTGGAACAGATGATAGTGAAACTTTGGCCCCAGGGGATCACTGGCCCTTGAGGTCCCACATCAAACTGTCTATCAGGAGCAATGTGGGGAATGCTGGGCTGCTGCAAGTGCACTAGAAAACAATAATACATTCATATAGTTGCAGAATCTCAGGCATTAAATTCATTCAGCTTTAAATAAAAATGTGTTCAAGAACTGCATCAAAATGCAATTCACACACATTTTACAAATCAGCAGCACAAAAATAAGACATTAATTCACTTTCATACAACTAATGCACTTAATTAATGAACATGTGTAAACACTCACCCACACTGATGAGAACAGAGTTACTCCAAGGTGACTTTATAATACCGTTTTGATAGAAGTAATTACAGCTGTAGCTGCCCTGATGTGAGACGCTTACATTAACAAGGTTGAAAGTCACACCAGATACATGTTTCTCGGAGGAAATAAATGATCCATTAATGAAAAGGTGGAATTCAGCATTAGCATTGCATCTTGATTTAGGTGTTGTGCATCTGAACTGAATGTTTTCTCCAGGAGAAACAATTGCATGTCTGGAGATCAGGGAAAGAGTGGGCTTCTGCAGATCAGCTACAAAAGAAATATGCATTTATTTAAAATTATTAGTTATTGATCTGATGAAAATCATGAAATACGTGAAGCTTTATGTAATTTCTATTGCTCATTTCACCTCAAACAGTGTCAGGACGCAAAAGATTTACCTGAACAAACAACACCTGCATCTTCACCATGATTACAATTGTTATTTCCTAGTCCACTGTGTGAACATTGTGTGAGGCTTCCTTCACCTCCTGAGCATCTAACATCATCCAGCCAGATCGATCCTTTGCCTTTTCCAAAGGTGGCGCTTGGAGGTGCACTGATGGCTGATCCACACCGTAACTGTCTGCACACCACCGCTGCATCATTCACGTCCCAGTCATCATCACACACGGTTCCCCACTGGCTATTATGAAGGATCTCCACTCTTCCACAGCATGAATCAGACCCATTGACCAATCTTATGTCTAATGTGATTAAAGTATAATGTGATTAAAAATGTTGTAAGTCTATTGTTTATGTTTGATATTGTCATGAGCCAAACGTGCATAGCTCCTTTGCTTTCTCTTGTTTTTATATCGTTTATAATCACTTTGGTACTTTCACAAGCAAAACAGCAAATTTACAATGGATCTGGAGAAAACATATTTACCCCGTGAGCAGACGACACCTGCATCTTCTTGATGACCGCAGTTATGGACTCCAAAACGTCCGTGAGAGCACTGTGTGAGGGATGATTCACTTCCTGAACAGACCACGTCATCCAACCAGATCGGATCGCTTCCCTGGCCAAAGTAAGCCTTGGACGTTGCATTAACAGCACTTCCACATCCCAACTGTCTGCACACCACAGCAGCATCTTCAATGCCCCAGGAATCATCACACACCGTCCCCCACTGGCCGTTATAAAGGACCTCAACTCTCCCAGAGCAGCCATCATAACCATTCACCAGCCTGATACTAAATCCATCTGAAAAATCATTTATGACACAAATATCTTGTAACATGCAACACTTGCAGACTAGCCAAAATAGCCGGTCATGTCTCATGTAATATAACTAGAGATCTGAGTCTTTAAAAGAGTGACTAACAGTTTGTTACTTACCAGTTACAGAAGTTAGAGCACTGGCTGTTGAGATGAAAAACAGGGACAAATTTAAAAACATTGTTTTATTTTTATTTTACTTGAATTTATGATTGATAGGCAAATTCAGGTTAATTTTTACACTTTTCCCAGTCATCTCGATGGCAAAAATTGTCCCAATGAACATGAATTCACCAGAATTAATGATAGATCATAATTTAAATAAAAAAATTGTTCTATATTAACTAATGAATATGTTAGACTGTTGTTTTCATGGTTACTGGTGAGTGGATGAAGGCACGAGGAGCAGGAAAAACTTAAATAGCAGAAATGCTGCGACTAGCAGAGCCATTATAACTTCTAATATCCTAGTTCTTCTTCTTAATGATCTTTAAAAATGTAAAAATATAAAAGATTCTCTGGTGTGTTGAAATAATGACTGCATTAACATACAAATCAAAGGAATATATATATTTTATTTTACACCTGTTATATAATTTAAGGTAATTTAACAATTGATTTTCATGAGCAGTCAGTGACGAAGAATTTCAATAAAATGTATGTTTTCAAAAATAATTACAAAGATTAACAACTGAATCAAACATGATATTTCAAAGTAGAATGTCTGAAATAGTGTTTCTTGTTTGTTTGTTTTTTATTGCATAAGTAACTAGTTTTAGTTTAATTTAAAAAAGAACAAGCGGTAAAGGCAACGATAAAACCTGAAAGACGACCGAGAAACATACTTTATTCAAATGTGTCGGAAATACACGACATCACCAACATCTTAACTTTAACTAAGGGTTTTAAAGTATTAAATACTATAATATTAATATTTTGACTTACATGAAATGCAAAGACTGAAAACTTAATTTACCCAGTATCAAAGTGAGAAGAGAAGATCTTGACATCCTTGTGTTTCAAAATGCACTTAATATGTGTTAAATCTCTGCTTCTTTCAAGACTGAAACAAAAACTGCAGTCACTTCTCCTTATAACGAAAAAAAGAAGAAAAAAGATGCATTTAGACAATAAAATACATCCTCATTTTTAACACAGCCTATTCTGAAAATGTCTATTCATCAATTTTGCATTTAAGAATCACATTTCAAACAAACATTCAAAATGACACGACAAGCTGAGCAGTATCTAGTTCTTTTACCTAAGGTTACCTAGACTTCTTGAACTCATTCATCACTCAGTATTATAAACTAGGCAGTTAATCTGATTACTATCTCTTTTTAAAGCCACACAAAAGCAAAATTACAAGGTTGCCAAAGCATTCCTATGAGATTAAAAGGTAACTTCCTGGCTCATAAGACCTCAAGATCAAGATTGTGGGCACAACTATAGCTATCAATAGAAATAACATTATTAATATAAATATCACAAATGGTGCTTTTATACAGACTGTTTAATGGATATTATTCCACTGTTCAGTAGAATAAGAGCCCATTTTGAGCACCACAAGAAGCTGTATAAAAGCACCTTTTGTGATATATATGCTCAGGGTACAAAACTGACTCTTGCTTAGTGCTAAATATGAATATAATTTGGCTTTTTAAATGATCTGACTCTCTCTGATTTCATCTAGGCTTCAGGAATTGTTTGGTTGGCATGAAGCTCCTGCTGGTAAATGCTGTAACTACACCATGATGGTGGTGCAATGCATGTTTTTTCATGACAGCAAATGTGATAAAGTCCAAGTTTTATGCAAAATTTTAATGTTTATGTTTCTTTAAAATAAATAAAATAAAGAGAAAATGGTAAATGTCAAAATTTTAATTGATCTCTGCAAATGAGAAGGTTTAGGCTGCATAACCATGTCAGATATGCAGTGCATTCAGAGTGATTTACAAATCACTGGGATTTTGCAGGATCCAGAGAATAGCTCTGTTCTCAGAAAAACAAGTTTACACAATGATAAAGCTGTGAAGCAAATTTAAGGAAGTGTCCTTTTGGACACACCAGAGCACAGAGTATAAAAACACAGAACTGAAAACTGAGCTTACATTTGTAGTTTTAATTTTATAGCATGACGAAATTCAGAGGGAACCTAAATTATCATTGTGCAGAGTTATTTATTTATGACTTATTTATTTAACCAGACATTATGATAGAAGGCAGACAGCACACAGTAACAGATATCATTAGCGGGTGACAGAAACAACATAAGGAAGGAAGACATGCAGCAAAGCGGTTGTGGGCAAATATGCTACACTGTAAATGGAGACAGCTATTCTGCTCTCTCTCTCTCTCTCTCTGAGGTTCCTTATTGGTTGATTCTTCAGAGCACACATCATGAGAAACAGTCAAAAAACGACATTTTTTAACAAAGTTCCTAGACTTGTTTGTCTAGACCAATGCTTTGTTATAGGGATAGCGAATCTACGCTCAAACAATAACAGAGATTTGACTCTCTCTATAAATCACAAATACCAAGTTTGGCTAAAGACAAGTCTACAGTATTTTAATATTTAGCCCACAATTCAAATATTTAATATTAGTGCTTAACAATGTTTACTGAGTCGCTGCTTCCTTGTGTGGCAACTTCTGGCTTCATTTGTCATTGGGAATCTTGTATGGTGTTTAATGCTGTTATCATTCAGAAGTGTAAATAAGTAAGTATAGGTTCTGGAATCCTTTTTTATTTTTGAAAAACATTGAAAATCAGTAACATCTTTCATCAAATGTCTTTCATGAGTCTTCAAAGTTACTGTCCAGCATAACTCTGTCCTCTGTAATAATGACATTGACATAATCCTGTGTTGAATCTTCTGTTTCCATATTGACATAGTCCTGTTCAGTGTCATCCTGAACTACATTTACATAGTCTTGATCAGAGTCAGAGTTTCCATCTTCATGATCTTCATGATCCATATCTACAATCTCATAGTCATCATCAGCATTATTTTCACGTTGGTCTCTAAGAACAGCATCTAGCATATTAACTGCATCTTGGGATACAAAGAACATTAAAAACGTGTTATAATATTTGCAGGCTCCCAAAAAAGGTAAATGTTTCTGGAAATCTTTCTCACCTTTTGAACAGGAGCGTATTCGGAATTTGCTTTGTTTTTGTCTCCTCTTTACCAGGAAAATGACTAGCAGTGTAATCAATATGAGGAGTACAGCCGTTACCACAGCAGCAATGATAACAACTGAAGAAGCTGGAAGAGAGATTTTAGTACATTACGGTATGTTCAGAACGGCATACAGTACTACTATCACGTTTCTGCTGAACGAATCAGTGTTTTTGAACAAATTGGTTGAATGAACGATTCAACTCTCTCGTAAATTGAAGTCATTGAAGTCGATTACACAAATTCTGAACAGCCTACTAGAAAATAACCACCTCTAATACACAGACTAGCAGCGTCTGAAACATGCAAACACAGATAAGTGGAGTGACACAAACAGCAGACAATCTCAGTGCTGCAATAAGCATGCTTGCAAATAAATATTTTCATAAAGTTAAAACTGAAATTCTCATACCTGAACATACGACTCCAGCATCTTTACTGTGATTACAATCGCTTACATTATAAGAGCATTGTGTGATGGACGACTCCCTTCCCGAACAATCAAGCACCCATACATTGCCACTTCCTTCCCCAAAAAGAGCACCTCCAAGTGCACCAACAGCTCTTCCACATCCCAGCTGTCTGCACACCAAATCAGCACGTTCAGTGTCCCAGGAGTCATCACACACTGTCCCCTGCGTGCCACTAAATATAACCTCAACTGTCCCAAAGCAGTCGTCGAAACCATTGACCAGTTTGATGTCTTCACCTCCTGTAAATCAAAGGAAATTTTCTGTATAAATATATGTGCCATCTTTATTTTTGTATGTGATTCTCAAATAGAACTACTGCTGCTGTTGCTTTAAAGGGATGGTTCACTTAAAATGGTCATCTTGTAATCATCCTGTAATTTGATTCCAAACCTGTATAACTTACTTTCTACTGTGGAACACAAAAATAAAAATAAACTGACCACACACAATGGTACGTGTGGTTTTTGACTTGGACTACAGCACACAAGCTGTACGGACTACTGTTGTGATATTTTTGCATTTTTAAGCTTGTTTGGATCATGATGTTTAATTACTTGTGAAGAGTTTTTTGGGTGAACTACTCCTTTCATGCTTATGCAAGCTTTTGCAATAATCAGAGGATCACTTACCAGTAAACAGGCAATTGTTTAAAACCACAGCTGTCAAAGAGAAAACGCAGGAAGTTTATCGCAAAGATTTTATGTTAATAATATTTTCTTTGGTAACCTACATAAAAACTGCTTTTATGTATGACCACACTCCTAACAATGATCCAGATATATATAATTCCCATATTGTAAAAATGAATGATTAAACAGCTAAATATTATTTAAAATTATATTGGTAGAATAAGTTTAAAGTGTTTACCTAGTGTGAAATCAAGAAGAGGTCTCAGCATTTCGGTTATTTCATTGATCGTTGTGTGTGATGTGTCTCTTTGCTGCTCTTCACGTCTAAATAAGACCCTGTGAGTCACACAGATACTAGTTCCGTTTTTCACAGTTACAACACTTCAGCTTCTGAGAAAGTAGAAGAAATGGATTAGTACAATTTAGTTTATTTAGAAATGTAACCACTGAAAGCTGAAATGCCTGATGCTCTCCAACACTTTTTTTCATTGAACCTTTCAGCATTCTGCCCACAAACGTGAACTTTAACATTCTACGCAGTGTGCACTAGACTTTTTTGGGGGGGGGGGGGGGGGGGTTTGTGTGCAAATAATTAACTGTTAGCATATTTTGTACTTGTTAATGCAAAGACAACTTGTTTCTTCAAATGCAAGTGCTTGAAACCTCTTGGCTTGTGCTCTTAATGTGTTCATGCACTTTGACATCCGCAAATGCTTTGCACATTTAGGGTTTGTAAAACTTGTGGTTAAATGTGTATAGGCCTACACTGACCACAAAAAACCATTAGAACATCAGAAAGGACAGCCTATAAGCCACCCTTTCTGTTCAGCTGAACTATATTTTCAGTCCAATTTCTCATCTTTAACTCAGATGAGAAACCATTAATCCACACTAGCCATCAGAAAACTGTTGAGCTGCTGTTGTACTGAAAGCATGTCATATAAAAATCTGATATGTGAGGGCAGATTCCTTGATGTTACTCACCACTATCTGAAACGACTGTAATGGTATCCACTTGTATCGCTCCTAACTTCTTCCAGCAGAGCAGATGTTGAAGGGTAGATATGATTTCTGATATTGCAACTATTTAGAATGACCCTTAAGAGTGTTAAACACGAGTACTAAACCTTAACCATTATCTGGAGGTCATTGATAACAACGCTGGCAGCACAATTAAATGATTGGACCTGTTTATTAGGAAATAGGCCTCAATACTGTTGTATCACCACGGTTTCATCCTTCCTTTGCAGTTTGTAACAAGTCCTTCACTTCCCAATTTTTTTGTGCAAATTATTTTGGGGATTTTATTTTATACTTTCATTTTATTTGTAAATAATAATCGAAGCACATTCTTTCAACTTAAATCTAAAATAAGTATTTTCATGCAGAAACATGCAATTTCAGCTCAAAATATCTCATGTTGGATGTCTCTTTCAACCTCATGTGTTTTGTAATATAACATGATAATTCATGACTCTTGCCACTAGGTGGCCTTAGATGGCCTGTTTCTCTGGGTCTGTTGGCTTCATATTTCAGTCAGTATGCCTTCTGGTATCTAATCTAGACATTATAAAATCATTTAGTGGTAATTTTGCCCATCTGTTAGGCTTTTCTATACGCATTTAAGATATTGGAATAATTAAAATTAATAAGGTTCAGCAGGGAGAAAACAAAAACAAGTAAAACCTTATTTATTATTATATTTATTTGTAAATGCTAATCATAAATGCTTCATATCTGTATGCAGTCTGCATTGTGAGTTTTCAAACAAACACAATGGATGAGATGGATGAGAGTTGGGGGGGGGGGGGGGTTTGGAGGGGCTTGTCCACCGGCATGCTATCCTTTGGTCTTACAACACCCAACATCTCCTAATCTTCCTAGATGAGCTAAAAGACAACCCTGGACCGCCAACACCATCCTGGGCCAGCACATCACATTTACGTGATAATTTGGGATAATGTACGCTTCCACAGAACAAACCTAATCAGAGAGTGACCACCAACAGTAACCACTCTTTAAACATCTGTCTGCCACCCTGCTCCCCTTTCCTGAGCCCAATAGAAGAGTTCTTCTCATCGTGGAGATGGAAGGTTTATGCTAGATATGCATATGCTAGAGAGAACCTCCTAAGGGCAATGGAGGTGGCCTGTGTTGACATTCCAGTGGAGGCCTTCCAAGGATGGATTCACCATTCCAAGGCGTTTTTCCCCCGGTGCCTGGCAAGAGACAATATAGCCTGCGACGTGGATGAGGTGATGTGGCCCGATGCAGCTCAGCGACATGATGCCGCACCATGATTGGGGTGTGAAAATAAATTTAAAAAACAACTTCACACCCTGATCATGTTTTCAAGAGTACTGTTGTGTGCAATAGATTCTGTTTTTGCACTGAGTTGTGTTACAATATAGGTACATGCAGAATTTACTATAGATTTATACCTTCTCACAAATTGAGCATTGTGTTTTCAGTTGTAGTGTGTAATGATGTGTACAGGGTTTACATTTTTGAAAGCTTCAAGCTGCTCTTTTGGTGTGAAAGTTTGAGTTTTGAAGTGAGAAGGTGTGGTTGTTTTTGTAGCTTTAGAAAAGGGTGTTTAGACATTGGGGAACATGGAGGAAACGTTTCTGAAATGTGTTTTAGCATTTGAGAAAAACTGTAACAGTATTCACCATATTTTTGAAAATTCCACACAGTATTGTTGTATACAAATGTATGTGCATTAGAAATACAGGACTTTTTTTGTTGTTCTTTAAACAAGCAGTTTGTAACAGAGGGTACTCACAGGCAGGGATCCAATCGCTTGTCTTTATTAAGAATGGTCGTATAGGCAGAAGGTCAGGGCAAACAGAGAGCATACGTAATCGATAATCCAGGAAAGAGTCAGAAAGGCAGGCAGACAGAATCAGGTTCGTAGTTCAGGCGGGTAGTCAAGACAGGCAGATAACATTCTCGAGCGATAATCCAGGCAGAATGGGTAACAGGCAGAAGGGGTAACAGGCAGAAGGGGTAACAGGCAGAAGGGGTAACAGGCAGAAGGGGTAACAGGCAGAAGGGGTAACAGGCAGAAGGGGTAACAGGCTAACCAAGACAGGCTATAAACGCTCAGACTGATAACCGTAGTAAATCAAAACCTCACGATGTGTGTGCATGCATGGGAGTCTTTTATAGTTCATGAAATGGTGTCCAGCTGGTGTGGCAATCAGTCATGTAATGTTGTCCAGCCGGAGTGACAATCAGTCCAATGTGTGAGTTTCTGGGAAATGTAGTGTGTGTTCATCAGTATATATGTGAACTCCCTCCAGTGGCCAGAGTTATGATTTAGAATGTATGAAAAAAACACATCAAAACACATTAAAGATGTTTGTCCGACGTTTGTACACATCAGATGTTTCCCAGAAGAAGCACTCTTTAACAGACATCTTGCGGACGTATGTGCACTCTCTGAGTTCCATATACAGTAGTACCTCAAGATACGAAAGGCTCAACTTACGAAAAATCCACGTTACAAAAGCAAAGACGAAAAATTGTACTGCTCTACATACGAAAAGTTTTCTAGATACGAAAGGTTTCTGAAAGTCCGAGATTCGCCCCATAACAATTTTGAAACTCGCGCCGCACGCCGCCATCTTAGTTATAGTAGACTATATATAGATCCCTCCCATCATGCATCTTCTATACATATGTGCTGGCGTGCTTTAGCTCGAAGCTACAAAGCTGGTATGCGATTGAGTGTGATCGCAAAGGAATACGGCCGTAATCCATCGACAATATATTGGTCTTTTCGTCTTGTAGACGGTTTGTAGCAGAAAGTCCATTTATATCATCACATAATCAATTGTTATTGTTGTGACATCCATTAGGCATTCGATGTTGTGTTTGACGTTTACCACACACTTTTTCATGACTGAACAGTCCAATTCGCGACAAACATCTCCTACGACAAAACGAGCATAAGAAGGAATCATCTCCCATGCAATCCTGATTTGAAGCAATCCTTCGCTGAAGTCGTTGTTCTCTTCGAATCAATTCCATCCGACACCTTTCATTTCCGTATGTCTCCGACCCAATATGAATCTTCCTTCTCCATTCACACCTCGCCTCAGCCAGTTTCTCCCATCTATATGTGTCAATACCAAAATCTTTCAACGCTGCCTTGCATGTATCTTTATAACGGAGCCTTGGTCTACCAATATTTCTTGACCCTTCAGAAAGCTCACCGTATAGTACCTGTCTAGGCAATCTTTCGACATCCATTCTGTACACATGACCCAGCCAGCGAAGCTTGATCAAACAAAGCAGCTGAAACATTGACATCATATTGGATCTTCTAAGTATCTCTGTATTAGATACTTTGTCTTGCCACCTAATGTGCATGATTCTCCTTAAATTCCTTAAATGAAACGTGTTCAATCGTTTTTCCTGACAGGAATAAAGAGTCCAAGATTCGCTTCCATACAGCAACACTGAGAGAACACATGATCTGTAGACCTGAAGCTTGGTTTCCAACATTAGCTTTGAGTTTTCCCACACTCTAACTGACAATTTACCAAAAGCCGTTGCCGCTTTTCCAATTCGCACGGACAGTTCATCATCCATGCTCAGTGTAGTAGATATGATAGCCCCAAGATATGTGAACTTGTTGGTGACCGAGAGAATCACTCCGTTGAGGCTTATGCTCGGAGCTTGCGACACGCCTTGAACTAATACTACTGTTTTCTTTGAGCTTATAGACAGAGAGAACAAATTACATGCCCAAGCAAGCTTGTCCAGCAGATTCTGAAGAGTATGCTCATCGTGAGCTACCAATGCTGCATCATCCGCATACAACAAATCTCTGCATAAAATCTCAGTTGTCAATCGTCTTGAGTGAAGCCTTGCGAGATTGAAAAGCGAGCCGTCCTTGCGTGTACGGACATACACACCATCACTCATACCCTCAAATGCCGTTCTTAACAACAGCGCAAAATAAATGCCAAATAGAGTGGGGGCCATCACACATCCTTGCTTGACACCATTCCCTACGAAGAACTCTTTAGACTTTGAGCCCTCATATTGAATTGATGCTCGCATTCCGTCATGAAAAGAGGCGACAAGGCTCAATAATTTCTGGGGACACCCAATGCTGCGAAGAACATCATAGAGGGCTGGTCTACACACAGTGTCAAATGCCTTTTCCAGATCGACAAATGCAATGTAAAGCGGACGATTCTGTTCGCGACATTTCTCTTGCAGCTGGCGGAGAGTGAAAATCATATCAACAGTTGACCGCTGAGATCGAAAGCCGCACTGTGACTCAGGCCTCTTTTGTAGTACCTTAGCAAATACCTTACCCACAACAGCAAGAAGTGAGATACCTCTGTAGCTATCACAGGAACCTTTATCACCTTTGTTTTTATATAAAGTGGTGATTAGCGTGTTCTTCATACCATCAGGAATACAACCCTCAGACCTTAAACAGAAGGATGCCATCAAAGCAACTACACCATCGAAGGGCATCACTATTTTGTCCAGCAAGAGGAGCCATGTGCACGACGAGATGGAACGGCTGCTCCTCATCTGGATAAAGACAAAGAAATCGCTGGCGATACAGTAACGGAGACGGCAATCGCTCACAAGGCCAGTGCTATTTTCGGCATTTTACGTTATTTCATTGTTTATAGGTCAATTTAGCTTTATTATGAAATTTAATGGGGTGTTTTTGGAGGGCTTGGAAGGGATTAGCCATTTTACATGTAAAATGTATTCCAAGATATGAAAATCTCATTATACGAAGGCCGCCTCGGAACGGATTAATTTCGTATCTCGAGGTACCACTGTATTTGCTAATTTCTATTCATTTTCCACAATATTATGTGATCTGAAGAGGTTTGAGCGATCTCTCTTGACCCCCCCCCCCCCCCCCCCCCCCCCAAAAAAAAATACATTACTATCACAAAGGTTGTTGAAGCTCTTTAGATGAGCACTTGGCAAATAATATTTCATGCTTGTGACTGCAATTTTTTTCATGCTTATTTCATGCAGTCACTGAAAATATCTATTACTTTGTATGCTTTTTGGAATCAGTGACTGCCAACTGTATTTTGACAAATGTGAGTTCCCAAATGAGTATGAGAGTCATTTCTAATTTGTATTACACTGCAGATTTTTCCCTTACATTACACTGCTCGCTTGTATCACTTTCCTTTACAGCTTTCCTGTTGCTCAATACTGGAGCATTGGTGTTTACAATGCCATGGTCATGGGTTCGATCCCAGGGAAAGCAAGAACTGATTCAATGTGTTCCTTAAAAAATGCAATGTAAGTCGCTTTGGATAAAAGTGTCTGCCAAATGCATAAATGTAAAAATGTACTGTAAAAATCATCTTGTATTGTTGACGTGGCAACTCTAGATCAAGAATGAAAAAACATTTTCTCTAATGAATTCACACAAGATGTTGAGTCACTCATGCTTTCTGCCCAAGTCATGTAGGGAGAAAAAAAAGATTAGACAAGACGTTAGTTTATTAGTATAAAAAAATTATGATCAAACTGTCACCTTGCATTAACAAGATCACATGGCAATAATATCAAACAGGTCTGAAAATATGACAGTCTGAGACTGCTCGAGACAGGTTCGGATCCCGTTGAGATATATATTTGTACAAAAAGGGTCTGTACTCCACAGAATGTGACTTGACGCTGATTGGACTATATATCCAATCAGAAAAAACAGTTTGGAACAGTGTTTTTCAATATTAAGGGCTCTTGGTTTCTTGACAGTGATTAATGTGTCAGCGTGTGAGCTCACGGCTTCAAGTGCACTCGAGTCTCCTGTCTGGGTGACCTGTCTTGTTTTCGGATCCTGAAACTTGGGTCTAGTTCAGTTTCGTGCCATCTGTTCAATTCAAAATTTGAATTGCTTTAGTGTAGATTCACGGCCTAAAGTAGCTTTTAATTTCAAGACACACAACTAGATTTTCTTTTAAAAAGTAGTTTTATTCAGTTTCTTTGGCAGTAGATATGACAATCTTTATATTTCAACATTAAACATTTAGCCTCGACAATCATTTTAAATCATCATCTACAGTACCTGTGCAGTACTTCATTGACCCACTGGGGAGTGCATGTTGAAAACTGAAGACTTGAGGAACACTTAATATTGTAGCATTAAACAACCTGTTGAATTTGTTTATTTTCCAACATTTGACTCATATGTGCCATAAAATTGTTTGCCTATACTCGCAATACTGTTTCTACTTATATCTTCCTATTTTAAAATTATTTTAAGCTTACCATTAAAAGTGTTGCAAGTTTTTGCTAATAGCTGAATTTCAAAACAATTCTTATTAATAAAATGTAGGGGGGAAAAGTTATGTTAAGCTCCCTTTCACCTGTTAGATGTGATCAAGAGGCAGTCATATTACTGAGATATAATTTGCATCACTAGACAGTGGAAACATGTGCACCAAGCTGTGATGCACTGAAGAATGAATGTACTGATATTTAGCATTAAATGATGTTTGATTAACAAAGTTCGGGAGGAGCACGTTCAAGGATGAAAGCAATCAACTCATCATCAGCAATTACACCTCCTATCAGCATGAGCTCTCATGTTGGCTCTCAGTTCATCGTACGCTAAAGTTCTTTTTTCATTAAAATCATCTGTTTGGAGCCTCATCAATAACATTTTGGGCTAACTCATCATTCATCAAAACAGCTCTCATAAATGTTATCATCAGACTTTATCTACCACACTTTTATTCTCCGTGACATTCATATTGGCATAGACCTCCTCAGAGTCACCGGTGTCCACATTGACATAGTCTTGTTCAGAATGATCAGAGTCTATATTAATATAGTCCTGTTCAGAATCAGCATAATCAATGTTTTAACCAAGTTGTATATTTTCATAATCAGCCTCGTCATCCTCTTCATTTTTGTTATCATGGGATCCACCTGCATGCGTATTATCTGGACCTAGAGACATTGCATGTGTGAAAATAAATAATTGTTAAAGGAACTGTTACCTGTCAAGGGAAGTCGCACTGTGTCGATC
Organism: Rhodeus uyekii; assembly: GCA_037043235.1. Taxonomy (NCBI): domain Eukaryota; kingdom Metazoa; phylum Chordata; class Actinopteri; order Cypriniformes; family Acheilognathidae; genus Rhodeus; species Rhodeus uyekii. Next base: position 884,213 of record JAWRVZ010000068.1, read on the forward strand.
GCATATGGGAACGCCTTAGCGTGATTGTCTCTTGAAGCGCAATGAAATCCAGCTGTGCGAGTGCACGTCGCCGAGGGTGACGTCATGAGCCAGGAGTATATAGAGCACGCCGTGACCCGGAAGCGGCAGCTTGACCAGTGTCTGAAACAAGCCGGCATGCGTAGGAGCTGAGGCTTCGAGACGCAGTGTCTCTTTCCCTCTAAGGGAACTAGGGTTATGTAAGTAACCTGAGATGTTCCCTATCAAGGGAACTCGCACTGCGTCAAACGCATATGGGAACGAGGAATACCCACGCCCGGGTGCAGCCTCAGTGTCTGCGTTTGCCGTTCTCCCCAGACCTCCACACCGAGGTGTCGAAGTCCTGGAAACGGCCCGCCTCCCACAGAGTGCATAGCAGCACTTCCGCTAACTATGCTACTCTCGTGGGGGCTAGAGAGTGCGGTTACGGGGCGATCTTTAGAGTGGAGGAGGCGCTGGCTAATTACCTCGCCCCCCATTCATCGCCGCCCCGACGATGAAAACCCACCAAAAACTGCCCACCAAACCCTTACGGGTTACATCATCTATGGTGGGCAGAGCATACTCCGCGGCTGGTCAGGCTGCAGCGTGTTTACACACATCTTCCTTGCTGCAAGCCTACCAGGCAGAGTTGCTCTCCGACCTCAATGAGGGCGGGGGAATTGGCCCTGAGGCAGTCGCCGAGCTGTGCAGGGCCACCGATCTCTCTCTGCGGGCTGCCAGGGAGACGGCCAGCTCCATCGGCCGGGCCATGGCAGCCCTGGTGGCCACAGAAAGACATCTGTGGCTTAATCTCACCACCTTAAGAGAGAAAGATAAGAATATTCTTATCGACGCCCCTCTTACGCCTCCTGGCCTCTTCGGTGATGCTGTTAAGATGGTCGTCGAGAGGTTTCAGTAGGCTGCTAAGCAGGAGGTGGTGTTTAGGAAAATTCTCCCCCGCCGCTCTCGAGTAGCTGGGCCTGCGAACCAGCCGCAGCCCAGCAGCAGCTCCTCCTACCGCGCTGCTCAGCGGCAGAGCGTTGTCACCCGACAGTCCCTGTTGGGTGGTGGTGCGGGTCTACCTCGAGGGGTAGATCAGTGACCTGCAAGCACGGTAGCAGGCCCGGTACCTCGAGGGGTCCGGGTCATGCTGTCCACAGGCAGCCCCTTCCAGTCGCACTCCACACGGGACATGCTGGACAGGTTGCCCCCTCTGAGGAGGGTCCTAGAGCATCCGCTCCGGTGGCTCTCTGGTATCTCCCAGGGCCCCGTAGTGGAAAAATATATCTGTCTAGAGGTCGGTCTCGAGAGACTGATACCCCTAGTAGATTTCATGGCAGCATGGCTACGTCTGCCAGGTATCTCTCAGTGGGTCCTGCGTACCGTATCAGAAGGATGTGCTATTCAGTTTTCGGGGGTTCTGCCAACCGTGGTGGACCCCGAGCAGGCTCTGGTCATGGAACAGGAAGTCGACTCGTTGCTGAGGAAAGAGGCCATAGAGTATGTTCCTCTCTCAGCCAGAGATTTAGGCCGATACTTCATCGTTCCAAAGAAGGATGGAGGCTTACGTCCTATTTTAGATCTTCTCATACTGAACAAATCTGTCAGGCTACTGAAATTCAGAATGTTAATTCTGAAGCAGATCGTAAAACAAATCAGGTCCGATGAATGGTTTGTCACGATAGATCTCAAGGAAGCATATTTCCACGTCTCCATCCTTCCACAGCACCGGAAGTTCCTCAGATTCACCTTTGGGGTGGATTCACCGTTCGGCCTGGCTTTGTCTCGTCACACTTTCACCAAGTGCGTGGATGCAGCTCTAGCTCCGCTTCCTGGGAGTTCTGGAGTAGATGCGCTCGACCTCCGAGGGGGCCTAGTGCATGGTGCTGGTCTCGCAACCGAGGCAACTGGGGTGTCAGCAGTGTTCTTCGCATTGCATACTTTTTTCGCAGGGGCTCCCCTTGCTGACATTTGTGATGCGGCTGGCTGGTCCTCACCGCATACCTTTATTAGGTTCTACCAACTAGACCTTAACCCCGCTGTGGGAACATTGGCCCTTTCGTAGTGAGCTACGTTAGCTTGGCCTGCTCCGTGCGCTGAGGCGGCGTGGGTATTCCTCGTTCCCATATGCGTTTGACGCAGTGCGAGTTCCCTTGATAGGGATCGTCTCAGGTTACTTACATAACCCTAGTTCCCTTAGAGGGAATGAGACACTGCGTCTCGTAGCCTCAGCTCCTACGCATGCCGGCTTGTTTCAGACACTGGTCAAGCTGCCGCTTCCGGGTCACGGCGTGCTCTATATACTCCTGGCTCATGACGTCACCCTCGGCGACGTGCACTCGCACAGCTGGATTTCATTGCGCTTCAAGAGACAATCACTCTAAGGCGTTCCCATATGCGTTCGACGCAGTGTCTCGTTCCTTCTAAGGCAGTGGTCCCCAACCCCCGGTCCCCCCCCCTGTCAACAATCTCGAGCGGGCACCGGTTCGCGGCAAAATTATCACACGTTTACCGGTCCGCGGCACAAAAAAGGTTGGGGACCACTGCTCTAAGGGAACTAGGGTTACGTAAGTAACCTGAGACGTTTAAAGGCCTCTAATAGTTTTTATGAAATGCCACGTTACCTTTTTTAAAAGAGCACTTAAAACGAGTTTCCTTATTCCTTTGCTTTTGTCTTCTCTTGACCAGGAGGATGATTATGAGGACAGACAATAAGAGCAGCACAACTGATACCGAAGCACCAATAACAGGAAGCAGGGAGGCTGAGACAGACACACGGTTTTGAGTTAAACTTGCATAACCAGCAGTCCAGCTGTTTTTAGACTCTTAAACATCATTACCTTTGATCGTAATAACAAGCAGTTCAGATGCAGATGAACGGAAGCTGCGTGAAGACAAAATGACTTCATAAACACAGCTGTAGTTTCCCTCGTGTGAATAATCTGCCTCAGGAAAGGGGAATGAGGCAGAGAGATTGACAGCTGAAGGACTCTTGGTGATATTCCTTAAACAGGTAGAAGGAGCCTCCAGGATACTGAGATTCAGTGGAACAGATGATAGTGAAACTTTGGCCCCAGGGGATCACTGGCCCTTGAGGTCCCACATAAAACCGTCTATCAGGAGCAATGCGGGGAATGCTGGGCTGCTGCAAGTGTACTAGACAACAATTTAAAAATCACTCTCTACTCTGAATTGAATAATTTCAGTAGCTTTAAAAAGTATACATTTCTATCTTGAATGTTTCTGTTAAATGCTCTGTCGAGGAGATAAACTTCACTCAGAGGAGAAGCTAAACTAATAGAGCAGAGTCCAGGAGCATTTGTAAGCGGAGCCTGTGCAATGTGACATCACATTTGCATAGAAACAACTGCAAATGGGTTATTATGAGACACTGACTATGATTTATGGGGTTTAAAAAGGAGTCGGTGGAGTGTGACCGTCTTAGGGTGGATGTCTACACACACTGCCGACACACATTTATGTTCAAACACCATGTAAAAGTGATTTTTGCATAGTAGAATTCAAAAAGCTTAAAAAAAATGACTTCAAGAACTGCATCTTGTCGAGCTCAAAATTTAATGCACATCCATTTTGCAATTCAGCAGCACAAACACAAGAAAACATCAGTACCTGTGATAGTGATGACCAGCAGTTCAGATGCAGGTGAACGGAAGCTGCGTGAGGACAAAATGACTTCATAAACACAGCTGTAGTTTCCCTCGTGTGAATAATCTGCCTCAGGAAAGGGGAATGAGGCAGAGAGATTGACAGCTGAATGACTCTAGGCAATATTTGATTCTTTAAACAGGTAGAAGGAGCCTCCAGGATACTGAGATTCAGTGGAACAGATGATAGTGAAACTTTGGCCCCAGGGGATCACTGGCCCTTGAGGTCCCACATCAAACCGTCTATCCGGAGCAATGCGGGGAATGCTGGGCTGCTGCAAGTGCACTAGAAAACAAGAATACATTTATATAGTTGCAGAATCTCATGTATCAGAGTTGACCAATTATCCCATTTTTAAAAAGATGTAATACAAGTCCCAGTTCTCCCCCGAATGTGTCTGTGAAGTTTTTCAGTCATTTACTATACCATGTTTTACATGCTCATTTTTGAATGGTAGAAAAACATGCTGTTTTCGTAAATCTATTCAGTGGCTGCTCCCCATCCCACTTTCCAGAAGAGGGCAGAGCCTGTACAGATCATGACTTGGTCTGGATATTCTGTTTGTTTGTAATCAACATCTCTATCACACCCATTCTCACACGACACTACAGTTTTTTGTCACACACATTCGATACACGCGAATAGAAAGCTGTCTGTCAGAAAGCTTGTACCATGAGTGTTAATATATGCTGTTAATATGAATCAAACCACAAAAGAAAAATATAGCTGCAAGCAGCAATCACTGGGGTTAAAAATTAGCAAGCCCATCAAGGCCCATTGGACAAAGACCGTGCATGACAAGTTAATTGGAAGTCAATCGGACTAACGAGTGTACATGTACAGATGTTTTAGTGTTTTTTTGGAATATAGCGCTACCAAGTGGTCAATCATTGAAGTTTTTTTAATGTCACCACAAAATGAGCTTGTACATGAGTATTCAAGTTTAGTGAGATTATGTCTTTGCATTCGAGAGTTATTACGATTTTAGTGAAAGTGTGAATTTTATATCCATACATACATGTAAAAAAAAAATGAAATTTCTTATCCTGTGGTTCCCTCTTGTGGATAAAAGTAATATTACAGCCATCATCTATCAGTTGGTAATGAGTTGTTCATTATGAGGAGATTTATCAAATGATAATATTGTGTGGATGTGTTTAGCACCGCATGTCATCGGAACTGTTATGTCAGTTTATGCCAATCTATGTCAATAGAACAGAGTTTTGTGAAGTTTCTACTTTGTAAAAACTATGTATAGACATCTTACTAAGCTGGTCAGTATGAGAACATCTATCACATGATGTTAATATTGTGTGGAAGTGAGAAACAACATGTGAAAAGAGTCTTCAAACTCAAAATGGACAAAAAAAGATTTCTTAGCCTGACAGTGCCTCTTGTGGACAAAAGTAGTATTCCAGCCTTTTTAATTTTTTCAATGATAGATAGTTCATAATTTACTGTTAGCCCTATGAGCGCCAGAAATACATGAAACCTCACACGTTTCTTCAAAATTTTCAAGCCAATCGCATTGACGGCCTATGACTAATTCGAAAAAGTTGGGCCATGAGTCAAACATGCCCATCGAGTTTCTAATCATCAAGTTTCACCGAGTTTCATGCCCATCGAATTTCATCGAGTTGCTGGTCTAATTGATGCTCAAACTTCATTGGCCGATAACGTTCATGTTTTTTGAGATACACCAAAAATCGTCATAGACCATCATGGACCCTTGGACAAAGACCGTGCATGAGAAGTTTCAGGTCAATCACACTAACATGTGACCCTGTACAGGTAATTTCGTGTTTTTCGCAATATAGCGCCACCAAGTGGTCAATTGACACAGTTTTTTCGGTGTGGCCACAAATTCAGCTCTTATATGACTATATGAAGTTTGGTGAGATTATCTCTTAGTGTTCCAGAGTTATTGCGATTTTAGAGAAAGTGGCTCCACCTTGTCCAAAAGTTTTTACTTTGTGTTGAGAGCGTGAAACACTGATCAAAATTCTTTGGATAACTTTTGGTCATGAGAGTCTCTAGATGATGCATGTGAAGTTTCGCGTGATTTGGACAAATGGCCTATGAGGAGTTCAAAAAAATGGTGGAAAATATTTATAAATATAAATATTTATGATGGAAAATATGTCTTCATGTTCTTGTTCTTTGAACATCTCCTATGCTTTGCTACTATTCATGTTTACATTGTGTCAAGTCGACTTGACCTGTATAAACTGTTATGTGAGAATATTGTTTGCCAAAACGTGGCCTAATGCGATGTCAGCACGAAATAACCTTGGACCCGCTGTTCTGTGAGGGCGGGGAGGAGTAGAAGCGATCCACATATATACCTGTGTTTTTGTACAATGGTTAAGCAACAGTCAATAAACCAGAGTTGATATCACTCGTGTGGTCTTCTTGATTCTTGCTTCAAAAGAGCGCTCTTTTAAAAATTTTGGTGGACAATATATATCTTCAAGAACAGCAGAGAACCTATAACCTAACAATCCTCACAGTCAGCAGTTGTAGGCAGGGCCTGTGCAATGTTACGTCACATTGCATAGAAACTGCAACCAGCTCATTATGAGACATTAATTATGATTTATGGGGATTTAAAAAAAGGAGTGGTGGACTTTTACCATTATAAAGTGGTTGTGCACACATTTATGTTTAAATACCAAAAGTGAATTTTGCATAATAGGTTCCCTCTAAATTCATTCAGCTTTAAATAAAAATGGCTTTCAGAACTGCATCTTGTAGGGATGAAAATGTAATTCACACACATTTTACAAATCAGCAGCACACACACATAAGACATCAATACAAAATGGATATATTATTCTCTTTCATGCAACTAATGCACTTAATGAACATGTGTAAACACTCACCCACACTGATGAGAACAGAGTTACTCCAAGGCGACTTTATAATACCGTTTTGGTAGAAGTAATTACAGCTGTAGCTGCCCTGATGTGAGACGCTTACATTAACAAGGTTGAAAGTCACACCAGATACATGTTTCTCGGAGGAAATAAATTATCCATTAATGAAAAGGTGAAATTCAGCATTAGCATTGCATCTTGATTTAGGTGTTGTGCATCTGAACTGAACGTTTTCTCCAGGAGAAACAATTGCATGTGTGGAGATCAGGGAAAGAGTGGGCTTCTGCAGATCAGCTACAAAAGAAATATGCATTTGTTTAGAATTATGTATATCATGAAATTCATGAAGCTTCATGAAGCACATTTCACCTCAAACAGTGTCAGGACGCAAAAGATTTACCTGAACAAACAACATTAGCATCTTCAGTATGATCACAGTTGTTATTTCCTAGTCCACTGTGTGAACATTGTGTGAGGCTTCCTTCACCTCCTGAGCATCTAACATCATCCAGCCAGATCGATCCTTTGCCTTGACCAAAGGCGGCGCTTGGAGGTGCACTGATGGCTGATCCACACCGTAACTGTCTGCACACCACCGCTGCATCATTCACGTCCCAGTCATCATCACACACGGTTCCCCACTGGCTATTATGAAAGATCTCCACTCTTCCACAGCATGAATCAGAACCACTGACCAATCTTATGTCTAATGTAATTAAAGTATAATGTGATTAAAAGTGTTGTAAGTCTTTGTATATTGTATGTGTTTGATATTGTTATGAGCCAAACATGCATTGATTTCTCTTGCTTTTATATTGTTTATAATCACTTTGGTACTTTTCACAAGCAAAACAGCAAATTTACAATGGATCTGGAGAAAACATATATATTTACCCTGTGAGCAGACGACACCTGCATCTTCATGATGACCGCAGTTATGGACTCCAAAACCTCCGTGAGAGCACTGTGTGAGGGATGATTCATGTCCTGAACAGACCACGTCATCCAACCAGATTGGATCACTTCCCTGGCCAAAATAAGCCTGGGACTTTGCATTAACAGCACTTCCACATCCCAACTGTCTGCACACCACAGCAGCATCTTCAATGCCCCAGTCGTCATCACACACCGTCCCCCACTGGCCGCTATAAAGGACTTCAACTCTCCCAGAGCAGTCATTATTACCATTCACCAGCCTGATACTAAATCCATCTGAAAAATCAATTATGATACAAACATCTTGTAACATGCAACACTTACTCATTATATTCTCATGTAATATAACTAGAGATCTGAGAGTCATTAAAAGAGTGACTAACAGTTTGTTACTTACTAGTTCCAGAAGTTAGAGCACTGGCTGTTGAGATGAAAAACAGTGAGAAATGTAAAAACATTGTAGACTTAAAAATTAGATTTTTAGAACATTTCCCCTTAAAAATCAAGTTACAATAGTTTGCAAGAGTGTGATTATAAACACAACAAGGCTTTGAAAGTGAACTTTTTGTTGTTGTTGTGGAGCTCAACATGAAAATATCTTCAACTTTTATTAACCACCGGTTTTTTAACCAAAAAAATAGATCTTCCTTTTTTAAAGACATGTATATGTAGATGCTACATTTGACGTGTCCACCATCTTGGAACGGTCAACATTTATATTTTTCAGATGCTGTTGTCATTTAAAGTAAAAATCAATTCGTTTTCTCCAAGTATTGCACTGCCTAGTTGTAAAACAACCAATATTTTAATTCCAAAATAAATGAGACAACTTTTCACATGTGAAAACGTGTTGGTTTGTTTATATATGTATTAAATCAATAGTACAAGTTTTCTAAAATATGGTCATTTTTAATGTGCATAACTACGTTTGCAAATACAGTCAACCTCCTCTCAACTGTTTACAGACTGGCTTTGACTGTTCTAATATGGCGGATGACTTATTTATATGCTAATGAGGTATCTATGAATATGTTTTGTAATCCCTGCAGCATTCTATACACTGCAACACCAGAAAAGGTGATTTGATGTCAGAGGTAACGAGTGGATTGGTTTGAGCTATTTGTCCCTTTTCACATGTTCAGGTTTCTCAGAAGCAGAAGTCGTCATAGTTAGTTAAATGTCTATAATGGTGAACGGGAGAGTACAGCAAATATAACTTTTGTATTCTCATTTGCTCTACAAGCAAAATATTTTTTTTGCAATAATCCATAACTCTCCAAGGGAAGGAAAAAAATTTGTTTGATTACAACAGTCAGAAGAATGTCAAATTTGTTGTCACTCAGCCGTTGCACTAGAAACACCCACACAACAGTTAATTTTTGTGTGTGAAAACAACAAAAAAGAAGCCGTCACCATTCAAAATTCACATTTTTGTAGTTTACACACAGACAATATCGGTATTTTTTTCAAGACCTTGCACTTTGCAACACGTTTTCAAAAGTTAATGTTTCCTAACCCCACAGTTGTCATGTAAATTAACAGCCAAAACATAAAAAGTTTCCTTTTTTGTTGTGTAAACGGCCCCTAAGATCAGTTATTGCTTTGGGACCGTTTACACAACATCATCAGGTGTGCCTAAATCAGCTCCCTTGTTCAGCCTAGTCAGTGCACATTTAAGGACAGTTTCTCAATCTCAAAATCCTACTACATTCTAAAAATGTAGTCCCTCAAAGTCTGCTGCGACAACAAGGGAGCATGAATGCTTATTCTGTTCCCTGAACGCAAGTTCCGAAGTGCGAAACAAAGCATTGGCCAACTCACATGTGATATAGATAGGTAATGAACATGATAGCTGACAATTAGAGTTTATTTACAGCCAAAATATATACAGTATACTATATCACGTGCTTCAAATCACATTTAAAAATGATGTAAGGAGTTATCAGTTCTGTCGTTTATAAATTCCAGTAGTGATGTTGTATGACTTAAGGGGCACTAATACAAATCTGCTCCGTTGAGATCAGGTGAAAATTCGGTCATTATGTTTACACACGGCTCAGCACCTGTAACTATAGTACATACCTGTCCTCATCTACACACGAGGATTTATACTTAAAGGAATGATGAAGAATTTGAATTCAGGCACTGGTAACGACAGTAAGGACTCTGGCTCATTACATACTGGGACACTGATGACTCTATTTCTGGCAACATGACAATTTTTAGTTTATTGAATTTTCATGAAGCATCTGAAAGTTATTTAGAGCGGTTAAGTTGTTGGTGAATGTATTTTGAAAATGAACCATGTCAAGTTTCTGTTCAGTTAAAAAACAAGAGAAAATCTCATTAAGAATAGACAGAACAACTATAAAATAAAACCATGTCGTCTATGTAAAGACTTGTACAGTTCATAATCTTTTAGTGGATTGTTTTGCCTATAAAAAGAATATCGCTGTGACTTTAATATGTAAAAAATTAAAACAATTTTTTTAAAGAATTTAAAATTTAATTTACCCAATATCAAAATGAGAAGATGAGGTCTTGGCATTGCAGTCCTCGCGTAGATTCAAAGTGCTGATGAATTGAAGAGGTTACTTCCCATGAGAAGAGCTGATGGTGCAGAAGAAGAACTGAAACTTACACTGCAATCACCAAAAATAGCTTTTTCAAGATTACATGAAAATAGCAGGCCGGTGTGTAGGAGACTGTAGGACAGCATCTCTTTGGGAGCGAGTTGTGCACCCCTGATCTGATTGGCATCAAGTCTATATGCTATAACTGCACTATTATAGTGGTGAAATACATATTTCTTCATTAAGGGTAAATGTAATAAAGCTTAGGCCACACACAATGTTTCTGTTTATGTTTCTGTCAAAATCTTTAACATAAAGGGAAATGGCACTACAAATGAAAACTATTGAATAATTTCAACAACAAAAGAGGAAATTATTAACTTTAAACCATGAAAAAACAGTCATTGGAAATGGAGATCAAGTTTAGAATTCTGTGTGACCAAATCATGTTGAATTAGCAGTGTGCATTCAGAGAAGTGCTCTGTTTTCAGAAGAACAACTTAACACACTCACAAAGCTTTTAAACAAGCACAAATACAGGAGTTTTACTGTGGCGGTAAGATGTTTAAGCATTGATATTTGCAGTAAATTATGTAAATCTCACCTTTGAATGTATTTAACGATATATTATAAATAAATGATAATTAGCAGTGCAAAAATATGAGCAGTACAGGTGTTATCACAGAACCAATGATAACAACTGAAGAAGCTTTTTCCTCTACATAAAGGGATAATTTAACAGGCTATCTGCTGTGCTGTAGTCACATTTACCAATGAAGCGGTGGTCAGCAATGACTTTAGTGCTAAAGAATAGCACCCTTGGGTGTCAGAAAAGGAGAGGTTGTTAAACAGGAAGAAGCAGTTTTTCTTGGCAAGCTGAGACGTGAAAGTATATGGCCTATATATATATTTCCAATTACGCCAACAAATGTAATTAAATATGCCCACTTGTATAACACTGCTCAATTATATTGAACTGCTCACTTTTATTGTGTTGCTCGTTTATATTACACTACTCCTTTGTATTACACTGCTTACTTGTATTATATTGCTCACTTTTATTACACTGCTCAATTATATTACACTCCTCCCTTGTATTACACTGCTCACTTATTTTACACTGCAATCCAAAAGTTAATTTTGCATAGTATTTGGCATACCTTTGAAGACTGTGGTGGTTTTCAAATGATCCTCAAACGCCTCATCTAGCGATGCTGAACTATGAAACTACATGAATCCACATGGTGCTCACACCACACAACAAGTTTTCTTGTCATCTGTCACCTTGTCTTGTTGACGTAGCAACCCTAGACCAAGAATGAAAAAACATTTTCTCACATGAATTCACACAAGATGTTGAGTGAATGCTTTCACTCATGCTTTCTGCCCAAGTCACGTGTTCGATAGAAGGACTGAAAATGTCGGACTGTATTAGGCAGTAGTCTGTATCTAGCTTTCACCAATGGAGTGTCGGTCAGAACACTGGATTCGATCAGTTTCATGCAAACAGGGTTTATTTGTTGAGACGATACAACACAGCAATACACTGGCTTTACAGGAGTTTGGATGAGTTAATGCGTATGTGGGTGTGTGTGGTCTACAAAGAGAAAATAATAAAGATATACATTAACAAATAGGGGAGCGCGGGGCACAAAGTAACACTTTTCGGTTTGGGCCAAATAATGAACAAAGTAACAGATAGATAGATAGATAGATAGATAGATAGATAATTTATTGTCATTTCACATGTACAAGTACAGTGTAACGAAATTAAACTTGGAGTCAAGTCTCCTAGCCGCTGCGTGTGCACGCGCCGCCATACTTTTTCCAGAAATTACAGAATGCAGATTAGCAAGCGTTACATACATTACACATAGGAAACATAATAATGCAATTTTACACACACAGTCCACGAGGTCACGTGTAGGAATTTTTTGTCCAATGGAGTTTTGGGGGCGGAATAGATAAGAACAGATAGGCAGGACACTCAGACGGTTGAGAGGGAGAGAGTTAGTCATAGCATCAGATGTTATGAGAACAGCTCTGTGGCTTTGTCCCTGAAGGAAGATAAAGGCGACCAGGCTGACGTCATCATGCTGGATTCCCAACAGAGAAATAGAGGCAGAAAAGTCTTAAAGTCCCTTTTTTTTTAATAATCCATTTTCGATCTTCGGTAATTTGTCCGGATCATAATCAGTAATAGGTTTAGACAAACCATAATTTTATACAAACAACTGTCACGGTTCTGTCTTTGTTTCCAGTGTTATTAGTGTTCTAGTGGACAGAACCGTGGCACTGCTCTCTCTCCCATGTGTTTGTATCTCGTTACTGTCTGCCCCGCCTCCTTGTTTCCCATAATCATTCCCAGCTGTCTCTCATCACTACCTTCCCTCATGTGCCCTATTTAATCCTGGTGTGTTTGCTGTCCTGTGTGGTGTCGTTGTCATGTTATGTTGTGATTCCTGGTTCTGTGTCTGCCGTTTCATCCGGTTGGTTTTTGGTTTGTCTCACGTTTAGTATTATGATCATTTTTAAGTTATGTTTTCCCCCTTGTGGGTGTTTCATTTGTTATATTCAGTGTTTATGTCTTTGTTTAATAAATAATCCTTCCACCTGCACTTGAGTCCTTCCCTTGCAATCCGTGACAGAACGACACCACCTTTAAGGACTCAGTGGGGAAGGAATTTATTTTTTGTATCTTCTTTTTTTTGCCCGTTTAAAATCATGGGAAGGAAGCAGCGAGGCAGGAGAACTGAGCCGCCACCAGAGTCACCTATGACTGGACTTACCTATGACAGATATGTCAAGTTCAGAACTCTTACTGCTCTCCGCCAGCAGGGGGCTGACTTAAGGCAATTTGCCATCACATTCTTCAGAGCCGCAGAGGGTCTTAATATCAACGATGCGGCACTTAAGGACCTACTGAACTACTCGCTGGATAAGCCCCTCTGCTGGTGGAGGATGAGGGCGATGGACAGCTTAGGTTTTTGGGGGTTTGTGAAAGCCGTGTCCACCCCATTCACAGGCCTTTCCCCTCAGGAATTCTTGGCAGCAGAGCTTGCCGGAGGCCGCCGGCCCAGAGCCCGCCGGCCCAGAGCCCGCTGCCGGCCCGGAGGCCGCCGTCCCAGAGCCCGCTGCCGGCCCGGAGGCCGCCGTCCCAGAGCCCGCTGCCGGCCCGGAGGCCGCCGTCCCAGAGCCCGCTGCCGGCCCGGAGGCCGCCGTCCCAGAGCCCGCTGCCGGCCCGGAGGCCGCCGTCCCAGAGCCCGCTGCCGGCCCGGAGGCCGCCGTCCCAGAGCCCGCTGCCGGCCCGGAGTCCGCTCGACTCCTGTTACGAAGGCGGAGGAGGAAGAGGGCCTCCTCCAATCCGCCAGTCCTGGAGTCCGCACCCAAGCTGCTCGCCCTGCCGGCGCCACCGAGACTGCTCGCCCTGCCGGCGCCACCGAGACTGCTCGCCCTGCCGGCGCCACCGAGACTGCTCGCCCTGCCGGCGCCACCGAGACTGCTCGCCCTGCCGGCGCCACCGAGACTGCTCGCCCTGCCGGCGCCACCGAGACTGCTCGCCCTGCCGGCGCCACCGAGACTGCTCGCCCTGCCGGCGCCACCGAGACTGCTCGCCCTGCCCCGCGGGCCGTACCCGAACTCTTGCGCCCGGACCCGCGGGCCGTACCCGAACTCTTGCGCCCGGACCCGCGGGCCGTACCCGAACTCTTGCGCCCGGACCCGCGGGCCGTACCCGAACTCTTGCGCCCGGACCCGCGGGCCGTACCCGAACTCTTGCGCCCGGACCCGCGGGCCGTACCCGAACTCTTGCGCCCGGACCCGCGGGCCGTACCCGAACTCTTGCGCCCGGACCCGCGGGCCGTACCCGAACTCTTGCGCCCGGACCCGCGGGCCGTACCCGAACTCTTGCGCCCGGACCCGCGGGCCGTACCCGAACTCTTGCGCCCGGACCCGCGGGCCGTACCCGAACTCTTGCGCCCGGACCCGCGGGCCGTACCCGAACTCTTGCGCCCGGACCCGCGGGCCGTACCCGAACTCTTGCGCCCGGACCCGCGGGCCGTACCCGAACTCTTGCGCCCGGACCCGCGGGCCGTACCCGAACTCTTGCGCCCGGACCCGCGGGCCGTACCCGAACTCTCACTGCCTGACATGCTGGCCCTACCGGACCCGCCGGACCTGCCAGAATCTGCCTGGCTGGTTCCCCCGGCGCCACCCTGGCTGCCTGCCGGGACTTCTGACAGGCTGGAGCCCGCCTGGCTCACACCTCCCGCTCCGCCCTGGTTGCCTGCTGGGCCCCCTGGCCCCCTAGAGCCACCCTGGCTCATCCCACCTGCCCCTTCCTGGACTCTGTGTTTAACTTTTTTTGGTTTTCTCCTAGGTTGTGGACTTTTGTTTTCTAGTTTGGAATTGCCTTTGTGTCCTTTTTTCATGCACTGTCTTTAGTTGTTGATTTGGTCTTTTTGCCCTCCCTCCCTCCCGTTCCTGACCTTCCATTGTATTCCTGGAGTTCCCTGTCTTGTGTGTCATGCTTGGTGGTGATGTCGGTGTTGGGTTTTTGTTTCATGTTGGAACGCCAGGTGGCGTTCCTTAGAGGGGGGGTAGTGTCACGGTTCTGTCTTTGTTTCCAGTGTTATTAGTGTTCTAGTGGACAGAACCGTGGCACTGCTCTCTCTCCCATGTGTTTGTATCTCGTTACTGTCTGCCCCGCCTCCTTGTTTCCCATAATCATTCCCAGCTGTCTCTCATCACTACCTTCCCTCATGTGCCCTATTTAATCCTGGTGTGTTTGCTGTACTGTGTGGTGTCGTTGTCATGTTATGTTGTGATTCCTGGTTCTGTGTCTGCCGTTTCATCCGGTTGGTTTTTGGTTTGTCTCATGTTTAGTATTCTGATCATTTTTAAGTTATGTTTTCCCCCTTGTGGGTGTTTCATTTGTTATATTCAGTGTTTATGTCTTTGTTTAATAAATAATCCTTCCACCTGCACTTGAGTCCCTCCCTTGCAATCCGTGACAACAACACACAAGCCTCTCCTATAAAGAGGGCACTCTTTATATGGGCACTGTTTTCATGTTTGTCGGAACTACCGTTTCTGTGCAGTTTTGCCAAAAGTGGCAGGAATAAAATGTTACTTCTTACCCTGTGAGTGGGGCTTGTTGTAACAGACAGAGGGTTAGTTGTAAAGCTTGTTATTCAATGGATGTTCATGTATTTTTATGTCTTCAAAAAATAAATAAGTCTTGATGATCATAAGCATAACTTATAAATGAAATATCTTTTTTTTATTTTGTTTTTTAAATTTTCTGTGCTTTGAACAATGTAAAGGCGTGAACATTTTTTAATAGGTTAATACAATGCAAAATATCTGATTATCTGATTATTGCAAACAGTGTGGTGAAAAGCCCATTAGTACATCATATTTAATCATGTGCAACTATCTAAAAAGTCTGCATTACTATTTACCCCGCGCTCCCCTATGTCTTGAGTCTTATTACACAACATTATTTCCACAAACAAATACAAATATTTTAAGTAAGCAAATACTCAAGTTAGTTTAGAAGGAATTAAGTAAAATAATATAGAGTGGAGTTTGGTTATGTCGATGGCCTCGGGGGTTGCAAAAAAGCATTGAGATAACCATTTCGCAAGATAACCCATATATCATATATTACATAGGTGGCATGACGAGGGGGAAAATCGCCAAAGATACGGGCAAGGCGAGCGTGTGTGTCGCCTCACGACAGTCACTTAAATGTTAGCAATTATTGCCAGACTACGCCACCTTGGGAGTTCCACCCAAGGATTCTTACTAAGAACCTTTAACACAGGTTCTCTACCCAGTGGCGAATAAATTGTGGAGACACCAGCATAAATAAAAAAATATAAGACTTTTATTGACAACAACAGAATCACTGAACCCAAAATAAAGAAACTTATAATTAACATTAAGGAACTGCAGCCTCTTCACAGGGAAGACAGGTCAATAAATATTCTCCTAAACTTAGACACACGCACATAACAAAAAGACCCCAGTGCACAATGCAGACCACGGCAAAGAAGAATACCACCACCAAAATTAGATCGTCCACCCTGATCAGAAGGCCAACAGCTCCTAAAAAGAAACACACAACCACCACACTCACATGCAAACACAGTAATCCTACACAAGATCACGTAGTTCAGCCAAACGAGATCCACAAATTATAACAACTCCAAACAAAATGAAGCTTCACAAGAAGTGAACCTAACAATTACGATACATAAAAACAAAACGTCCAAAAGAATACCTTAAACACAAAAACAATTAACACTTCCAAAGTAATGATTTAAACACAAAATAATAATCTACAAATCAAAGTAGAAAAACGCAGCTCCTAAAACAACGTAACCGGAGCTGTGTGAGTTCAGTGAACATTATGCAGGAGCAAAACAGCAGTGTCGCCACTGCACTGATGTTGTTCACCCTCCAATCCTATGCAAGAGACATAGAATTAGTTTATGATCATCCGTGAAGACAATAACTGATCGTCTACTCACCAGATGGCCACGGGAACTGGAAACCTGAATGAACTGAACTCAGCCTTTATGCAACAGCCGCTGCCAGTATACTACACACTAAAATACATAAAATGTGGCTTGCAGTGCTTCCACCGCTGAGAAATAAGTTACATAAAACTCACTACATACCTGGGGGAGAAGAAACATACCGTTCGCTCATTCACCACTCCAAACACTACACAAACAAATTAAAACGGCGCGCACAAGATAGTAGGACGCCACACTCTCTTGAACGCTAAGATTGGACAAACGGTCACAAAATGCAGATTAGCAGTGCTACTCAAAACACAGATCAAACAATGATGTTAAATCCCGCATTAACTCACCTGACCAAATCCAGAGACTCACCAGATTAACTCACCAGACCAAATGTTAGGCTATGTCAATGGAGATGATAATGCAGGAAGTGACACCTGCCTAGATGCATACAGCCATGCCTACATCCATGCCTTTTATAGATAGTACCAGGCAAACGGCCCGCCCATAGTAGCTAATCTGCTTAATTAGCCAATCTGCCACACATATATTAACATATATTTTCCCACATATAACCCGCAGATGTAGATAATCCGCACGCTCATATAGCCAGCGGGTTTTGGGTTTTGTGTAAAAAATCGTTGGCATAACCCACACCCATAGATTGATGAACTTTTTTGTGTAAGATCACATTTCGAATTTCAAATATTGCTCGCATGACTTCAATTATTCATAACTGTTCAGGCTCGGTACACAGTGCTTGTGTGCGAAAATCACACAATAATAAAACAAACACAAGTCAGAATCAGAACAAAAAAAAAAGCAGTCTCTCCCGTTCTACTCTCTGCGCTGTGCAGCGGCTCATCCACTTAAGACAAGTGTCGATGAGATAAGAAGAGCCCGCCCTCATGGCAGCACAGCCAATCACGTCTTCTTGCATGATTGACAGGTCAGACAGCCTATCAGCGCCAGCTGTCAGAGTGATGGTGGAAGTGCAGCTGTCAGAATGATATTGCAAGCACCAAAGACAACAACCCTCGCAAGAAAGAAAAATGAACATTTATTGATGTACATGATGTGAGTTATTAAATGAGAATGTACATGCTCATGTTTTTGGTGTCTTTTTACACAACAGTGTTGCCGCGATTTGTTTGATGAAGCGATCGGCATTCATCTAAAAAAAATTACACATACACAGTACAGCATATGCAAAACCACCACAATAAAAAAACCTTTGACTCTTGACACAAACCTTTAATTATATTCTCCAACAATGCAAACACAAAGACACAAAGTCGCCATTTCACATATTTATTACTACTTTGCATACCTAGTTCACTGCGCATGCGCTGAGTTTGCCTTGCACGTGGATTACGGGACTGCTCACGGTTCACTCCCTGTCGTTGATCTCGTCTGAGGGATAACACGCTGTAGCATCCCGCACATTTTTTTGTGATTTTGTGAGCAATCTTTGTGGTTGCATTGTTGGAGAATATAATTAAAGGTTTGTATCAAGAATCAAAGGTGTTTTTTATTGTGGTGGTTTTGCATATGCCTTTTGTTGTTAGCAAACATATACACAGTACAGTGTATGTAATTTTTTTTAGATGAATGCCGATCACTTCATCAAACAAATCACGGCAACACTGTTGTGTAAAAAGACACCAAAAACTCGTAGCTGTCACACCACAGAAGAGTAGACACAGGTCAGATGGTTAAATAGTTTATTAATTAAGGATGCACAAGAAGTATAACGCAGAGCAGGAGGGCACTGGAGGATAATAGGAAGATGAAGCAGACCACAGAAGACAGAGTAACTTATACCAGGCTTGAAGAAGGCAATAGTAGTCAAAGAAGAGTGCCGGCGATATAGTGATGGAGTCAGGTGAGTTGTCTGTACACATTGACGAGACCGAATAAGGAGTACAAGGAACATGGCCAATATATAGAGTCCTTAAAGCAGAGACAGGTGTATGTGATTAGAATTCGGGTGATTGGGATCTTGTGGGCGGAGTGTTGAGATCTGGTGTTGTGGTTTCTGGTGGTTCTGCGATATTGGGCTGGCAGGTTGAGGCGGTAAGTGACTTTGTTGATTTGCCGCTGGATGGTGAAAGGCCCAACATGACGAGGACTCAGCTTACGGCAGGGGAGTCGGAGACGTATGTCCTTGGTGGACAGCCAGACCTTCTGTCCAGGGAGGTAAGAGGGGTTGGTCGATTTCCTTGTGTCAGCTTGGGTCTTATGTCTCCTAACAGCTCTTTGAAGATGGGTGTGCGCAGAGTCCCAAACCTTCTCGCTTACCTCAAACCAATGGTTCACTGCTGGAACTTCTGAAGGTACCCCAGACCAAGGAAACAAAGGCGGTTGGAAACCCAGCACGCACTGGAAAGGTTTTAACCCTGTGGTCGGTTGTCAAAGGGAATTCTGTGCGTATTCTGCCCATGGGAGAAATTGGGACCAGTTGTGCTTTTGATTGTGACAGTATGATCTTAGGTACCGGCTGATTTCTTGAACCTTCCTTTCTGTTTGACCATTGGTTTGGGGATGATAACCTGAGGAGAGGCTAACAGAGACTCCTAGTAATTTGAAGAATGCTTTCCAGACTCGAGAAACAAACTGAGGACCACGATCAGAGACTATACAGGGAGTGCAGAATTATTAGGCAAATGAGTATTTTGACCACATCATCCTCGTTATGCATGTTGTCTTACTCCAAGCTGTATAGGCTGGAAAGCCTACTACCAATTAAGCATATTAGGTGATGTGCATCTCTGTAATGAGAAGGGGTGTGGTCTAATGACATCAACACCCTATATCAGGTGTGCATAAATATTAGGCAACTTCCTTTCCTTTGGCAAAATGGGTCAAAAGAAGGACTTGACAGGCTCAGAAAAGTCAAAAATAGTGAGATATATTGCAGAGGGATGCAGCAGTCTTAAAATAGCCAAGCTTCTGAAGCGTGATCATCGAACAATCAAGCGTTTCATTCAAAATAGTCAACAGGGTCGCAAGAAGCATGCGGAAAAACCAAGGCGCAAAATAACTGCCCGTGAACTGAGAAAAGTCAAGCGTGCAGCTGCCAAGATGCCACTTGCCACCAGTTTGGCCATATTTCAGAGCTGCAACATCACTGGAGTGCCCAAAAGCACAAGGTGTGCAATACTCAGAGACATGGCCAAGGTAAGAAAGGCAGAAAGTCGACCACCACTGAACAAGACACACAAGCTGAAACGTCTTCAGGGACTCCCTTCAGGGACTTCTGGTGGAGCTGGTTCAGACTGCAGTGCTACACAGATTTGTTCGTCAAGAGACCACTGAATAGCATTGACAAAGATGGTTGGAGGAAGTATAGGCTCCAGTGAGGCTGGACTAGCCTAAGTTACGTGTTGCCGAGACAGGGCATCTGCCTTACAATTACGGGAACTTGGTCGATATGTAACCGTGAAGCTGAATCTCGTGAAGAAAAGGGCCCATCTGGCTTGACGGGGATTGAGCCGACGAGCATCCCGGATGTATTCCGAGTTTCGATGATCAGTGATGATCTCAAAAGGGTGCTCCGCGCCCTCAAGCCAGTGTCTCCACTCCTCAAGGGTCAACTTCATGGCCAGCAGCTCACGATTACCTATATCATAATTTTGCTCTGCCGAGGATAATTTCTTAGAAAAGTAGGCACACGGGTGAAGTGTTGATGGGACACCCTGCCGTTGTGATAGCACTGCTCCAACTCCGGTGGAAGAAGCGTCGACCTCAACAATGAAACGTAGTTTGGGGTCAGGATGGACCAAGACTGGGGCCGTACAGAATGCGTCCTTAAGGTGTTGGAAGGCATCGCTGGCAGAGGTGTTCCAGGATAAAGTCTTAGGTCGGTTCTTGAGAAGGGAGGTGAGTGGAGCGGTAATTTTACTGTAATTAGCGCTGAAACGCCGATAAAAATGAGCAAAAACAAGGAACCGTTGAAGTTCCTTTATGGTGGACGGAACTGGCCAGCTTTGGATAGCCGTCACCTTCCCTTGGTCCATCTCAATACCAAGGTCACTAATTACATACCCCAGGAAAGAGATGGATGACTTGTGAAACTCACATTTCTCTAACTTGAGATACAGATGGTGGTCACAGAGTTTCTGTAAGACTTTGATGACATGTTGGCGATGATCACTTAGGTTTCGGGAGTAAATAAGAATATCATCAATGTAGACGATGACGAAGTGGTTGAGATACTCTCGAAAAACCTCATTCATAAAGTCTTGAAATACAGCAGGGGCATTTGATAAACCGTACCATGATCAGGTATTCATAGTGTCCAGCAGGGGTAATGAAAGCGGTCTTCCATTCGTCTCCCTTACGTATGCGGATTAAATTGTAAGCACTGCGTAGATCTAATTTGGAGAAAATGTGAGCCCCTCGCAGTTGTTCGAGGGCTGACGGAACTAAGGGAAGTGGATATTGGTTCTTCACCGTTTGAGAATTGAGGGTTCGATAATCTATGCACGTTCTTAAGCCACCGTCCTTCTTTGCCACAAAAAAGAAGCTAGAGGATGCAGGAGATGTTGAAGGTCGAATGAAACCTTGGGAAAGGGCTTCGTTTACAGTATATAGTCCACTATGGCCTTTTGCTCAGGTATAGACAGGGAATAAATCTTCCCTCTAGGTCAGGGGTCTCAAACTCAAATTACCCGGGGGCCGCAGGAGGCAGAGTTTGGGTGAGGCAGGGCCGCATCAAGAATTCCAAAAAAAAATAATAATTTCTCAAACGTCATTATTGACAGTTCTTTAACTTCAATGGGTTCTTCTGAGCATGAACTGTCCTGAACATAAACAGAGTATTGAAGAACATGAACGGTTCTTCTGAATATGACTTGTCTTGCCTACTTCTTGCTGCCAGAGACCTGCAGATCTTCCTCTCACACAGCTGAGCCACATTTGGCTTGAGAGAGGAAACAGTTGAGACTCTCAGTATAGCTTAAAGATGATCGTCCGTAAGTAGACCTGTACTTGGACTTACTGAAGTTCAAGGTTGAGGAAAAAGTTACAAATTTTTTCGAGATACATTCTTTTCATGTCATTATTATGATAAACTGTCATTATTTTGAGATAAGTCAATATTATAAGAAACGTTCTCATTATTTCGAGATATTAAGTCATTATTATGAAACTTTCTCATTTTGTCCAGATACTAAGTCATTATTGTGAGAAACTTTCTCATTTTTTCTAGATACAAAGTCATTATTTTGAGAAACCCTCTCATTATTATAACTTAAATAAATTTTTTTTTCTCAACTGTGGCGGAAACGGGCTTCCATACTTTCCTGATGACATGAACATCGTAACAGTTTTATATGCTAGAAAATCCTGAGACTGCTACCGGGCTGATAATTATCAGCTGGGACTGTGGGACAGCATTAATAAATGTACTATATACAAACAATGGGATGCAGCCACGGAGGCGTTATTTACTGGATTTTATTTTCTATATTATGACACCGATGTCCCGCAAATCAGCCCATTTGGAAAAACAAAATACAATCCGCATGACGCTAAATCCAACGCCGATAACAGTAACATTCACTTCGTCCAGCTCAAAGTCAAACATGCTCAATTTCAAACACAATAAGAAGTAATAATTCTATGACGGCTTTGACAAATGTGATATTACACGGGCAGCTATGTTTCTCTGTCTGCCTCAAGCCCGGCTGATGCCCCGCCCCCGGGAGTCATTTACTCCACTGTGATTGGCCCCCAGAGTCATTTACTCCACTGTGATTGGCCCCCGGGAGTCATGTACTCCACTGTGATTGGCCCCCGGGAGTCATGTACTCCACTGTGATTGGTTGGCTTGTACAGCTCCAGCTCGCACGAAAAAGGAACATTTCGCGCACACACACAACGCGGTAAAGCGCTATTCATTCAAACCTCGCGGGCCACACTTACATTAAACTTTCATATGGTCCCGCGGGCCACAAAATATCGTTTCCCGCGGGCCGCATGTTTGAGACCCCTGCTCTAGGTAATACAGCCCCTGGTTGCAGGTTTATGGCGCAATCCCATGGTCTGTGTGGCGGGAGTTTAGTAGCCAAGGTCTTACTGAAGACATCCGTAAATGCCAAGTACTCGATGGGAAGCTCGACCTCACTGTTAGTTTTTGGGCTTTCAATGGATGTAGAATTAAGAGGGATGGATGAAACAGTTTTAGTGGAATAGTTAAATGATGACACCTCCGCTAGACAGGTTTGAACACACCTTTCACTCCATTTAATAATCTCCCCATTGGCCCAAGTAATCACGGGTTGATGTTTTGCTAGCCATGGACGCCCCAAGATAATATCGGTGTTAGAACCCTCCAGTACCATAAAAGAAGTCTCTTCCCTATGGAGACACCCAACTGTTAGTGTGATGGTGGGTGTGTGATGGGTAATGGTACCTAGAGGTTTTCCCAGGATGGTGTTAATATTTAGGAGTTGCTTGTAGGGGATCATCTGGATATGGAGACGTTTGAGGGAGTTGTCGGAAATGAAGTTCCCCGAGGAGCCGGAGTCGATGAGTGCCTCCGCTGAAACAGAGTATAGTGGAGTACTTAGAGTAATCGGAGTGAGGCTCAGGTGTGAAATGGCAGGAGTTTTGGACACAGTACTCACCGCTGGACGGGGTGGTCTTATAGGACACCCAGACAGCAGATGATTGTTAGCTCCACACTAGAGACAGAGATGTTGAGTAATGCGTCGAGTATGCTCAGAGCTGGTGAGATGGTAAGAGTCAACTTGCATGGGTTCTGGTGTGGACACTAGAGGGCTGGTGGTAGAGATCGGGATCTGAGGATGCAAAGGGACTGTGTTCTGATCAATAGCTGCAAGGTGTTGGGCGATCTTAATAGACTTGGTCATGAAAGTCTCCAATCCCGTACAGTCGTTGTAAATGACCATCTGGGAACGGATAGCAGGTGCCAAACCCTGATGATAGGCGGTGAGTAAGGCAGTCTCGTTCCAGCCGCTGGTCGCTGCGAGGGTTCGGAAACGAACAGCATAGTCTGCGACGGTGGATTGACCTTGGCGAATTTGATAGAGTTGATCATGAACTGACAGCACATCATTTGATCGACTGAATACCTCCTTAAAGTGTGATGTGAAGGCCTCAATAGAGTGCATAGCTGGGGAGTTGGACTCATATAAGGATCTCGCCCATTGTAGGGCTTGACCGGATAACAGGGACATAATATACGCGATTTTAGACTTATCTGTAGGGAATCGCCGTGGCTGCATATCAAAAACCAGGGAGCACTGCATTAGGAAGCCGTTGCAATCCCCCGCCGGGCCAGAGAATGGCGCTGGTTGGGCCACGGGACTTGCCGCACCATCCTGCGATGAAGGAAGCGCTGAGGTGAGCGTGGCTAATGTTTGTTGGAAAGTTTGGATGAGTTTGGTAACCAAATCAGGAGGTTGATTAGCGGTGGCGTTATTCTCCATGTTAACCCCTTTTGTGGTCCGGTCTTCTGTCACGCCACAGAAGAGTAGACGCAGGTCAGATGGTTAAATAGTTTATTAATTAAGGATGCACAAGAAGTATAACGCAGAGCAGGAGGGCACTGGAGAATAATAGGAAGATGAAGCAGACCACAGAAGACGGAGTAACTTATACCAGGCTTGAAGAAGGCAATAGTAGTCAAAGAAGAGTGCCGGCGATATAGTGATGGAGTCAGGTGAGTCATTTGTACACATTGACGAGACCGGACAAGGAGTACAAGGAACATGGCCAATATATAGAGTCCTTAAAGCAGAGACAGGTGTGTGTGATTAGAATTCGGGTGATTGGGATCTTGTGGGCGGAGTGTTGAGATCTGGTGTTGTGGTTTCTGGTGGTTCTGTGACAGTAGCATGTATATTCTCATTTAATAACTCACATCATGTACATCAATACATTTTCATTTTTCTTTCTTGCGAGGGTTGTTATCTTTGGCGTACAAGCACTGTGTACGGAGCCTGAACAGTTATGGATAATTGAAGTCATGTGAGCAACATTTGAAATTCGAAATGTGATCTTACACAAAAAAAGTTCATCAATCTATGGGTGCGGGTTATGCCAACGATTTTTTACACAAAACCCACAACCCACTGGCTATATAAGCGTGCGGATTATCTGCGTCTGCGGGTTATTTGTGGGAAAATATATGTTAATATATGATTTTTGGGTTATCTCGCAAAACGGTTATCTCAATGTTTTTTTGCAGAGGGCCGTCGAGGCTGTCGACATAACCCAGGGGTCTGCAACCTGCGGCTCCAGAGCCACATGCAGCTCTTTCATTCCTGTGCAGAGGCTCCCCTAGCTTTGAAAAAAATACATATGGGAATCAATAGATAAGCTATTTTATTAATTTGTTTATTTTATAAATGTATACCTCTTAAATTTCAAGATCGAAGTAATCTTGTTACATAATTTTTTTTAATATTTTGATGTAACAAAAAAAAAAAATGTCATTAGTTTTATTTTTGTAGTTCTGTAATTTCATAAATGCTACACACTTTAGTAATTTTGAGTATTGCAAACTGGATATAAACCAGATTGGAGATTGTTATTCACGTCGCCGCTGATGATGTCTGACTTTGCCAGTCGGAGATCACTAAAATTAAGATTAAAGAGGTGTGTGAACTCGCAAGTATGATGTCATGCACTTTTATATGCTCTGGCCCTCTTCCTAAGCCGTGTTATTTTAATTTTAGGGATCAAAACGATTTTGTGGCTCCCGTGAATTTTATTCGGTAGTAAAGAGGCCAAAATTGCTCTTTTGATTTTGAAGGTTGCAGACCCCTTACATAACCGAACTCCAACCATACCAACAAATGCGTATGTAACACCACCACCAAGTGGCCAGAAACGGAAAAACATTAAAAACCAAAACTACTACTTTAAATAGACTGCACATTCAAAAAATCGTTACATTCATGTGTGATCAACAGTGCATGATGAACAGCTTTCACTGACAATTACTCCTCACTCAATAACAGAATTAACTTATATTAATGCTTTATGAACTACTTAAACAGTATTTACTATGTACCTAATAGACAGTAAACGTTCATTTATGTATTGACACACACTTAGACGCACTGTACAGTTTGCACATTCAGAGTTCTTGGATGATGATGACTGACAGAGTTGCGCATGCGCTCCAATTTCGGCCTTTCTAACATCACGTGTGCAGAAAAAAAGATTAGACAAGATGTTAGTTTATTAGTGTAAAACAATTATGATCAAATAATTGGCAGAATAATGATCAAATGATCACATAATAATAAGCAGTTTATCACACCCAATTGCATCATGAACATAGGATATGCAAAGCGCATATCTCAGTGTCATTAATCAGTGTCGGGGAGTGTGACATGTTTTGTCTAAGACAACCTGTGTGTGACGTCATTAAGATGAGACATGGAAGAAGCGAGAGAAACAGTCTGAGAGCAGTGATTGATGATTTTGATGCGGATGGTTGCTGATTCAGAGGCCTTTAAAATCTGATGCAGATAGTAAATGCATGTGAAACCCCTGGATTTGGTCAGGGTTCTTTGCCCTTTTGACTGAACCCTTCGAAACCACAACCGAGGCTTTTTCTTCAGAGAAAACAAAGAAGATTAAAGAGAAGTACCTCTACACTACCCATAGGCGGAGTTTCACTTTTGTGCTTGGGGGGGCACCTACCAGGCCAGCAGACCACAAGCTCACATTTTTTTTTATATATCATATTTATATATCATTCATTCTACATATAAAATACATTTACAATGAACAATGACTTTATACCAGTGCTTCTCAATTATTTTCTGTCACGCCCCCCTAGGAAGAGGTAAAAATTTTCCTAACCCTGCCCAGCCACCGCGGGGCAATTAAGGTGAGACGGACCCTGTCCTGGCGAACTTTCTCTAGAACCTCTGGGAGCAGGGGGAAAGGTGTACAGGGGTAGCCTCGGCCACTCCTGTTGCATCGCGTCCAGCCCTAGAGGGGCTGGAGGAGAAAGGGAGTACCACAGAGGGCAGTGGGTTACCTCGTGGGCAGTGGGTTACCGATCTCTGTCAGTAACTTCCTGAACTCCGAGGGAAAGTTTAGAATAGTCCATTTCGCACTAAATGACAGGGATGGCTGGAATAGTCCATGTAAGAAGGGGAACACTTTTTACAATCCTGCTCTCCTATTGGTCAGCATCGCTCCCACCAGCCTCTTCTTTTAGCATAAACTTTTTTCTAATCAGTAACCATGGATGTGAAGATTGTTGCTGAAGTCAAAGGGAAGAAGAGGGTGCTTTTTATTGAGTCGAAAAAGGGAAATTATTGAGAAGTATGAAGCTGGGTTGCGCTTTGTCCCATGCTGAATATTGTGTTTTTGTAGGGCTTGGAACGCATTAGGCAATTAATATGTAAAAGCCTGACCGACATACGAAAAGTTCGACATACGAAACCAACCTCGGAACGGATTAATTTCGTAAGTCGGGGTTCTACTGTATAAACCTTAGATTGCAGCTCCGGACATATTTGAATTTTTTTTTTTTTTATATGGCTCTTTCAACATTAAAGGTTGCCGACCCCTGTGCTAGAGAAATAGCATCTACAATCCAGTGGGACAGTCGCTGACATGACAACGGCTTCCCTTTGTGAGGAGTAGCCCAAGACACAAAAAGCTGGTCATTTTTTCTGTCCTCTCCATATATGCATGAAGTGCACGTACTGGACACAATGAAATCAATCTCAAGAAAACGGAGGAGGGTGGAAGGCTGTAAGTTCCGTAGTATGACATCTATAAGATGAATCTACCACTTTAGGTATAGCAGGTATTTAGGTAAAGCAGGGTTAGGGCAAAAAGAAACCTTTGTGAACCCTGGAGAAAACTGTAAACATGATGAGCTGACCAACAGAGTCTGTAAGTCACTCACACGCTTAGCTGTAACCAGCGCTACAAGCAGTGCAGTTTTGAGAGAGAGAAACTTCAACCCTATGCCTTCTAATGGCTCAAAAGGGTGTTGACAAAGGGCCTCTAGAACCGTAGATAAATCCCACAAAGGGACCATCTTCCTGGTCACTGGCCTCTTACGTCGTGCCCCCTTCATAAAACGACTTTATTAAGGAAAGATGTTTGTCTTTGTAGATTGATTTCTTGGGTTGTTAATTTTATGGTATTTCATTACATTTTGGGAATTACCGCGGGTTGCGGGTTGCCGACCCCTGCTCTAGCATATAAATTCAAAGGATCTCAGCCTCCTGAGGGCTTAAGGGCCCACTCCACTAGGGGCATGGCTACATCATGGGCCCTGCTTAAGGGGGTGTCGGTTCAGGATATCTGTGCTGCGGCAAGTTGGACTACGCCGCACACTTTTGTGCGGTTTTACAGACTAAATGTATCTGAGCCATCGCTAGCACATGCTGTGCTAGGAGCCAACAGGTCAGGACCCTCGCAATTTTTACAACGTAAATTGTGCAATCCGGGAGTGGTCTATATCTCCCATAGTGAAACACTGAGCGAAGTTAGAAAAAGAGCGATGTATTATGTAACACACTTGGAGGCAATAACAAGCGTGATTTGGTTGGGTTCTTTTATTCAGCCAGCACTAATCAATACAGCCACGTTCAGCAGTACGACAAAATCTCTCTTCCAAACATCACATGAACCACTGTTAACATCCTCACTTCTTCTTTGTCTACTTTTGGCGGTTCTCTCCCTGACTACTGCCACCCACTGGACACCCATGACATGGCTGTAAATATATTACAAATATACCTGCATGACCTCAGGAGTACTTAATCAACCATTATTGATAACAGAACAGAAATTACAAAAAAATAAATATTTGGGTGGGGTCTAGTTTTCCATGAGAAATTAAGTTAATCTATCAATTAATCTATGGTCAAAATGAATCTATCAATATATATTTTCTAGATTTCCCCACATTCTCCCCTACAAAATAGAATGTAGTCCCGACATTCTCAGAATACATTTCAGGTTATCCATCAGTAGATCATTTCTTTGGTAGGAGTCAGTGATACAACAGTTTTAGTACTCGTGCTATAGTTTCACACATCACACACAACATGTATCTCCTTTTCCATGCAGCGTGGTTGTAGCAGACATCATTGTGCACCATGATTTTTTACCACTGTCACTGTTTATCAACTATGTACTTTCACTGAAAGAATTTAACCTTTAAACCATAGAAAGTCAACATTGTAAATGTTTTCTTCTGGAATGCTAGAGCTACTACCTTTTCTTTAACACTGAAAACAAAATGAACGTAATCTTATTCTGATTTTAGTTTAACTATTGACCATTTTAACTAGAACTCATAACTCTGATTTAATTCAACAGCTTACCCATCTAAGATACTAGGCTGACCTAGTGTATGGTAAGTAAACATTTTCTTTGCTTTTCTGTTTCTCAAAGGATATGCTCTTTTGCAGACAGGTTGTGAAGTAATCTCTTCATCACTCTCTTCCGCCTCATCTGTTTCTCTGACCTCTCTCCTTGACGACGACACATCATCTTCTACCTGATCTGCTCTTTGCTCATTATCCTCTTCTGGATCGTTTAGCATCACTGTGTCTTCTGGATGAGGTTCCAGATGTTTTGACTGCAGACTCCTTTTGTTCCTACAACTCTCCCTGTCGACTGGCACTCCAACCAGGCACCTCCAGTCATCTTCACCATCCGAACTGTCAGAGTGTGGTTGATGTTGCTCTGTTGACGTTTTTTCCTCCTTGCCTCTTTTCTTGTTTACTTTTCCAGATCTTCCAGGTAAGCATTCTCTCTCTACAGGTAAGTAGTCACACGGCAACAATAGATTTCTGTGTAGTGTTCTTGTTTTCCCCTTCCCGTTTTCAGGTCGAACTTCATATACTGGACTATCCTGGTACTTCCTCTGGGTGATGACATAAACTTGTTCTTCCCAAAATGATCGAAGTTTCCCAGGTCCACCTTTCTCCTTGAAATTACAGACAAGTACTCTGTTTCCTGGGACCAGTTCAGCTCCGTACACTTTCTTGTCATAGAACGCTTTTCCTCGTTCCTTCTCTTTTTGTGACACCCTTGAGGCTATCTTGCAAGCTTCTGTCATTCTCTTCCTCCAGTCCTCAGCGTAGTCATGGTAAGAGGAGCTTTGGTCCTTTGCTGGTACACCAAACATAATGTCAATGGGCAATCTGGGAGTACGGCCAAACAAGAGATAATAGGGAGCAAACCCAGTCGCCTCATTTGTCGTACAGTTGTATGCATTCACAACCTTTGCAAGTGACGTCTTCCAGTCGGCTTTGGCGGTCTCAGGTAAGGTCCTCAGCATTGCTAACAAAGTCCGGTTAAACCGCTCAACTTGACCATTACCCTGTGGATGATATGGTGATGTACGAGAGCCTTGCACCCCACTGTACTCTTGCAGCTTTGCAAACAGCTTGTTCTCAAATTCCCTGCCCTGGTCGTGGTGCAGTTTTGTTGGAAATCCAAACTTCAAAACAAAGTCCCCAAACACTTTCTCAGCAGCTGTCTTAGCACTTTTGTTTCTGCAAGCATACGCCTGGGCGAAGCGTGTAAAGTGAATCACAACTAGAATATACTCATAACCTCCTTTACACTTCTCTAGATGCAGAAAATCAATAGAGACCAGCTCAAACGGATAAGTGGTGGTGATGTTTGTCAGAGGAGCTCGGGTCACCTTGTTTGGGCGCTTACTTCTCAAACAACTACAAACACGTGTGACATAGTGTTCCACATCCTTTTGCATGTGGGGCCAATAGAATCGATCTCTGATCAGGTTCACCACCCTTTCTGCCCCCAGGTGACCCATGTCTTGATGTAACTCCTTATACACAAGCTCATGGTATCTCCTAGGCAATACCAACTGACAACGAGTTGCTGTTTTCCGGAACAACCATACTGCTAGCAGAGTGTCCTCTCTCGGTTCTTGCTGCAGGTGTCCCCCTGCATCCTCTGGAAAGATGTCCACTTTGCCCACATTTAAAACAATGATCGCATTGGTCACCCCTGTCATGCTCCTGCCATCCACGGCATCCTCGCTTTCTTTCTCTGGGCTGTGCAGAACGGTAAGTTCTCATCACTTTCCTGATTTCTCCAATCTCCTCTCTCAGCTGCTTAACAACCTCATGGAGCTCAGAGTCTTTCTTTTCCACTACATGTGGGGTTTTTAAAGCTTTCACTTGTGTGTGCACAGACTGCTCTTTACCTCCGACAGTATGATCCATTCTCTCCTGACTTTGATGTAATTCTGCCGGAATCGCCGTGATCTTAGTCTCTCTGATGTGTGCATTTTTCTTGAACTTTTGCTGTCGTTCCGACTCGAGACTTGCAGCTTCGTTCATCGCTGTGATGAGAACTTCATCTGTGATTGTAGGATCATCCAGGTAGGTTTTAAGTTGATATTTAATGTGATCATTAGATAACCCTGTTCCTAGCGCACGCAGGAATCTCTTCTGTATGAGGTCAGTGCTGTATGGTTCTTCTGTATGTGGCTCTCGAGCAGCCGCTAAAAGTCTTTCTTTCAATTCAATGGCTCGAAACAGGAAGTTTTGTGGTGACTCACGGCCCTCTTGAGTGATATTTATCAGTCGATGATACAGGTCTGTTGAGCTTTCTTCCTTGTAATGGCCTTTCAGAATTGTACGCAACTGAGGAAGGGTTAAATCTGTCTTGATCTCCAGCATATCACGCAGACTCATACCTGGACATACTGCTCTTATCACAGCATCAATTATCTCTGATTCCCTGTGTCCTTTGTTCACTCCGGAGTCAATTTGGTGCATCAAATTGTTGTAAGACAGCTTATCTTTCTGTCCCCGTTCTCCAATTTGGCCATTAATCTTAGAATCACGTCGGATGGTGACTTCAGGAACTGCATGCTGATGTTGTGAAAACACAGGGGAACTTGAACCATCAGACACTCTCAAACTCAGGCGTTGGATTTCACTTTTCAGCATACTTGTTGATGATTCATAATGACGCTGCAGTTCCTCGTACTGTCTCTTTAAATTCGCGAGCTCCGCCGCATTTCTGTCTGCGTCAGCGCCATCGTCTTGTACCGTGAGATCGCCGCGCTGCGCCACTCCGCTGGAAAACTCTAATAACTCTTTAACATGTTGACGGGCTACATCATCATCTTCAGTCTCTATAACAGTCTCTACTGCTTCACTTATTAATCTGATCAGTGAGTGTCGTTTGCTGTGTCCCTCCACCGACAGTTTTGCATACGCACACACCTCGTGCAGTTGATCAAACCGCAGCTCGAGCAATGACGCGCTCAGCCGGTCTTGTAGTTGCTCAATGTCCATACTCAGCGTTATTGATAATAACTCACTCAGAACGACACCACTGATCCCATCCTCGTCGCCAGTATTATGTAACACACTTGGAGGCAATAACAAGCGTGATTTGGTTGGGTTCTTTTATTCGGCCAGCACTAATCAATACAGCCACGTTCAGCAGTACGACAAAATCTCTCTTCCAAACATCACATGAACCACTGTTAACATCCTCACTTCTTCTTTGTCTACTTTTGGCGGTTCTCTCCCTGACTACTGCCACCCACTGGACACCCATGACATGGCTGTAAATATATTACAAATATACCTGCATGACCTCAGGAGTACTTAATCAACCATTATTGATAACAGAACAGAAATTACAAAAAAATAAATATTTGGGTGGGGTCTAGTTTTCCATGAGAAATTAAGTTAATCTATCAATTAATCTATGGTCAAAATGAATCTATCAATATATATTTTCTAGATTTCCCCACAATTACTTACTTAACGTAACCCCAGATTCTTTGATAAAAGAGTGAGGTGTTTCACCAACACTTCCCCATTACATAAATGAATGGATTTGGTGTATTTATATGTTGGGTTTGGTTTTGATTTGTTAAGTATTGTGTAGGATGTAAAGTTATTTTGTTTCCCAAGTTTGTTTGTTTGTTTACCATCCTCTCACAGTGAGGATTGTCAGCATTTTGAATGAGTACTTTCTTAGGTGCTTGTTTAACACACGAAGATCTAAAATTGGACACAGGGCCGTGCTCCCCTTCTTTGAGATCACAAAGTAACGGGAGTAAAAACCCTTACAGCTCGCTTCCTCTGGCGCCACTCTGATCGCTCTTTTGTCTAAAAGGGTGTTGATTTCGGCTGCCAGGACGTGAGCTGACTCTCCCTCGGCCACTGAGACTATCATACCATTGAATCTGGGTGGTTTCATGGCAAATTGAAATCTGTACCCCCTGTGAAATCGTGTTTAAAACCCACGGGTGTGCTGCGCATGCGCGCCAATTGAGTATGCAGGGTGCAAGAGGTCTCTTGTATACTACTTCCTCAGGAGCGCACATTGATGATGTCATTAACATCTCTGTGCTGGCCACAACTGGAAGAGCGTGCGCTCTCCCTAGTGGTGACGCTAGGGAGGCGCGATTTACATTTTGGGGCTTTATGTGAAATATCGCCCCCTCGGCTGTCTGCCTGGCTGCGATATTGAAACATTTATTGATTTGTGTTTTGAAATTGGGGAGCACAACAGACTATCGTGTGTTACGATAGTGACACTATCGTACTTGCGACTATTGTACAGACTATCGTACTTGCGATAGTGCATTCTTTATTGTGAAATCCCCTGAACTGACAGGCGTTTGAAAACACCGTGTGAGTGCTTGGTGACACTGTTGAACAATTTCCTCATGTTTGTGAACCTGAGGAGAACTTACAGTGAGAGCCCTTACTGAACTCAGAACAGGGCTGGAAACCCACCTTCTCTTTGCAGGCGGAGAGAGAAGTGCAGGGGAACGTGCGTGTGTTAAGGGCCAGTCACACAGCCGATCGCGCACGAATCACTCACAAATCATGCACAGATTGGGTTTGTGCATGCTTGTGCGTCGAGAAATTGACCAAAGTATTCCACGAACATTTGACGCACGCCCGACGCATGAATCACTGATGGAGCGCATCCAAACACGCACGCTTCGCGAACTTTCCACGAACAAGCACTTTCAGAATCCACATTGTCAATGGAATGAACGTGATACGTGATACGTGCGCCGTTCATGCGTGGTTCATGCATGATATGAAGGTGGGGTATCAGTGGACATGCGCGTTTTCGAACCAGTTCCGACGCAAAAGCACTGACAGCCGGCACGTGTCCCACGCATAGTCACGCATACTCGATGCATAAACTACGCACGCCGACTCATGAAGAACGCACACTGGCGCACAGTTGTGCGTCGGAAATTTGTTGAACCATTCAGAACTCAAAATAAAGCACAAACCGCCTTCGACGCACATCCACTTACAATCGCTGACGGTCAACGTTCGTTCCACCGACGAATTTCCCCATGGTCCGGAGCCATCCGACCTCGGACGTTGGCCAGTTTGTTGTCCTCTGGGAGCGGGTCTCACGTTTCTATCCCCTGTCTGTCTCCCTCTCGCCGCAGCGGATGCTGTAAAGCTCCGTCGTGCTGGCTGAGCGGGTGGTCGTTGTGCTGGCTTGCATGGTAAACAGAGGTTGAAAGCTTCATCCTCTTGTTTTCTGAGGGTGCTGGTTTCTCTCATTTTTCGAGAGCTGAACCGAACAGACCTTTGGTTGGGTCGTATGCAGCGTCCATCACCTCCGCTTTCTGAGCGTCACTCAGTCCTGACAGGTTTAGCCATAATGCTCTCTCACCTGACACGGCCAGGCCCATTATGTGGCCACAGCCCTAAACCGCTCCATAGGAAGAGCTGAGAATTAAATCGTCAACCACACATATTTCGTCCCAAAGTGCTGGGTTCGGCACTCCTGTATCCAGCTGTCATCCCATCTCCTCCAGAATCTCTGCCTGATATGCTGACAGTAAAGTCACTGCATTCACACTGACTGTGCCGCATATTTATACATGCGCTGATAGACGGATGCGTTGAGACGTTCCATCTTGCTCGGCAGCGAAATCTGAGAGGAGGCGGAAATAGAGCATCGATTCAGATGGAGATGATAGGCCACTGAAGACTCTACTGTTGGGAGTCCGGTCAACCCCAGCTCTCCCATCCCTTGAATCTCCAGCTTCAAATGTCCCTTGGCCGGAAGCTTGCTCTTTAAGAGGCTGCACCAATGGCGAGACATCTCTTTCATGCAAACAGGCACAGCGGGCAGGAGTTGTCTAGCGGTCGGTTGAGCGGGCGGCAGCCTTTTTCCATCATAAAGGTCCCTCTCAGATCCCGCCGCATCTTGCTCCACGGGCAAAGCTAGGCCCAGCTTCGCCGCGGCTAGTTTGCATACCTCGTACAGGTTACTGTCTACCTGCGAGGCAGAGTCAGTCGTGCTTGGCGGTCTAGACTGTTGGACGGGGAAGGGAGAGTTGTCTTCCCCAACCTCATCGTCCATGTCCAAGTCGAGGAGGTCAGAATTAGCATCACCATCTGCGTCCTCATCACCCGGTCCCTCCTCCTCCTGTGTAAGAAGGCCTTCAAACAGAGGAGGCATCTCCGGGGATTCGACTTTCATCATCTCCGCCCAGCTCTTGGTAGCTAGCGGTTGATGGTCCATAGCCATAGGTTTCGCGACAGCTCTTGACAGACATGGGTCCTGTCAGTTAACCACCGCAACTCTCAGCCTTCTTTACAAAATTTTCACTGGCATAGCAGCACAGTGAACGCACGTCTGTGGGTCCACAAGCGACGTTTGAGCATGTTTTGGGCCCATACACACGATGCACATTGGGTGAGGGTCCCTGCCCGAGATGGTTGCTCCACATGAAGATGGACATGGGCGGGATGCAACCTCCCTGTTCTTCAAATCATTCCCTTTGGCGGAGGTAATGACCATCGACATGATGGCTGAAGAGTAGAAAGAGTAGACTCGTCACAACACATTAGTCTGGATCTCGTAGGGTTAATGCATGAAGCCTGAAGTCGTTTATAGTGATATAATACGCGATATTTGGAACAGAATAGCTCACCATGATGTGAACACTATTCCGAATACGATGTCACTCAACACTATCCAATCCAACTGATGTCGTATTCGGTGGCATAATCCAATGAAGGCCCGCCTGATGAACAGTTTAGCGAAAAACCAGCAAGGATGTTGGAAGTGCTAAGAGAGCTAGTAGTCCCTCACGGGAAGAAAGTGCAAATGAGTTTGGGAGGGGTCAACCTGAGTGATATTGGTGGGGGCGGAGCCTAAGTCTAAGACAGACATGGTGTCATGAGAGCTTCCGTAGTTGGTCACACCCAAAGCGATTCCCCATGGAGAAACACCGTGCGAAGTTAGAAAAAGAAACCACTAACGGTACTAGCTAAGGCTTAGTAGGGCTGTGCTACCAGCAAAGTTATGGCAATACCATAGACAATACAAATTCAACATGAAATGACATGGAACTAAGCACACACCAACACAACAAAACAAGAAACCAGGCATAGCATAAGCATAAGCATAAGCATGACACAACACAACACAACACAACACAACACAACACAACACAACACAACACAACACAACACAACAAGTAAAGCGGCACTGCCCATGGAGTGGCGGGCAGACCGGGCAATACGTCGCAAAGTCCATGAGTGATCCTTGCACTTAAATAGTCCCAAACAGGAAGTGGTCGCAGAGGGAGCGGTAGCAGACAGACCATGAACGTGGGCTCTCCCTGGTGGTGTGGCGAGGCATGACGTTACACTAGTTTCATAATTGCAATTATCTTCATGATATATGTGTATAATACTATAAAAAAATATATGAACCTATATTACACCTTTTATTATCACAATTGATGCGGGCCATTGCCTACCCGCACAAAAAGTACAAAAGTAACAAACAAATTACTTTCAATAATCTATAATGTTTATAGTTCCCTTTCAAGGGATCTCGCGCTGAGTTGAATGCTTTGGGGAATACCTGGACGATATCTCGCGAAGCACAAGATGTGAACGATCGAACGATCCACCGAACGACGGTCATGGTCATTTTATCACCCTGGTCGCAAGTCGGTGACATCACGAACCAGGGTGATAAAAGATGCGCCGGAAGCCGGTAGCTTAGGTGTCTTTGCAAACACTGTGTGAGAGTCTGTTGTGTGTCGTGCTGGTTGTTTGAGTTTTCTTCGACTGATCTATTCCTTAGACTAGTTTAAAAGAAAAGGGCTGTAAAAAGGATGGCTACCGTTAGCTCTACTCCCTTATTGAAGATATGCCAGTTGATAACAGACCCACTACGGAACGTCCGGTGAGAGACTTTACCAGGATGTTCAGGTATTCGGGAATAACCCATTTATTGTAATCACAACTCAGTACAACTCAGTTGCTTGCTTTGCATGCATGTATGTGGTTTTCTACAAATAAAGATATAAGAAAAATGTAAGCACAAATAACAATAACAACATTAGTCAAAATAATTACAATAACTGTAGCCTAAATTAATATATCAAATACAATGATTAATACAGTAAAAGAAACAAATGTCACATATGTTAAATTACGATATCAGAAATCACTAATACTGAGCATAAATTCAACACCTTTCTGTCACGATACGATAAACAGGGAGGACTCAAGTGCAAGTAAAGGTGGATTTATTAACAATAACTAAATAAACAAACATACAAAAGAAACACCCACGAGGGGGAAAACGTAACAAAGATCAAAATAACAGATACTCAACGAGAACATAAACCATAGTGCAAGGCAGGGAGTCACAATCAGGGAGCACAGGCATGGAAGAACATCTACGAATGACAACGACACCACACAGGACAGCAAACACACCGGGATTAAATAGGGCACATGAGGGAAGGTAGTGATGAGAAACAGCTGGGAATGATTATGGAAAACAAGGAGGCGGGGCAGGCACTAACGAGACACAAACACATGGGAGAGAGAGCAGTGCCACGGTTCTGTCCACTAGAACACTAATAACACTGGAAACAGAGACAGAACCGTGACACTTTCAACGTAGAAGAGATGGTGCCGCTCTGTCTAGCTGCAAAAATTAGAAATTAGAAATTAGAGATAAATGTAGATATTAACTAAAGCATATGGATAAATTACACTTCGAATATATAATCGGAACATAACAATGGGATATGTGAGTAATACAGCATGTAACTATACACACGGAGCTTTTCACGAGCTAGATCGTATTCATCACTCGTGCATGTTAATAATGCACTCTCCGACACTTCAATGTTCCTGAACTGAATAAAGAACATGTATTATCAGACTGATACTCACTTCAGAGGAACGCACACAACATTTGCAAAGACAGATCGCTAGATTGCAACTTGCATCCGTCAGTTTTCCCGAGCAGACCGAATTCACTCGGTGGGCAGGAGCGCTAACCTGTGTGTCTTTCATAAAGCGCGCTGATTCGCCAGATGGATGCTGCAATTCACGGATGCTGCGAGTCAGTCTTTTATACAGCAGAGGAAAGTTAGACACATGAATATGCTGCTAATCATGGCCTTTTTTACAAGGGCTGTCCAATTTTCAAAATGGCGAATCAAACATTTGCGCAGTGCTCGTCTCCCTGCAATCACTACTTTCGGGTGGGGACGCGCATTCACTATGTGTGTTTGTTGGGAGCAGAGCATGTTCGGACAGCGCTTGACCGTGCTGACTGTTATCACTGCAGCCAGCCACCGCTACAGGTGCTCCGCTCGATACTGAAGGAAATTATAATTTAAAATGTTCCAAATTGTGTTGAAGTGTTTATTTCTAACGATAGTTTAAAATGTTCCAAATTGTTTTGACATGTTATTTTTCGTTCGAACATAAAGTTACTGTTTTAAAGCTACCTCTCTCAATCAGTATTGACGCAAAAAAACAACAACTATGCTGCTCTATTAACCCGTGAGGAATATTTACACTCTCATGGGCAGTCAAGCATATAAAGCAGGGTTATTGGGGGACCTCGATGAGATCATAAAATATAAATAAATTGAATTATTATATATATATATATATATATATATATACATATATATAAAAGAGGCATCTAAGATAAGGAAAATAAGTTTCTACTGGACACCCCTCTCTCGTCTTCTGGGCTTTTTCGGTGACACTGTTCAGGCGGTCATCGATAAGTTATAGGAGGCTGTTGGCAGCAGGTGGCGTTCAGTGTGCTACTGCCTCGTTGCTCTCATATTGAGCTCCTCACAACGGGCCGCTTGGAGGCAGAGTGTCGCAACCCGCAACCCGGGCCAACACTCCCACCCTCAGCCCTCTGGCTGGAGGACAGATCTGAGGACCGTCATTCTCGCCAAGAAGGCTACATCAAAGAGGTCCTGGTGCTAAGGTGCCAGGCCTTGCACAGGCGTCCCTCCTCAGCTGCTGCCTGTGAGTCTGGTTGCTCTGAGGAGATCGCCCCCTCCGAGGAGGGTCCTAGAGCATTCACTCCAGCGTTCCCCTGAAAACCGTGCTCTGGAGTGTCTGCCACTCAGGCACCAGAGGCCAGCCTTGAGAGGCTGGTTCCCTCATTAGAATTTCTGGTCGCATCTCATGCCTACCAGAAGTTTCTCATTGGGACCTGCCAAATAAATAAATAGATGTATATATATATATATATAGATGTATAATAAATAAGTGTATATATATATATAAGTGTATATATATATATATATATATATATATATATATATATATATATATATATATATATATATATATATATATATATCCGGAACAGATAATTTTTTCCTCTGTTATTTCTTATGGAAAAAATTGAGATACAGCAACTCAAGTTACGAAGCTCGGGCTTGGAACTGATAATGCTCGTATCTCAAGGTATTATTGTATTACGGTATTATTATTATTATCTACATTTGTTTTTATGAATTAGCTATCCATTTTCACTTTATATTAAAATGTGTGCATAATTTAAATAGTTTTAGTGTAGATTCACGGCCTAAATTAGATTTTAATTTCAAGACACACAACTAGATTTTCTTTTAAAAAGCAGTTTTATTCAGTTTCTTTGGCAGTAGCTATATGACAATCTTTATATTTCAACATTAAACATTTAGCCTCGACAATCATTTTAAATCATCATCTACAGTCCCTGTGCAGTACTTCATTGACCCACTGGGGAGTGCATGTTGAAAACTGAAGACTTGAGGAACACTTAATATTGCTAGTAGCATTAAACAACCTGTTGAGTTTGTACATTTTACAACATTTGACTCATATGTGCCATAAAATTGTTTGCCTATATTCACAATACTGTTTCTACTTATATCTTGCTATTTTAAACAATACAATTATTTTAAGCTTACCATTAAAAATGTTGTGAGTTTTTGCTAATAACTGAATTTCAAAACAATCCTTATTAATAAAATGTAGGGGGAAAAAGTTCTGTTAAGCTCCCTTTCACATGTTAGATGTGATCAAAAGACAGTCATATTACTGGGATATCATTTGCATCACTAGACAGAATAAACTAAACATATCAGTGGAAACATGTGCAGCAGGCTGTGATGCACTGAAGAATGAATGTACTGATATTTAGCATCAATAATATTTAGCACAAAAGCTTTGCAGGATTTGCAGGATTGTGGTCATCTGTTCGCTCTCAAGACATTGTCCGCTAAAGTTCTTTTTTCATTAAAATCATTTGTTTGAAGCCTCATCAATAGCATTTTGGGCTAACTAATCATCCATCAAAACAGCTCTCATAAATGTTATCATCAGATTTGTCTAACACACTTTTATTTTCTGTGACATTCACATCAACATAGTCCTGTTCAGAATCAGCATAATCCATGTTTTCATCAAGTTGTACATTTTCATAATCAGCCTCGTCATCCTCTTCATTTTTGTTATCATGGGATCCATCTGCATGCGTATTATCTGGACCTAGAGACATTGCATGGATGAAAAGACATAACTTTTATAGGAACTGTTTAAAGGCATCTAATAGTTTTTATGAAATGCCACATTACCTTTTTTAAAAGAGCACTTCAAACGAGTTTCCTTATTCCTTTGCTTTTGTCTTCTCTTGACCAGGAGGATGATTATGAGGACAAACAATAAGAGCAGCACAACTGATACTGAAGCACCAATAACAGGAAGCAGGGAGGCTGAGACAGACACACGGTTTTGAGTTAAACTTGCATAACCTGCAGTCCATCTGTTTTTAGACTCTTAAACATCATTACCTTTGATCGTAATAACAAGCAGATCAGATGCAGATGAACGGAAGGTGCGTGAGGACAAAATGACTTCATAAACACAGCTGTAGTTTCCCTCGTGTGAATAATCTGCCTCAGGAAAGGGGAATGAGGCAGCGAGATTGACAGCTGAATGACTCTTGGCAATATTTGATTCCTTAAACAGGTAGAAGGAGCCTCCAGGATACTGAGATTCAGTGGAACAGATGATAGTGAAACTTTGGCCCCAGGGGATCACTGGCCCTTGAGGTCCCACATCAAACCGTCTATCAGGAGCAATGCGGGGAATGCTGGGCTGCTGCAAGTGCACTAGAAAACAAGAATACATTTAGAAAAACCGCAAATCTGAAAATTACTCTCTGCTCTTAATTGAATAATTTCAGTAGCTTTAAAAAGTATAAATTTCTTTCTTGAATGTTGCTGTTAAATGTGTTGTCGAGGAGATAAACTTCACTCAGAGGAGAAGCTAAGCTAATAGAGCAGAGTCCATGAGCATTTGTAGGAGGAGCCTGTGCAATATGACATCACATTGGCATAGAAACTACTGCAAATGGCTTATTATGAGACACTTATAATGATTTATGGGGTTTAAAAAGGAGTCGGTGGAGTTTGACTGTTATAGGGTGGATGTCTACACACACTACCAACAAACATTTATGTTCAAACACCATGTAAAAGTTTATTTTGCATAATAAAATCGAAAACGCTTAAAACAAAATTCAAGAACTGCATCTTGTCGAATTAAAAATTTAATTCACATCCATTTTGCAATTCAGCAGCACAAACACAAGAAAACATCAGTACCTGTGATAGTGATGCCCAGCAATTCAGATGCAGATGAACGGAAGGTGCGTGAGGACAAAATGACTTCATAAACACAGCTGTAGTTTCCCTCGTGTGAATAATCTGCCTCAGGAAAGGGGAATGAGGCAGCGAGATTGACAGCTGATTGACTCTTGGCAATATTTGATTCCTTAAACAGGTAGAAGGAGCCTCCAGGATACTGAGATTCAGTGGAACAGATGATAGTGAAACTTTGGCCCCAGGGGATCACTGGCCCTTGAGGTCCCACATCAAACCGTCTATCAGAAGCAATGCAGGGAATGCTGGGCTGCTGCAAGTGCACTAGAAAACAAGAATACATTTAGAAAAACCGGAAATCTGAAAATCACTCTCTGCTCTTGATTGAAAAATTTCATTAGCTTTAAAAAGTATACATTTCTTTCTTGAATGTTGCTGTTAAATGCTTTGTCGAGGAGATCAACTTCACTCAGAGCAGAAGCTAAACTTATAGAGCAGAGTCCATGAGCATTTGTAGGCGGAGCCTGTGCAATGTGACCACATTTGCATAGAAACAACTGCAAATGGCTTATTATGAGACACTGACTACTGAAGGCAGATAATCAAAATCTCTTGTCTCTTCTATTTACATTATATATATATATATATATATATATATAATTTTATTTTTCCTGTTTGTACCTATATTCTTTTCTTTGTCATATTTTTCATTTGTTCTTTTCCTTTTTCTTATTTGAATGAGTTGTAAAGAGTGATTTATAATCAAGTTAGGGCTTTTTATTAGTTAAAGACCTTTCTTTACTTTTCTGTAGTTTTCCATAAAGTAAGGATGAATATTGTCAGTTCTTCTCAACAGATAGAGAATGTTATCAGAATGTTTTGGGTATTCTTTCTGTTGAGAGTTGGAGCATGAGCCGAGTTCAGCCTTCGAGAAGCTGTATGTGTGTGTGTGTTAATATGGTCTGTATTGGTGAGATGATTAGCTGGCAACCATAAAACTTGTTGTTCTCGACAAGCCACGTCACGAACCCGTCAAACATGTGATCAACAGAGATATGCTTCAGACTGTCTGTCTGCTCTTGTGTGGGGAATTACTAGTTTTGTTTATCTTTCTTTCTTTCTTAGCCAATCAGAATCATTTAAACGTCATCATTGACGTAGTTAGCACCCTCTGTTAGAGTATAATTGCTGTAACAATGTTATTGTAAGTGGGGTGGCCTACGAACTCCTTGTGAGACCTGAAGCTGGCTTCTGCTGATGAAACTGTAAACTAAACTTCAGTAAAATTTCTTCTATTGACGTATGTAACCATAGTTCCCTGAGAGGAAACGAAACGCTGCGTCTTTCGATCGCTTTGGGGAATACTCGCGCGCTGCCTCGCAAAGCACAATATGTAAACTTCCGTTGCGTGTGTGAGTGACGGTCGCGGCTCGTTGACGTCACAAACCAGGTCATAAAAAAGCGCCGGTAACCCGGAAGCGGCAGCTTAGAGGTGTTTGAGCAAGGCCGGAAGGCGCAAGGAGCTGAGGCCAAAGACGCAGCGTATATATATATATATATATATATATATATATATATATATATAGGAGG
Source organism: Rhodeus uyekii (assembly GCA_037043235.1). Taxonomy (NCBI): domain Eukaryota; kingdom Metazoa; phylum Chordata; class Actinopteri; order Cypriniformes; family Acheilognathidae; genus Rhodeus; species Rhodeus uyekii. Next base: position 927,336 of record JAWRVZ010000068.1, read on the forward strand.
TCCCTGTTTTCTAAACTAGATAGGGAATTCACTCTCAAAATAGCCAGCTCAACACACACACACACACACTCTCTCTGACACTGTGCTTGCGAAGACAACAAAGCTGCCGCTTCCGGGTTATCGGCGCTCTTTTATGACCTGTTTTGTGACGTCACTGAGCCGCGACCGTCACTGACGCACGCGACGGAAGTTTACATATTGTGCTTCGCAAAAATCAAGAACTCCATCTTGTCGGATCTAAAATTTAATTCACATCCATTTTGCAATTCAGCAGCACAAACACAAGAAAACATCAGTACCTGTGATAGTGATGGCCAGCAGTTCAGATGCAGATGAACGGAAGGTGCGTGAGGACAAAATGACTTCATAAACACAGCTGTAGTTTCCCTCGTGTGAATAATCTGCCTCAGGAAAGGGGAATGAGGCAGAGAGATTGACAGCTGAATGACTCTTGGCAATATTTGATTCCTTAAACAGGTAGAAGGAGCCTCCAGGATACTGAGATTCAGTGGAACAGATGATAGTGAAACTTTGGCCCCAGGGGATCACTGGCCCTTGAGGTCCCACATCAAACCTTCTATCCGGAGCAATGTGGGGAATGCTGGGCTGCTGCAAGTGCACTAGAAAACAAGAATACATTTAGAAAAAATGGAAATCTGAAAATCACTCTCTGCTCTTAATTGAATAATTTCAGTAGCTTTATAAAGTATAAATTTCTTTCTTAAATGTTGCTGTTAAATGTGTTGTCGAGGAGATAAACTTCACTCAGAGGAGAAGCTAATCTAATAGAGCAGAGTCCATGAGCATTTGTAGGCGGAGCCTGTGCAATGTGACATCACATTTGCAAAGAAACTACTGCAACTGGCTTATTATGAGACACTGATTATGATATATGGGGTTTAAAAAGGAGTGGGTGCAGTTTGACCGTTACAGGGTGGATGTCTACACACACTGCCAACACACATTTATGTTCAAACACCATGTAAAAGTGAATTTTGCATAATAAAATCCAAAACGCTTAAAATTCAAGAACTCCATCTTGTCGGATCTAAAATTTAATTCACATCCATTTTGCAATTAAGCAGCACAAACACAAGAAAACATCAGTACCTGTGATAGTGATGCCCAGCAATTCAGATGCAGATGAACGGAAGGTGCGTGAGGACAAAATGACTTCATAAACACAGCTGTAGTTTCCCTCGTGTGAATAATCTACCTCAGGAAAGGGGAATGAGGCAGCGAGATTGACAGCTGATTGACTCTTGGCAATATTTGATTCCTTAAACAGGTAGAAGGAGCCTCCAGGATACTGAGATTCAGTGGAACAGATGATAGTGAAACTTTGGCCCCAGGGGATCACTGGCCCTTGAGGTCCCACATCAAACCGTCTATCAGAAGCAATGCGGGGAATGCTGGGCTGCTGCAAGTGCACTAGAAAACAAGAATACATTTAGAAAAACCGCAAATCTGAAAATCACTCTCTGCTCTTGATTGAATAATTTCAGTAGCTTTAAAAAGTATAAATTTCTTTCTTGAATAATGCTGATAAATGTGTTGTCGAGGAGATAAATTTCACTCAGAGGAGAAGCTAAGCTAATAGAGCAGAGTCCATGAGCATTTGTAGGCAGAGCCTGTGCAATGTGACATCACATTTGCATAGAAACAACTGCAAATGGCTTATTATGAGACACTGACTACTCTTGAGGCTGGCCTCCGGTATCTGTGTAGCACACACACCAGGGCCCGGTTTTCTGGGGAACGCCTGAAGTGAATGCTCTACGACCCTCCTTGGAGGGGGCGATCTCCTCAGTGCAGCCGGTGTAACGGGCGGCAACTGAGGAGGGACGCCTCCAAGAGGCCTGACGCATCTGGCGTCAGGGCCTCTTCGAGGTAGCCTTCTTGGCAAGGATGATGGTCCTCAAATCCGTCCTCCTGCCAGAAGGCTGAGGCTGGGAGCGCCTGCCCGACCCCCCGGTTTTCTGGGGAGGTTGGCGTGTTGAGACGCTCTACCTTTGAGCGGCCCGCTGGGCATATGAGGAGGCCTGGGGTTGTGGCTGGCTCACAGCCCCAGGTTGAGGGCGACGAGGCAAGAGTACGCTGAACGCCACCTGTTGCTTTGCGGCCTCCTGGAACTTCTCGACGACCGTTTTTACTGAATCGCTGAAAAGCCCAGAAGGCGACAGAGGGGCGTCCAACATAAAATGTTTCTCTTTGTCCTTCAAAGAAGTCAAATTTAACCATAGGTGCCTCTCCGTGGCCACACAGGCTGCCATGGAACGACCAATAGAGGCGGCCGTTTCCCTGTTGTCCAGGAGAGAGAGGTCTGTGGCTTTGCGTAATTCTGCCACAGCCTGAGGACCAATGCCTCCGCCCTCGTCGAGGTTCGCCAGCAATTCTGCTTGGTAAGCCTGAAGCAGGGCGGTGGTGTGGAGACACGCCGCTGTCTGGTTAGCCGCAGAATATGCTCTGCCCACATGAGCTGATGTAACTCGCATAGGTTTAGTGGGCAGCGCCGGGACTTTAAGCGACGACACCGATTGCGGAGAAAGGTGGCTCGTAAGCGCCTCCTCCACTTTCGGTAACGCGCCATAACCATAATTTCGCACACCAACCAGAGTGGCATACATATTGTTCTGAGGGGTAAACACTCTGGAGGTGGCTGGCCTATTCCAGGATCTAGACACCTCAGTGTGAAGATCCGGGAAAAAAGGCAGGTCCCGGCGGGGGGGAGGGACCCGCGCTGGCAGATATCGTTCATCTAATTTACTTTTTCGAGGACGAACAACAGTACTTTCTGCTGGCCACTCGATGTTTAAAGTGGCCACAGCGCGAGTCACTACCTTGAGCAATTCCTCATACGCTGGAGAGGAGGTTGGCGAACCCTCGCTCTCCATGTCGACACTGCCAATGTCCAACTCCTCAGAGCTAGACAATTGTAGTGCTGGTGCTTCAGCTTGGTCGGAAGTAACCGCCCTCGAGAGCTGACCTAGCATGCTCCGCTCCCAGACAGACTACACATAACAAGTGCGTGTCTCCCCCCGAGAGATAGCGAGGGCAAGGAGACACACACTGTTTGAAAGTCTGATCCGCCATAATATATATATATGGCGGATCAGACTTTCAAACAGTGTGTGTATATATATTTAAAATATATATATATTTTAAACTAGATAGGGAATTCACTCTCAAAATAGCCAGCTCAACACACACACACACACTCTCTCTCTGACACTGTGCTTGCGAAGACAACAAAGCTGCCGCTTCCGGGTTACCGGCGCTCTTTTATGACCTGGTTTGTGACGTCACCGAGCCGCGACCATAACTCACGCACGCAACGGAAGTTTACATATTGTGCTTCGCGAGGCAGCGCGCGAGTATTCCCCAAAGCGATCGAAAGATGCAGCGCGAGTTCCCTTGAAAGGGAACTACACACACTGCCAACACACATTTCTGTGCAAACACCATGTAAAAGTGAATTTTGCATAATAAAATCCTGAACACTTAAAACAAAAATCAAGAACTCCATCTTGTCGGATCTAAAATTTAATTCACATCCATTTTGCAATTCAGCAGCACAAACACAAGAAAACATCAGTACCTGTGATAGTGATGGCCAGCAGTTCAGATGCAGATGAACGGAAGGTGCGTGAGGACAAAATGACTTCATAAACACAGCTGTAGTTTCCCTCGTGTGAATAATCTGCCTCAGGAAAGGGGAATGAGGCAGAGAGATTGACAGCTGAATGACTCTTGGCAATATTTGATTCCTTAAACAGGTAGAAGGAGCCTCCAGGATACTGAGATTCAGTGGAACAGATGATAGTGAAACTTTGGCCCCAGGGGATCACTGGCCCTTGAGGTCCCACATCAAACCGTCTATCCGGAGCAATGTGGGGAATGCTGGGCTGCTGCAAGTGCACTAGAAAACAAGAATACATTTAGAAAAAACAGAAATCTGAAAATCACTCTCTGCTCTTAATTAAGTTGGCTTGAGAAAGCCAACTTAGTGATATACTAAATAAACTTATTATTAATGATTTCGCACATAAGTTCTACATTTTCAGCCCGGTAGCAAGGAGTGATTTTTTTAAAGTGACCGTTATTATGTAAAGAATCGGGTTCTAATTATCATGGTAGCGGATTCCATGGTCACGTGGCGTGGCGCGGAATTTCATTTTGGTAGCACAATTTAACATTAACTAAATACAGTAATACCTCGGTTTACGAGCGACTTGGTATACGAGCAAATCGGTGTACGAGCATGGAGGGTCGAATCGATGTACGAGCATTGTATCGGTGTACGAGAAAAAATTTCCCTCACCCATGCTCAGTTTTGCGTCGAAAAATCCCTTTATCACCCCTTAATTCGTTCATTCTCTCAGTGTCTCTCAATATGGGTGCATCATTCACCACAGTGCATTATTTTATAAGTTGTTGTGAATATGATTACATGTGAATATGATGAAACTTTATTAATGGAGCATGTTACCAACTCCACACATTGCATACTAATGAGACTCACGTGTGTTCACAGTCCAACGCACCCAATGACGTTCTTAAAGGGCCATACACTTTTAGAGAACAGCATACTATTTTTTGGCTTTTGGGCGCAAGTAAGGATCCTACGCACGTTTTATATATGAGACCCCTGAACTGATGTTTGTACTTTCTGCTGCTTTTCACTGACTGGCCACAAAGAAGTTCGCACTTCCTCTGAATTCATCTTAATGAAGTCTTTTGCATGGTCCTGCTGTTCAGGTTCCTTACTAGATGGGAGCCTTGATAACACATCTGCGTTTGTGTTTTGTCTCCCTGGCTTGTAGTAAACCTCAAAATCATACTCTGCCAGCTGAGCCATCCACCGTTGTTCAACAGCTCCTAGATTTGCGGTCTCTAAATAGCGCAAAGGATTATGATCCGTGATTACTGAAAACTTGGAGTAGATCAAATATTCCCTGAACTTTTCAGTAACTGCCCACTTCAGAGCAAGCATCTCTAGCTTGAAAGCGCTGTAATTTTTATCGTTCTTCTCTGCTCCACGAAGACCTCGGCTCACATATGCGATCACACGCTCAGCTTGTCCTTGTCGTTGACTCAATACAGCCCCAAGACCATGCAAGCTGCCATCAGTAGTGAGTATGAAAGGCTGGCTGAAATCCAGGTATGCGAGGACTGGTGGCGATCTGGCACTCAGTTGTCCAATTAAAAGTTTCCATCAATTTTCCTTTTCCTCCCTTTCCAACCAGAGCATGAAGTGGTCGAGCCATCTGAGCAAAATCAGGTACAAACCTCCTGTAGTAGCTCCTGAATCCCAGAATCTGCCTCAACTCTTTGACATTCTTAGGTACAGGCCATGTTTCCAATACCTGAGGTCTCTCTCCGTCCACCTATATTCCCTTAGAGGAAATAAGATTACCCACTTCCTCACTCATTGCAACTTGGAAGTACCCTGATGTTAAGTCAAGCATGGAGAGCAGCTGTGCATTTCCCAAAGCATCAAGTGACTCCTCAATGCGCAGAAGGGGGTAAGCATCCTTGCAGGTCACTTTATTGAGCCTCCTATAGTCACAACAAAATGCACGCTGCCATCCTTCTTGATTACAATCACAGCTGGAGATGTCCATGGACTGCAGCTTTCTCTGAGAACACCATGAGACACCAAGTCTCGAACATGTTTCTTCACTTCTTGAAATAGCTGTGGTGCAATTCTGCGATGTCTCTGCTTAATGGGAGGAGCATCTCCTGTAGGGATGTTGTGTGTGACAGCTGTCGTATAACCAGAGTCACTGTCATTCTTAGAAAACACATCACTGTGCCTTGCCAGAAGGTCACAGAGTTTTTCACACACTGGGTTTCTGTGAGATCTTGAAGGTTTGTTTGCACTGCAACAGGCAACTTCTCTGAGGTGTTTTCCACTTTAACCTGATGTTGCTGCACAGCCTTGACATGCAGAGCACCTTCCTTCTCCTCAAACTCGACAAGCATTTTTGGAACAACCTCTTGCGGCTTACACAGTGTTGCATCCTGCATCCTGCATCGTGGCATGAGTTTAACAGCCTTCTCACTAGAATTCAACACTCTGACTGGGACTTTACCATCAGCTGTCTTGGGCAAGCTGACTTCTGATGATGCCTCCACTAATACTTGGCAGTTCACTTTTGGTGGTATTCTACAGTGTCCTTCCAAAACACGCTCACTGAAAGGGGGAATGGTGATTGCTTGTTTCCCAGCTACTTTCACAAAACCAATCTTGTCTCCACAGCCCAGCGCGTCAGTCTGCATCTTAATGTTAGCTAACACTCGCTGGACTTTTGCCTTGCCAACACTATGCCAACACTATAATTATACCTGTCCCTCTTCTTCATACCTTCAGTGGCCATGAACAGATCTTTGAGGTCACTCAACACATTCATCCCAACAATTCCAGGTAATCCCTTCAGCTCGGTTTCATTGGGATTGCTCTCTTTGATGACAAACACACACTTTCCATACAACGTCTTTCCCATGCACTCAATGTCTGCTTCCAGCCATCCTACGATGGGAATGTCTGAGCCATTGGCCGCTGTAAGTCAGACATAGCTTCTCCAAATTGATTCTTAAAATGTGACTCTGTGATTGTAGTTACCTCTGACCCTGTGTCCAAGAGGCAAACAGTTCTGACACCAGCAATTCTCAGCTCGATGGTAAGGCAGTCACCAAAAGCACTTTCACAAAGGGTTTTCAGGACATTCTATGCATCACAATCTGCAGAGTGACTTCTGATAATGGATGGACCTGGACTCTCTAGCACTGAGGTAACTTAATCAGCCAACTTTTCCATCTCCACTTGATGTTTCAGAGGTTGCAGCCCACTGGAGTTCTCTCTGCTCTGAGAACAGCGTCGGCTAGTGTGCCCTGGCTTACCACATGTATAGCAGATGTATCTCCCTTTGCTGTCTTTCAAGGGAGCACTCTTTAACTTACTCTCCTTCTCAGAAGGTTTCACTTTCTCTTTGTTAGTCACCATCTGAAATAGTTCTTCTTGTCTGGCAGCGACCTGTTGAATAGTTTTGTGAAGTTTCTCCAGCGTGAGAGAGCCTGCAGTGTTATCTGTCAAGGTGGTAACTTGAACGACACCTCATGAACGAATACTGCTCCTCGGATTGCTTGAAGCTTCCTGCATAAGCTGAATGAAAGTCAGGTCTCGTTCCACTTTGACTCTCCTCTTCATCTCACGTCGTAGCGAGTCGTCTATGAGGCCTAACACAAGCTGTTCTTTCAATACATTATCAGCATCAGGAACTCTGGACGGCTCCCGGTTCTGGATAATACTCAGCTTCTCCAGCAAATCATAAGCATAAGAGCGAATGGTTTCTCCAGGCATTTGTTTGCGGTCATAAAACTCTTTCAGTCTGCTACCAATGGGAATTTTATCTCCATAATTTTGAATTAAAGCATTAAAGATTTCATCCACTGATTTCTCTTTCCCATTGAGCATAAAATTATTTTAGCTTCATCTTTCAAAGACTGCTTGATGAATTCTATTTACTCTAGCATTCCTGCCTGCTCTTCGAACATTCTTTGCATCTCTGCAAACTGTCTCTTCAATACTTCCAGTTCAGCCATAGCGCTAACTCAAAGACTAGGAACGTGCACTTGATTAGAATGTTTTCTAGATTTATCCTGTTCGTGATGCCAATATGTGGCGGAGGGGACTATGCCACCGTCTTGTGGGGGGAATACTAACCACTTCACTAAGGAAGCATTGAGTGAGCAACAGGTTCTACGCCCTCCTACCCAATGCTTTTGACCTTTGTACAACTCTGATAGTTGTATGTTGTGCCTATCGTGCTACAGTGTGTGTGAATGCGAGAGATGTGGTGAGACGGGCTTCAGGATTTCATTCAGACACGGTCGCCACCTGAAGTGTGTGTGTGCAGTTAACTCAGAGGTTAAATTCAGTAGACTGCAAAACCCACCCTCCCCAGATCTAGAAGGATAGGTAAGACACCCCCACTCCTTAGTGTAAATAACACAATTAGAAAATCACCAGATAAACAAAATAACCATATGTGGCAAACACGTTTCAGATTAATTTTCTTTAGTCTTCAATGAAAAAAAAGAAAGAAAAAAACCCTAAAATTTCAATTTCAAATGTAAGGAAATAAGTAGTAAGATAAAGATGAGTAAAACAATAAAGAGGGAAAATAAATAAGACTCACTTTCAGTTTGACCTTAAAAAAATACAATCTATTCAATTTAAACCTTTAGAAAAACCCCTTTTCTTGCTCACAAAAACAACAGTTCAAAGTTCACTTCAGTTGTATGTTCACTTATGATTCAGTTCAAAATATCCAGAGTCTGAATACATAAAAAGAATAGAAAAGATTATTCCCAGTCCATCCAAAAGTTCACGGAAAATATTTCCCAAGGTGCAAAAATGTTCAATGATTTCTTTTGCAGGAGAATTCACTTGATATTGTCTCAGGAATGATATAACTGTGCAATTGAACAGGTCAGTTCAGATCATTCACGAATAGAAAGAGTACACAGTCTTACCAGTGTTCAATAAAACATAAGGAAGCCGTACATCACCCTCTGTAGTTCGTGAAAGAGGCGCTGACTGGTGCACAATGGATGGCAGGGTAATGTCTCTTCACTCAAAACCCCCCAGCGATTGTCCTGTGGCTCTGATGACGCAGATTGATCCACCTAGGCCGCAATCCCAACTGACGAACACTACACACACGGCCCAATCCAATGACTCAGTTGACTGCTCCACTGCGTTAAGTTCGTGTGAACAATTAAAGCACGAATGAGATGTAACTTACCCAACCGAAACAGGAGAGCAATGCAATCTGGTGGGTTACCAGCTAAATGACCCTTCAAACAGTTTTTTTTTTTGCGAACAAATTTGACCAAATGGTCACCAAATAAAGCGAGGCCATATCTCTGCAACGCATTAGCGTATTTTGACCAAACTTTCTGTGTGTCATGTAAATCATGATCTGAGGCTACCTGCCGAGTTTTAGTGCAGCGCAATCTAGTGGTCAGGAGATATAAACAAAGTGGTGCTTCTGCTTATAGCAACTTTGCTTATCACTTATGAAAATACAACTTGAATTGTCAACTACAGCCACTAGATGTCAGCAGAACATTACTCAACATGTCATTTGCCCTTTTCACATTGATGAAAATGATACATTAAGGAAAAGTAGTCAATTAAACAAAAGTTCTGTTGTTGTATTTACTATAACTATAAAAATAAACCTATTCATGAAGAATAAAAAATAATTCTACTTCTTAGAATTTATTAATAATAAGTTGCTGTTTTCTATTCAAGAACTGTTTAAACGAATTAAAACAGACTAATGAAGGAAATACCGATATGTGTATTATTGTAAATCAATCATACAAGGATTAATTTGGCTTTAACCACATTGGATCTTTTGGGTTTATTTTCGCCATTTTAAAAATGCACATAGTAAGTAGACTGTCAGTGTATGCTTAAAGTAAAATGATTTGATACAATTAAATTTCAGAGACAAAGGGGTTTCTCTACGGCCAAGATTAAGTGATTTGATGACAAAATGACTATTGCTCTGTCAGCAATGCTTTACCCAATTGACACCAAGCTTTGCATGTGTCATTGTCACCTCTCTCTGGACATACCACATGATTTGACACATCAGTTTGGTTACAAATGGTTTTTAAGCCATTTAAGTCATCAGTCATATTGAAATGTTTATTATGATTTTCTTTATTATGATTTATTTTGATGCTTACTGCTGTTGGTCTGATGCTGCCAGCCATGTCGGCATGACATTTAATACCCTCCTTGTGCTTGGCCCCGTAATGGCTGCTTGCAGCTATATTTATTATTTTTATTATTCTGCCATAAAACAGATCGTGCAGACCAAACCGTAAGGTCTAGAGACTTGAAAGTTGGCCAGTAGGTGGCGCTACAGCGACTAAAAATGTGTATACGCTCATAACTCGTAAACCGTTAGTCGGACACTCATGTGTCTTATATCCCCGGAATCCTTGGCTCATGACTTAAAATATGTATATCACCTATGTCATTACCGTCATTAAAAATTTTCCGCCATTTAGAATTTTCTGAAAAGAAACTCCTCATACTCATAGGCCATTTGTCTAAATCACGCAAATTCACACACACCATCTAGAGCAATGGTTACCAACCCACGGTCCGTGGCCCGGTACCAGTCCGCGGACAAAGTGGCACCGGGCCGCGGAGCGATTTCGTAAACGGTTGCAAGCGGCTGTGGCGCTGGGCCTATGGAGGCGTTTGAACAGTCTCGCTTGCGCTCTATCTTTTTTATTACTGTAGCTTTATTACATTCTCCCGCGATTTGCGAATCTTAAAGTATCGCGGTACGTGAGTGGACGCTCTTCTCGTTCTGTTTTACGCGCTGAATAAACAAAATGAACATTCGTCGTTTTTTTAATAAATCCACTACTAAAAGTGTCAAATCTATCAGAAGAGAAGACAGTGGACATCTATGCATCTCGGAAAAAGAGGCGGCTTCTTCTGCATTAGGTAAGATATTGTAATGTCTGAAGTAGTTCTATGACAGGTCAAGGGAGGCTCTGTTTATGAACTTTAATCGGAACGAACAAGAACAATGTAACAAGTGCACCCGTCTATTAAACACACTCGCTTTTTCGCCGCACTTCTGAACTCCCCGTGTTAACCCTATCACTGCCGATGCAAAACAAAACAGCAACTATAAAGAGTCTGTTCTATTCGCTATTCTTTGTATAAAGCAGTGGTTCTCAAATAGTGGGGCGCGCCCGCGTTACCCTGGGGTACATGCTTTTTTGCCAGGGAGTATGTTTTCTTGCACTGAACAAGAGCATTTCAGATAACCGTCCCCTCATCCTTTGACGTGTGCGATCACACTGGTGTTCATGTGTCACGTGATCAACCACTAAATTCACACGTGTTTTCACGCGATTTCTGGCACTGATCCAAAAAAAGACGCGCTCAGAGCTTGTCATTTATCACAACAATTCAGTGTTTTCAACCACATAAGATTTCTTTTAGGTTTCAACAAGTTGAGCCAACAAGTTGGTGACTATTTTGAATTATCTATTATACAACGCTTTTTGTGACTGCGGTATGTCAGGTGACAAGCATGACGCGTTGCCATGGAAACAATAAGGCGAAAGTTCCAAAATGGGGGGGCGCGAAATTTTTACCTCTTCCTAGGGGAGCGTGACAAAAAATAATTGAGAAGCACTGGTATAAAGTCATTGTAAATGTATTTTATATGTAGAATGAATGATATATAAATATGATATATAAAAAAATCTGAGCTTGTGGTCTGCTGGCCTGGTAGGTGCCCCCCCAAGCACAAAAGTGAAACTCTGCCTATGAACAGCTCAGATGGTCTGTTCTCGGTGATCCCCGGTGATTGCTGCTTGCAGCTATATTTAGTTCTATATTTTAAAGATAATCTTTATTTTACAATTTTTATATGGTCTATTGGTGAAGTAGCATTGTAAATGCTACTTCAGACTGTAAAGTTGCATGACATTTAGACTGTAAAGTTGCATGACATTTCAGTCATCGTGCCTATGGCTGAATCTTCTTAAAATAGCTTATAATATAACAGTCTATGTAGATTTAGAAATTATTTACATCCATCACAAACACATAACATGAATCTGATTTGCTCATGTCAAACAATAATCCTCCATATTGTAACATAATACTATATATTACCAGCCGTAATTTCTGTTGTTGTAGTTTCGGTTGTGGTTGTCACTGGTGTGACAGTAGTAATGGTAATGTTAATGTTGCTTGAATCTGAAACAAATTACAGTATTAATATTATATAAAAACAATAATCTCTTACAAAAATAAAGAACACATGTAAATATATATTTACCTGCACAATAAGCCAACTGGCAGGTATTTGGTTTCACAAACTCATAGACATAATAATTTCCCGGACAGGCTTTGACTCTAATGGGATTGGATTGGAAATCACAGCAGTTATTGCTCCAGTGACCGCAGACGCCTCGAGTGACCACTCCATCCCCAACTGTTGGATGTCCTCCTTTCAGCCACAGTGGGGCATGAGTGCCACAACTCCACTTAGCAACACACGAGTCTGGCATGTGAGCGCTCTGACCCTGAAGGAAGAGTCGGTACCATCCGTTCCAGCTGACCCGAGTATCACACTCTATTTGAGAGGAATGTGTATTGTTGGTGGATCTCCATGGATCATCCAGGGCATTGTAGTTGTAGCAGGGATCAACAGAGGGAGCTGTTGTTGTTGAAAAGTACAAATATGCATTTTGTGCATTGAATAAATGAATGTTGTATGTATATATATTTGCAAATGATGATCTGCACAGACCATTGACTGAAAATGGTATTTGTTCCTTTAACTCAGAAAAGTTTTGCATATTCCAACATAAGAAAAACCCCATATGCCTCAAATGTCTTGAGTCAGCATGAGCATGAGAATTCACCTCCGTATTAGTGGCTCCTGTAGTCCTATTCTCAATTGTAATATGTCTATGTTTTTTTGTGAGCGTCCTGTAAAATACGATGATATGCTGCTCTGAAACATTCTCACTTTTCTTTAATTTGGCTAGCAGTAGTTTTCATACTGAAGTTGATTATTATATGACTATTGTGCTTTTTGACATTATGAAAAATCTTTGCATGGATTACGGCCACTGGAACCAGGATCGTGACTTAAACGCTCAGTGTCATCTCTAATCACACGAGTGGGAGCGCTGGGTCTGTCAAAGTCCATTTCTGATGTTATTGTTGCTTTATGTTGAAGCGTATTAATTCACGAGTTCACACTTACAAATGATTCAGGAGCAGTGAATGGTAAGCTTATTTGGCGTGCTGTCCGAGGAGGGCTCCGAGCTCGGTATTTAGCCCGAACCTGGAGCACTCCCCCCGTATCCTGACTTTGATAGGAACAATTAAGTGTGAGGAGTCGGGGTGGCAAAGGGATGCCGAAAAAATGGCAAGAGCTGTAGGTGAGTCAAACATGTCTATATATACATGCTTCCTCTCATGCTAATAGGATGAGGTGTAATTGCTGATGACGTGTTGATTGCGTTAATCCTTTGAACGTGCTCCTCCCGAACTTTGTTAATAAAACATCATTTAGTTCTATATTTTAAAGATAATCTTTATTTTACAATTTTTATATGGTCTATTGGTGAAGTAGCATTGATCACTGTTGAGGTGGGTTTAAAAAATAATTCAGCAGAGAAATATTTAAGCTTGAAATTGGATATTTGGTTGTGTTTTCGGTGATTTACCGGGTTTTACAGCAATTCTATGTTGTGCAGCTGTAGCAGAAGTGTGTATATCAATTCAGATCACATATTAACAAATATTATTAGCAGCAGAATGCATAACAAATTCAGATGGTAATGTTAGAGGATTATTTAAAAAAAAGCTGCAGCAACATTAAAATGCAGCAATAGCTAAAGTAGACTGTAAAGTTGCATGACATTTCAGTCATCGTGCCTATGGCTGAATCTTCTTAAAATAGCTTATAATATAACAGTCTATATAGATTAAGAAATTATTTACATCCATCACAAATACATAACATGAATCTGATTTGCTCATGTCAAACAATAATCCTCCATATTGTAACATAATACTATATATTACCAGCCGTAGTTTCTGTTGTTGTAGTTTCGGTTGTGGTTGTCACTGGTGTGACTGTAGTAATGGTAATGTTAATGTTGCTTGAATCTGAAACAAATTACAGTATTAATATTATATGAAAAACAATAATCTCTTACAAAAATAAAGAGCACATGTAAATATATGTTTACCTGCACAATAAGCCAAATGGCAGGCATTTGGTTTCACAAACTCATAGACATAATAATTTTCTGGACAGGCTTTGACTTTAATGGGATTGGATTGGAAATCGCAGCAGTTATTGCTCCAGTGACCGCAGACGCCTCGAGTGACCACTCCATCCCCAACTGTTGGATGTCCTCCTTTCAGCCACAGTGGGGCATGAGTGCCACAACTCCACTTAGCAACACACGAGTCTGGCATGTGAGCGCTCTGACCCTGAAGGAAGAGTCGGTACCATCCGTTCCAGCTGACCCGAGTATCACACTCTATTTGAGAGGAATGTGCATTGTTGGTGGATCTCCATGGATCATCCAGGGCATTGTAGTTGTAGCAGGGATCAACAGAGGGAGCTGTTGTTGTTGAAAAATACAAATATGCATTTTGTGCATTGAATAAATGAATGTTGTATGTATATATATTTGCAAATGATGATCTGCACAGACCATTGACTGAAAATGGTATATGTTTGTTTAACTTAGAAAAGTTTTGCATATTCCAACATAAGAAAAACCCCATATGCCTCAAATTTCTTGAGTCAGCATGAGCATGAGAATTCACCTCCGTATTAGTGGCTCCTGTAGTCCTATTCTCAATTGTAATATGTCTACGTTTTTTTGTGAGCGTCCTGTAAAATACGATGATATGCTGCTCTGAAACATTCTCACTTTTCTTTAATTTGGCTAGCAGTAGTTTCCATACTGAAGTTGATTATTATGTGACTATTGTGCTTTTTGACATTATGAAAAATCTTTGCATGGATTACGGCCACTGGAACCAGGATCGTGACTTAAATGCTCCGTGTCATCTCTAATCACTCAAGCGGGAGCGCTGGGTCTGTCAAAGTCCATTTCTGATGTTATTGTTGCTTTATGTTGAAGCGTATTAATTCACGAGTTCACACTTACAAATGATTCAGGAGCAGTGAATGTTAAGCTTATTTGGCGTGCTGTCCGAGGAGGGCTCCGAGCTCGGTATTTAGCCCGAACCTGGAGCACTCCCCCCGTATCCTGACTTTGATAGGAACAATTAAGTGTGAGGAGTCGGGGTGGCAAAGGGATGCCGAAAAAATTGCAAGAGCTGTAGGTGAGTCAAACATGTTTATATATACTGTTACGTATATAAATATAGTTTTTATCTGTGTGGATTCTGTTGTTTTTCCTTTGTTGTCTTAACAGGATTGGTCCTGAACATAATGAGACTGCTGGTGATTGGCCCAGGAGAAGAGTCCTCGACTATAAAGTTCCCTGGAGTTCCTCTGGAGGGGGCTAGCTCTTTCTCACTGCCATGCTATCTGTTTTGTGTCCTTTTCTGTGTGGATTGTTTGCAAAAAGCTGAGTTCAGAGAATGTGTTTTTCTGTCCTCCTCTACCGTGTAAAACAGAGTGCTATTCCTCACTTATGTGCAAGTAATCTTATACCTTGTCCTGCCAGTCTATAATTTTGTTAGATGTTTTTGTTTTGTAACCCGTGAAGCTGTAGGGGGTGAGTGCCTTGTTTTGTTTGTAGGCCCAAGGGCCATCTGTTTTCTCCTGTTTTTTTGTTAGTTAAGGAGGTAGGGAAGTTCACTGTATGTTTCTTTCTTTTTGGTTGGTTTATAGGGAAGCTAGTTTTCTTGGGAAGTTAGTTTCTATTATGTTTGTTGTTTTGGCACTTAGCTCACCCCTGAAGATTGTGCTTCTAAACTTCTCTTTCTTTGTTTTGGATGTGTAAACACTGGTGTCTTTTCTTTGATTACGAATTACCCAAGGACTGTTGCTCTAAATGTTTAGGCAACTAGTCAATAATAAAAGTGGGTAAAATGAGAAGTTTGGGTGTTGTCTTTTATGTTACACCCTGACCTAGACCAGGGGTCGTAACAATGCATGCTTCCCCTCATGCTAATAGGATGAGGTGTAATTGCTGATGACGTGTTGATTGCGTTAATCCTTTGAACGTGCTCCTCCCGAACTTTAATTAAACATAATTTAGTTCTATATTTTAAAGATAATCTTTATTTTAAAATTTGTATATGGTCTATTGGTGAAGTAGCATTGATCACTGTTGAGGTGGGTTTAAAAAATAATTCAGCAGAGAAATATTTAAGCTTGAAATTGGATATTTGGTTGTGTTTTCGGTGATTTACCAGGTTTTACAGCAATTCTATGTTGTGCAGCTGTAGCAGCAGTGTGTATATCAATTCAGATCACATATTAACAAATATTATTAGCAGCAGAATGCATAACAAATTCAGATGGTAATGTTAGAGGATTATTTAAAAAAAAAAGCTGCAGCAATAGCTAAAGTAGACTGTAAAGTTGCATGACATTTCAGTCATCGTGCCTATGGCTGAATCTTCTTAAAATAGCTCAGGGGTTTTCAAAGTGTGGGGCGCGCCTCCCCTGGGGGGCGCCAGACATTGCCAGGGGAGGCGCGGAGAGTATCATTTTTTTTACAAGTCTAATAATAACTCGCCGAACTTGTATTAAACCTCCTACATTTTACATTTCCCTGTGATGTCATTCTGTCGCGGCTGCAAGCGAGTCGTTTAACCCTCCGTCAACAATCGCGCATCGCGTCCACCCCCGTCAACGATTGCACATCGCGTCCACCACCCCCCGTCAACGATTGTGCATCGCGTCCACCACCCCCTGTCAACGATCGCGCATCGCGTCCGTCAACCCCCCACTCCCCAGTGAACAATCGCGTCGCATTTTTTTTTTTTGGAGGGAGGCGGCATTGGGTGAGTTGTCAAAAGGGAGGCCCACTGTCTCAGACTTTGAAAACCTCTGAAATAGCTTATAATATAACAGTCTATGTAGATTTAGAAATTATTTACATCCATCACAAACACATAACATGAATCTGATTTGCTCATGTCAAACAATAATCCTCCATATTGTAACATAATACTATATATTACCAGCCGTAGTTTCTGTTGTTGTAGTTTCGGTTGTGGTTGTCACTGGTGTGACAGTAGTAATGGTAATGTTAATGTTGCTTAAATCTGAAACAAATTACAGTATTAATATTATATAAAAAACAATAATCTCTCACAAAATAACGAGCACATGTAAATATATATTTACCTGCACAATAAGCCAACTGGCAGGTATTTGGTTTCACAAACTCATAGACATAATAATTTCCTGGACAGGCTTTGACTTTAATGGGATTGGATTGGAAATTACAGCAGTTATTGCTCCAGTGACCGCAGACGCCTCGAGTGACCACTCCATCCCCAACTGTTGGATGTCCTCCTTTCAGCCACAGTGGGGCATGAGTGCCACAACTCCACTTAGCAACACACGAGTCTGGCATGTGAGCGCTCTGACCCTGAAGGAAGAGTCGGTACCATCCGTTCCAGCTGACCTGAGTATCACACTCTATTTGAGAGGAATGTGTATTGTTGGTGGATCTCCATGGATCATCCAGGACATTGTAGTTGTAGCAGGGATCAACAGAGGGAGCTGTTGTTGTTGAAAAATACAAATATGCATTTTGTGAATTGAATAAATGAATGTTGTATGTATATATATTTGCAAGTGATGATCTGCACAGACCATTGACTGAAAATGGTATTTGTTCCTTTAACTCAGAAAAGTTTTGCGTATTCCAACATAAGAAAAACCCCATATGCCTCAAATTTCTTGAGTCAGCATGAGCATGAGAATTCACCTCCATATTAGTGGCTCCTGTAGTCCTATTCTCAATTGTAATATGTCTATGTTTTTTTGTGAGCGTCTTGTAAAATACGATGATATGCTGCTCTGAAACATTCTCACTTTTCTTTAATTTGGCTAGCAGTAGTTTCCATACTGAAGTTGATTATTATGTGACTATTGTGCTTTTTGACATTATGAAAAATGTTTGCATGGATTACGGCCACTGGAACCAGGATCGTGACTTAAACGCTCAGTGTCATCTCTAATCACACGAGTGGGAGCGGTGGGTCTGTCAAAGTCCATTTCTGATGTTATTGTTGCTTTATGTTGAAGCGTATTAATTCACGAGTTCACACTTACAAATGATTCAGGAGCAGTGAATGGTAAGCTTATTTGGCGTGCTTTCCGAGGAGAGGGCTCCGAGCTCGGTATTTAGCCCGAACCTGGAGCACTCACCCCGTATCCTGACTTTGATAGGAACAATTAAGTGTGAGGAGTCGGGGTGGCAAAGGGATGCCGAAAAAATGGCAAGAGCTGTAGGTGAGTCAAACATGTCTATATATACATGCTTCCTCTCATGCTAATAGGATGAGGTGTAATTGCTGATGACGTGTTGATTGCGTTAATCCTTTTAACGTGCTCCTCCCGAACTTTGTTAATAAAACATAATTTAGTTCTATATTTTAAAGATAATCTTTATTTTACAATTTTTATATGGTCTATTGGTGAAGTAGCATTGATCACTGTTGAGGTGGGTTTAAAAAATAATTCAGCAGAGAAATATTTAAGCTTGAAATTGGATATTTGGTTGTGTTTTCGGTGATTTACCGGGTTTTACAGCAATTCTATGTTGTGCAGCTGTAGCAGCAGTGTGTATATCAATTCAGATCACATATTAACAAATATTATTAGCAGCAGAATGCATAACAAATTCAGATGGTAAGGTTAGAGGATTACTTTAAAAAGCTGCAACAACATTAAAATGCAGCAATAGCTAGAGTAGACTGTAAAGTTGCATGACATTTCAGTCATCGTGCCTATGGCTGAATCTTCTTAAAATAGCTTATAATATAACAGTCTATATAGATTTAGAAATTATTTACATCCATCACAAACACATAACATGAATCTGATTTGCTCATGTCAAACAATAATTGTCCATATTGTAACATAATACTATATATTACCAGCCGTAGTTTCTGTTGTTGTAGTTACGGTTGTGGTTGTCACTGGTGTGACTGTAGTAATGGTAATGTTAATGTTGCTTGAATCTGAAACAAATTACAGTATAAATATTATATAAAAAACAATAATCTCTTACAAAAATAAAGAGCACATGTAAATATATATTTACCTGCACAATAAGCCAACTGGCAGGTATTTGGTTTCACAAACTCATAAACATAATAATTTCCCGGACAGGCTTTGACTTTAATGGGATTGGATTGGAAATTACAGCAGTTATTGCTCCAGTGACCGCAGACGCCTCGAGTGACCACTCCATCCCCAACTGTTGGATGTCCTCCTTTCAGCCACAGTGGGGCATGAGTGCCACAACTCCACTTAGCAACACACGAGTCTGGCATGTGAGCGCTCTGACCCTGAAGGAAGAGTCGGTACCATCCGTTCCAGCTGACCCGAGTATCACACTCTATTTGAGAGGAATGTGTATTGTTGGTGGATCTCCATGGATCATCCAGGGCATTGTAGTTGTAGCAGGGATCAACAGAGGGAGCTGTTGTTGTTGAAAAATACAAATATGCATTTTGTGAATTGAATAAATGAATGTTGTATGTATATATATTTGCAAATGATGATCTGCACAGACCATTGACTGAAAATGGTATTTGTTCCTTTAACTCAGAAAAGTTTTTCGTATTCCAACATAAGAAAAACCCCATATGCCTCAAATTTCTTGAGTCAGCATGAGCATGAGAATTCACCTCCATATTAGTGGCTCCTGTAGTCCTATTCTCAATTGTAATATGTCTATGTTTTTTTGTGAGCGTCTTGTAAAATACGATGATATGCTGCTCTGAAACATTCTCACTTTTCTTTAATTTGGCTAGCAGTAATTTCCATACTGAAGTTGATTATTATGTGACTATTGTGCTTTTTGACATTATTAAAAATCTTTGCATAATCAGAATACGCATTATTACGCACAGAATACGTACGAGTTTTTTGCATCTCTACTCACGTGGTGTTTCACACATCCTCACAATATTGATATCATCTCTTAGATATTCTCATACTGAGCAACTTTACCTAGAGAACCACTGCTGTCAATCAAATTATTTGCGAAATTTTGGAGATTTAAAAAAATTCAACTTTTTCGAACTAGTCATAGGATGTCCATACGATTGGATTATCACGCATCTTCTAGGGACACTCAAGGCAAAAAGTTATCCAAAGAATTTCGGTAACTTAAACCGTTCACCAGATACAATTTTTCACATATTTCTGATTTTGCTTATTGTCATTATAATGTCTATATATCTTTTGCACAAACAAAAAACGTCACAGAACTGTGAACATGTTAAGAACAAGTCATTTTGAAGAAATGTGTCAGGTTTCATGTATTTATGATGCTCATAGGGCTCACAATAAATTATAAACTATCTATATTTTAAAATCTTAGAAAAGCTGTAAGCCTACTTTTGTCCACAAGAGGCACCGTCAGGCTAGGAAATCTTTTTATTCCATTTTGAGTTAGAAGACTCTTTGTTCACATCTTGTTTCACACATCCACACTATATTAATATTTGATAGATCTTCTCATACTGAATAACCCATTAAAACTGGAAGATGATGGCTGTAATATTACTTGTCCACAAGAGGGAGCCACAAGATTAGAAATCTTTTTATTCCAATTTTTGAATTTGTTTTTCTTTTAATATGTGAACAATTTCTAAATTGGCTGTCACGGTACACTCGTTTATTCGATTGACTTGAAACTTGTCATGCACGGTCTTTATCCAAGGATCCATGATGGTCTATGAGGATATTGGCGTATCTCAAAAAACATGGCCGTCATCGGCCAATGAAGTTTGAGCATCAATTAGACCAACTTAACAAAGGTCGATTACAACAAAACTTGATGGGGGTGTTTGGATGACATGTGGTGCTAAACACAATCATATAATATTAATATCATTTGATAAATCTCCTCATCATGTAAAACTCATTAACAACTGAAAGATGATGGCTTTAATATTATTTTTGTCCACAAGAGGGAACCACAGGATAAGAAATCTGTTTGTTTCTTTTTTAATGTATATATGGATATAAAATTCACACTTTCGCTAAAATCATAATAACTCTGGATTGCAAAGAGATAATCTCACCAAACGTGAAATGCTCATGTAAGATCTCAATTTGTGGTCACACAAAAAAATCTGCAACGATTGACCACTTGGTGGGCACAACGTGGGTGGTCAGGTCAAAGGTCGCCATCAATCACTTTTTGACATTCTGTGACCTGTAATTACTACTCTCCTTACATTCTCATGTAATATAACTAGAGATCTGAGAGTCATTAAAAGAGTGACTAACAGTTTGTTACTTACCAGTTCCAGAAGTTAGAGCAATGGCTGTTGAGATGAAAAACAGTGAGAAATTTAAAAACATTGTAGACTTAAAAATGTAAAGATTTTTAGAACATTTTCCCTTAAAATTCAAGTTACAATAGTTTGCAAGAGTGTGATTAAAAACACAACAAGGCTTTGAAAGTAAACTTTTTGTTGCTGTTGTGGAGCTCAACATGAAAATATCTTGAGCTTTTATTAATCACAGGTTTTTCAGGCATATAACCAAAAAAGTAGACTAGTTATTACCAATATTTTAATTCCCAAAGAAATGGGATAACTTTTCACATGTGAAAACGCGTTGGTTTGTTTATATATGTATTAAATTAATAGTACAAGTTTTCTAAAATATGGTAATTTTTAATGTGCATAACTACATTTGCAAATGCACAGTCAACCTCCTCTCAACTGTTTACAGACTGGCTTTGACTGTTCCAATTTGGCAGATGACTTATTTAAATGCTTATGAGGTATCTATGAATATGTTTTGTAATCCCTGCAGCATTCTATACACTGCAACACCAGAAAAGGTGATTTGATGTCAGAGGTAACGAGTGGATTGGTTTGAGCTGTTCGTCCCTTTTCACATGTTCAGGTTCTTCAAAAAGCAGAAGTCGTCATAGTTAGGTAAATGTCTAAAGTGGTGAATGGGAGAGGACAGCAAATATAACTTTTGTATTTGCATTTGTTCTACAAGCAAATTTTTTTTTTTGCAATAATCTATGACTCTCCAAGGGAAGGGAAAAAAATAGTGTTTGATTACAACAGTCAGAAGAGTGTCAAATTTGGCGTCACTCAGCCGTTGAACTAGAAACACCCACACAACAGTTCATTTTTGTGTGTGAAAACAACAAAAAAGAAGCCGTCACCATTCAAAATTCACATTTTTGTAGTTTACACACAGACAATATTGGAATTTTTTTTAAACTTTGCACTTTGTAACACGTTTTCAAAAGTTAATGTTTCCTAACCCCACAGTTGTCATGCAAATTAACAGCCAAAACATAAAAGGTTTCCTTTTTTGTTGCGTAAACGGCCCCTACGATCAGTTATTGCTTTGGGGCCGTTTACACAACATCATCAGGTGTGTCTAAATCAGCTCCCTTGTTCAGCCTAGTCATTGCACATTTTAAGGGCTTTTTCTCAATCTCAAAACTTCACAATCTCACCAACTACATTCTAAAAAGTTTATACAAATTATTATTATTATCATTTAAATTCAAACAATTATTGAATGATAGATGACAATTAGAGTTTATTTACAGTCGAAATATATAGAGTATACAGTATCACATGCTTCAAATCACATTTAAAAATGATGTAAGAAGTTATCAGTTCTGTTGTTGTTCATAAATTCGAGTAGTGATGTTGTACGATGAGGACATTGTTATGTCGCCAGAAATAGAGTCATCAGTGTCCCTGACTCAATCATTGTCCTTACTGTCGTTACCAGTGCCTGAATTCATCTACACGATACACTGATTCACGAGCTCATAGAGGTGAACTCAAATGAATTTGTCAGAATGCCGTCTATATAAATAGATGTACTATTGCAAACCTGGGCTGTTTCCCAAAAGCGTCTTAAGTCCAAGTGGTTCATAAAAACCATTAAGCTTACAAAGCTTTTGGAAAACGCAGTCCTGGATGGCAATATTGTGAAAGTTCAGCGCTGTGACTATGGCGGGAATCAGCGAAGGTTTTGTGGTCAGGCGTAGGTCTGTCATAGTTTGGTCTTCAAAACCTTCATGATTCCTTTAAGTATAAATCCTTGTGTCTAGACGAGTACAGGTATGTACTGTAGTTACGAGTGCTGAGCCGTGTGTAAACATAATGACCGAATTTCTCACCTTATCTCAACAGAGCAGATTTGTGTTAATGCCCCTAATTCTAATTTATTGAACAGGTCATTTTCATAAAGCATCTAAAAGTTACTTAGACTGGATAAATTGTTGGTGAATGTATTTTCAAAATTAACCTTGTCAATTCAAACATAACAATAGTCTATTTTTTTGTTTAAAGTTGCTTTTTGGTATTGGCCACAAGTTTCTGTTCAGTTAAAAAATACAAGTGAAAAACTCATTAAGAATATAAGAAGAATATCGATGGGACATTTTAATCTGTGATAATAAAAAAATTCAAGAATTTAAAATGTAATTTACCCAATATCAGAATGAGAAGATGAGGTCTTGGCATTGCAGTCCTCGCGTAGATTCAAATTGCTGATGAATTGAAGAGGTTACTTCCCATGAGAAGAGCTGATGGTGCAGAAGAAGAACTGAAACTTGCACTCCATTTATACACTGTAAAAAAAAAATTTTGTTATCTCAAGTCATTATTTTTTGTTCCGTTTTTGCATGGTTTTTTTTTGTTTATCTTACTTATTTGGAAAAGTGTATGTAACAAAACAGAACAAGTAATAAAAACTCATTTGATTTAGTTAAGAACACTTCAGATTTAAGTTCACTAAACAACATCCAGTAAGTTCAATTAACTAGAGTGAAGTTTTAAAAACGGCATCCAGTAAGTTCAACTAACTAGAGTGAAGTTCACTAAACTACATACAGCAAGTTCAACAAACTAGAGTGAAGTTCACTAAACTACATTCAGCAAGTTCAACAAACTAGAGTGAAGTTCACTAAACTACATTCAGCAAGTTCAACAAACTAGAGTGAAGTTCACTAAACTACATCCAGTAAGTTCAACTAACGTGAAGTTCACTAAACTACATCCATAAGTTTAACTAACTAGAGTGAAGTTTTAAAAACTGCATTCAGCAAGTTCAGTTAATTGCAGTTACGTTTTTGAAATTTCAAAACTTTAAAACCTGCAAATTACATAATTTTAGTTTATGACAAATTTACAAATCACAGAAAAAAAATTCAATACAAAGTTACATTTAATGGAATAATAAACTGCAGAAAACAACAAAAAATATACAACAGTCTTACTGTTACTTAAGTTTTACATGCAATTGTCACTCAATTTTATGTATTGTACTATTGTATGTATTTATACTATTAAAAGTTGATTAATCTCCTATAAAACATTTAAGATCAATTCACAACATACAATATAGACATCCTTTTGTTCAGAACTTTCCTTTCAAAGAGAAACTGTGTTCAACACATAAAGCAGTACAAACAGTGTGGCAAAAGCATTTGGAATGTCTTGCAGATCCAACATCACAATCTCCTCTTCCAATATTACAGTCACATTCACAAAATCACCTAGGAGGATCCTATTTTGCCTGGTGTCCTCACTAACTGTCAAGATGCCCACCTTAACTCCACGAACAACATCTTTCTCATCCTCAGTTGACTGAAAAGAACGAGAGAGAGAGAGAGAGAGAGAGAGAGAGAGAGAGAGAGAGAGAGAATCAAAAACTCAGTGGTGGACTAGAACTTTCATAGCAACTTTCATTTCACTACGTTAAATGGACAGTACCAAAATATTTAAGAAAACCCATTGGCATTTCCACTGCAATTATTTCCAGGAGTAAAACTGAGTAGTATTGTTCATGCAACAGTTTACACCATCACCTTAAACACCAACACCTTTATATAGACCACTTTTATTTATTCTGAATGTAAAATGTAATTTCATAAAAATCTATCAATAATTTTTCTGGGATTTTGTTGATAACGATGCTTGGAAAGCTCTGGTACTTTGGCAAAAACAATTTTTGTTTTCAAATTCTGTGTGTTGGTTAGTTTGTGGCAGTTTAAATTTATTTGTACCTTTTACACATATAACATTTTACATTTTCATTTATAAGAGCAATATTTTCTTACCTAATTAAAAGTAGTCTATGAATTGTCAAATTATTACAATTTTTATTAAAAACAATTATTACAAATAATTGTAATGAAATTGTTACCAATCTGATTTATTCAGTATCAATGTTTGCAAAGCAGAAAAAACTGATTTTCCATCTGATGTGCCATTTAGATGTATGTACACACTGTTTAATGCTGCTCAGTGGTTTAATCTGAAGTTACAAAGTGCATTTAATCTTAAGTTACACATTCATAAATGTTTTGATATTTTTAAAATAAAATGTTGACATGAAAAGACTCAAAAGAACTTTAAATTCCTACATTCTACCATAGGATCTTGCAAGATCCCTTTAGAATTCTCAATAGCCACATCTTTAGCGGTTACATTATGAGTGTTTGCCTACATTATTCACAGAAAATATCACAAGATTACTGTCCCGGTACACTAAAGCAGCTTTAAATGTGCACTGTGCTATTAACCAAAGGATAAAATATGATAGAGCAATTTGAATTGTATATCACTGCATTCTTATTACAAGTTTAACAGGATTCAAGAAAAAAGTCCTGAGAGTTTAACTTTGAAGAAGTTTTCAGGATTTTCCCTCATGAAGTACAGGGGGGGGGATTGTTTAAACACACCTCCTCCGCTTGCAGCCGCTCACACTCACGGTACCGGGCCACGGACCGGGGGTTGGGGACCACTGCACTAGAACACTAATAACACTGGAAACAGAAACAGAACCATGACGCAAACAATGTCAGGACGCAAAATATTTACCTGAACAAACAACACCAGCATCTTTACCATGATTACAGTTGTTATTTCCTAGTCCACTGTGTGAACATTGTGTGAGGCTTCCTTAACCTCCTGAGCATCTAACATCATCCAGCCAGATTTATCCATTGCCTTGACCAAAGGTGGCGCTTGGAGGTGCACTGACGGCTGAGCCACACTGTAACTGTCTGCACACCACCGCTGCATCACTCACGTCCCAGTCATCATCACACACGGTTCCCCACTGGCTATTATGAAGGATCTCCACTCTTCCACAGCATGAATCAGACCCATTGACCAATCTTATGTCTAATGTGATTAAAGTATAATGTGATTAAAAATGTTGTAAGTCTATTGTTTATGTTTGATATTGTCATGAGCCAAACGTGCATAGCTCCTTTGCTTTCTCTTGTTTTTATATCGTTTATAATCACTTTGGTACTTTCAATCTTCAACCTCCAATCTTCCACAGCATGAATCAGAACCACTGACCAATCTTATGTCTAATGTAATTAAAGTATTAATTCTTCTGTAGAATGTGTGATGGCAGGTAGATGCTGTCCGTTGAGGGCATGAACAGTGATGGGATGGTGAAGTGGAACAATGGGAATCTGGTCTTTTTTTACGGGGCAATTGTTGGTGAAATGCCCTGACCCTCCGCAATAGAGACATAGACTTCTCACTCGACGATGATCCCTCTCCCCTCGGGAAAGCCAATATATATATATATATATATATATATATATATATATTATAATTATTATTATTATATTAAATATATTATATTGCACCTTCAGCAACAGTTTTCTCGTGTAAAAACGGACAAACTGCGACAAATTTCCCATATCACCTCCGTTTATAAAGCCGTGATCTAATCCTGCTAACATGAAGTAAGCCTGCTCCCGAGCAGGTTCAATTCAATGGACCTGTTACTATGACAACAAGTCCCGGATGAGTGTCGAAGAACCAAACAATCCAAGATCATGCAAAATCGTCAATGAAGGAAATTATAGTTTAAAATGTTCCAAATTGTATTGACGTGTTAATTCCTGTTCAAACATAAAATTACTGTTTTTAATTCTGTAGCAAACCTTTCTGACTAAACAAAGTATTCCACTCAGGGTGAGAAGTCCAAGGCTGTAACTGTTGACGTTGTATGTTTGCCAGAGAAGATACAGAAAGAAAGGGATGGGGCAAGGGGTTCTTGCATTCCTGTGTGCAGATTGCTGACTGGTGGGGAGTAACCTGAAATGAAGAAAGCTACCTGATAACAGTCACTGTATGAAGAGGAATACTCGAAGGAGGAATCAAAAGTCAAGAATATATAAACTGTTTTCATAGACTTGTAAGACATTCTGGACTGCCAATGTCAGCTTTTGGCATTGTGGTCCAGTAATCCTGAGCTCAGAGCTATTTTGACTCTCTATTAAATTGATTCCATTTATTTACGAGTAGCGTCTTTCATTGGCTTGGCAAATCAACAGACTGGGGGGAAATAATATTTCCAACAATTTGGAGGGGGCACCCGGATTTGCCACAAATTTCAAACACCAAGACTCAACTTTCTGCGTGCAGCACATCTTAAACAAGGTAAGCAGATACCTTTTTCATATAAATCTGCAAATTGAGTGTTGGGATGCTGAATTCATTTTTGAGAGAATCAAAAGAGCTAAAAGTCAAATTGGGTATTTGACTGGTAAGGAACAGGTTGTCATCTTGTAGTAGGTGATACTGTAGGCACACAGAGCGTCACATTGTATGTGATAATGTTAGAAAAGTCAAATTGGGTATTTGACTGGTAGGTAAACAGGGCATTGCATTGTAGGTGATACTGTTAGGAATCAGGAAATAATTGAATTGTATGTAATATTGTAATGAATTGGCAAAATAGTCTAAAAATAAAATGAACAACTCTTAAGTCAAAATTCATGAAATCAGGAATGCTGTCATCACTGGGGTAATGAGATGAAAATGTTGTTGGCCATGGATCCATGATTATGCAGAGATATCAAAATTATAAAAAAAAAGATTAGCTCCTGAGCAGGAACAAAAAGAATCTGAAAACTCTTAATTAGATGAATAATAAAATGCATTTGAGAAAGATTAACTAAGATTAGGCCTACAAATTGTAAATAATGATAAAACAGAAAAAGAGTAAACCAAAGGTTCATAAGAGTCTAAAATGAAGTGTAGGGCTTAGATTCAGAAATGTTTGTTGAAGTTGTGTTCAGACCTTGTGGAATTCAATAGCTAAACTTGTATGTTTCCCATATAGATGGGAACTGGCTGAACAGCAGACTCAGAGAAAATGTCCATTATGAGTGTGAATGAGTATGAATGAGTATGAATGGAGTGATAGCTGGTGGTTGAAGGGACACTAAGGCAAATCAAACATTTTGCCAAACAGCTGTATTTCAATTTTAATATGTGGGCCCACAGGACAAATTATGCCCAAGTAAAATAATGACCATTTTCCTGGTCAAAACCTAGGCCAATATTGTTGTGGCAAAAAGAAACAAAAGTGACACATTTGCGCTGCAAATAATTTTTTTTTCCTTTACAGAATATTGCGATGGAGCTGATTGTGTGTCAAAAGTATAAATTGTTGCCTTGTGAGTATTAATTTGAAAAAAGTGGGTTGAGTGCTTTCTAAAGGTCTAAGAAATTATAAAATTACAGTGAAAAATAAGACAAAGGAACTAAGTCAAATTTACTAATTAGAAGGGGTATTAAGGGATTAAACTCTACTGTTAAGGCAGCAGGGGAGTATCAAAGAGGGACCAGGACAGCATTCAACCCACATTAACCTTTCACAGGTTAAGATCTTTCCACAGGTCACCAAGAAGGACAATGAACCAGAGGGGCAGATGTTGTCACTAACAAATGGTTAAGATCTTATTCACAGGTGACATCAGTCTGACAGGATATAGCAGACAGTAGATTCATGACTACATTGCAGAGACAGCTAAGTTGAGAGCCTTAGTGAAGGAACAAGGAATGAAGAATGCTAGGGGAAGATTAAATTGGACCACAGAAGCTGAAATTACATTCATAGACCTTAAAAGATCCCTAGAGAAGGCAACAAAGTTGCAGGTGGCAGATTATAGCAAGAATTTTTACCTGGACGTCAGTGAAAATGGCAACAGGGATAGCGATGTACTTTACCAGAAGGACAATAAACAAAGGAGGGTGTTATCTTATCTGAGTGACCCCTTGGAGGTAAGTGAGCAGAAACAACCCCCTTGTGCCTGCTTTGTAGCTGGGTTAGCTAAGATGACCATTAAAGCAGAGCATATTGTAATGGCCACCCATTGAAGGTACTATCCAACCACTCTATGGTAGCCAGGGGAAGGTTGAACGTATGAATTTGACGGTACAACAAAAATTTGTGATACCACTGGAATGAATTGGGTAGGTGAACTGCCTGTTGCGATGATGTCAATCAGGTGAAGCTTCAACAGATAAACTGGTCTGAATTGGTGACAGGTAGGCAGTTTCAGGGCCTTGGGCACCATTAAATCCATTAGCAGGCACAGTTTCCCCACAAAATTCACTTTGATAATGTAAAGGCTGTAATTCAATTGTTTTCCCCACAGAACGTGCCAACAAACGAAGAACTGGTCGACACCTAGGTAAATCAGACAGGAGTGGAGCAGTGGGTAAGACTGAGACAGATGAGACGGAAATGGTTTGCCCCTAGATTAACCTTTAATGGTCACGGCCAGAACTAGCCATTGTTTCAAACTAGCGGGTCACTGGATGAGACGAGGGTTGACCTGAATACAAGTCAAAGAGAGGGAGATTTGTTAGAAGTTTATGTGCATATTCCCATCAGACTGCTAAATGGAATATGCCTGACAACAGTCACTGTATGGAAAGGTGGACTCGGAATCTAAAAATTGTTTGCATATGCTTGTAAGACATTCTGAACTGCCCAGATGTCAGCTTTTGGCATTGTGGTCCAGTAATTCTGAGCTCAGAGCTCTTTTGATTCTCTATTAAATTGATTTAATGTATTTATGAGTAGCGTCTTTCTTTGGCTTGGCAAATCAACGGACTGGGGGGAAAGAATATACTGAGTCCACCCAGGCTCACGCTCCCCAGGGCTCGGGTCCTGCTGTAGTCGAGATTCTGTGGTGATCTTGGTCCTGGGTTCGCAAATGGATCAGACGGCGGGGCGCTGCCTTATCTCAGCCCTTTCCCGGCAGATCCAGTGCCAGTGCATGCCCGAGGGCGGTTACATCTGATCAAACAGAGGCACGGACGCTGCAATGATCTATCCCTGAGGAGTTGGGCGTTGTCAGCATTAAATGCTGAGAGAAGATTCGCCACTTTTCTCTCCAGCATATAGGAGTTATTCGAGGAAGTGACTTGCACGCCATGTTGACTATTTATTACCGGCAAAGGAGCATTCGTCCTAAGAAAATAAATAATTAGATGAATGCTTCCTGTCAGCGCGAGTCAATACCCCCACGATATATAAAAGGCTCGATCCTGAGACTGAGGAGACTCCGTGAGCTGTGACTTGTGAGCTACCTCTCTCAATCAGTATTGACGCAAAAAAACCACAACTATGCTGCTCTATTAACCTGTGAGAAATATTTCCACTCTCGTGGGCAGTCAGGCATATAAAGCAGGGTTATTGGGGGACCTCGATGAGAGCATAAAATATAAATATATTTAAATATTATATATATTTATAAAAGAGGCATCTAAGATAGGGAAAATAAGTTCCTATCATTAGGGCTGGTTCCCTCATTAGAAGTTCTGGTCGCATCTCATGCCTACCAGAATTTTCTC
This sequence comes from Rhodeus uyekii, assembly GCA_037043235.1. Classification (NCBI taxonomy): domain Eukaryota; kingdom Metazoa; phylum Chordata; class Actinopteri; order Cypriniformes; family Acheilognathidae; genus Rhodeus; species Rhodeus uyekii. The sequence goes on from JAWRVZ010000068.1 coordinate 957,769, forward strand.
ATTGGGTCCTGCAAAAAAAAAAAAAAATGTTTTTTTAAATATATATATATATATATATATATATATATAGTGATGTGTGGAGCCAACGACAGACACAGTGGGGATGGTGATAAGGCCCAGAGAGGCATTTATTGAATAAAATAGTGTCCAAACACAAAACGAAAGTAAAATAAAGTGTCCAAATAAACAGGGGACCTGGGGCCTCATGTATCAACACTACTTACGCACAAAAACATTGCGTTCGCCAGCTTTCACGCTCACGGTCGGATGTACTAAAAGTGAAACTAACGTGACAATGTGCGTTTCTCCACGGCAAGTTCATGGCTGGCGTAAGTTCATTTCTCATAGTTTTGTCCGTTGGCGACTCCTACAGGCAATGAAGTGAAGCTGCAAACATTATACAACGAATTGTTCCTCAAGTCTGTGGGAAGCATTGCTATTAATTTGCAATGTATAAAATAATTGATACCGTATATATTGTCACACAAGCCTTATGGGAATATTCTATAAATTATGCAATTAAGTAAGAACATATAAAAGCAAGTGCAAATTGACACAACCCTTAGTCTGGCAATGGCAGCTTTGGCAATATTAGAGGACACTGCTAATGGCAGAATCCGAAGAGAACGAGTTTTTAGGGACCACAATGATTTTCTGGCCCAGATTGACTGCCTTATCAGCCATTTCAGATTTACAAGGGCTATCCTCCGAATCTAATTGGGTCCGAATCTAGAGAGAGAGACAGCGAGGAAACACGCAATACCCATTCCGTTACAGGTGCTGACAACGCTTAGTTTCCTGGCAAATGATTATTTCCAAAGAGAACTGGCAGACCGCTCAGAAATAAGCGAGTCGTCTTTGAGCCGCGCAACGCCGCGAAACGCCGCGCAATGCCCATTTGATGGTTCATATATGATGCAGTTGACCAGCCAAACATTAAAATGCAATTTGCAACGATAGCCGGTTTCCCTAATGTAAACGGAGCGATCGACTGCACACACATATAAGGCACCATCTGAAGATGAATTTGCATATGTGAATCGGAAACATTTCTATTCAATAAATGTGCAGATTATGTGTGATGCGCAAATACGCCTAACAAATATTGTAGCAAGATCAAACAGCATGCGTGATGCATTTAAAGTTATGGTTCTATCTAATAGAGGAGCGTGGGGCACAACGTAACACTTTTTGGTTTTAGCCAAATAATGAACAAAGTAATAGGGTTAGAAAAACCATATTTTTATACAAACAACATACAAGCCTCTCCTATAAATGAGCACTGTTTTCATATTCGTTGGACCTACCGTTTCTGTGCAGTAGCCTATCGGCAAAAGCGCAAGGAGTAAAATGTTACTTACCCGTGAGCGGGGCTCGTTTTAACAGACAGCGGGTTAGTTTTAACACCATGTTATCCAATGCATGTTCATTCACGCATTTTTATTTGTTTAAAAAAGTTGCGTCTTGATGATCATAAGAATAACTTGTGAATTAAATATATTTGTCCCTTTATTTTTTACATTTGTTATGCTTTGAACAATGTAATGACATGAATGACATGAATGACATGACGTTTTAATAAGTTAATACAATGCAAAATATATACATAGTGTTACAACTGACCCCGCGCTGTCTTGTTTACCTCAGGACGGGCTAGCAGTCGCTATGTGTTTTTCACGTCTTTCAAAATGGTACCATCATTTAGCCAAGAAGATGATAATCACAACAATATAAGATTGGACTAACATACTTTCACACATTCTTTGAAAATCGAAAAATAACTACTAGCCTATATCAAAAAATATTTACATGCTGCCAAAAGAGTTTTTCCTGTGGTTCTCATCCAAACTTCGCTGCAATTTCTCGAAAGCTGGCCAGAAGACATGTGAAAACAGTGTGATGAAAAGCCCGTTAGCACGTCACATTTAAGACCGTGCAACTACCGGTATCTAAAAAGTCTATGTTACTATTTACCCCGCGTTACTTTGTGCCCCGCGCTCCCCTAGTACTTTTTATTGTTATTTATTTGCAATTAATTATACAACAACCCTTCAGGAGACCGCGGTTATCCACTAAAGACAATTATAAGACCATTTAGTTTTAGGATCATTTACAGTGCAACTTTCAGATCCAACCGCATTGACGGCATCAGCTAAACTCCCCCATATTTTCATATTTTTTTTCCTTTTGTTATTAATTCCGGAGGACAAAGTTCCAAATATATTTTTTTTCTAATTTCTACCTCTGATAGTAGCACCTCCAATTCACTTTCTGTACTTTCACTTTCGTTTTCGTGCAGCTTCCTTTTCCCAAGTGGACTCATTACCATATTTAAATCAGTTTAATTAAGGGAGGAGACTGGGTGGAGTGTTGTGCTCGTGCATGTGCGATCAATTTCACGTGAATCGGGATGTACGAAGAGAATATGCGCGGGATCCTTCGAACGCAGAGATTGCGAGCGAGGTGGGATGACGTCTGCCGATGACCTCCCACTGTGCCGTCTAAGCTCCGCCTTGCCCGCATTCTCCACCACTGTGACAGGTGGAGCCAACAACAGACACAGTGGGGATAGTGATAAGCCCCAGAGAGGCGTTTATTGAATAAAATTGTGTCCAAACACAAAACGAAAGTAAAATAAAGTGTCCAAATAAAGAGGGGACCTGGTGCCCTCGTTGTGCAAAATGTTCTGTGACAGAAGGGAAGTGAGAAGGAGGATGGGTCCAGGAGAGGGGCGGGGGTCCGACGGTCACGGGTGTTTCCCTCTTGTCTGATGCGCGGAGGACGGCGGCTTTGCGTCCGGCGGCTCGTCCTCTCCTGATGCTGAACTGCGGGGAAACAGCGGCCCGGCATCCTGACCCGGCAGCTCCGTTGCGAATACGACCCTCCGAATCCCTTCCTGAACCCACGAGGACACCAGCGTGCATGCACGGGGAAGGACCCGCCTCCTGGGGAGAGGCGCGCTCGTTATTTATCAGCGGCGGTGGTAAGGCTTCATGAAACGCAGGTGTGCCCCACCACACGCCGCCAATTCTCCTCATCACCCCGCCCCTCCTCTCTTCACACCCACTCCAGTCGGGAGCCTGACGAAGGGCGGCAATACGAGTGACAGGGCGGCGTCGCGATCAGGGGGAGGCAGCCATTCCATCACAATATATTCTTGCGAGTCTTCCGTATGGTGTTTGCCTTGTCGATGCAATCTATGTAATCTACGTTATGCCTCCCTCTTCTGCACATTAGCCGCTACTGTATTGTCTGTCTCCAAGGTAAGAACTCATAATTAAAACCACATTTTGTTTTATATTACAGGAATCCTTATATACTATAATTTTGTCTGTATGTCTCTACAGCAATTAAAAACTTTTTTTTCCCCATTATTATTATTATTAGCACTAATAAGGGAGTTTTTTAGAGGGCCGGAACGGATAATTTTTTTCCTCTGTTATATCTTATGGGGAAAAAAAATATTTGAGATAGAGCAACTCAAGTTACGAAGCTCGGGCTTGGAACTGATAATGCTCGTATCTCATTGTATTACTGTATTATGGTATTATTATTATCTACATTTGTTTTTATGAATTAGCTATCCACTTTCACTTTATATTAAAATGTATGAATAATTTAAATTGTTTTAGTGTAAATTCACGGCCTAAGCTAGCTTTTAATTTCAAGACACACAAATAGATTTTCTTTTAAAAAGCAGTTTTATTCAGTTTCTTTGGCAGTAGCTATATGACAATCTTTATATTTCAACATTAAACGTTTAGCCTCGACAATCATTTTAAATCATCATCTACAGTCCCTGTGCAGTACTTCATTGACCCACTGGGGAGTGCAAGTTGAAAACTGAAGACTTGAGGAACACTTAATATTGCTAGTAGCATTAAACAACCGGTGATACAGATGAACAGATGATAGTGAAACTTTGGCCCCAGGAGATCACTGGCCCTTGAGGTCCCACATCAAACCGTCTATCAGGAGCAATGCTGGGCTGCTGCAAGTGCACTAGAAAACAAGAATACATTTAGAAAAACCGCAAATCTGAAAATTACTCTCTGCTCTTAATTGAATAATTTCAGTAGCTTTAAAAAATATAAATTTCTTTCTTGAATGTTGCAGTTAAATGCTTTGTCGAGGATATAAACTTCACTCAGAGGCGAATCTAAGCTAATAGAGCAGAGTCCATGAGCATTTGTAAGCGGAGCCTGTGCAATGTGACATCACATTGGCATAGAAACAACTGCAAATGGTTTATTATGAGACACTGACTATGATAAATGGGGTTTAAAAAGGAGTCGGTGGAGTTTGACCGTTATAGGGTGGATGTCTACACACACTGCCAACACACATTTATGTTCATGCACCCTGTAAAAGTGAACTTTACATATTAAAATTCAAAAAGCTTAAAACAAAATGACTTTCTCCGGTGCGAGGTCGCGCCTGCCGGGAGGGGGGTGTAATGTCACGTTTATGTCACAGTATTCTGGACTCTTAGTTTACCTTGTCTTTGTCACATGTTCCCCGTTCCTTTTCTCCCCGTCACTCATCAGTTCCCATCATCACTCATTAGTCACAGGTGTTTTGCGTTCCAGTTGTAATCACAGTCAGTATTTAAGTTCTCCGTGTGCACTCCCCTGTTGTCAGTTGTTTTAAGTTATTATATTGTGTTATTCATCGTGTGGATGCCTCCTCGTTTTTGTACCATTGTGTGCCCTTTTGTTTTCTGTTTTATAATTAAAGTGATTATGTTTTGGACTCCGCATCTCCGAGCCATTATGCGCATCGCACGCCAGCCACACACACACACACACTTGTGTAACAGACAGCAGTTGTAGGCAGGGCTCATATCTCATAATAAGCTGGTTGCAGTTTCTATGCAATGTGATGTAACATTGCACAGAAACTGCAATCAGCTCATTATGAGATATCAATTATGATTTATGGGGACTAAAATAAAGGAGTGGAGGACTTTTACCATTATAGAGTGGTTGTGCACACATTTATGTTTAAATACCAAAAGTGAATTTTTCATAATAGGTTTCCTTTAAATTCATTCAGATTTAAATAAAAACGGCTTTCAGAAACGCATCTTGTAGGGATGAAAATGTAGTTCACACACATTTTACAAATTAGTAGCACAAACACAAAAATAAGACATCAATACAAAATGGATACATTATTCACTTTCATACAACTAATGCACTTAATTAATGAACATTAAACACTCACCCACACTGATGACAACAGAGTTACTCCAAGGTGATAATATACTGCCATTTTGGTAGAAGTAAAAGTAACAAGGTTGAAAGTCACATCGGATACATGTTTCTCGGAGGATATTGATGATCCATTAATGAAAAGGAGGAATTCAGCATTAGCATTGCATCTTGATTTAGGTGTTGTGCATCTGAACTGAAAGTTTTCTCCAGGAGAAACAATTGCATGTCTGGAGATCAGGGAAAGAGTGGGCTTCTGCAGATCAGCTACAAAAGAAATATGCATTTATTTAAAATGATTAGTTATTGATCTGATCATGAAATACGTGAAGTTTTATGTAATTTCTATTGCTCATTTCACCTCAAACAGTGTCAGGACGCAAAAGATTTAACTGAACAAACAATACCAGCATCTTCACCATGATCACAATTGTTATTTCCTAGTCCACTGTGTGAGGCTTCCTTCACTTCCTGAGCATCTAACATCAGCCAGCCAGATCGATCCTTTGCCTTGACCAAAGGCGGCGCTTGGAGGTGCACTGATGGCTGATATACACCGTAACTGTCTGCACACCACCGCTGCATCACTCACGTCCCAGTCATCATCACACACGGTTCCCCACTGGCTATTGTGAAAGATCTCCACTCTTCCACAGCATGAATCAGACCCATTGACCAATCTTATGTCTAATGTAATTAAAGTATAAAGTGATTAAAAATGTTGTAAGTCTTTGTAAATTGAATGCTTTTGATATTGTTATGAGCCAAGCACTAAACGTGCATAGCTCCTTTGCACTGTTTTGTTTTTATATTGTTTATAATCACTTTGGTACTTTTCACAAGCAAAACAGCAAATTTACAATGGATCTGGAGAAAACTATATATATATATATACACCCTCTGAGCAGACGACACCTGCATCTTCACTGTGACGGCAGTTATGGACTCCAAAACCGATGTGAGAGCACTGTGTGAGGGATGATTCACTTCCTGAACAGCCCATGTCATCCAACCAGATTGGATCACTTCCCTGGCCAAAATAAGCCTGGGACGTTGCATTAACAGCACTTCCACATCCCAACTGTCTGCACACCACAGCAGCATCTTCAATGCCCCAGTCGTCATCACACACCGTCCCCCACTGGCCGTTATAAAGAACTTCAACTCTCCCAGAGCAGCCATTATCACCATTCACCAGCCTAATACATCCATCTGAAAAATCAATTACGATACAAATATCTTGTAATATGCAACACTTGCAGACGGTCCAAAATAGCCGGTCATGTCTCATGTAATATAACTAGAGATCTGTGAGTCTTCAAAAGAATAACTAACAGTTTGTTACTTACCAGTTCCAGAAGTTAGAGCACTGGCTGTTGAGATGAAAAACAGTGAGAAATTTAAAAACATTGTAGAATTAAAAATCACAGGTGTTTCAGGCATTTAACCAAAAAATAGATCATCCTTTACCAAAGACATGTATATGTAGATGCAACATTTGATGTGTCCATCATCTTGGAAAAGTCAACAATTATTTTCAGAAGCTGTTGTCACTTCAAGTAAAAATAAATGAGTTTTCTCCAAGTATTGCACAGTTGTAACACAGGGGACTCACAGGCAGGGATCCAATTGCTATTGTCTTTAATAGGAATGGTCGTACAGGCAGGAAGTCAGAGCAAACAGAGATCATACAGAAACGGTAATCCAGGCAGGGGTCAGAAAGGCAGGCAGACAGAAACAGGATAGTGGTACAGGCGGTGGTCAAGACAGGCAGTTATCAATCAACAAACGTTATTCCAGGCACAGGTCAGGGCAGGCAGAACAGGATCAAACACGAGCAAACAGGCAGAATCAGCAACAGTATAAACAGACAGGAATAATAACGCTCAGAAATGATAACCACAGCTAATCAAGACTTCGCCGTGAGTTGTGGGGTAACCAGGTTTAAATAGTCTCTTGTGAATGTGTAACAGGTGGAGTGACAAACAGTCCTGATGGTGTACAGCTGGTGTGTACAATCAGTCCAGTGTAATGCATGATGGGAAATGTAGTGTTTAGTGTAGTGTCAGTATAAGTGTGAGCTCCCTCTGGTGGCCAGGGAGGGGAGCGCAGAGCTCATATTCATAACAACAGTCTATAAAACCACCAACATTTTCACTCCAAAAGAAATGGGATAACTTTTCACAGGTGAGAATGTGTTGGTTTGTTTATTTATGGATGACTCAATAGTACAAGTTTTTTTAAATATGTAAAGTAATTTTCAATGTGCATAACTATGTTTGTAGATGCACAGTCAACCTTCTCTCAACTGTTTACAGACTGGCTTTGACTGTACCAATATGGCAGATGACTTATTTATATGCTAATGAAGTTTTATGAATATGTTCTGTGATCCCTGCAGCATTCTATACACTGCAACACTAGAAAAGGTGATTTGATGGTAGACGTTACAAGTGGATTGTTTTGAGCTGTTTGTCCCTTTTCACATGTCCAGGTTTCTCAGAAGCGGAAGTCGTCATAATTAATAAATAAAAGTCTATAGTGGTGAATAGGATAGGACAGCAAATATAATTTTTGTATTTTCATTTGCTCTACAAGCAAAATAAAAAAAATGCAATAAGCCACGAGTCTCCAAAGGAAGGAAAAAAATAGTGTTTGATTACAACAGTGAAGACTGTCAAATTTGATGTCACTCAGATGTTTTCAAAAGTTAACGTTTCCCGACTCCAAAGTTGTCATGTAAATTAACAGTCAAAACATAAAAAGTTTCCTTTTTCCTTTTCCTAAGATCAGTTATTGCTTTGGGGCCGTTTACACAACATCATCAGGTGTGGCTAAATCAGCTCCCTTGTTCAGCCATAGTCAGTGCACATTTTAAGGGCTGTTTCTCAATCTCAACATTTTATTACATTCTAAAAAGAACCTCAAAGTCTGCTGTGAAAACAAGGGAGTATCAATGCTCATTCCGTTCCCTTCACGCAAGTTCCGAAGCGCGAAACACAACGCATGGCCCAACTCACAAGTGATAGATTATTATTATTATTATTATTATTATTATTATTATCATCATTTAAATACAAAAAAATTATTGAATTATGTATCAGCATAAACATAGAGTTTACTTACAGCCGAAATTTATATATCACATACTTCAAATCACATTTAAAAATGATGTAAGATGTTATCAGTTCTGTTGTTGTTCATAAATTCCAGTAGTGATGTTGTACAATGAGGACTTATTGGGCATTAACACAAATCTGCTCTGTTGAGGTCAGGTGAGAAATGTGGTCATTGTGTTTACACACGGCTCAGAACCTGTAACTACAGTACATACCTGTACTCATCTACACACAAGGATTTACACTTAAAGGAATCATAAAGGTTTTGAAGACCGAACTATGACTCAGACCTACACCTGACACAAAACCATCAGGGCTGTGTTTTCCAAAAGCTTTGTAAGCTTATTGGTTTTTATGAGCTACTTGGACTTAAGACGCTTTTGGGAAACAGCCCAGGTTTGCAATTGTACGTCTATTTACATAGACGGCATACTAACAAATTAATCGAGTTCATCTGAGTTTGTCTCTATCAGCCTGTGAATCAGTGTATCGTGTGGAAGAATATATAAACAGTATGTAGTCACAGCGCTGACCTTTCACAATGTTAACATGCAAGGCTGCGTTTTCCAAAAGCTTTGTAAGCTTATTAGTTTTTATGAACTACTTGGGTTTAAGACGCTTTTGGGAAACAGCGCAGGTTTGCAATAGTACTTCTATTTACATAGACGGCATTCGAACAAATTCATCTACAAGTTCATCTCTAACAGCTTGTGAATCAGTGTATCAGATGAATTCAGGCATTGGTAACGATAGTCAGAACTCACTACATATTTGGACACTGATGACTATTTCTGGCAACATGACAATTTTTTGTTTATTGAACAGGTCATTTTCATGAAGCATCTAAAATTTATTTAGAGTGGAAAAGTTGTTGGTGAATGTATTTTGAAAATAAACCATGTCAAGTTTCTGTTCAGTTAAAAAACAAGAAAAAATCTCATTAAGAATCTGAGAGATGACAGAACAACTATAAAATAAAACCATGTAGTCTATGTCAAGACTTAAACAGTTCATAATCCTTTAGTGGATTGTTTTGCAGAAGCCTATAAGAAGATTATCACTATGACTTTTAATATGTGATAATAAAAATTTGAAGAATTTAAAATTGTATTTACCCAATATCAAAATGAGAAGATGAGGTCTTGGCATTGCAGTCCTTGCGTATAAAGTGCTGATGAATTGAAGAGGTTACTTCCCATGAGAAGAGCTGGTGGTTCTGAAGAAGAACTGAAACTTACACTGCATTTTAAGAACTAATCTGTCCATGATACTGTCCTGACCACAAATAGTTTTCTCAAGATTAGAAGTGTAGGAGACTGTAGAATGGCATCTCTTTGGGAGCAGGTTGAGCACTCCTGATCTGGTTGGCATCAAGTCTGGCCCAATTCTGTGCTGTAACTGAACTATTATAGTGGTGAAATACATGTTTCTTCATTAAGAGGAAATGGAATAAAGCTTTGTTCCACACACAATGTGTTTCTGTTTCTGTCAAAATATTTAACATAAAGGGAAATGGCACTACAATTGAAAACTATTGAATAATTTCAACAACAAAAGGGGAAATTATTAACTTAAAACCATGAACATGCTCCTAAATACAGTCATTGGAAATGGACATCAAGTTTAGAATTATGTGTGACCAAATCATGGTGAATTAGCAGTGTGCATTCAGAGAAGTGCTCTGTTCTCAGAAGAACAACTTAACACACTCACAAAGCTTTTGAACAAGCACAGATGCAACTTAAATCAGATAAAGTACATTGAAAAAGGAGTTTTACTGTGGTAATGTTTAAGCATTGATATTTTCAGGAAATCATCTAACCTTTGAACAAATTCAATGATTTGATATGCATAAAATAAAGTTATATTTTTCATAAAGAATAACACCCTTGGGTGTCAGAAAAGGAGGGGTTGTTAAACAAGGACGCAGTTTTTTGGCGAGCCAAGACACGCAGTATATGGCCTACATATATATTTACAATAATTCCACAATTGTGTGCACTTAAGTTTACTTAATTACTTATTGATCTGTTCATATTTTATGCATGCATTTATAATTACATTCACTTTGAGTATTTATTTTAATAAAAGTACATTTATGTTTCAATAGTCATAAATGTACCAAGTTTAATTGTAGATTTGCAGGAAGATGCAGCTCAATACACTTAAAAAATAAAAAAAAACATGTAAAAAAAAATGATACATCTGTCAGACTGTTGTCACGGCCGGCTCACAAGCCGCGACAAAGAAGGAGACACGCGTTGGATCACAGTAAATTATTTAAACATTTATTAAAGTAAGAGAGTAATAGTTCAGCAAATAAACATAACAAACTCAAACAACAAAGGGAAACCGACGCAAGGCGAGCCCAGCGCTGCGAGGTCAAGAGCCATTCACAAAGCTATGGGGAACTGCTTATAATTTGCCGGCACAGCTCCCACCAGGTGTGAACCGTCAGCTCATCATGACGTCACTCAAACCTGCAAAACACACATGACCAAACTGGGTTCATGACACCCTCCCCCATAAAAAAAGGATGAGCATTTATTAAACCCAACTAAATATGCCACCCGACAACCTCCAAGCTGGAAAAATACCCACCACCTTGTACTACTTCCCAAAGTCTTCAGCAACTACGGGCCCTGTAGAAGCAATTTAAGAAAACAAGGGAGCAAAACATGGTCAGTATAAGGGTTTCTAGACAATGCGTCAGCCACCACATTGTCAGTACCTTTAATGTCGGATGTCTAGTGCATATAACTATGGGAAGAGGCACCAATGAGTACAAACTAATGCCTCAACGACGAAATAGTTAAGCTAATAAGAGGAAAATTTTAGAAAAATGTCAATATCATGCTCCAGCCAAAGTGTAAGTGAAAGAATCACCAAACAAAGATACATGGTTGTTAATGTGAGCAGTCAAATCAGCACGTCTACCAAATAGTAAATCGACCAAATTCTCTGAATTTTAGACGTCCAAAAGCACAGTATCTTAGGAAAAGAAACTCCCTCATCAATTTCCTCTTCCACAGGTGAAACACTGTCAGCCATAAATACAGGTTGCACCTCGGTTGTAACAATTTAAGAACTTGAGAGAATAAATGAGAGGTAGGACTAAAACCCTGGACAGTCTGCAGAATTTTTGGAATACCAAAAGTAGAGATAGACTGAGTTAAAGGCTTCATCACTGATTTTGCTGTGACTGAACAAAGAGGATAGGCCACAGGGTACCAAGACGATAGACGCATAACAGTGAACCAAGACTACCCGACTTTGATCTGGGCAATGGTCTTACACAATCAATAATCAGATGTTCAAACGGGGCACTAAAAGCAGGAATGGGAAACAATGGAGCAGGTTTGATCTTCTGCTTAGGTTTGCCAGTTGATTGACAAATATGACATGTCTTGATGTACTTTGATACATCCTTCTTCAATTTTGGCCAAAAGAAATGACGAAGGATTCTAAAAGGTCTTTTTTACTCCTAAGTGACCTGCAAGCTCATCATGAGAAAGCTGTAATACAAGTGAGCGATATTTCTCTGGAACTACTACCTGCATGATAGGATCCCCCGCAAAATCACTACCATGTGGAATCCATTTCCTCACTAGAACTCCATCCTGCAAAGCATAACCGTGAGCCACATGTCTGATTTCATCCAAAGACATAACATTCTCAAACAGGTTATAGAGAGAAGAATCAAGTTGTTGCTCCTGAATCAACTCAGAAGACGACACAGAAAAGTCATCCGGCAAAGAAAATGTTGGTTGAACTGCAGTACTATCAGAAAATCCCTTTGGCTGAACTGAGGTCATAGACCGAGTTACTGCACATGCTGTAAATACTTCAGGGAAATTCTGGCTACTCTCATCAAGACCTAGGAGGGGAGTAGATGAAACCACAGGAGGTGAAAGGATGTCAGGCCAAACCTTACCACCTGCCAAGTTATTTCCCAAAATCAAATCTACACCCTCTACAGGCAATGAGGAACGCACTCCAACAACCACTTCTCCGTTCACAAGTTCAGATGATAACATTATTTTGTGTAACGGAACAGAGAACACATTTAACCCGATTCCTCTAATAAGAACACTAGTACCAGTGTGACTCAACGGGGAAAAAGGCAACACCTCCTTCAAAATAAAGGACTCAGACGATCCTGTATCTCTTAATATTGTCACTGGAACGTTTGTCAGGAAATGGAAAGGAAAATGGGTAAGGAAAAGGCACAAGATCCAAATGCGAGTGAAATCATATTTATTAAAGTCCCAGTGAAACAAGGTGAGAGCCCAAAGCAAACTTAAACACGCAGGTCTCACAAAACCTGGAATCCTGACAGGAGGAGAGCAGGTGGGCAGGAGTGACGCTGGGACACAATGGGCAGGGAGACTAGAGTCCAGTCCCGGAACGGGCATGTCACTGAGGCTCAGAAGGATGAACAGTAGAATCCACAACACAGGGAAGGTCTGAAACAATCTGGCAACAAGGTGAGTGAGAACAGGGAATAAACAGGGAGAGGTGATCAAGTGCAGCTGGAGGAGATAATGAGATGACAATCAGTGACCAAGCCTCCAACACCACACAACACAACACAGAAGGAATCAATTAACCCATGAACCATGACAGTACCCCTCCCCCTAGGAGCGACTCCTGGCGCTCCCAGTAGAACCTACCTGTCGATTGAAGTCATCGATCAGAGAGTGATCCAGTATGTCCCTAGCAGGAACCCAACTTCTCTCCTCCGGACTGTAACCCTCCCAGTCCACCAAGTATTGAAATCCACGTCCTCTCGGTCTCGAGTCCAGAATAAGATTGACAGAATAAGTAGGTTCCCCATCTACAAGTCACGGCGGGAGACAAACCGGGGCCGGCGGATTAATGCGAGAACAAAATACAGGCTTTAATTTGGACACATGGAATGCAGGATGAATTCTCCCGTACACTGGAGGAAGTTTGAGGCGGACTGTCACCTCTGAACAAAGGAACTGTTTCCTTAGCAAGAGGGTAATTTATGTAAGGGGATAAAATGAGCCATCTTCGAGAACCGGTCCATGACGGTCAAAACAACCATCTTGCCCTGGGATGGCAGTAACAAAATCTAGCGCAATCTGGGACCAGGGTCTTGAAGAGACAGACAGCGGTTGGAGCAACCCATCTGGAGGACGATTGAAAGTCTTAGCCATGGCACAAACTGAACAGGCCAAAACAAATTCCCGAATGTCACAAGCCCTACCGGGCCACCAGAATCATTTCTTAACTAGAAAACTGGTCAGACTAACAACTGGATGACAAGCTACGTTGGAACAATGACCCCATCGAACAACGTCAGAGCTTAGACCCTCTGGCAGGAATAATCGACTCTGTGGACCACCGGGCGGAGGGGTCACCCCTTCTAAGGCTGATCTTACCTTCGATTCGATCTCCCATCTGAGTGTAGAGACAATGAGTTGGATGCATCCAACCGCAGTTCGGGAAGAGGTCAAGGCTGTCAGAGGCGCGGGTAGTTGGCCAAAACTACGAATAAAACGTCAGTAAAAATTGGCGAAACCCAGAAACCTCTGTAGGGCCTTACGGTAATATGCAGTTGGCCAATCCACCACAGCCTTAATCTTGTCTCTCGAAGGCGGAAGACAGCAGCGGTAAAGGATAGGTATTCTTTATTTATAGGTCACAGAGATCCATCCTTCTTGCCCACAAAACAGAACCCCGCCCCCCCCTGGAGAAGAGGAAGGGCGATGAACCCAGAAGCTAGAGAATCAGGAATATTTTACATATATACACACACATATACATACATACACACACATATATATATACACACACACGTATACATACACATATATATACATATACATACACACACAGGTGTTTGTTAGCACACACTGCCGTTCCCCAGCGAGCCGCACACCCTGACAGTAAGGTTAACAAGATTTACATACATTTTATTTATCCAGGTAAATCCCATTGAGATATCATAATCTCTTCTTCCAGGGAGACCTGGTCAAAAAACAGCAGCACACATAGTTTCAGACAAATTATAAGAACACAGACAATCCAACAATAGTTGGATATAGTTGATAGTCCCATAAATTTCAAGCCAATACATTTATTACAAAGTTATGTTAGTACAATCCTTATATACCACAAGAAAATACACATTATATATACACACAGTGTTTCACTAATGCCATCACTAACTCACTGATTGTAATTCCAGGCAAGGGTCAAAGGAAGGCAGAAATGATCGGCGACAGGTAGTGGCAGAAATGATCGGCGACAGGTAGTGGCAGAAATGATCGGCAACAGGTAGTGGCAGAAATGATCGGCAACAGGTAGTGGCAGAAATGATCGGCAACAGGTAGTGGCAGAAATGATCGGCAACAGGTAGTGGCAGGGTCAGTAAACAGGGACTCAGCAAAATATATAAATGCTAAGAACCGTTTACCAAGGCAGAACAAGACTTCACAATAAAAGAGAGCAGGATAGTGTCTTTTATAGTCCGGGTGATGGATATCAGCTGGAACATTAATCAGTCCAAGGTACAGGCTTCTGGGAAATGTAGTGTGTGTGTGTGTGTCAGTATTCAAGCGATGACTCCCTCCGATGGCCAGAGGAGCGAACCACAGAGTTTGTCTCTGTGACACTCTACTAGATGGATACTTGCCCTCCTATAAAATAAACTACTGGTCCATTACCTGATTTTCTCAAATGCAGTGGGTAAACAATAGCAAAGAGAGTAACTGAGAGTACCAGTGCTAAAGATGTTTGCCAAAGAAGCATATTTTGGAGAAGTTTGGGAGGATCAGTAAAGTTTAACTCCTCGTCTCTGGTTCCTGAGCACAGTCATAAACTGGTAAGAGACAGCTGTGTCTGTCTCTACACAACAGTAGACACAGAAACAAGCCCCAAAATGATCAGCTGACAACATGCGGAAGACACAGCTGGAAATATAAAGGGTAGGGGGAACGGGCAACAGGTCTGGGAAATCAGCCCGTGATACAAAACAGCACTGATTGCTTAACTCATGTGCTGAAGAAACTGACAGGGCTATACAACAGAGAAGAACCGGTGACACCCTGACCCGTGACGAAATGCAGAATGCGAAGTGGTTCAATGTAATTGAACCACTCAATTACCTCTGTGGTTCAATGTAATCAAACATTTCAGGTGTTAAAATTAGGAAATGAAACAAGTCTCATAAACATCATTCCCTTTCTTATAATTTACTGGTTTCATCACTTATGATCTGACTTGGCATCGCTGATTCTGGAGAATACACTTTTAAGAAGTGTGGAGAAATTTTAACAACGTCGATATTTAATGACGAGAATTTTCCACTAGCTGATAATTCATGGTTCTCATGTTTTGGGTGTGTCCAAGAAAAAAACGGAACTCTATTATTATTTGAAAAAATATGTACAATAATACTTTGAGATACAAGCGTTCCAACATACACTTATTCCGAGATACGAGCAAGCCTTCAAGCTAATTTTGGCTTGAGATACAAGTAAAGATTTGATGTATGACCATGCTTACAGACGCCGACGCTAGGTGGTCCAGCACTCGGAGCAGCCCATGCTGCCTCACTCCTTCACTTCACGTGTTCAATCACCTCTCCTAACTAACCAAAAACAGGAGAAAACATATTCACAAAGAAAATGGCAACCTTCTCCCTACAATTCCCAACTCATAAATTAACAAATTAACATACAGAAATAGACTTAAGTTTACAAAGGGAAAAACAAACTTAACACAAAACAAACTTAACACACGTAATTACAAGACTGGGGCAAGAGAGTGGAACGGCCAAGGAACCGCTTGTCACGGTACAAGTAGAGAGGACTCAGTGAGTCCTCTGCGATGCATGTAAAATTAGCTCTCCCCATTGGTGTGGTTTCTCTGCTTTAAAGCACTCCATCTCGTCAAGGCATTCACCCGCAGCTGAGCCGCGATAGCACCTGGGCAGGAAAAAGAGCAAGCAACATCCAAAACACACTATCTAACGATTAAGAAAATAAAAACACATTGGGGTGGTGTAGGGGAATTTACAGTTAAGACCCGAGGACCAGATATGTTGAATGAAGACCAGGAGTCAGAAGTGCAGTCAATAGAAGAAATTTTAGTGAAGTTTAGTTTGCAGTTTCATCAGCAGAAGCCAGCTTCAGGTCTCACAAGGAGTTCGTAGGCCGCCCCACATACAATAACATTGTTACAGCAATTATACTCTAACAGAGGGTGCTAACTACGTCAATGATGACGTTTAAATGATTCTGATTGGCTAAGAAAGAAAAACAAAACTAGTAATTTTCCACACAAGAGCAGACAGTCTGAAGCTTATCTTCGTTGATCACATGGTTGACGGGTTCGTGACGTGGCTTGTCGAGAACAGCAAGTCATTCCGTCTCCTGATGGTGCCAGTTAATCACCTCACCAATACAGACCATATTAACACACACACACAAATACACAGCTTCTCCAAGGCTGAACTCGGCTCAGGCTCCAACTATAAATCAAAACATTCTGATAACATACTCTATCTGTTGAGAAGTGCAGACAATATTCATCCTTACTCGATGGAAAAATACAGAAGAGTAAAGAAAGGTTTTAACTAATACAAATCCGGAACTTGATTATAAATCACTCTTTACAAATCATTCAAAAAAGAAAGGGAAAAGAACATATGAAAAATAAAACAAAGAAACATATGAAAATTAAGACAAAGAAAAGAATATAGGTACAAATAAGAAAAATGAAAGAATATATATACAAGCGGCAATGGATTTCCAAATCGTCCCCACAGGTATTATTATTATATACATTTGTTTTTATGAATTAGCTATCCACTTTCACTTTATATTAAAATGTGCGCAACATTTTAATTGTTTTAGTGTATATTCATGGCATAAACTAGCTTTTAATTTCAAGACACACAACTAGATTTTCTTTTAAAATGCAGTTTTATTCACTTTCTTTGGCAGTAGCTATATGACAATCTTTATATTTCAACATTAAACATTTAGCCTTGACAATCATTTTAAATCATCATCTTCAGTCCCCATGCAGTACTTCATTGACCCACTGGGGAGTGCATTGTGTAAAACTGAAGACTTGAGGAACACTTAATATTGCTAGTAGCATTAAACAACTTGAGTTTGTTTATTTTCCAACATAGCAATACTGTTTCTACTTATATCTTGGTATTTTAAACCTTACAATTATTTTAAGCTTACCAGGCTGTGATGCACTGAAGAATTAATGTACTGATATTTAGCATCAATCATATTTAGCACAAAAGCTTTGCAGGATTGTGGTCATCTGTTGGCTCTCTGTTCATCGTACGCTATCTGTTTGGAGCTTCATCAATAGCATTTTGGGATAACTAATCATTCATCAAAACAGCTCTCATAAATGTTATCATCAGATTTGTCTACCACACTTTTATTCTTTGTGACATTCATATTGACATAGTCCTCTTCAGAATGATCAGAGTCCATATTAATATAGTCCTGTTCAGAATCAGCATAATCCATGTTTTCATCAAGTTGTACATTTTCATAATCAGCCTCGTCATCCTCTTCATTTTTGTTATCATGGGATCCATCTGCATGCGTATTATCTGGACCTAGAGACATTGCATGTGTGAAGAGACATAATTGTTAAAGGAACTGTTTAAAGGCATCTAATAGTTTTTATGAAATGCCACATTACCTTTTTTAAAAGAGCACTTAAAATGAGTTTCCTTACTCCTTTGCTTTTGTCTTCTCTTGACCAGGAGGATGATTATGAGGACAGACAATAAGAGCAGCACAACTGATACCGAAGCACCAATAACAGGAAGCAGGGAGGCTGAAACAGACACACGGTTTTGAGTTAAACTTGCATAACCAGCAGTCCAGCTGTTTTTAGACTCTTAAACATCATTACCTTTGATCGTAATAACAAGCAGATCAGATGCAGATGAACGGAAGGTGCGTGAGGACAAAATGACTTCATAAACACAGCTGTAGTTTCCCTCGTGTGAATAATCTGCCTCAGGAAAGGGGAATGAGGCAGAGAGATTGACAGCTGAAGGACTCTTGGTGATATTTGACTCCTTAAACAGGTAGAAGGAGCCTCCAGGATACTGAGATTCAGTGGAACAGATGATAGTGAAACTTTGGCCCCAGGGGATCACTGGCCCTTGAGGTCCCACATCAAACCGTCTATCAGGAGCAATGCGGGGAATGCTGGGCTGCTGCAAGTGCACTAGAAAACAAGAATACATTAATAAAAGCCGAAAAGCTAAAAAAATCACTCACTGCTCTTGATTGAATATTTTCAGTAGCTTTAAAAAGTATACATTTCTTTCAATTCAAATTCAATTAAATTCAATTCAAAGTGTTTATTGTCATGTGCACAGACAGAAAGCATGTTTGTGCAAAATTTAATGCACATCCATTTCGCAATTCGGCTGCACAAATACAAGAAAACATCAGTACCTGTGATAGTGATGGCCAGCAGTTCAGATGCAGATGAACGGAAGGTGCGTGAGGACAAAATGACTTCATAAACACAGCTGTAGTTTCCCTCGTGTGAATAATCTGCCTCAGGAAAGAGGAATGAGGCAGCGTGATTTACAGCTGAATGACTCTTGGTGATATTTGATTCCTTAAACAGGTAGAAGGAGCCTCCAGGATACTGAGATTCAGTGGAACAGATGATAGTGAAACTTTGGCCCCAGGGGATCACTGGCCCTTGAGGTCCCACATCAAACCGTCTATCAGGAGCAATGCGGGGAATGCTGGGCTGCTGCAAGTACACTAGAAAACAAGAATTTATTTATATAGTTGCAGAATCTCATTTATCAAAGTTGACCTGTTATTCCATTTTTAAAAGATGTAATACAAGTCTCGGGTCTCCCCAGAATGTGTCCAGAATGTGTCTGTGAAGTTTCAGCTTAAAATAGCCCACAAATCATTTATTAAACCATGTTGTACATGCCCATTTTTTAATGGTAGAAAAACAAGCTGTCTTATTGCACTTAAACTGTCAAATACACAGAAGATTATGTCAAAAACACACAAAGTTCACAAACATGTCAGTGGACTTTGACAGTGAGTAAAGAAATCACATGTGTATATCAGATTTGTGCATTAAAGTGAAAGTAGAGTAAAATACAGTGCCAACTACTATATATGCTGTTACTATGAATCAAACAGCAAAAGAAAAAAACTTGACTGAATAACTTTAGTAGCTTCAAAAATAATACATTTCTTGAATGCTGCTGTTAAATGTTCTGGTAAGGAGATAAATCTGGTGAACTGTATCTAGTTCAGAGTATTTAAGCTAAGGTCTGTCAGAAGTTGTAGGCAGGGCCTGTGCAATGTAACATTGCACAGAAACTGCAACCAGCTCATTATGAGACAATATTTATGATTTATAAGGATAAAACATGAGTTGTGGACTTTTACCATTATAGAGTGGCTGTGCACACATTTATGTTACCAAAAGTGAATTTTGCATTATAGGTTCCCATTAAATTAACTCAGCTTTAAATAAAAATGGCTTTCAGAACTGCATCTTGTAGGGTTTCACACATAATTCACACACATTTTACAAATCAGCAGCACAAACACAAAAATAAGACATCAATACAAAAATTATTCTCTTTCATACAACTAATGCACTTAATTAATGAACATGTGTAAACACTCACCCACACTGATGAGAACAGAGTTACTCCAAGGCGACTTTATAATAGCGTTTTGATAGAAGTAATTACAGCTGTAGCTGCCCTGATGTGAGACGCTTACATGAATAAGGTTGAAAGTCACACCAGATACATGTTTCTCGGAGGAAATAAATGATCCATTAATGAAAAGGTGGAATTCAGCATTAGCATTGCATCTTGATTTAGGTGTTGTGCATCTGAACTGAATGTTTTCTCCAGGAGAAACAATTGCATGTGTGGAGATCAGGGAAAGAGTGGGCTTCTGCAAATCACCTACAAAAGAAATATGCATTTATTTAAAAGGATTAGTTATTAATCTGATAAAAATCATGAAATACGTGAACTTCATGTAATTTCTATTGCTCATTTCACCTCAAAGTATCAGGATGCAAAAGATTTACCTGAACAAACAACACCAGCATCATCACCATGATTACAGGTGTTATTTCCTAGTCCACTGTGTGAACATTGTGTGAGGTTTCCTTCACTTCCTGAGCATCTAACATCATCCAGCCAGATCGATCCATTGCCTTGACCAAAGGCGGCGCTTTGAGGTGCACTGATGGCTGAGCCACACTGTAACTGTCTGCACACCACCGCTGCATCACTCACGTCCCAGTCATCATCACACACGGTTCCCCACTGGCTATTGTGAAAGATCTCCACTCTTCCACAGCATGAATCAGAACCACTGACCAATCTTATGTCTCGTAGACTGTCTTAAAATTGTACGTACAATGTGATTAAAAATGTTGTAAGTCTGTATATTGTATGTGTTTGATATTGTTATGAGCAAAGCACTAAACGAGCATAGCTCCTTTGCTTTCTCTTGTTTTTATATCGTTTATAATCACTTTGGTACTTTCACAAGCAAAACAGCAAATTTATAATGGATCTGGAGAAATCATATATATTTACCCTCTGAGCAGACGACACCTGCATCTTCACTGTGACCGCAGTCATGGGCTCCAAAACCTCTGTGAGAGCACTGTGTGAGGGATGATTCATGTCCTGAACAGCGCACGTCATCCAACCAAATTTCATAATTTCCCTGGCCAAAATAAGCCTGGAACGTTGCATTAACAGCTTGTCCACATCCCAACTGTCTGCACACCACAGCAGCATCTTCAATGCCCCAGGAATCATCACACACCGTCCCCCACTGGCCGCTATAAAGGACCTCAACTCTCCCAGAGCAGCCATCATAACCATTCACCAGCCTGATACTAAATCCATCTGAAAAATCAATTATGATACAAACATCTTGTAACATGCAACACTTGCTCATTATATTCTCATTTAATATAACTAGAGATCTGAGAGTCATTAAAAGAGTGTTACTTACCAGTTCCAGAAGTTAGAGCACTGGCTGTTGAGATGAAAAGCAGTGAGAAATTTAGAAACATTGTTGAATTAAAAACTAGATCTTTAGAACATTTTCCCTTAAAATCCAAGTCATAATAGTTTGCAAGAGTGCGATTATAAACACAACAAGGCTTTGAAAGTTAACTTTTTGTTGATGCTGTGGAGCTCAACATGAAAATATCTTGAGCTTTTATTAACCACAGGTTTGATTTCAGGCATTTAACCAAAACAATTGATCTTCCTTTTTGAAAGACATGTATATGTAGATGCTACATTTGAAGTGTCCATCATCTCGGACTTACAGTTTCTGTGCAGTATCACCAAAAGCGCAAGGAGTGAAATGTGACAACTTACCCCGTGAGTGGGGCTCATTGTAACAGACAGAGGGTTCGTTGTAACACCATGTTATCCAATGGGTGTTCATTGGCGTATTTTTATTTCTTAATAAAAGTTGAGTCTTAATGATTATAAGCATAACTTATGAATGGAATATATATTTTTATTTTATTTAATACATTGTTATGCTTTGAACAATGTAATGACATGAAAAAGTTTTAATAGGTTAATACAATGCAAAATATATGATTATTGATGCAGCCTATTCAATGCGGCTTAGTTGTAACACCGTGTTAAAACTAACCCCGCGGTGTCATGTTCACTTCAGGACCGGCTAGCAGTCACTGTGTGTTTTTCACATCTTTCAAAATGGTACCATCTTTTAGCCAAGAAGATGGTAATCATAACAATATAAGATTGGACTAACATACTTTCACACATTCTTTGAAAATCGAAAAACAACTACTATAACAAAAAATATTTTCATGCTTTCAAAAGAGTTTCTCCTGTGGTTCTCATCCAAATTTCGCTGAAATTTCTCGAAAGATGGCCAGAAGACGTGTGCAAACAGTGTGGTGAAAAGCCCGTTAGCACGTCACATTTAAGACCGTGCAACCATTTAAAAAATCGCTGTTACTTTTTACCCCGCGTCACGTTGTGCCCCGCGCTCCCCTATACATTCATACAAACAATATAAAAGGTAATAAACTTACAGGCAAAGTGTAAAGGAAATGGAGAGAAAAGTCTGTTTTGGTCAACCACATGGAAAGAAACTGGAAAACTGCGTTTTTTCCTAGTTAATATCTAACTGTAGAATCACATGCTCTGAACCAGCCACTAAGAAAAGTCAACACACTTTGTTGTTACATCAAACTGCCACAAGATGCTGCTAAGAAATAACAAACAGATAGGCTATGTGTCACGACAGTTCCAATATGACGGGTCACGGATGGCTTATTTATGAGGCATCTATGAATATGTTCTGTGATCGCTACAGCATTCTATATACTGCAACACCAGAAAAGGTGATTTGATGTCAGACGTTACAAGTGGATTGGTTTGAGCTGTTCGCCCCTTTTCACATGTTCAGGTTTCTCAGAGGCAGAAGTCGTCAAAATTAGGTGGTGAACGAGAGAAGACAGCAAATATAATTTTTGCATTCGCTCTACAACCAAAATATATATATTTTTTGCAATAATCCACGACTCTCCAAAGGAAATAAAATAAAATGTTTGATTACACTCAGCCGCTGCATTAGAAACGCCCACACAACATTTTTTTTCTTTGAAAACAACAGAATATAAGCCATCACCGTTCAAAATTCACGTTTTCGTAGTTTACACACAGACTATATCTGTATTTTTTTCAAAACCTTGCACTTTGTAACACGTTTTCAAAAGTTAACGTTTCCCGACCTACAGTTGTCATCTATATTAATATAAGTTTCCTTTTTCCTTTTCCTAAAATCAGTTATTGCTTTGGGGCCGTTTACACAACATCATCAGGTGTGTCTAAATCAGCTCCCTTGTTCAGCCCTAATCAGTGCACATTATAAGGGCTGTTTCTCAATCTAAAATTTTTATTTCATTCTAAAAATGTAGTCCCTCAAAGTCTGCTGTGAAAACAAGGGAGCATCAATGCTCATTCTGTTCCCTTCACGCAAGTTCCGAAGCGCGAAACACAAAGCAAGGGATCTAACAAGTGATAGATTATTATTAGGGGTTCAAACGCGAAGCGTTGAAAACCTATTGTAATTGTTAAGATTTTTATTATTATTATTATTATTCTGCCGTACTTCTTATCGTGCAGACCAAACCGTAATGTCTAGAGACTTGAAAGTTGGCCAGAAGGTAGGTCTCAATTTGGGGAGAACGTATCAAAATATGACCCCGATTGGCCAATAGGTGGCGCTACAGCGATCAAAATACCTAAATTGCTAATAACTCATAGACAGTTTGTCGTACACTCAAGTGTCTTATATCCCTGGAATCCTTGGCTCAAGACTTAAAAAATGTATATCTCCGATTTCATTTCCGCCCATAAAATTTTTCCGCCATTTTGAATTTTCTGAAAAATTTTTTTTTCGAACTCCTCATAGGCCGTTTGTCCAAATAACGTGAAAACTTCACACATATCATCTAGAGACTCTCATGACCAAAAGTTATTCAAATAATTTTGATCGGTGATTCAGGCTTGCAACAACACGCTAAAACGTTCGCATAGTGCGGAGACACTTTTGCTAAAATCGTAATAACTCTGGAACGCAAAGAGATAATCTCAACAAACTTCACATAGTCATGTATAAGGTCATTTTGTGGTCACACCAAAAAAACTGGGCCAGTTGACCACTTGGTGGCGCTATATTGTGAAAAAAACACTAAATCACCTGTACAGGGTCACATGTTTGTCTGATTGTTCTGAAACTTGTCATGCACGGTCTTTGTCCAAGGGTCCATGATGGTCTATGAGGATATTGGTGTATCTCAAAAAACATGACCGTCATCGGCCAATGAACTTTGAGCATCAATTAGACTAGCTTAACGAAGGTCGATCGGAACGAAACTCAATGGACGTGTTTGACTCATGGCCCTAGTGGTCTGTCAGAATTTTGAAGAAAATCGGACACTAGTTGGCGCTAACGAGTTTTTTTCGTCTTTACTCACGTGGTGTTTCACGCATCCACAAAATATTGATATCATCTGATAGATCTCCTCATACTGAACAACTTTGCCTCAAGAACCACTGCTGTCAATCAAATTGTTTGCGAAATATTGGAGATTTTTGAAATTTCAAATTTTTCGAACTCGTCATAGGCCGTCAATCTCACTGGCTTGAAAATTCACACGCATCATCTAGGGACACTCAAGGCAAAAAGTTGTCAAAGGATTTTTGATTAGTTAAACCGTTCAGCAGATACAATTTTTCATATATTTCTGATTTGTCCTATTGTGATTAAAATGTCTATATATCTTGTCCAAAAACAAGAAACTTCACAAAACTGTGTAAATGTTAAGAACCAGACATTATGAAGAAACTTGTGAGGTTTCATGTATTTCTGATGCTCGTACGGCTCACAATAAATTATAAACCATCTACATTTTAAAATCTTAGAAAAGCTGTAATACTAGTTTTGTCAACAAGAGAAACGTCACAGATCTGTGAACATGTTAAGAACAAGTCATTTTGAAGAAATGTGTCAGGTCTCATGTATTTCTGATGCTCATAGGGCTCACAATAAATTACAAATGATCTACATTTTAAAATCTTAGAAAAGCTGTAATACTACTTTTGTCCACAAGAGGCACCATCAGACTAGAAAATCTTTTTATGTGGAGAACAAGTCAGATTGACATAGACTGACATAAACCGACATAACAGTTCATATGTTCAGTTCACAATGTCAATATCATTTGATCTTCTCATTCTGAACATCTTTGAAAGATGTCTATACATTGTTTACACAAAGTAGAAACTTCACAGAACTGTGCACATTAGGAGAACTAGTCAGATTGACCACAAACCGTCATTACAGCTCAGATGGTCTTGCGACGTTTGAACCCCGGTCATTGCTGCTTGCAGTTAGGGGTTCAAACGCGAAGCGTTGAAAACCTATTGTATTTGTTAAGATTTTTATTATTATTATTAGGGGTTCAAACGCGTAGCGTTGAATACCTATTGTAATCGCTAAGATTTTTATTAGGGGTTCAAACGCGAAGCGTTGAAAACCTATTGTAATTGTTAGGATTTTTATTATTATTATTATTATTATTATTATTCTTCTGCCGTAATGCGTCTCGTGCAGACCAAACCGTAAGGTCTAGAGACTTGAAACTTTGTCAGATGGTAGGTCTCAATTTGGGGAGAACGTATCAAAATATGACGCAAATCGGGCTATAGGTGGCGCTACAGCAACTACAAACGCGTACACGCTCATAACTCGTAAACCGTTTGTCGTACACTCAAGTGTCTTATATCTCTGGAATCCTTGGCTCAAGACTTAAAAAATGTATATCTCCGATTTCATTTCCGCCTATAAAAATTTTCCGCCATTTTGAATTTTCTGAAAAAAAAAATTTCCGAACTCCTCATAGGCCGTTTGTCCAAATCACGCAAAATTTCGCACGCATCATCTAGAGACTCTCATGACCAAAAGTTGTCAAAAGAATTTTAATCGGTGATTCACGCTTGCAACAAGACAATAAAACGTTCGCATAAGGCGGAGACACTTTTGCTAAAATAGTAATAGCTCTGGAACGCAAAGAGATAATCTCACCAAACTTCACATACTCATGTATAAGCTCAATTTGTGGTCACACCAAAAAAACTGCGATGATTGACCAATTGGTGGCGCTATATTGCGAAAAAAACACTCAATCACCTGTACAGGGTCACATGGTAGTCCGATTGACCTGAAACTTGTCATGCACGGTCTTTGTCCAAGGGTCCATGATGGACTATGAGGACATTGGTGTATCTCAAAAAACATGACCGTCATCGGCCAATGAACTTTGAGCATCAATTAGACAAGCTTAACGAAGGTCGATCGGAACGAAACTCGATGGGTGTGTTTGACTCATGGCCCTAGTGGTCTGTCAGAATTTTGAAGAAAATCGGACACTAGTTGGCGCTAACGAGTTTTTTGCATCTCTACTCACGTGGTGTTTCACGCATCCACAAAATATTGATATCATCTGATAGATCTCCTCATACTGAACAACTTTGCCTCAAGAACCACTGCTGTCAATCAAATTGTTTGCGAAATATTGGAGATTTTTGAAATTTCAAATTTTTCGAACTCGTCATAGGCCGTCAATCTCACTGGCTTGAAAATTCATACGCATCATCTAGGGACACTCAAGGCAAAAAGTTGTCAAAGGATTTTCGATTAGTTAAACCGTTCAGCAGATACAATTTTTCATATATTTCTGATTTGGCCTATTGTGATTAAAATGTCTATATATCTTGTCCACAAACAAGAAACTTCACAAAACTGTGCAAATGTTAAGAACCAGTCATTTTGAAGAAACGTGTGAGGTTTCATGTATTTCTGATGCTCGTACGGCTCACAATAAATTTTAAACGATCTACATTTTAAAATCTTAGAAAAGCTATAATACTAGTTTTGTCCACAAGAGAAACGTCACAGATCTGTGAACATGTTAAGAACAAGTCATTTTGAAGAAATGTGTCAGGTCTCATGTATTTCTGATGCTCATAGGGCTCACAATAAATTACAAACGATCTACATTTTAAAATCTTAGGAAAGCTGTAATACTACTTTTGTCCACAAGAGGCACCATCAGGCTAGAAAATCTTTTTATGTGGAGAACAAGTCAGATTGACATAGACTGACATACACCGACAGAACAGTTCAGATGTTCAGTTCACAATATTAATATCATTTAATCTTCTCAGTCTGAACATCTTTGAAAGATGTCTATTCATTGTTTGCACAGAGTAGAAACTTCACAGACCTGTGCTCATTAGGAAAAAACTAGTCAGATTGACAAAAAAAGGTCATAACAGTTCAAATGATATGATGTGTAGTGTTAAACATATCCACATTGTTATCATTTGATAGATCTTCCCATAATGAAAAAAATTTGTAACATGTCTATATATCATTTACACAAACTAGAAACTTCATAAAGCTCTGTTTATGTGGAGAACAAGTCAGATTGACATAGACCGACATACACCGACATAACTGTTCATATGTTCAGTTCACAATGTCGAAATCATTTGATCTTCTCATTCTGAACATCTTTGAAAGATGTCTATACATTGTTTACACAAAGTAGAAACTTCACAGAACTGTGCACATTAGGATAACTAGTCAGATTGACCACAAACCGTCATGACAGCTCAGATGGTCTTGCGACGTTTGAACCCCGGTCATTGCTGCTTGCAGCTATATTTATTATTATTATTATTCTGCCGTACTTCTTATCGTGCAGACCAAACCGTAAGGTCTAGAGACTTGAAAGTTGGCCAGATGGTAGGTCTCAATTTGGGGAGAACGTATCAAAATATGACGCAAATCGGGCAATAGGTGGCGCTACAGCGACTACAAACGCGTACACGCTCATAACTCGTAAACCGTTTGTCGTACACTCAAGTGTCTTATATCCCTGGAATCCTTGGCTCAAGACTTAAAAAATGTATATCTCCGATTTCATTTCCGCCTATAAAAATTTTCCGCCATTTTGATTTTTCTGAAAAAAAAATTTTTCGAACTCCTCATAGGCCGTTTGTCCAAATAACGCGAAACTTCACACATATCATCTAGAGACTCTCATGACCAAAAGTTATTCAAAGAATTTTGATCGGTGATTCAGGCTCGCAACAACACGCTAAAACGTTTGCATAAGGCAAAGGCACTTTTGCTAAAATCGTAATAACTCTAGAGCGCAAAGAGATAATCTCAACAAACTTCACATAGTCATGTATAAGGTCATTTTGTGGTCACAGCAAAAAACCTGCGACGGTTGACCACTTGGTGGCGCTATATTGCGAAAAAAACTCTAAATTACCTGTACTGGGTCACATGTTAGTCTGATTGACCTGAAACTTGTCATGCACGGTCTTTGTCCAAGGGTCCATGATGGTGTATGAGGACATTGGTGTATCTCAAAAAGCATGGCCGTCATCGGCCAATGAACTTTGAGCATCAATTAGACCAGCTTAACGAAGGTCGATCGGAACGAAACTCGATGGGTGTGTTTGACTCATGGCCCTAGTGGTCTGTCAGAATTTTGAAAAAAATCGGACACTAGTTGGCGCTAACGAGTTTTTTGCGTCTCTACTAACGTGGTGTTTCACGCATCCACAGAATATTGATATTATATGATAGATCTCCTCATACTGAACAACTTTGCCTCAAGAACCACTGCTGTCAATCAAATTGTTTATGAAATATTGGAGATTTTTGAAATTTCAACTTTTTCGAACTCGTCATAGGCGGTCAATACAATTGGCTTGAAAATTCACACGCATCATCTAGGGACACTCAAGGCAAAAAGTTATTCAAAGAATTTCGATTAGCTAAACCGTTCAGCAGATATAATTTTTCATATATTTCAGGTTTGGCCTATTGTGAATAAAAAGCCTATATATCTTGTCCACAATCAAGAAACTTCACAAAACTGTGTAAATGTTAAGAACAAGTCATTTTGAAGAAATGTGTTGGGTTTCATGTATTTCTGATGCTCATAGGGCTCACAATAAATTATAAACACTCTATATTTTAAAATCTTAGAAAAGCTGTAATACTATTTTTGTCCACAAGAGAAACGTCACAGAACTGTGAACATGTTAAGAACAAGTCATTTTGAAGAAATATGTCAGGTCTCATGTATTTCTGATGCTCATAGGGCTCACAATAAATAATAAACAATCTATATTTTAAAATCTTAGAAAAGCTGTAATACTACTTTTGTCCACAAGAGGCGCCGTCAGGCTAGAAAATCTTTTCATGTGGAGAACAAGTCAAATTGACATAGACTGACATAAAAGTTCAGATGATATGATGTGTGGTGTTAAACATATCCACACGATATTAATATAATTTGATAGATCTTCCTATAGTGAAAAAATGTGTAATATGATACGTCTATACATCGTTTACACAAACTAGAAACTTCATAAAGATGTGTTTATGTGGAGAACAAGTCAGATTGACATAGATCGACATTACAGTTCAGATGTTCAGTTCACAATATTAATATCATTTGATCTTCTCATTCTGAACATCTTTGAAAGATGTCTATACATTGTTTGCACAAAGTAGAAACTTCACAGAACTGTGCACATTAGGAGAACTAGTCAGATTGACCACAAACAGTCATGACATCTCAGATGGTCCTGCTACGTTTGAACCCCGGTCATTGCTGCTTGCAGCTATATTTATTATTATTATTATTCTGTCGAACTTCCGATCGTGCAGACCAAACCGTAAGGTCTAGAGACTTGAAACCTGGCCAGATGGTAGGTCTCAATTTGGGGGGAACGTATCAAAATATGACGCCAATCGGCCAATAGGTGGCGCTAGAGCGATCAAAATAGCTAAATCGCTAATAACTCCTAGACCGTTTGTCCTACACTCAAGTGTCTTATATCTCTGGAATCCTTGGCTCAAGCCGAACAAAACGTATATCTCCGATTTCATTTCCGCCTAGAAAAATTTTCCGCCATTTTGAATTTTCTGAAAAAAAAAATTTTCGAACTCCTCATAGGCCGTTTGTCCAAATCACGTGAAACTTCACACATATCATCTAGTGACTCTCATGAGCAAAAGTTATCAAAAGAATTTCGATTAGTGATTCACACTCGCAACAGGTTGTCCAAACGTTTGAATAGGGCGGAGCCTATTTTGCTAAAATCGTAATAATTCTGGAACGCAAAGAGATAATCTCACCAAGCTTGAAATACTCATGTATAAGCTAGTTTTGTGGTCACTCTAAAAAATCTGCAACGATTGACCACTTGGTGGCGCTATATTACGAAAAAAACACTAAAACATCTGTATATGTGCACTCTTTAGTCCGATTGACTTCAAACTTGTCATGCACGGTCTTTGTCCAATGGCGCATGACGATCTATGAGGATATTGGCGTATCTCAAAAAACATGGCTGTCATCAGCCAATGAAATTTGAGCATCAATTAGACCAACTTAACGAATGTCGATCGGAATGAAACTCGATGAGCGTGTTTGACTCATGGCCCTAAAGGTCTGTCAGAATTTTTAAAGAAATCGGCCACTAGTTGGCGCTAACGAGATTTTTTGCGTCTCTACTCACGTGGTGTTTCACACATCCTCACAATATTGATATCATCTGTTAGATCGTCTCATCCTGAGCAACTTTGCCTCAAGAACCACTGCTGTAAATCAAATTGTTAGAGAAATATTAGCGATTTTAGAAAATTCAACTTTTTCGAACTAGTCATAGGCCGTTGATACGATTGGTTTGAAAATTCACACGCATCATCAAGGAACACTCAAGGCAAAAAGTTATCAAAAGAATTTTGATCAGTTAAACCGTTCAGCAGATACAATTTTTCATATATTTCGTATTTGGCCTATTGTGATTAAAATGTCTATATATCTTGTGCTCAAACAAAAAAACATCACAGAACTGTGAACATGTTAAGAACAAGTCATTTTGAAGAAATGTGTCAGGTTTCATGTATTTCTGATGCTCATAGGGCTCACAATAAATTATAAACTATCTATATTTAAAAATCTCAGTAAAGCTGTAATACTACTTTTGTCCACAAGAGGCACCGTCAGGCTAGGAAATCTTTTTATTCCAATTTCAGTTAGAAGAATCTTTGCTCACATCTTGTTTCACACATCCACACTATTTTAGTATTTGATAGATCTTTCTATACTGAACGAACAATTTCTAAATTGGCTGTCACGGTACACTCGTTTATTCCATTGACTTGAAACTTGTCATGCACTGTCCTTATCCAAGGGTCCATGATGGCCTATGAAGATATGGCCATATCTCAAAAAACATGGCCGTCATCGGCCAAATAAGTTTGAGCATCAATTAGACCAACTTAACAAAGGTCGATTGCAACAAAACTTGATGGGAGTGTTTGGATGAAATGTGGTGCTAAACACAGCTACACAATATTAATATTGTTTGATAAATCTCCTCATAATGAACAACTCATTACCAACTGAAAGATGATGGCTGTCATATTATTTTTGTCCACAATAGGGAACCACAGGATAAGAAATCTTTTTTATGTGTGGATATAAAATTCACACTTTCGCTAAAATCTAAATAACTCTGGATTGCAAAGAGATAATCTCACCAAACTTGAAATACTCATGTAAGAGCTCATTTTGTGGTAATACTAAAAAATCTGCAACGATTGACCACTTGGTGGCGCTATATTATGAAAAAAACACTTAAACATCTGTACATGTGCACTTGTTAGTCCGATTGACTTCAAACTTGTTATTCACGTTCTTTGTCCAATGGGCCTTGATGGTCTTGCTAAGTTTGAACCCCGGTGATTGCTGCTTGCAGCTATATTTATTATTATTAGGGGTTCAAACGCGAAGCGTTGAAAACCTATTGTATTTGTTAAGATTTTTATTAGGGGTTCAAACGCGAAGCGTTGAAAACCTATTGTATTTGTTAAGATTTTTATTATTATTATTATTATTATTATTATTATTATTATTATTATTATTATTCTGTCGAACTTCCGATCGTGCAGACCAAACCGTAAGGTCTAGAGACTTGAAAGTTGGCCAGATGGTAGGTCTCAATTTGGGGGGAACGTATCAAAACATGACGCAAATCGGCCTATAGGTGGCGCTACAGCCACTAAAAACGCGTACACGCTCATAACTCGTAAACCGTTTGTCCTACACTAAAGTGTCTTATATCCCTGGAATCCTTGGCTCAAGACTTAAAAAATGTATATCTCCGATTTCATTTCCGTCTATAAAAATTTTCCGCCATTTTGAATTTTCTGAAAAAAATTTTTTTCGAACTCCTCATAGAGCGTTTGTCCAAATCACGCGAAACTTCACACGCATCATCTAGAGACTCTCCTGACCAAAAGTTATTCAAATAATTTTGATCAGTGATTCACGCTCGCAACAGGACGTCCAAACGTCTGAATAGGGCGGAGCCTCTTTCGCTAAAATCGTAATAACTCTGAAACGCAAAGAGATAATCTCACCAAACTTCAAATACTCATGTATGAGCTAGTTTTGTGGTCACGCTAAAAAACCTGGAACGAATGACCACTTGGTGGCGCTATATTACAAAAAAACACTAAAACATCTGTACATGTGCACTCGTTATTCCGATTGACTTCAAACTTGTCATGCACGGTCTTTGTCCAATGAGCCATGATGATTTAAGAGGATATTGGCATATCTCAAAAAACATGGCCGTCATCGGCCAATGAAGTTTGAGCATCAATTAGACCAACTTAACGAACTTCAATCGGAACGAAACTCGATGAGCGTATTTGACTCATAGTCCTAGAGGTCTGTCAGAATTTTTTTTTAAATCGGCCACTAGTTGGCGCTAACGAGTTTTTTGCGTCTCTACTCACGTGTTGTTTCACACATCCT
This sequence comes from Rhodeus uyekii, assembly GCA_037043235.1. Lineage (NCBI taxonomy): Eukaryota > Metazoa > Chordata > Actinopteri > Cypriniformes > Acheilognathidae > Rhodeus > Rhodeus uyekii. The sequence goes on from JAWRVZ010000068.1 coordinate 990,620, forward strand.
CACAATATTGATATCATCTGTTAGATCTCCTCATACTGAGCAACTTTGCTTCAAGAACCACTGCTGTAAATCAAATTGTTAGCGAAATATTGGAGATTTTAGAAAATTAAAATTTTTCGAACTAGTCATAGGCCGTCAATACGATTGGCTTGAAAATTCACACACATCATCTAGGGACACTCAAGGCAAAAAGTTATTCAAAGAATTTCGATCAGTTTAACCGTTCAGCAGATACAATTTTTCATATATTTCTGATTTGGTCTATTGTGATTAAAATGTCTATATATCTTGTGCACAAACAAAAAATGTCACAGAACTGTGAACATGTTAAGAACAAGTCATTTTGAAGAAGTGTGTCTGGTTTCATGTATTTCTGATGCTCATACGGCTCACAATAAATTATAAACTACCTATACTTTAAAATCTCAGTAAAGCTGTAATACTAGTTTTGTCCACAAGAGGCACCGTCAGGCTAGGAAATCTTTTTATTCTATTTTCAGTTAGCAGACTCTCTATTCACATCTTGTTTCACACATCCACACAATATTAATATTTGATAGATCTTCTAATATTGAGTAACCCATTAAAACTGAAAGATGATGGCTGTAATATTACTTGTCCACAAGAGGGAGCCACAGGATAAGACATCGTTTTATTCCAATTTCTGAATTTGTTTTCTTTTAATATGTGAACAATTTCTAAATTGGCTTTCACGGTACACTCGTTTATTCAATTGACTTGAAACTTGTCATGCACGGTCTTTATCCAAGGGTCCATGATGTTCTAAGAGAATATTGGCATATCTCAAAAAACATGGCCGTCATCAGCCAATGAAGTTTGAGCATCAATTAGACCAACTTAACACTTTTGCTAAAATTGTAATAACTCTGGAGTGCAAAGAGATAATCTCACCAAACTTGAAATACTCATGTAAGAGCTTATTTTGTGGTCAAACTAAAACATCTGCAACGATTGACCACTTGGTGGCGCTATATTATGAAAAAAAACTCAAAAACATCTGTACATGTGCACTCGTTAGTCCGATTAACTTCAAACTTGTCATGCACGTGGAGAACAAGTCAGATTGACATAGACTGACATAACAGTTCAGATGACATGACATGTTGTGTTAAACACATTCACACTATATTTATATCATTTGATAGATCTTCTCATACTGAACAAACTTCATAAAACTGTGATTATGTGGCGAACAGGTCAAATTGACATAAACTGACATAACAGATCATATGACGTGTTAAGCACATCAACACAATACTGAAATCATTTGATAGATCTCATTCTGAACAACTGTAATATGTCTACATATGGTTTTCAGAAAGTAAAAACTTCACAAAAAGCAGTTTATGTGGAGAACAAGTCAGAATTACATACATTGACTGACATAAGCTGACAACAGATCAGATGACGTGTGGTGTTAAATATCCACACAAAAAAATCGGTATAATTTGATAGATCTTCTTATTCTGAACATCTTTGATGTTTATACATTGTTTGCACAACCTAGAAACTTCACAGAACTGTGCACATTAGGAGAACTACTCAAATTGACAAAAAATCGTCATAACCGCTCAGATGAACTTGCGACGTTTGAACCCCGTTGATTGATGCTTGCAGCTATATTTAGGGGTTCAAACGCGTAGCGTTGAATACCTATTGTATCTGTTAGGATTTTTATTATTATTCTTCTGCCGTACTTCCGATCGTGCAGACCAAACCGTAAGGTCTAGAGACTTGAAACCTGGCCAGATGGTAGGTCTCAATTTGGGGGGAACGTATCAAAACATGACGCAAATCGGCCTATAGGGGGCGCTACAGCGATCAAAATAGCTAAATCGCTAATAATTCCTAGACCGTTTGTCCTACACTCAAGTGTCTTATATCTCTGGAATCCTTGGCTCAAGACGAACAAAACGTATATCTCCGATTTCATTTCCGTCTAGAAAAATTTTCCGCCATTTTGAATTTTCTGAAAAAAAAAATTTTCGAACTCCTCATAGGCCGTTTGTCCAAATCACGTGAAACTTCACACGCATCATCTAGAGACTCTCATGACCAAAAGTTATTCAAAGAATTTTGATCAGTGATTCACGCTCGCAACAGGACGTCCAAACGTCTGAGTAGGGCGGAGCCTCTTTTGCTAAAATCATAATAATTCTGGAACGCAAAGAGATAATCTCACCAAACTTGAAATACTCATGTATGAGCTAGTTTTGTGGTCACACTAAAAAATCTGCAACGATTGACCACTTGGTGGCGCTATATTATGAAAAAAAGACTAAAACATTTGTACATGTGCACTCGTTAGTCCAATTGACTTGAAACTTCTCATGCATGGTCTTTGTCCAATGACCCATGATGATCTATGAGGATATTGGCGTATCTCAAAAAACATGGCTGTCATCGGCCAATGAAATTTGAGCATCAATTAGACCAACTTAACGAACCTTGATCGGAATGAAACTCGATGAGCGTGTTTGACTCATGGCCTTAGAGGTCTGTCAGAATTTTTAAAGAAATCAGCCACTAGTTGGCGCTAACGAGTTTTTTTGCATCTCTAATCACGTGGTGTTTCACACATCCTCACAATATTGATATCATCTGTTAGATCGTCTCATACTGAGCAACTTTGCCTCAAGAACCACTGCTGTAAATCGAATTGTTAGCGAAATATTGGAGATTTTAGAAAATTAAAATTTTTCGAACTAGTCATAGGCCGTCGATACGATTGGCTTGAAAATTCACACGCATCATCTAGGTGCACTCAAGGCAAAAAGTTATTCAAAGAATTTCGATCAGTTAAACCGTTCAGCAGATACAATTTTTCATATATTTCTGATTTGGCCTATTGTGATTAAAATGTCTATATATCTTGTGCACAAACAAAAAACGTCACAGAACTGTGAACATGTTAAGAACAAGTCATTTTGAAGAAGTGTGTCTGGTTTCATGTATTTCTGATGCTCATAGGGCTCACAATAAATTATAAACTATCTATATTTAAAAATCTCAGTAAAGCTGTAATACTAGTTTTGTCCACAAGAGGCACCGTCAGGCTAAGAAATCTTTTTATTCCAATTTCAGCTAGAAGAATCTTTGCTTACATCTTGTTTCACACATCAACACTATTTTAGCATTTGATAGATCTTTCCATACTGAATAAAAACCAATTAAAACTGAAAAAATGATGGCTAAAATATTACTTGTCCACAAGAGGGAGCCACAGGATAAGAAATCTTTTTATTCCAATTTCTGAATTTGTTTTTCTTTTAAAACCCCTTCAGACCTGAAATAGGTCCCAGGTAAAAAAAAATAGAATAAAATAAAATACAATTAAATTAGGCATAAATTAAGGAGTCAAAAAAAAAAAAATTCATAACTCCTTCATAGAAATTTTTGATGTCCATTGTAATGGACATCAGAACTAAAGCGTTGTAAATCAGATTGCTATAAAGTCCTATAGACAATTAAAAAATTTGATATAATTTTTTTTTTTTTTTTTTTTACATTTCTAGGTCAAGAACCTGAACAATATAACATTTCAACTTTAATTTTTTTTTGTACAGATTTGCATATTTTTAACAAAATACACCTCTCATAGGAAATGCATTGGGAGACTGCAAACAGTGACTTTACACACACACATAGGCTGTGTGTTCCTTTCCAGGTATTCCCAAGTGGCACAGAGCAGTAGTGCATCTTGCACCGATCACAGAATTGTATACTCTGCATATTACATTTTTTCACAAATGTAGTATTACTGTGATAACTGTATTTTTTTATCTCATATCTCATATCTCAGAACATTACATATTTGGCTCTTGAGACAATAATAGCCCATTCTGTCAATCTTAGAGCTGTTGGCCACTTTTAGATGGAGTGTCCACCCCATCTGGTGGGGATTTCACAACATATTATAAAATGCACAGATAGATATGCAAAGAGGATCTATAATAAATCTCAATATGCATATCTGAATGGGCATTGATTAGGTGACACTGAGACCTGCTGTCCATTACAATGGACATGCATTTTTCAAAAAATCCTGAGAAAAAACTTGCTGGTCTCCAATCGATTTTTTACTTTTATTAGTAAGTTAAATCTCTCTATTTTACATACCAACTGTGAAATTTTGGCAAACATTTCAAAGATTGAAAATATAACTGTAGAAAATGCAGCTTCCTTCTGTAGGTGAAAAACGGCGCCCCCGTGCTTCACTTCAAATGTTGTGGGTTTTTAAAAATTTCCACATCCAGAACTTTACTGCCATCTAGAGGATGACAAGGGTCCAATCTCTTGGGGTGCATGCTTTAAATTAGGAAAAATGCTCAAAAAGTAAAAAAAAAAAAAAAGGGGCGTGAAATGTCATGTCCATTGTAATGGACACCAGGTCTGAAGGGGTTTTAATATGTGAACAATTTCTAAATTGACTGTCACGGTACACTCGTTTATTCGATTGACTTGAAACTTGTCTTGCACTGTCCTTATCCAAGGGTCCATGATGGTCTATGAAGCTATTGGCATATCTCAAAAAACATGGCCGGCATCGGCCAATGAAGTTTGAGCATCAATTAGACCAACTTAACAAAGGTCGATTGCAACGAAACTTGATGGGAGTGTTTGGATGAAATATGGTGCTAAACACAACTACACAATATTAAAATTGTTTGATAAATCTCCTCATAATGAACAACTCATTACCACCTGAAAGTTGATGGCTGTCATATTATTTTTGTCCACAATAGGGAACCACAGGATAAGAAATCTTTTTTATGTATATATGGATATAAAATTCACACTTTCGCTAAAATCTTAATAACTCTGGATTGCAAAGAGATAATCTCACCAAACTTGAAATACTCATGTAAGAGCTCATTTTGTGGTAACACTAAAAAATCTGCAACGATTGACCACTTGGTGGCGCTATATTATGAAAAAAACACTAAAATATATGTACATGTGCACTTGTTAGTCCGATTGACTTCAAACTTGTCATGCACGTTCTTTGTCCAATGGGCCATGATGGTCTTGCTAAGTTTGAACCCCGGTGATTGCTGCTTGCAGCTATATTTATTATTAGGGGTTCAAACGCGAAGCGTTGAAAACCTATTGTAATTGTTAGGATTTTTATTATTATTATTAGGGGCCAAGCACCGAAGGTGCGGAGGCACCTATTGTTTTTGTTCCGGTTCTTATTATTATTATTATTAGGGGCCAAGCACCGAAGGTGCGGAGGCACCTATTGTTTTTGTTCCGGTTCTTATTATTATTCTTCTTCCGCTTCCGCCATGGGAGTCTATGGCAGGCCATAGAACCGTATGCGGGAAAATGATGAAAGTTGGCACACTCATTAAGGACAGTCCAATCATTGACCATAACAAATTTGAAGTCTCTAACTTAATATCTCTAGCGCCACCAACTGTCCAAAGTTGAACTAACGTTTATGCTAATAACTTTTGAACCGTATGACCTAGAAACAAAATTCTTATGTCCACTGATTCCTTGGCTTAAGCCGATTCGATTGCACCCTATGACGTCATTTTCCGTCATGAAATTTTTCCCGCCATTTTGAATTTTATGAAAAACCTACTTTTTCAAACTCCTCCTAGGCCGTTTTTCCGATTTCAACGAAAATTGAACCACATCATCTCCAGACAATGTGGACAAAAAGTTATCCAAAGAAAGTTGATATGTCAAACCGTTTACGAATAACTCGCGAAAGAATCCAATGTAATGGTCGCAAAAATGAAATTGAGGCTTTATCTCTGCAACGCATTAGCGTTTTCTGACCAAACTAGGTGTGTGTTATGTCAATCATGGTCTGAGGCTACCTGCAGAGTTTTGGCGCTGTGCCCCCTAGTGGTCAGGAGATATGAAAAAGTTAAATATTTGCTTATAACTTCTGAACGCTTTGGCCAAAAATAATAATACTGGTCTCTTTAGATTCAGTGCATCATGCCGAGTCGTGCGATACCAAATTTTCCCATATCGGCCATTTTGAGCGTCGGCCATTTTGAATATTGTCATAAATTGCTATATTTAACAAAGATTTTGGCGTATCGTTACGAAACTCAATATGTGTCTTCGGCACCTAACCTTGATACGACTCAAAAAGTTTCGAGGCAGCACCCCCTTGTGGTCAAAAATTATAACCAAATTTACAAATATGCTAATAACTTTTGAGTGCGTTAACCTATGGTAAAACAAATTATCTTTATACGTTCCTTGGGTCAAACCGAGAACACAGATACCAAATTTGTCATAGTCGGCCAAACTTCTTGTCCACCATGTTGTTTTTCTTTAAAAACCTACTTTTTCGAACTCCTCCCAGACCGTTTGTCCAATTTTCACCAAAATTAAACCACATCATCTCCAGACCATCATGACAAAAAGTTATCCAAAGAAAGTTGATATGTCAAACCGTTTACGAATAACTCACGAAAGAATCCGACGTAGTGGTCGCAAAAATGAAATTGAGGCTTTATCTCCGCAACGCATTAGCGTTTTCTGACCAATCTAGGTGTGTGTTATGTCAATCATGGTCTGAGGCTATCTGCAGAGTTTTGGCGCTCTGCCCACTAGTGGTCAGGAGATATTAAAAAACTGACATTTTTGTTTTTAACTCCTGAACGCTTTGTCTAAAAATCATGAAACTGCTGTGTTTAGATCCAGTGGGTCATGCCGAGTCCTGTGATACCAAATTTTCCCATATCGGCCATTTTGAGCATCTGCCATTTCGATTTTTCTTATAAGATGCTATGTTTAACAAACACATGACTTTAGTGCTCTGTCAGCAATGGTTTACCCAATTGAAAGCAAACTTTGCATGTGTCAATGTCACCACACTCTCAATGTACCACATGAATTGACACTACAATTTGGTTACAGCGCTGCCTGTTGATTGAATGTGATAAACCATTAAATCGAAATACTAAAGACCGTATTGTTGATTTTTCAGCCATTTGGACTTAAGTCATATTGAAATGTCTTTAGATTCTTACTGCCGTTGGTCTGATGATGCCAGCCATGTGGCATGACATTTAATGCCCTCCTTGCGCTTGGCCCCGTGATGGCTGCTAGCAGCTATATTTATTAGGGGCCAAGCACCGAAGGTGCGGAGGCACCTATTGTAATCGTTCTCGTTCTTATTATTAGGGGCCAAGCACCGAAGGTGCGGAGGCACCTATTGTATCCGTTCTCGTTCTTATTATTATTATTCTTCCGCTTCTTCTTCCACCCACAAGTCAATGGCAGCCCATAGAACCGAATGCGGGAAAATGATGAAATTTGGCACACTCATAGAGGACAGTCCAATCATCGACCACACCAATTTTGGAGTCTCTACCTCAATCCCTCTAGCGCCACCAACTGTCCAAATTTACACTTACATTTATGCTAATAACTCTTGAACCATAAGAGCTAGAAACAAAATTCCTTCGTCCACTGATTCCTTGGCTCATGCTGATTCGATTGCACCCTATGACGTCATTTTCCGTCATGAAAATTTTTCCACAATTTTGAATTTTATGAAAAACCTACTTTGTCGAACTCCTCCTAGGCCGTTTGTCCGATTCTCTCAAAAATTGAACCACATCATCTCCAGACTATGGAGACAAAAAGTTATGGAAATCAAGTTGATTGGTCATTCCGTTTTTGATAAACTTGCGAAAGAGTTCGACGAATTTGCCGCAAAAATGAACTTGAGGCTATATCTCCGCAACGCATTTGCATATTCAGACCAAAATTGGTGTGTGTCATAGTAGTCATAATCTGAGGGTACCTGCAGAGTTTTGGCGCACTGCCCCCTAGTGGTCAGGAGATATAAAAAATTGACTTTTTTGCTTATAACTTCTGAACACTTTGGTCAAAAATCATAAAACTGGTCTCTTTAGATTCAGGGCATCATGCTGAGTCGTGCGATACCAAATTTTCTTATATCGGCCATTTTGGGCGTCGGCCATTTTGAAATTTGTCGTAAAATGCTGTATTTTACAAACGCATTGGCGTATCATTACGAAACTCAGTATGTGTCTTTGGGACCTTGATTTGAACCTACACCAAAAGTTTCGGGGCAGCGCCACCTTGTGGTCAAAAGTTATAACACAATTTCCTAAAATGCTAATAACTTTTGATTACATTAAGCTATTTTAAAACAAATGATCTTAATATGTTCCTTGGGTCACACCGAGAACACAAATACCAAATTTGACATAGTTTGCCTAAATTTCATATCCGCCATGTTGTTTCATTCAAAAACCTACTTTTTCAAACTCCTCCTAGACCGTTTGTCCGATTTTCACCAAAATCGAATCGTATCATCTTCAGACTGTGCTGACAAAAAGTTATGGATTTCGTGTCGATAGACAAAACCGTTTTCGTATACCGCAATTACAAATTTGAGGTAGTGATGACAAAATGACTTTAATGCTTTAAGTCAGTAATGTTTTGTCCAAATAACTCCAAACTTTGCAGATTTCATTGTCACATTACTCGGACCCAATTCTAACAATTTGGACACAGCGCCAACTATTGGTCCAAAGTGCTAAACTTTTCATTCAAATTACAGTGTCTGTATTAATGATTTTTCAGCCATTTAGCCTAAAATCATATTAAAATGCATTTAGTTGTTGATTACTTCAATTGCTCTTATGCTGCCGGCCACGTCAATGCCCTGTTTGTGCTTGGCCCCGTCATTGCTGCTTGCAGCTATATTTATTATTATTATTCTTCTTCCACCCAGAAGTCAATGGCAGCCCATAGAACCGTAAGTGGGAAAATGATGAAATTTGGCACACACATAGAGGACAGTCCAATCATTAACCACACCAATTTTGGAGTCTCTACCTCAATCCCTCTAGCGCCACCAACTGTCCAAAGTTACACTTACATTTATGCTAATAACTCTTGAACCATAAGGGCTAGAAACAAAATTTCTTTGTCCACTGATTCCTTGGCTCAAGCCGATTCGATTGCACCCTATGACGTCATTTTCCGTCATGAAAATTTTTCCGCAATTTTGAATTTTATGAAAAACCTACTTTGTCGAACTCCTCCTAGGCCGTTTGTCTGATTCTCACAAAAATTGAACCACATCATCTCCAGACTATGGAGACAAAAAGTTATGAGAATCAAGTTGATTGGTCAAACCGTTTTTGATAAACATGCGAAAGAGTTCAACGAATTTGCCGCAAAAATGAACTTGAGGCTATATCTCCGCAACGCATTTGCATATTCAGACCAAAATTGGTGTGTATCATAGTAGTCATAATCTGAGGCTACCTGCAGAGTTTTGGCGCACTGCCCCCTAGTGGTCAGGAGATATAAAAAATTGACTTTTTTGCTTATAACTTCTGAACACTTTGGTCAAAAATCATAAAACTGGTCTCTTTAGATTCAGGGCATCATGCTGAGTCGTGCGATACCAAATTTTCTTATATCGGCCATTTTGGGCGTCGGCCATTTTGAAATTTGTCGTAAAATGCTATATTTTACAAACGCATTGGCGTATCATTACGAAACTCAGTATGTGTCTTTGGGACCTTCATTTGACTCTACACCAAAAGTTTCGAGGCAGCGCCACCTTGTGGTCAAAAGTTATAACAAAATTTACAAAAATGCTAATAACTTTTGATTACATTAAGCTATTTTAAAACAAATTGTCTCAATATGTTCCTTGGGTCATGCTGAGAACACAGATACCAAATTTGATATATTTAGCCTAAACTTCCTGTCCGCCATGTTGTTTTCTTCAAAAACCTACTTTTTCAAACTCCTCCCAGACCGTTTGTCCGATTTTCCCCAAAATCAAATCGTATCATCTTCAGACTGTGTTGACAAAAAGTTATGGATTTCGTGTCAATAGACAAAACCATTTTCGTATACCAAAATTACAAATTTGAGGTAGTGATGAGAAAATGACTTTAATGCTATATGTCAGTAATGTTTTGTCCAAACAACACCAAACTTTGCACATTTCATTGTGACATTACTCGGACCACATTCTAACAATTTGGACACAGCGCCATCTATTGGTCCAAAGCGATAAACTATTAAATCAAATTACAGTGTCTGTATTAATGATTTTTCAGCCATTTAGCCTAAAATCATTTTAAAATGCATTTACTGCAATTGGACTTTTGCTGCCAGCCACATCAATGCCCTGTTTGTGCTTGGCCCCGTCATTGCTGCTTGTTATTATTATTATTCTTCTTCCACCCAGAAGTCAATGGCAGCCCATAGAACCGTATGCAGGAAAATGATGAAATTTGGCACACACATAGAGGACAGTCCAGTCATTGACCACACCAATTTTGGAGTCTCTACCTCAATCCCTCTAGCGCCACCAACTGTCCAAAGTTACACTTACATTTATGCTAATAACTCTTGAACCATAAGGGCTAGAAACAAAATTCCTTTGTCCACTGATTCCTTGGCTCAAGCCGATTCGATTGCACCCTATGACGTCATTTTCCGTCATGAAAATTTTTCCGCAATTTTGAATTTTATGAAAAACCTACTTTGTCAAACTCCTCCTAGGCCGTTTGTCTGATTCTCACAAAAATTGAACCACATCATCTCCAGACTATGGAGACAAAAAGTTATGAGAATCAAGTTGATTGGTCATTCCGTTTTTGAAAAACTTGCGAAAGAGTTCGACGAATTTGCCGCAAAAATGAACTTGAGGCTATATCTCCGCAACGCATTTGCGTATTCAGACCAAAATTGGTGTGTGTCATAGTAGTCATAATCTGAGGCTACCTGCAGAGTTTTGGCGCACTGCCCCCTAGTGGTCAGGAGATATAAAAAATTGACTTTTTTGCTTATAACTTCTGAACACTTTGGTCAAAAATCATAAAACTGCTCTCTTTAAATTCAGGGCATTATGCTGAGTCATGCGATACCAAATTTTCTTATATCGGCCATTTTGGGCGTCGGCCATTTTGAAATTTGTCATAAAATGTTATATTTAACAAACGCATTGGCATATCATTACGAAACTTAGTATGTGGCTTTGGGACCTTGATTTGACTCTACACCAAAAGTTTTGGGGCAGCGCCACCTTTTGGTCAAAAGTTATAACAACATTTACAAAAATGCTAATAACTTTTGATTACATTAAGCTATTTTAAAACAAATTGTCTCAATATGTTCCTTGGGTCATGCCGAGAACACAGATACCAAATTTGATATATTTAGCCTAAACTTCCTGTCCGCCATGTTGTTTCATTCAAAAACCTACTTTTTCGAACTCCTCCCAGACCGTTTGTCCGATTTTCACCAAAATTGAATCGTATCATCTTCAGACTGTGCTGACAAAAAGTTATGGATTTCGTGTCGATAGACAAAACCGTTTTCGTATACCGCAATTACAAATTTGAGGTAGTGATGACAAAATGACTAATGCTTAATAACACATTAATACTAACACTTTATAACTCTTTATGACAATTTGGACACAGAGCCAACTATTGGTCCAAAGTGATAAACTTTTAAATCAAAATACAGTGTCTGTATTAATGATTTTTCAGCCATTTAGCCTAAAATCTTTTAAAATGCATTTAGTTTATTACTGCCATTGGTCTTTTGCTGCCAGCCACGTCAGCATGCCATTTAATGCCCTGTTTGTGCTTGGCCCCGTCATTGCTGCTTGCAGCTATATTTATTATTATTATTCTTTTTCTTCTGCCATTGAAGTCTATGACAGCCCATAGAACCGTAAGCGGGAAAATGAAAAAAAGTTGGCACACTCATAAAGGACAGTCCAATCTTTGACCATAGCAAAATTAAAGTCTCTAACTCAATCTCTATAGCGCCACCAACTGTCCAAAGTTGCACTCACGTTTACGTAAATAACTTTTGAACCGTATGTCCTAGAAACAAAATTCTTTCGTCCACTGATTCCTTGGCTCAAGACGATTCGATTGCACCCTATGACGTCATTTTCCGTCATGAAAATTTTCCCGCCATTTTGAATTTTATGAAAAACCTACTTTTTCGAACTCCTCCTAGGCCGTTCGTCCGATGTTCACGAAAATTGAACCACATCATCTCCAGACAATGTGGACAAAACGATATATAAAGAAAGTTGACTCGCCAAACCGTTTACGAATAACTCGCAAAAGAATCCGAGGTAAAAGTCGCCAAAATGAAATTGTGGCTTTATCTCCGCAATGCATTAGCCTTTTCTGACCAAACTAGGTGTGTGTTATGTCAATCATGGTCTGAGGCTACCTGCAGAGTTTTGGCGCTCTGCCCCCTAGTGGTCAGGAGATATTAAAAAACTGACATTTTTGATTAAAACTCCTGAACGCTTTGTCTAAAAATCATGAAACTGCTGTCTTTAGATCCAGTTGGTCATGCCGAGTCCTGTGATACCAAATTTTCCCATATCGGCCATTTTTAGCGTCTGCCATTTAGATTTTTCTTATAAGATGCTATGTTTAACAAACACATGACTTTAGTGCTCTGTCAGCAATGGTTTACCCAATTGAAAGCAAACTTTGCATGTGTCAATGTCACCACACTCTCAATGTACCACATGAATTGACACTACAATTTGGTTACAGCGCTGCCTGTTGGTTGAATGTGATAAACCATTAAATCGAATTGCTAAAGACCGTATTGTTGGTTTTTCAGCCATTTAGACTTAAGTCATATTGAAATGTCTTTAGATTCTTACTGCCGTTGGTCTGATGATGCCAGCCATGTCGGCATGACATTTAATGCCCTCCTTGCGCTTGGCCCCGTGATGGCTGCTAGCAGCTATATTTATTATTATTATTATTCTTCTGCCGTAATGCGTCTCGTGCAGACCAAACCGTAAGGTCTAGAGACTTGAAACTTTGTCAGATGGTAGGTCTCAATTTGGGGAGAACGTATCAAAATATGACGCAAATCGGGCTATAGGTGGCGCTACAGCAACTACAAACGCGTACACGCTCATAACTCGTAAACCGTTTGTCGTACACTCAAGTGTCTTATATCTCTGGAATCCTTGGCTCAAGACTTAAAAAATGTATATCTCCGATTTCATTTCCGCCTATAAAAATTTTCCGCCATTTTGAATTTTCTGAAAAAAAAAATTTCCGAACTCCTCATAGGCCGTTTGTCCAAATCACGCAAAATTTCGCACGCATCATCTAGAGACTCTCATGACCAAAAGTTGTCAAAAGAATTTTAATCGGTGATTCACGCTTGCAACAAGACAATAAAACGTTCGCATAAGGCGGAGACACTTTTGCTAAAATAGTAATAGCTCTGGAACGCAAAGAGATAATCTCACCAAACTTCACATACTCATGTATAAGCTCAATTTGTGGTCACACCAAAAAAACTGCGATGATTGACCAATTGGTGGCGCTATATTGCGAAAAAAACACTCAATCACCTGTACAGGGTCACATGGTAGTCCGATTGACCTGAAACTTGTCATGCACGGTCTTTGTCCAAGGGTCCATGATGGACTATGAGGACATTGGTGTATCTCAAAAAACATGACCGTCATCGGCCAATGAACTTTGAGCATCAATTAGACAAGCTTAACGAAGGTCGATCGGAACGAAACTCGATGGGTGTGTTTGACTCATGGCCCTAGTGGTCTGTCAGAATTTTGAAGAAAATCGGACACTAGTTGGCGCTAACGAGTTTTTTGCATCTCTACTCACGTGGTGTTTCACGCATCCACAAAATATTGATATCATCTGATAGATCTCCTCATACTGAACAACTTTGCCTCAAGAACCACTGCTGTCAATCAAATTGTTTGCGAAATATTGGAGATTTTTGAAATTTCAAATTTTTCGAACTCGTCATAGGCCGTCAATCTCACTGGCTTGAAAATTCATACGCATCATCTAGGGACACTCAAGGCAAAAAGTTGTCAAAGGATTTTCGATTAGTTAAACCGTTCAGCAGATACAATTTTTCATATATTTCTGATTTGGCCTATTGTGATTAAAATGTCTATATATCTTGTCCACAAACAAGAAACTTCACAAAACTGTGCAAATGTTAAGAACCAGTCATTTTGAAGAAACGTGTGAGGTTTCATGTATTTCTGATGCTCGTACGGCTCACAATAAATTTTAAACGATCTACATTTTAAAATCTTAGAAAAGCTATAATACTAGTTTTGTCCACAAGAGAAACGTCACAGATCTGTGAACATGTTAAGAACAAGTCATTTTGAAGAAATGTGTCAGGTCTCATGTATTTCTGATGCTCATAGGGCTCACAATAAATTACAAACGATCTACATTTTAAAATCTTAGGAAAGCTGTAATACTACTTTTGTCCACAAGAGGCACCATCAGGCTAGAAAATCTTTTTATGTGGAGAACAAGTCAGATTGACATAGACTGACATAAACCGACAGAACAGTTCAGATGTTCAGTTCACAATATTAATATCATTTAATCTTCTCAGTCTGAACATCTTTGAAAGATGTCTATTCATTGTTTGCACAGAGTAGAAACTTCACAGACCTGTGCTCATTAGGAAAAAAATAGTCAGATTGACAAAAAAAGGTCATAACAGTTCAAATGATATGATGTGTAGTGTTAAACATATCCACATTGTTATCATTTGATAGATCTTCCCATAATGAAAAAAATTTGTAACATGTCTATATATCATTTACACAAACTAGAAACTTCATAAAGCTCTGTTTATGTGGAGAACAAGTCAGATTGACATAGACCGACATACACCGACATAACTGTTCATATGTTCAGTTCACAATGTCGAAATCATTTGATCTTCTCATTCTGAACATCTTTGAAAGATGTCTATACATTGTTTACACAAAGTAGAAACTTCACAGAACTGTGCACATTAGGATAACTAGTCAGATTGACCACAAACCGTCATGACAGCTCAGATGGTCTTGCGACGTTTGAACCCCGGTCATTGCTGCTTGCAGCTATATTTATTATTATTAGGGGCCAAGCACCGAAGGTGCGGAGGCACCTATTGTTTTTGTTCCGGTTCTTATTATTATTCTTCTTCCGCTTCCGCCATGGGAGTCTATGGCAGGCCATGGAACCGTATGCGGGAAAATGATGAAAGTTGGCACACTCATTAAGGACAGTCCAATCATTGACCATAACAAATTTGAAGTCTCTAACTCAATATCTCTAGCGCCACCAACTGTCCAAAGTTGAACTAACGTTTATGCTAATAACTTTTGAACCGTATGACCTAGAAACAAAATTTTCATGTCCACTGATTCCTTGGCTCAAGACGATTCGATTGCACCCTATGACGTCATTTTCCGTCATGAAATTTTCCCCGCCATTTTGAATTTTATGAAAAACCTACTTTTTCGAACTCCTCCTAGGCCGTTTTTCCGATTTCAACGAAAATTGAACCACATCATCTCCAGACCATGTGGACAAAAAGTTATCCAAAGAAAGTTGATATGTCAAACCGTTTACGAATAACTCGCGAAATAATCCGACGTAATGGTCGCAAAAATGAAATTGAGGCTTTATCTCCACAACGCATTAGTGTTTTCTGACCAAACTAGGTGTGTGTTATGTCAATCATGGTCTGAGGCTACCTGCAGAGTTTTGGCGCTGTGCCCCCTAGTGGTCAGGAGATATGAAAAAGTTAAATATTTGCTTATAACTTCTGAACGCTTTGACCAAAAATAATAAAACTGGTCTCTTTAGATTCAGTGCATCATGCCGAGTCGTGCGATACCAAATTTTCCCATATCGGCCATTTTGAGCGTCGGCCATTTTGAATATTGTCATAAATTGCTATATTTAACAAAGATATTGGCGTATCGTTACGAAACTCAATATGTGTCTTCGGCACCTAACCTTGATACGACTCTAAAAGTTTCGAGGCAGCACCCCCTTGTGGTCAAAAATTATAACCAAATTTACAAATATGCTAATAACTTTTGAGTGCGTTAACCTATGGTAAAACAAATTATCTTTATACGTTCCTTGGGTCAAACCGAGAACACAGATACCAAAATTGTCATAGTCGGCCAAACTTCTTGTCCACCATGTTGTTTTTCTTTAAAAACCTACTTTTTCGAACTCCTCCCAGACCGTTTGTCCAATTTTCACCAAAATTAAACCACATCATCTCCAGACCATCATGACAAAAAGTTATCCAAAGAAAGTTGATATGTCAAACCGTTTACGAATAACTCGCGAAAGAATCCGACGTAATGGTCGCAAAAATGAACTTGAGGCTTTATCTCCGCAACGCATTAGCATTTTCTGACCAATCTAGGTGTGTGTTATGTCAATCATGGTCTGAGGCTACCTGCAGAGTTTTGGCGCTCTGCCCCCTAGTGGTCAGGAGATATTAAAAAACTGACATTTTTGATTATAACTCCTGAACGCTTTGTCTAAAAATCATGAAACTGCTGTCTTTAGATCCAGTGGGTCATGCCGAGTCCTGTGATACCAAATATTCCCATATCGGCCATTTTGAGCGTCTGCCATTTCGATTTTTCTTATAAGATGCTATGTTTAACAAACACATGACTTTAGTGGTCTGTCAGCAATGGTTTACCCAATTGAAAGCAAACTTTGCATGTGTCAATGTCACCACACTCTCAATGTACCACATGAATTGACACTACAATTTGGTTACAGCGCTGCCTGTTGGTTGAATGTGATAAACCATTAAATTGAATTACTAAAGACCGTATTGTTGATTTTTCAGCCATTTAGACTTAAGTCATATTGAAATGTCTTTAGATTCTTACTGCCATTGGTCTGATGATGCTAGCCATGTCGGCATGACATTTAATGCCCTCCTTGCGCTTGGCCCCGTGATGGCTGCTAGCAGCTATATTTATTATTATTATTATTATTATTATTCTGTCGAACTTCCGATCGTGCAGACCAAACCGTAAGGTCTAGAGACTTGAAAGTTGGCCAGATGGTAGGTCTCAATTTGGGGGGAAGGTATCAAAACATGACGCAAATCGGCCTATAGGTGGCGCTACAGCCACTAAAAACGCGTACACGCTCATAACTCGTAAACCGTTTGTCCTACACTAAAGTGTCTTATATCCCTGGAATCCTTGGCTCAAGACTTAAAAAATGTATATCTCCGATTTCATTTCCGTCTATAAAAATTTTCCGCCATTTTGAATTTTCTGAAAAAAAATTTTTTCGAACTCCTCATAGAGCGTTTGTCCAAATCACGCGAAACTTCACACGCATCATCTAGAGACTCTCCTGACCAAAAGTTATTCAAATAATTTTGATCAGTGATTCACGCTCGCAACAGGACGTCCAAACGTCTGAATAGGGCGGAGCCTCTTTCGCTAAAATCGTAATAACTCTGAAACGCAAAGAGATAATCTCACCAAACTTCAAATACTCATGTATGAGCTAGTTTTGTGGTCACGCTAAAAAACCTGGAACGATTGACCACTTGGTGGCGCTATATTACAAAAAAACACTAAAACATCTGTACATGTGCACTCGTTATTCCGATTGACTTCAAACTTGTCATGCACGGTCTTTGTCCAATGAGCCATGATGATTTAAGAGGATATTGGCATATCTCAAAAAACATGGCCGTCATCGGCCAATGAAGTTTGAGCATCAATTAGACCAACTTAACGAACTTCAATCGGAACGAAACTCGATGAGCGTATTTGACTCATAGTCCTAGAGGTCTGTCAGAATTTTTTTTTAAATCGGCCACTAGTTGGCGCTAACGAGTTTTTTGCGTCTCTACTCACGTGTTGTTTCACACATCCTCACAATATTGATATCATCTGTTAGATCTCCTCATACTGAGCAACTTTGCTTCAAGAACCACTGCTGTAAATCAAATTGTTAGCGAAATATTGGAGATTTTAGAAAATTAAAATTTTTCGAACTAGTCATAGGCCGTCAATACGATTGGCTTGAAAATTCACACACATCATCTAGGGACACTCAAGGCAAAAAGTTATTCAAAGAATTTCGATCAGTTTAACCGTTCAGCAGATACAATTTTTCATATATTTCTGATTTGGTCTATTGTGATTAAAATGTCTATATATCTTGTGCACAAACAAAAAATGTCACAGAACTGTGAACATGTTAAGAACAAGTCATTTTGAAGAAGTGTGTCTGGTTTCATGTATTTCTGATGCTCATACGGCTCACAATAAATTATAAACTACCTATACTTTAAAATCTCAGTAAAGCTGTAATACTAGTTTTGTCCACAAGAGGCACCGTCAGGCTAGGAAATCTTTTTATTCTATTTTCAGTTAGCAGACTCTCTATTCACATCTTGTTTCACACATCCACACAATATTAATATTTGATAGATCTTCTAATATTGAGTAACCCATTAAAACTGAAAGATGATGGCTGTAATATTACTTGTCCACAAGAGGGAGCCACAGGATAAGACATCGTTTTATTCCAATTTCTGAATTTGTTTTCTTTTAATATGTGAACAATTTCTAAATTGGCTTTCACGGTACACTCGTTTATTCAATTGACTTGAAACTTGTCATGCACGGTCTTTATCCAAGGGTCCATGATGTTCTAAGAGAATATTGGCATATCTCAAAAAACATGGCCGTCATCAGCCAATGAAGTTTGAGCATCAATTAGACCAACTTAACACTTTTGCTAAAATTGTAATAACTCTGGAGTGCAAAGAGATAATCTCACCAAACTTGAAATACTCATGTAAGAGCTTATTTTGTGGTCAAACTAAAACATCTGCAACGATTGACCACTTGGTGGCGCTATATTATGAAAAAAAACTCAAAAACATCTGTACATGTGCACTCGTTAGTCCGATTAACTTCAAACTTGTCATGCACGTGGAGAACAAGTCAGATTGACATAGACTGACATAACAGTTCAGATGACATGACATGTTGTGTTAAACACATTCACACTATATTTATATCATTTGATAGATCTTCTCATACTGAACAAACTTCATAAAACTGTGATTATGTGGCGAACAGGTCAAATTGACATAAACTGACATAACAGATCATATGACGTGTTAAGCACATCAACACAATACTGAAATCATTTGATAGATCTCATTCTGAACAACTGTAATATGTCTACATATGGTTTTCAGAAAGTAAAAACTTCACAAAAAGCAGTTTATGTGGAGAACAAGTCAGAATTACATACATTGACTGACATAAGCTGACAACAGATCAGATGACGTGTGGTGTTAAATATCCACACAAAAAAATCGGTATAATTTGATAGATCTTCTTATTCTGAACATCTTTGATGTTTATACATTGTTTGCACAACCTAGAAACTTCACAGAACTGTGCACATTAGGAGAACTACTCAAATTGACAAAAAATCGTCATAACCGCTCAGATGAACTTGCGACGTTTGAACCCCGTTGATTGATGCTTGCAGCTATATTTAGGGGTTCAAACGCGTAGCGTTGAATACCTATTGTATCTGTTAGGATTTTTATTATTATTCTTCTGCCGTACTTCCGATCGTGCAGACCAAACCGTAAGGTCTAGAGACTTGAAAGTTGGCCAGATGGTAGGTCTCAATTTGGGGGGAACGTATCAAAACATGACGCAAATCGGCCTATAGGTGGCGCTACAGCCACTAAAAACGCGTACACGCTCATAACTCGTAAACCGTTTGTCCTACACTAAAGTGTCTTATATCCCTGAAATCCTTGGCTCAAGACTTAAAAAATGTATATCTCCGATTTCATTTCCGTCTATAAAAATTTTCCGCCATTTTGAATTTTCTGAAAAAAAATTTTTTCGAACTCCTCATAGAGCGTTTGTCCAAATCACGCGAAACTTCACACGCATCATCTAGAGACTCTCCTGACCAAAAGTTATTCAAATAATTTTGATCAGTGATTCACGCTCGCAACAGGACGTCCAAACGTCTGAATAGGGCGGAGCCTCTTTCGCTAAAATCGTAATAACTCTGAAACGCAAAGAGATAATCTCACCAAACTTCAAATACTCATGTATGAGCTAGTTTTGTGGTCACGCTAAAAAACCTGGAACGATTGACCACTTGGTGGCGCTATATTACAAAAAAACACTAAAACATCTGTACATGTGCACTCGTTATTCCGATTGACTTCAAACTTGTCATGCACGGTCTTTGTCCAATGAGCCATGATGATTTAAGAGGATATTGGCATATCTCAAAAAACATGGCCGTCATCGGCCAATGAAGTTTGAGCATCAATTAGACCAACTTAACGAACTTCAATCGGAACGAAACTCGATGAGCGTATTTGACTCATAGTCCTAGAGGTCTGTCAGAATTTTTTTTTAAATCGGCCACTAGTTGGCGCTAACGAGTTTTTTGCGTCTCTACTCACGTGTTGTTTCACACATCCTCACAATATTGATATCATCTGTTAGATCTCCTCATACTGAGCAGCTTTGCTTCAAGAACCACTGCTGTAAATCAAATTGTTAGCGAAATATTGGAGATTTTAGAAAATTAAAATTTTTCGAACTAGTCATAGGCCGTCAATACGATTGGCTTGAAAATTCACACACATCATCTAGGGACACTCAAGGCAAAAAGTTATTCAAAGAATTTCGATCAGTTTAACCGTTCAGCAGATACAATTTTTCATATATTTCTGATTTGGTCTATTGTGATTAAAATGTCTATATATCTTGTGCACAAACAAAAAATGTCACAGAACTGTGAACATGTTAAGAACAAGTCATTTTGAAGAAGTGTGTCTGGTTTCATGTATTTCTGATGCTCATACGGCTCACAATAAATTATAAACTACCTATACTTTAAAATCTCAGTAAAGCTGTAATACTAGTTTTGTCCACAAGAGGCACCGTCAGGCTAGGAAATCTTTTTATTCTATTTTCAGTTAGCAGACTCTCTATTCACATCTTGTTTCACACATCCACACAATATTAATATTTGATAGATCTTCTAATATTGAGTAACCCATTAAAACTGAAAGATGATGGCTGTAATATTACTTGTCCACAAGAGGGAGCCACAGGATAAGACATCGTTTTATTCCAATTTCTGAATTTGTTTTCTTTTAATATGTGAACAATTTCTAAATTGGCTTTCACGGTACACTCGTTTATTCAATTGACTTGAAACTTGTCATGCACGGTCTTTATCCAAGGGTCCATGATGTTCTAAGAGAATATTGGCATATCTCAAAAAACATGGCCGTCATCAGCCAATGAAGTTTGAGCATCAATTAGACCAACTTAACACTTTTGCTAAAATTGTAATAACTCTGGAGTGCAAAGAGATAATCTCACCAAACTTGAAATACTCATGTAAGAGCTTATTTTGTGGTCAAACTAAAACATCTGCAACGATTGACCACTTGGTGGCGCTATATTATGAAAAAAAACTCAAAAACATCTGTACATGTGCACTCGTTAGTCCGATTAACTTCAAACACCTAGAAACTTCACAGAACTGTGCACATTAGGAGAACTACTCAAATTGACAAAAAATCGTCATAACCGCTCAGATGAACTTGCGACGTTTGAACCCCGTTGATTGATGCTTGCAGCTATATTTAGGGGTTCAAACGCGAAGCGTTGAAAACCTATTGTAATTGTTAGGATTTTTATTATTATTATTATTATTATTATTATTATTATTATTCTTCTGCCGTAATGCGTCTTGTGCAGACCAAACCGTAAGGTCTAGAGACTTGAAAGTTGGTCAGATGGTAGGTCTCAATTTGGGGAGAACGTATCAAAATATGACGCAAATCGGGCAATAGGTGGCGCTACAGCGACTACAAACGCGTACACGCTCGTAACTCGTAAACCGTTTGTCGTACACTCAAGTGTCTTATATCTCTGGAATCCTTGGCTCAAGACTTAGAAAATGTATATCTCCGATTTCATTTCCGCCTATAAAAATTTTCCGCCATTTTGAATTTTCTGAAAAAAAAAAATTTCGAACTCCTCATAGGCCGTTTGTCCAAATCACGCAAAATTTCACACGCATCATCTAGAGACTCTCATGACCAAAAGTTGTCAAAGGAATTTTGATCGGTGATTCACGCTTGCAACAAGACAATAAAACGTTCGGATAAGGCGGAGACACTTTTGCTAAAATCGTAATAGCTCTGGAACGCAAAGAGATAATCTCACCAAACTTCACATAGTCATGTATAAGCTCAATTTGTGGTCACACCAAAAAAACTGCGATGATTGACCACTTGGTGGCGCTTTATTGCGAAAAAAACACTCAATCACCTGTACAGGGTCACATGTTAGTCCAATTGACCTGAGACTTGTCATGCACGGTCTTTGTCCAAGGGTCCATGATGGTCTATGAGGACATTGGTGTATCTCAAAAAACATGACCGTCATCGGCCAATGAACTTTGAGCATCAATTAGACTAGCTTAACGAAGGTCGATCGGAACGAAACTCGATGGGCGAGTTTGACTCAGGGCCCTAGTGGTCTGTCAGAATTTTGAAGAAAATCGGTCACTAGTTGGCGCTAACGAGTTTTTTGCGTCTCTACTCACGTGGTGTTTCACGCATCCACAAAATATTGATATCATCTGATAGATCTCCTCATACTGAACAACTTTGCCTCAAGAACCACTGCTGTCAATCAAATTGTTTGCGAAATATTGGAGATTTTTGAAATTTCAAATTTTTCGAACTCGTCATAGGCCGTCAATCTCACTGGCTTGAAAATTCACACGCATCATCTAGGGACACTCAAGGCAAAAAGTTGTCAAAGGATTTTTGATTAGTTAAACCATTCAGCAGATACAATTTTTCATATATTTCTGATTTGGCCTATTGTGATTAAAATGTCTATATATCTTGTCCAAAAACAAGAAACTTCACAAAACTGTGTAAATGTTAAGAACAAGTCATTTTGAAGAAACGTGTGAGGTTTCATGTATTTCTGATGCTCGTACGGCTCACAATAAATTATAAACGATCTACATTTTAAAATCTTAGAAAAGCTGTAATACTAGTTTTGTCCACAAGAGAAACGTCACAGATCTGTGAACATGTTAAGAACAAGTCATTTTGAAGAAATGTGTCAGGTCTCATGTATTTCTGATGCTCATAGGGCTCACAATAAATTACAAACGATGTACATTTTAAAATCTTAGAAAAGCTGTAATACTACTTTTGTCCACAAGAGGCACCATCAGGCTAGAAAATCTTTTTATGTGGAGAACAAGTCAGATTGACATAGACTGACATAAACCGACAGAACAGTTCAGATGTTCAGTTCACAATATTAATATCATTTAATCTTCTCAGTCTGAACATCTTTGAAAGATGTCTATTCATTGATTGCACAGAGTAGAAACTTCACAGAACTGTGCTCATTAGGAAAACTAGTCAGATTGACAAAAAAAGGTCATAACAGTTCAAATGATATGACGTGCAGTGTTAAACATATCCACATTGTTATCATTTGATAGATCTTCCCATACTGAAAAAAATTTGTAACATGTCTATATATCATTTACACAAACTAGAAACTTCATAAAGCTTTGTGTATGTGGAGAACAAGTCAGATTGACATAGACCGACATAACATAACTGTTCATATGTTCAGTTCACAATGTCAATATCATTTGATCTTCTCATTCTGAACATCTTTGAAAGATGTCTATACATTGTTTACACAAAGTAGAAACTTCACAGAACTGTGCACATTAGGAGAACTAGTCAGATTGACCACAAACCGTCTTGACAGCTCAGATGGTCTTGCGACGTTTGAACCCCGGTCATTGCTGCTTGCAGCTATATTTATTATTATTATTATTATTCTTCTGCCGTAATGCGTCTCGTGCAGACCAAACCGTAAGGTCTAGAGACTTGAAACTTTGTCAGATGGTAGGTCTCAATTTGGGGAGAACGTATCAAAATATGACGCAAATCGGGCTATAGGTGGCGCTACAGCGACTACAAACGCGTACATGTTCATAACTCGTAAACCGTTTGTCGTACACTCAAGTGTCTTATATCTCTGGAATCCTTGGCTCAAAACTTAAAAAATGTATATCTCCGATTTCATTTCCGCCTATAAAAATTTTCCGCCATTTTGATTTTTCTGAAAAAAAAATTTTTCGAACTCCTCATAGGCCGTTTGTCCAAATCACGCAAAATTTCACACACATCATCTAGAGACTCTCATGACCAAAAGTTGTCAAAGGAATTTTGATCGGTGATTCACGCTTGCAACAAGACAATAAAACGTTCGCATAAGGCGGAGACACTTTTGCTAAAATTGTAATAGCTCTGGAACGCAAAGAGATAATCTCACCAAACTTCACATAGTCATGTATAAGCTCAATTTGTGGTCACACCAAAAAAACTGCGATGATTGACCACTTGGTGGCGCTATATTGCGAAAAAAACACTCAATCACCTGTACAGGGTCACATGGTAGTCCGATTGACCTGAGACTTGTCATGCACGGTCTTTGTCCAAGGGTCCATGATGGTCTATGAGGACATTGGTGTATCTCAAAAAACATGATCGTCATCGGCCAATGAACTTTGAGCATCAATTAGACTAGCTTAACGAAGGTCGATCGGAACGAAACTCGATGGGCGTGTTTGACTCATGGCCCTAGTGGTCTGTCAGAATTTTTAAGAAAATCGGACACTAGTTGGCGCTAACAAGTTTTTTGCGTCTCTACTCACGTGGTGTTTCACGCATCCACAAAATATTGATATCATCTGATAGATCTCCTCATACTGAACAACTTTGCCTCAAGAACCACTGCTGTCAATCAAATTGTTTGCGAAATATTGGAGATTTTTGAAATTTCAGATTTTTCGAACTCGTCATAGGCCGTCAATTTCACTGGCTTGAAAATTCACACGCATCATCTAGGGACACTCAAGGCAAAAAGTTGTCAAAGGATTTTCGATTAGTTAAACCGTTCAGCAGATACAATTTTTCATATATTTCTGATTTGGCCTATTGTGATTAAAATGTCTATATATCTTGTCCAAAAACAAGAAACTTCACAAAACTGTGTAAATGTTCAGAACAAGACATTATGAAGAAACTTGTGAGGTTTCATGTATTTCTGATGCTCGTACGGCTCACAATAAATTATAAACACTCTATATTTTAAAATCTTAGAAAAGCTGTAATACTAGTTTTGTCAACAAGAGAAACGTCACAGAACTGTGAACATGTTAAGAACAAGTCATTTTGAAGAAATGTGTCAGGTCTCATGTATTTCTGATGCTCATAGGGCTCACAATAAATTATAAACCATCTTTATTTTAAAATCTTAGAAAAGTTGTAATACTACTTTTGTCCACAAGAGGCACCATCAGGCTAGAAAATCTTTTTATGTGGAGAACAAGTCAGATTGACATAGACTGACATAAACCGACAGAACAGTTCAGATGTTCAGTTCACAATATTAATATCATTTAATCTTCAGTAGAAACTTCACAGAACTGTGCTCATTAGGAAAACTAGTCAGATTGACAAAAAAAGGTCATAACAGTTCAAATGATATGACGTGTAGTGTTAAACATATCCACATTGTTATCATTTGATAGATCTTCCCATACTGAAAAATTTTTGTAACGTCTATATATCATTTAACCAAAATAGAAACTTCATAAAGCTCTGTTTATGTGGAGAACAAGTCAGATTGACTTAGACTGACATAAACCGACAGAACAGTTCATATGTTCAGTTCACAATGTCAATATCATTTAATCTTCTCATTCTGAACATCTTTGAAAGATGTCTATACATTGTTTACACAAAGTAGAAACTTCACAGAACTTTAGGAGAACTAGTCAGATTGACCACAAACCGTCTTGACAGCTCAGATGGTCTTGCGACGTTTGAACCCCGGTCATTGCTGCTTGCAGCTATATTTATTATTATTATTATTATTATCATTTAAATACAAACAATTATTTATGTATCAGCATAAACAGAGTTTATTTACAGCCTAAATGTATATATCACGTACTTCGAGTCACATTTAAAAATTATGTAAGAAGTTATCAGTTCTGTTGTTGTGATACAAATTTTATTTCTTATGTACTTATTAATCTTTAGAAGTATATGCACTTATTAATCCTTATCCTTAAATGTAGGCAAGCTTAACTGAATGTTATGTTTATGTTGTATGTTGCTAGTAAGCACAGACCCAAACTGTACCTAGTACACGAAGAATACATATTGTGTTTAGTCATTAAGCGTGAAGAGCTGATCTGAGAAAAAGCAAGGTGGGGGCTTAGAAAACTGTATACAAAGTAATGAAACTTTATGCTCTTTGCCTTCACATGCTTACAAGTTGTCTGTGTGTGTGAATTCCTTTCTTGCAAGAAATAAAGCTTTAAGATTGTTATACCTTTCGAGAATCTCACTTGTTCTTTATTGATAAACAATTAGGAAAAGAATTTCCACAACATTGTTCATAAGTGATGTTGAACAATGAGGACATAAGAGGCATTAACAAAGATCTGCTCTGTTGAAGTCAGGTGAGAAATTCAGTCATTATGTTTACACATGGTTCAGCACCTGTAACTACAGTACATACCTGTACTCATCTACACACAAGGATTTACACTTAAAGGAATCATGAAGATTTTGAAGAACGAACTATGACTCAGACTTACGCCTGACACAAAACCATTGCTCATTCCTGCTATAGTCACAGCGCTGACCTTTCAAAATGTTGCCATACAGGACTGCGTTTTCCAAAAGCTTTGTAGGCTTATTAGTTTTTATGAACTACTTGGGTTTAAGACGCTTTTGGGAAACAGCCCAGGTTTGCAATAGTACTTCTATTTACATAGACGGCATTCTAACAAATTAATCTACAAGTTCATCTCTAACAGCTCGTGAATCAGTGTATCGTGTAGATGAATTCAGGCACTGGTAATGACAGTAAGGACTCACTATGTATTGGGACACTGATGACTCTATTTCTGCCAACATTACAATTTCATAATCACTTTTTTTCACAAGCAAAACAGCAAATTTATAATGGATCTGGAGAAATCATATATATTTACCCTGTGAGCAGACGACACCTGCATCTTCACTGTGACCGCAGTCATGGGCTCCAAAACCTCTGTGAGAGCACTGTGTGAGGGATGATTCATGTCCTGAACAGCGCACGTCATCCAACCAAATTTCATAATTTCCCTGGCCAAAATAAGCCTGGAACGTTGCATTAACAGCTTGTCCACATCCCAACTGTCTGCACACCACAGTAGCATCTTCAATGCCCCAGGAATCATCACACACCGTCCCCCACTGGCCGCTATAAAGGACCTCAACTCTCCCAGAGCAGCCATCATAACCATTCACCAGCCTGATACTAAATCCATCTGAAAAATCAATTATGATACAAACATCTTGTAACATGCAACACTTGCTCATTATATTCTCATTTAATATAACTAGAGATCTGAGAGTCATTAAAAGAGTGTTACTTACCAGTTCCAGAAGTTAGAGCACTGGCTGTTGAGATGAAAAGCAGTGAGAAATTTAGAAACATTGTTGAATTAAAAACTAGATCTTTAGAACATTTTCCCTTAAAATCCAAGTCATAATAGTTTGCAAGAGTGCGATTATAAACACAACAAGGCTTTGAAAGTTAACTTTTTGTTGATGCTGTGGAGCTCAACATGAAAATATCTTGAGCTTTTATTAACCACAGGTTTGATTTCAGGCATTTAACCAAAACAATTGATCTTCCTTTTTGAAAGACATGTATATGTAGATGCTACATTTGACGTGTCCATCATCTTGGAAAAGTCAACATTTAATTTCAGATTCTGCTGTCACTTAAAGTAAAAATCAATGAGTTTTCTCCAAGTATTGCACAGCCTAGTTGTAAAACCACCAACATTTTAATTCCCATAGAAATGGGATAGCTTTTCACACGTGAGAATGTGTTGGTTTGTTTATATATGCATTAACTCAATAGTACAAGTTTTTTTTAAAAATATGGTCATTTTCAATGTACACAACTATGTTTGCAGATGCACAGTCAACCTCCTCTCAACTGTTTACAGACTGGCTTTGACTGTTCCTATTCTGTCCTTTATGCGTGTTTCTTCTATGCAACACTGACAGATAGCTAACAGGAGTCAGAAAAGGGGTCAAATGCATGAGTAAATGTGAGGCTTTTACTGTTGTTTTTCCTCTTCTTTCTCTTTTTTGTAAAACTGAAACATACAAAATTATAAAAGTCTTGTTACAAAAGTTCTCAAAATAATCACAAATGAGTTTCGAGCATTTATACCAAAATTCTAAATTCAGTTCTGCTTAGTGTATTTGTTTCTAACTAATTGCCATCACTATATAATAATTAGTTATTTTAAACTTATGAATTACAAATATATATAAACAGTATGTAGTCACAGCGCTGACCTTTCACAATGTTAACATGCAAGGCTGCGTTTTCCAAAAGCTTTGTAAGCTTATTAGTTTTTATGAACTACTTGGGTTTAAGACGCTTTTGGGAAACAGCGCAGGTTTGCAATAGTACTTCTATTTACATAGACGGCATTCGAACAAATTCATCTACAAGTTCATCTCTAACAGCTCGTGAATCAGTGTATCAGATGAATTCAGGCACTGGTGACGACAGTAAGGACTCACTATATATTGGGATACTGATGACTCTATTTCTGGCAACATGAAAATTTTTAGTTTATTGAACAGGTCATTTTCATGAAGCATCTGAGAGTTATTTAGAGTGGATAAGTTGTTGGTGAATGTATTTTCAAAATGAACCATGTCATGTTTCTGTTCAGTTAAAAAACAAGAGAAAATCTCATTAAGAATCTGAGAGATGACAGAACAAGTATAAAATAAAACTATGTAGTCTATGTCGGGACTTAGTTCATAATCTTTTAGTGGATTGTTTTGCAGAAGCCGATATGAAGAATACCACTTCACTTTTTAATATGCGATAATAATAAAAAATTTAAGAATTTAAAATTTAATTTACCCAATATCAGAATGAGAAGATGAGGTCTTGGCATTGCAGTCCTTGCGTAGATTCAAAGTGCTGATGAATTGAAGAGGTTACTTCCCATGAGAAGAGCTGATGGTGCTGAAGAAGAACTGAAATTTACTCTGTATTTTAAGAACTAATCTGTCTATCATACTGTACTCACCACAGATAGTTTTTTTAAGATTACATGAAAATAGCAGGAAATCATTTACATCTAACCTTTGAACATATTCAATGATCTGATATGCATAAAATGAAGTTATATTTTTTCATAAAGAATAGCACCTTTGGGTGTCAGAAAAGGAGGGGTTGTTAAACAGAAAGACACAGTTTTTTGGCAAGCTGAGACATGCAGTATATGGCCTACATACATACATTTACAATAATGCCACAATCTTGTACACTTAAGCGCACTTAATTACTTATCGATCTGTTTATATTTTATGCATGCATTTAGAATTACATTCATTTTGAGTATTTATTTGAATAAAAGTACATTTATGTTTCAATAGTCATAAATGTACCAAATTTAATTGTAGATTTGCAGGAAGATGCAGCTCAATACACTCTTATATATAAAGCTTCCAAAAAGTTTTTTTTTTTTTAGTACAGCAATGCCAAGGATCCAGTTTTGGTTCACTAAAGAATGTTTCAGTGATTTATTTTCTTACGGCGAAGAGCATTTTGCCAATGTAAAGGAGTTTTATGGAACCATTAATGGCAATAAAAATTGGCCTTCATTTTTAAGAGTGTACAGTAATGCACAAACAGATGAATAATGTAATGTAACATGAAAACAAGTGAAAAGGAAATGGCAGCTCAGTAAATCACCACAAAAAAAACAAAAAATACCCGATCACAAATAAAAGCCGACCATGATCAGAAACACACAAAACAGAAGTCTTTATTAAACATTGCTCTTGTCATCCAGGGACCTATCACAACAGAAACATCTTTGTGCGTTTGACTGTATAACAACTGTTAAAGCAGTACAGGTTTTGTGCTGTACGTCGTGTAGATCTCTGTTTGTCATCCTTTGAGTGAGGAAAGAGGCCCATCGCGGTCTGTGACGCAGTATGGCTCAACAGCAATGAACCTTTGGGAAACGACTGAATGCAGAATCAAATGAAACCGACAGTACTGAGCAACTGGAAGAGGCTTGTGATTTTCATTACAGGTAGAGAAGTGAACAGACTTGAGCTCTGTGCATGTCGCGTGCATAGTTGCAGTGAAACACTTCACACCCCACTCTCAGACAAACGTATCGAGGAAGTCACTTCGGCCCACCGCACTGGGCAAAGGCTCATGCGACGGGTTCAGCAGACGTGATGCAGAGGCAGAGCTGTTGTAAACTGGTACAATAATGATATGCTGATACACTGATCCGCCAGAACTGGATCACATGGAGATACGCTTTCGTTTTATTGGTCCATTTCATCCATTGTTTTTATACAAAGGGATTGTTCATCCAAAAATAAAGATTTTCATTTACTCATACTCATGTTGTCCCAAAGCTGTGTGTATTTCTTTCTTCGACAGAACTCCCAAAATAAAAGAAAGAAAGGATATTACGAAGAACAGTGTTCGTGTTTATACCATTATAGTCCAGGGATCAAAACCCATTGACTTTCACTGAAGGAAAAAAAAAAAATATATAATTTGGTACAAAATGAGGTTGAGTAAATACTTTCTCTTTTTTTTTGGTTTGGACTAATGCTTAAAAACCTAATAGTAAACAATTTAAATAAGGCAAAAGCAAATTATGTTCTTCTAGAAATGATCACACCAACACAAGAATGTTTTACTAAAATATATAATTTGAGCTGTGAATTCAGTCCTTTTTTTTTAGGCCTAATAAAGTTACATGTACACACCTCAATGATTGATAGCAATCTCATGAATCCAGATGCCTGGCAGGGATCAGTGCGTTACAGAGGCAGAGTTGTTTGTGAGCTTTACTTAAAGTGATTGTCACACAGAGGCAGTGTTGTTGTTGACAACGGTTCAATGATTGTTGCAGGAGAGCAGAGGCAGTGATGTTGTAAGTTACAGAGGAGTACGAAGCGGTGGATGCATCTCAGCACACGTGACGGATGATTAGAAACACAAACCTACCAATAAAAGGGCTTCAAAAGTTGATAAAGAAAAAAAAAGGTTCTGTGTGAAATGCTCAGTTACAACATTCTCAAAACTTGTGTGTTTAGCTAAAAATACCATCTTTTATTCCTTATCCAAGTCGTCATGTTTGGAAATCTTTTTTTATTTTATAATCTGCTAATACTGTGTAGAAGGGGGTTTCGGCGTCTTTCGACAATTACATAATGAAAAGTAAATTAAGAAACAATATTAAAAAGCTACAGGAAGGCATTTAGCGCTCCTTTAAAATAGATCTCATACACATCTTACATCACAAGCTGCTTGTTAACATACTTCATTTCATTGCCACAAACTGCCAAGTTGATCATTCTGATAAAGTCTAATATAGCTCCAGATCATATGGACAAAAAAATTGCATTTTAACCCCATCGTACTTCACATCTTGAAGTACATGCATCGTTTTCAGTGCTAGTGTGACGTGCCCTTGAGCATGACGTGAATCGTGGAGTGAGCGCAACAGTGGGTCGACCATAATCGTGTTCAACTCTTGAGAAAAGATAACAATTGTTCTGCATTCCACCTAAGACAAAATTCAAATCTCATATTTGTCAATATAGATTTCATATATTCATATATCTTTTGTACGAAAACAAAGAAACCGAACCAAAACAGCTGGAAAGTTCAAAATGTCCCTGACTTGTAATGTCCTTTAGCTTGCTTTAAGGGATTGAAGTTTATAAAATAACGTCACAGACCGAGAGAACGCATCCCTCGGATGAGAAAGAGCTTCCCTGGGAGTTCACAGTCGGTGTGATGGGAGCAGAGCCGGGAAGACAGTAAAAAGCTGCTTCTGCGCACACACACACAGGGCATTTATTCTGCTATCGTTGTGAACCACTGCCACATGAAGAGCTCATCACTGAATCACTGGTGGGTTTTAAATGACGTGTGAGTTTTGATCAGGCTCGGCCTGTGAGTAACTCAATTGGTCTTCAGCTAATGGAAGCCAACCAGATTTACTGTTCGATTCGGGTCCGGTCATCCCGGATCAAAGTCTACTGTAAATCTGGTCTCTGTTTGCCAATCTGCTGTGGCTTATTCCTGGTTTCTAACCAGTTTCATTCTGTACGGAGTCCTGTCTGGAGGTGAGAGTCAAGGGGAGTGAGCTGAAGGGCTGCTGTGTGCTGAACTGGGAGACAAACTGGGGCTGCAGCTTCCGGGTGGAGCTCCTCCTCCTCCTGCTCCTCTCGCCCCACTGCCTCCTTCCAGACCCTCGGAATTCTCCAGCATCTCCTGAATGAGTGGAGGCATGGAGCCAGGGATCTCCATTTTAAGCGTTATTACCCGTTCGGCTCCTAATTGAGAAATGAAATGTTAGATCGGCTTCTGACACTTGATCTTCAAAGAGTGACAGTGAATCTAACCTTTAGCACTGATGCTCCTGAGGTCTGTGATCTTCATCAGCATCTTGGGGAACATGTGTGGTTTATGAGGTCTCCTCTTTCTCACGTAGATCTTTAGGGCCTCCAGCAGCGGCTCCTGAAGCACATCTACCTTATCTGACTGCTCCAAATCCTGCCGATCTGAAAACATCAGTTTTACATCAGCCAACCAAGAATCACACGAGAAGAAAATGTTTTTCTAGACACTAATAGCAAAAAATTTTACGCACAAAATGAGATGGCACAGAAAAACTATTTCATAAGTTTTAGAGTTTTAGAGACTTGAAATTATAATTCAAACAGTAATGTCTACATTTTTATTAAATAATTACAGCTGCCAACTTAAAAATGGCAGATTTATCTTAAAATGATAAATAAAAAGCTAGAATATAATCTGATACTAAATAACAACAACAACAAAAAACCCGATATTGCCTGACGACATTTATGAGGACAGTAAATATTTTAATACATGAATTGCAAATAAATCTATACAAACTGGAAAATTTAAACCAAAATCTAAAAAGTAAATAAAAGTAGAGTTAATATATCAAATATTAAAAAGAACTGAATGAACAAACAAACAAACAATAGTTATGGGGCAATATACTGTGCATCCCTAGCAATAAGTTCCTCTTATTTACTGTGGCTTCAATTTTTGGGCTTTACACTTTGTATACAAACACCACAGATTGGCTCAAATACAAAAACTAAATAAAAATATAGTTAATAAATAAAATTCAATGTTGTGATTACTGACCGCAAGGAAAAGTCATGAAAGACAACGCTCACAAACCAAAACATGATCAAAACTGTCTCCAATCAGGTTGTAATAGTTGCAGTACCTCCACACAACAGACAGATGGCGCTGAGAAGCCCAGTTTCAGCATCATCCATCTCCAGAGGCAGGAGCTGGTTGGCGAAAGCGAATACCAGATCTGTGAGTGGACCGAAGCCGGCGTTGTGCATCTGTGTGCGGTTCAGTGTCAGACCATCTGAAAACGTCATGGTGTCTTGATCCGGTGTGTAGCGCGTACATATTCGCAGAATCTGTGTACGCAAATTAAGACCCACAAATGAGACACGACAGCAAAAATGTGTATAACTTTTCATGGACTTAAGGCGTGTGAGATTTGAACACAAGAACACATGTGTGAGTGCTTGTTTTCTCACCAGGATGTCAAGACAGGCGGCCTTTAAAAGAGTGATCTGATCTGCGATAGTGAGCGTGGTGAAGCCGGGCAGCTGCTTGGCGAACTCCACTGTTTTAATGATGCATTTGGTAGAAAGTTCGCTGAACTTGTCCCACAGGTCAACGTCCAGAGAGACCCTGTGGTCGGCACTATTGTTCTGTTCATGAACAAGACAGACCATGTTTGCTTGGTTCAATTACTGAGATCGTGATTCATTTCCCCACAACTCCCTCCAGTTCAGGACGTAACCATCAAGAGCTGCTCTGCCTCACACTTACCGTGGTGTATTTGCCCAGCTGACAGAGGGAGGGGAAGGTTTCCTGATGAGCCTTCCTCACCCGGTCGATCATCTGCTCTGTATCAGGACTTAACACGTAACTCTCTGAACACTCCAGCTTCTTCTCATCCTTCTTCCTCTTATTCCGGTCGTTTCGAACTGCTGCATAGACAAACGATAACAGTCATCAAACCACCACTCATATATGCTATACACCAAAATTGGCAGTAAGTATGGCAACATCTACCACAAGATGGCAGTAAAACCCTGTCTGATAAAAACTGCTCATCATGCACATGGTAGTTAAACCTCTTTCAGAACCACATTCTTCTTGAGATTCAATCATTTTGGCAGCTAATTTACTTCAAAACAACAATGAATAAAAGAGGAGGAGATGGATTGAGTGGGAGACCAAGAGGACATATGGAGATATAAATATATAGGAATGAAACAGGGATATAGCAATGCATTCCTTGCAGTTTATCCAGAGAAAGAGAGAGCTTTGATGTGACAGTTCAAAAAGAGCTTTAGGTAAGAGTCTCAATTGCTAAACAAGCAGAAAAAGGGGGGAAATTCATAGGATATTATTCTCTGAGCTCTTCCAACCTTTTTCTATTTCACTGAAAACATATATACAGTGATATATCCGTCTTAAAAATACTGAGTAAATGGCACAATATAAAAAAGAAAATACACACTAAATGCGTAAAGGCATTATACACACAACAGTATTAACAAATTTAACGGGGAGGCGGGGGGAGGTGGGGGAGAGGACATTGTAGACGAATAGTGACAGTAAACATTTATAATGTTACAAAATATTCCATAAAAATACCGTATTTATTCGAGTATATCGCGCACACGTGTCTAACGCGCACCCCTAATTTTCGATTAAAAATCGGTATAAAATTTTGTTTCACACCAAGCATTGTAATTGACAAAAAACGTTGTTGAACACGTGCAGCCATGATAAAAAACATTTATTTATTGTATAACATATACTTATATAACATATTTATTGACAACATAAACTAATGAACACAATACCGAAAGGGAATTACCGGTAAAAATATTTATTTAAAATCCTTCGACGTCAGATTCCTCATCAGAGACACTAAAGCTGCTCCCATTCTTCTGGAGTTAATTTTTCATCCGTGTCCGTCCATTTTATTGCTGATGCCCGTCTTCACAAAAAACACAAAATGCCTGTCTTCTCCGTAACGTGTGGGTGAGGAAATGAAGCGGCGAGGGGACGTTTTTTTTTCCTTCGCCCTCACGTACAGTGAGAGGCTGCAGCCTGTGTTACGGGATGTAATGTATCATGCAATCGATTGCTTTGGGCTATGTTGCGGTTGTTGCCGCGGTTTATGTTTGAATACAGTTGCTGAATTGCACTCACGAGTCTGCCTTTTATTTTATGCATATGTTGCTACTTAAACAGCCTGTAAAATGCGCAGCGCAAACTCACAATTCGCTGGCGCCCTCAAAGGACCGGCCATCAAAACAAACCCCACACCACCCCAGCCCAGCCCTCGTGCATAACGCGCATCCCTAACTTTAATTTATTTTTTTGGTAGAAAATTTTGCGCGTTATACTCGAATAAATACGGTATTAACATCGATGATGATGATGATGATTAAAAACTAGAAGTTAAGTTTATAAGCAAACATTGATGTTGGCTTGAGAAATCCTGAATCATGAACTGTTATATTGTCTATGGGTCGTAACATTTCTTACAGATTTCTGTTCGTTCTAAATCAGGTCCATTAGCACAGTAAGGGTACATTTACTTGAATGTATTAAATGAGAATGGCTGCATGTGTCAGTTGTGAAGCTGTGGGCTACATAAATCTATGCTAAAACTACTGAGTTTCTAAGCCACTTTAGTGATGAATCACAGGACAGCATTGACAATGAGTTTCTGCGTGCAACCTTCACGTGATGTGCAAGCTACTGTCTGCATGCGTCTCTGAGTGCCAAAAAATATAAGTACATTAGATCAATATAATGACACATCAGTTGAAATGTTCAAACCGGAAAGCCTTAAAATATACGAAATTGACAAGCGAAAGTGATCTTGCTTCGGGTTTGCTCATTGTCTGTATGCGTGTACCGATTAACTTATCTGTACAATAAACTGTGCAAAACATGCAATTACTGTAGCAATACAGAGCATCCAGATGGCATAAACAAAGATATCAGTTGCTGAATCTTTCAGTGTGCCTGTGATTTGCACTTGATGTGCGAGTTCCTGTCTGTATGTGTTACTGTATGCTCTAGGAGATGGTCAGAAAATTTAGTCCCAGAAGAAATAATAATGTTTAAATTGCATTACAATATGTAGGTTCTCAAACTCTAACATAAAAATGTGTTCTTGAACACCAAAGCAGTATATTAGAAGGATTTCTGTGACAGTGAAGACTAGTAATGATGCTGAAAATTCACAAAAATAAAATGACAATTTGTTTGAAATTGTAATACTATTCCACAATATTACTGTATTTTTGATCAAATAAAGTGTAATTTATGCAGATGGATGCTCAAACAATCTTTTGATTGCATTTCTGTTTTTATATTTTGCAGGGAGAAAAACCTCCAAGTGGTTTACTTTGTTTCTGCACATTAAACTGGATAAGAAAATGACATTGAAGAACCGCAAACTTCGCTGTTAAAAAATAACGTAAGATCGTGCATGTAAATGCACTCATTGTGTTTCATCTCACACACACACACACACACACACATACACACACAGAGATGTGCAGCGTGCAGAGATGAGAAATGAATGTTGGTAGTTGTTAATAACTGTGACAAACGACCTCTGCTTTCAATAAAATCCAACCTAATCTAATCACATCACATGACAAATATCAGGCTGCTTTAAAAAGCTTTAAACAGGCTCTCCCTCCTCGCCTGCATTCCTCCCTCCTTCCTTTCTTCCCACTCTTAGTCTCTTGGTTTTCCTGGAACCTCACAATCTCTCTATTTTCTTGTAGTCGGAGCCTCAATCACTCCTTTATCTCATGTTTTCTTGCTGTTTTTGGTTAGGACTCCTTCCTTTGTCTAAAGATAACTCAGTGGCTCTTCTCCCTCCTCCACACGCACACACTGGGGGAGCGAGAGAGCGAGCGAGAGGGGTGGTAAAGGATGACTCTCACTCACTTCTCCCCACAGCCACACATTCATTTCTCCAGAGGGAGCTGGGTGCCAGCGTGGGCTCAGAAAACACAATCTAATGGAGCCATTAAAGAACTATTAACGCAGGGAGGTAATCTTTCACGACACGACATGTGCGAAGAGACGAAACCTGCTTGCAAACAACTTTATGATGACAAGAGCGCACCATCATATCCGGGCGGAGAAAATGAAATATGTAAAATAACAAATCTAGGGCAGAGATTTCATTCTGCTCTGACAGAAACAGCAAACTACAGTTCAGAACAGCACAGAAAGAGTGAACGTTCTTTCATGCTAGTGACAGAACAACAAACATACAAATCCATATGGATGCTTAAAAAGGTAAAGCAACTGAATCCAACAAAAGGGAAAATTCTAAGTTCTACAGTGACAGATATCAGAAATATAATGTGCTACTGTATGACCATTAAATTTCACTTCAGCTGATATTAGCTTTGATGCATTAATAGCTACTATTCATCATCATATTTATTTATTGTCTTAGCACAAATACACAAGGACGTCTAACAAAACAACAAACGTATTTATACGAGTGTACACAAGTCTGTCACAAAAACATACTTTAAGCATCACTATGAAATATGACAAAAAAATCCAAAATCACAAATGTCAGCAGGATCAGGATGTCTGACAAGAGGACTTATAAATAATATTGTGCGCAAAAAGAATTCTGTAGTTAAAGGTCCTGTAGTTCAGTACAAAACAATATAAAACGTGGCATTTTAAAATGGTATACTTCAAAAGAAATGTTTGATATTTTTATACATTTTAAAATAGAATTATTTGTGCTGGCAAAGCTGAATTTTCAGCATCACTGTTTCACAAGACCTTTAGAAATTTGCTGCTCGAGAAACATTTATCATCAATGTTTAAACTAGTTGTATTGCTTAATACTTAAATTGTCTTTTTTTTTTTTTTTACTCATCAATGGTTAAAAAAAGAGAAATATTTACTGACCCCAAATTTTTGAATGGTTTATTGAATATAATTCACCATACATTAGATCCCACAGTCCCTTGAAAGTATCAGGCACAAGGGTAATGTATTGTACGCATCATAATAAACTAAAGTAAAAGGCGTTCGAGGAAGAAGTGGTCCATGGAAATGTTCATCTAACAGTTCTGTAATGATCGGAGTGTAAACATTTTTCATATACAGTTTAAATGGGTCTTTACATTTGAAAACAATAAGGGGGTCTCTCACAAATGAACCATCATGGGAACAATCAGATGATTCCATGATTAATACTTTTTTAGTATATGTATTATAGTGACAATGACACTTACATTCTTTAGACATGCCCACTTCCAGGCACTTCTGCAGTCGGCAGTACTGGCAACGGTTTCGCGTGACCTTATTGATGATACAGCTCTTCTCTCTGTGGCAGGTGTATACCATGTTCTTCTGAATGCTCCTTCGGAAAAAGCCCTGAGGAGATAAGCAAGCATGGAGGTTTACATATGACACGCACAAGAAAATTAACCAACCCCCAGAACCTCAGAAAGACTGAGGCAGAACAGTTATATAAAGTCACTAATGAGTCACCAGATATTCATATATTCACATTGTCGCTATACACAAACAACCGTGGCATAGATATAGCTCACTCTCTCTCACACACACATTATTTCTTGGCAGAATGGCTGGCTGAGCTTGCTTTAGA
The DNA here is from genome assembly GCA_037043235.1 of Rhodeus uyekii. Lineage (NCBI taxonomy): Eukaryota > Metazoa > Chordata > Actinopteri > Cypriniformes > Acheilognathidae > Rhodeus > Rhodeus uyekii. The sequence continues at coordinate 1,029,463 of JAWRVZ010000068.1, forward strand.
TTCAGCAGTGTTATGGCTGCTGGGTATTATCTCCCAGTTCAAGTGCCCAGAGGTTCCCATTGGCTGATACCCAGCAGGGCTTAACCCACATAGACTCGAGTGAAGGGATGTAAATCAGAGATTCACAGTATTCTTCTGATCTTAATTACTGCTTGGTCAGACTCTCGAGGGCAGAAAGTCAGACTGAGGTCATGAATGTACACAGCTAAAGCAGGAAAGACGCAGCTGAAGCCACATACGAGAGAGCAGATGTCAAACAGTGACTGCGTAGGCTTGTGCAAGGGATTTCAGCTGCTGTGCTGCAGCCACGGCTCTCTGGCAGAGGATTAAACACTGAAAGCTTCACTCGTGACTGCCGCTGGGCACGTGGGTATCAGCGGCTCTCTGTGCAGGATTCACTGACTGGGCCGAGCAACAACACAGTGTGCGAGTTTAATGCTTCAGTGGGGCTGCATAAGAGAAATAACATACAGTCACCGCATCATACTGCAGATTTATACCTGATAAACAGGGTGAAAACATTTTATAACCATTTCTGATCGAAAATATGATTGGATAAGCCACTTTCACATGTTAATAGGGGTACATGATCCTAAAATTACAGCTGATACTAATGAACTGCTTATTTCAATCTCCATACAACGGCTGATAAATGGACACTTAAACCATTACCGGTAACCAAAAAAATAATTCTTTATACTCTTTATGAAGTACAGTAAGCAATAAATGCTACAAGTAAACTATACTACTGTTTAATGATAAATAAAATTTTTGTCCAAGTAAAAAAAACAACAACAACGTGTGTGTGTGTGTGTGTGTGTGTGTGTGTGCGTGCGTGCGTGTGCGTGTGCATATATTATATACATACAAACTTCAGTTAAATGTTTAATCTTTAGACGTTTGGCATACTGTGCATTGCTAAATGTCAATGCTATTTCAAGAAAATAAATTATATATATATTTTTTTTTTCCTTAAAATAGCATAGCATGCACTGCAATGCACAGTATGCCAAACGTCTAAAGATTAAACATTTAACTGAAGTTAGTTTAAATTATTCTCTAAAACAGCGTTTTTCAACCTTTTTTTGAGCCAAGGTAAATTTTTTCATTAAAGGCACACCGCCAACCCAAAATGTAGACCTACCTAAACTCTGTAGTCTATATTAACAATATACAGAAATTCTTGAAGTGAATGTGAATCAAATAAACAATGAAAAAAAGTATTTTATGATTAATTAGTTTTAAAAAAAAAAGTTTTTTAGACCAATTAGGTGAAATTGAATAATTTTCCGCAGCACACCTGACGATCTTTCACGGCACACTGGTTGAAAAACACTCTAAAGACAAAAAGGGAAAATGAGAGAATATATTTGCTGATAACCTATACATTGTGAGGTTTATTAAGTTTATTCATAACGGTTGAACTTATTTTCCAAGTATGTATTCTATATGCTACCATGTACAAAGCAACAGTAAAAACATCATCCTCCCTCTATGGTTTAAAAAACAATAATCCCCAAGGCTTTTAGCGTTCAAAAGCCTTCAACATATCAGTCAGGGCACACAGGGAAGCTTTTAGTGTGTGTGTGTGTGTGTGTTTTTGACAGGTCTGTCTGTCCAGTGTCTGGCATCTAAAAAAAAAAAAAAAAAAATCCCACTCATGTCATTTTGGCAAAAGTGTGTGTCCAAGGACATGTCCCGCATGCTGAAAGGACATGTCCCTCTCACACTCGGTCTCGGCTATGAAAAAGTAATAAAGGAAAAGGTGAGCATGGCAGATGTGTGACAGAACGTGTGCCCGAGTGAACAAGCTGAAATGGTTTTCTAATGCGCTGCCCAGAGGCCTGAACTCCCTACAGAAGAGCTCATTCATTGGCCATGTTTTATTCATGCCAGCTCTCATCTTCTGAAGGTCATCGTTGGAGGTCATTGTGGTACAAGCAGATGAAACGCTTCAATCTGAACCACTATCAACAGGTCAGACACTGTATAAAGTGTTACGCTGCTTCATGCACCTTTTCTTTCACGGTGAAACGTCATTTAAATTTCGCTGTACAATAAAATGGACCACTCACATAAACACAAAAGAAACTTCTCGCAGTTCTAGCAACTAAAATGACCTTGCTTTATTAAAAATGCAGCAAAATTCGACAATTGAGCCAAAAAGAGAGCATTAGCGCTACTTTCTTAGATCAATAACAGCCAAATGTTTCATGAATCCTGGCTGACAGAACCCTTTGCACAGCCGACTGCAGTCTCACCTGGAGCTGATTTGTTGATAACAAACCCATGACAAAAGTCACACCGGTCCACAATCAAAAGGCCTCTTTTCCTCATCCTGCTTCACTCGCTCTGCTCTGTGCCGCTGTTGGTCTGGCCTGAAAGCCACAGGAATGAAGCTCAATATCATCACAAGGTGTGAAGAATGCTCTGGCAACAGAGGGGCAGCTGGGTAATTCCACTGGATTAGGGGCTGCACCAGTGGACCATTGAAAGGAAGGCAAGGGAACGAAGATACAGATTGAAGCAAATTTAATACGTTTTAAAGTCGTTTATGTGTGTTATGGCAAAGCTAAGCTTTCAGCAGCCTGTAATTACTGTAGTTTAGATCAACTAAACAGCCTTGGTAAGCATAAAAGATTACTTAAATTTTTTTTTTTTTTTTTATCTTTGTAAACGGTAAATGTTTAAAGCATTTAAATGCATTAAACACTGCTTTTACTTCTACAATGTAGTCATTCAGGAATTCAATTCAATGAATAAGAACAGTGAGTGTTTTACTATTGACAAAATGATTGGAATTGGTTGATGATTGATACAAGCAAGCATTGTTACTATGACCGAGTACAAGCAGACATGGATGAGATAGAGGACATAATGGATGCAAGGCTGATCTGTGATCTAATCTCTCTCTAGGCATCATCTGACCTCTGTGAACCCTGGATTGACCCAGTCCTGACCTGCCGGGCAGATTCTGTGAGCAGAACGTGGCAGAGGAGGTCAGGAAAGAAACGGTTTTGAGGTCTACTGTGGCTCCCCTTGGCAGGAATCCTAAGCCTCTTTAGTGTCTCCACTAATCCTGGACATGAGTATAAACCCCCAGGCACACTGAAACAACGGAGGAGCAGCCATGTATTTGTATGAAGCGTGCATTTCATTTCCAATGGAGTGAAGAGACCATGAGATCAATATAAGGCCATCTGTCTGTTTGATGTGACTAAGCAGTCGTGTGTATGATGGCTATTTGTGCTTCACAGCCACGAAGATTTAAACTGAGACAGACAAGCATTTGTTATCTTGACTTGACGCTTGTCTCAAATAATAAACTATCCCAAAAATTAAAGCAGAAAATGCAAGCATCTTTACACATAAAAAAAGAAGAGGAAAAAAAAAAAGTGTATTGCACGCATTTTTTAAAACCCTGCAAACTCTCTAAGCTCAGTGTGAGACTGGTTTAAATGAGTACGAATGGTTTTATCGCTCATAACTTCTGGAGTTTTGTGCAAACACAACACAGATTAAACTTCCTAGTGTGCAAGTACCTGTGTTTGCACATACTAGCGAATGGAGTGTGTGTGTTATATATATATATATTTATTTATTTTGAAAGGCTGTATATCCAGCTATACGCATAAGCTAATACGTATAAGCATAAATTGCTTCAAAACTGAAATGTACTTTAGCTTCAACTAGCATGCTAAGCATCAGGCAGCTATCCAATGTTTTGAGTTTTTTCTGTGCTCCAAGGTTGATCATTCTTGCGCACAGCGACTGACACTTCAAGTGGATAGTTACAGCATTACATCTAACACTAGTTGTTAATATTCCCTATGGACAGCTTTGCCTACAAACCAGTATGATGAATCAGGCAGATGAAACTAGACAAAATATTTTGAATGCTACCTATAATCTGATTTCTGACTTATGATGCAGCCAAACATGAGTACTACAATGAGTAGCCAATCATAACCAAACAGTGTTTGTTGGCCAGATGAGAACTGGCCCCCCAACTGAGTCTGGTTTCTCCCAAAGTTTTTTTCTCCATTTTGGTCATCTGACTTTGGGTTCCTTGCCTCAGTCACCTCTGGCTTGTTTAGTTAGAGACACTTTATATTCAGCAATATTACTGATATGACTGCACTGACACTACTGTGTGAGAACTGAACTGAGCTGAACAATGACATCCCTGTTCTATGAAGAACTTCTTTATAGCTTATTTGAACAAATTTCTTAATATCTAAATATTTTTTATCTTTTAGCTAAGATTTACGTTACATAGTTATTGAACCAAAATGCATCAACACTGAACCAAGTCCAGCTGAATTATGATTGCTGTAAAGCAGCTATAAAAAGAAAATAGTAAACTGTTGAAATCTGTTTGAATCCATTGTTACTTTCCTGTCATTACTGTAAAGCGGTTAAAAACGTAAGAAAATCTGTATTGTATAAAGCGCTATATAAAAGGGTATCTTGACTAGTTCATTTAATCCATTTCTCTTGACGTTTTTTATTGTGGCCTATATGCAGCACTCTAACTTAACACAGAATTTGGTTGTTGAAACATTCAAAATCATTCTTGATGCATTTCAATCAAAGTCGAATCAGATTGTGCATGAAGATTGTGGTTCAAACAAGTAATTCATAAGTTAATTTCAAATGGAATTCCACCATTGACAGCAACTGAATCTTAAGAGAAATGCAAAAGAAAAAGAAGGTCTCATACACTTCTGACTTAAGGACAGAGCTCAAATGCTGACTCCTCTCTTTGTTCATCTCAAAACAGACAAGGCTGTAGGGGCGAGAGGAGGAGAGGGGTGGGTGCTTTTTGAAGGAAGAGACGAGTGCCGATATGTCCTCCTAACTTTCAACAGCAGAAAGAAAGGGAGAAGATAACTTCATTAAATTTGCATGTGCCATGTTTATTTCTCACAAGCACACGCAGCTCTCCACCCACGCTTCCTTGCGGCTGCACGGAGATAAGGGAGACCATCATAGTTGTGTTTCTCAAAGGGAGACACTGTGTAGATCGTACAATGTATACATGATTAGTTTTCAACTAGTGCATGAACAATTAAATGGTATAAAATATATCTAGATCATGCATATATTCGATATGGTAGTCCGGTACCAATATACTGTGCATTCCAACATTAATGACTCAAGAGTATTTGGATGATGTCTGAACGTCTTTGTATTATAAAACAAAATAGCAAAAACAAGTGTCACATAAATAATCAAAAAGAAAACCAAGTAAAACATCTCTCAAATGAGAAACCAACAGACTACGTACACCTGACTTGACCCAATAGCCATTAGTTTGTGCTCTTTGTTAGCAGATACCACTTCGTTATCTTACACAGAAAAATGTGACTCAAGTGTCCAAAAATGTTTTGGAGCCACAGCTCAGTCCTCCAGCAAACAAAGATGCAATGGATTCTTACCTTGCACCCTTCACATGCGCTGACTCCATAGTGGTAGCCAGAGGACTTGTCCTGGCAGACGAAACAGGGCTTATAGACCCGTGGGGGAGGCGGTGGAGAGGGTGGGCTGGGTACGATCTCCTCCGAGCTTGTGCTCTGGGTCTCCACAGCTACAAGGGAACAGAGACAGCATTTAGTTTGACTCAATGTGCCATCACTTTCTCACACAGGTTATTAGGCTCATTTGAGAAAACAGTTTTTTCTTTTAACAACAGTCTGCAGAGACCGTCAACCTTCAAAAGCTCCCTCCGCTCCCCTGGAAGGCTCAGTAAGGGAACGCGCACTCATCCCAATGGGGAACTAAGGTCATACTTGTCAAGAGGACGTGTCCATTCCTGGTGCGAGCAGACAGATAGGCTGGTGCCACGCTCTCCTTAAACACTCACTCTTGCTTTCTTCCTGGTTTCAGCTGCTACCGACCGGGACGAGTGCCAACCTTAATTAATAAAGTCATGACAGCCAGCCAGGGTGTGGAGGGAGAAACCGCACGCTGTGCTTGAGTGGAGGGGGCGACCGAGCCACACTTTACTGTCACAGGGCTGCCATGACTGAGAGCTCATGAAACAACAATGCAAATTAAATAGCAGACCACAAAGGGAACCCAGGACAGGGGTACGTTCTGCCCTCTCCACACGTCAAGGGCACAAAAAGACAAGGACGCTGTATTTTGAATAGCTGAAATTCTCCACTTTGCTGATGTTACCACTCTAACAATATGCCCACATCGAATCTGCATGGTGGTGATAACAGCACCGGTATATTTTCAAACCGTAAATATACATAGACTTTTACTCCCTCATGTTTCTCTAACCTGTCATTCTTCACTACCTCACAAATGGCATACCGTGGAGGAAAATAAGCGATGAAGTGATACTGCTAGTGAAGAAAAGCACGCTACTATGTGGGTGCAGTCGGGGTCTGTCAGTAATCTGAGTTACACAAAGATTCAGGTATTGTTTCAATAACCCCTAACGGACGTTGAAAAGGGCAAAATTGCAACACTAATTCTCCTTCAAAATTCCAATACTTTAACTTACATGATCATTTTCCACTCTCTGACCCTATGAATGAATTTGCTACTGTACATATAAGATTTCTATATGATGTCTGTTATGACTGACTTAAACCTTACATTTACATTTATGCATTTGTCAGACGCTTTTATCCAAAGCGAAAAAAAGTTAACTGTCAACATTTAACATTGTCAACACTAGCAAATGCAGCATTTTTTTAAATATTTTTTTTAAAGTTATGTTATGCTCACCAAGGCTACATTTAATTAAAACTACAGTAAAAACAGTAATAATAGTTTTAAAATGGTATTCTCTTGATAAAGACATTTTAAGATACTTTGTGATTTGCTTTACATTAAGGAAGTTAAATCCATTTAAACTTTCAACAGAATCAGCATCTGCGCTGAGACAGACTGTCGACCTACAGCACAGCCCAAACCCTCAAAAATGCAAACACGGAGACAACCACACAAACACCTGAATGATGAGACAATTTGTTTGTTAACTCTGAGAAAACTGGTGACATTAATTAAACAGCAAGTTAAGTAGACATTGCACATCTGTGTGTATTACGAGTGATTTAGGAGAAAATGAGGCCTCACTTCCATCACACTACACATGCCCTGTTGCTGAGCCAGTGGGCAACCGTCTACGTCTATTTCCTGTATTCAGAAAAAGCACAGTCAAAGCTAAAAATACCCAACCTGGCACCTTCAAGTCAGACGAGGATGTTGAGTTCTTATCTCCTTCCACACACATGCAGCAAACGTCCCCACAAACACACGATCAAGCGCGAACACAACCGACTTCAATGCAATGCTAAGAGAGTTGCTAAAAAGTTTTGTTTAGCAAATGTGGAAAGAATACAAAAAGAAAAACAGAGTGCCATGAAGGGACAGTTTATGGAGAATACACAGTTTTCCCAAATATACAGACCTTCTGACCAATGCATTTATGACATTTCCAGTTAATCACAAGATCAAAATCATATTACAGGAATAACATGCACAAAGACCCATCTCTTGCCTATAAGAATTGAGCTAATGCTGATAATTTAAAAAAAAGGCCAATCATCTACCAATATACTGGACGACCAAATAGGAACTTTAGAAATAAACTAATTTGGGAGAAAAAAAAAGTACTGTAAACAAATTTTTTTTATTTATATTTCTCTGTATCTAGGAGTTAAAACCAGAAATCTTGAGCAGCAGGTCTAAGTAAATCTGTATTTTATATATATATATATATAATAAAAAAGGAGGAGAGAAGGAAAAAAGGAAATTTAGTACTCAGTGAGAAACATTCACATATGTTACTTCGGGTTAAATTTGCACAGAGCGAACAGGAAGTGAGACAAAAAAAAAAAAAGACTACCGGCTGGCATCACACATCCTGCCCTCATGAACATGAGCGTCAAGAAGGTTAGACTGTTAGTAGATGTCAAAAAATTAATTTCTCTTCCACAATTATTCTCACCATTGCACTTATTCCCATTCACCAAATCTCTCACTTGTTCCCTAAAGGGCCGTCTGACCTCTTTCTGCTGCACAGCTCTGATATGAGTGGCACATTTTCCATAACAGGGACAGAGCTCAGCCCAGATCCAGGACAACGTCATGGGAACTGCTCTTCTGACAGCAGACACTCCAGCGGTGGGCAAAAATTATGCCTTCATCTTCTCTTGCCCACACCACAATTTCTCAAACTCCCTTTAAACTTGATCTGATCAATAATAAATAGTGCAAATTAAAAATTAATCAGCTGAACTGAAAGAAATCCCTTGCTCTAATCTAAGTGAAAGTTTGAGTGTTGGAAGCTGCTTTCCTGAACCCGAATAACCCTGAATAACCGCAGAACCGACTGCACAAGAAGCTTCCTGTGAAGCTGTGATCAGGTGGCACGCTCTAATTACGCACTCTGTTGCTTCTCTGAGGAGACGTGTCTTAGTCATGGCTGTCGAGTTGGCCTGTAGCTCTAGTGAACAACCTTGCGCTGAAATCAGGTTTAATTATGCCCAGAGGTTTGACACAGGATAACCTTACATTAAACACTGTAAGGATTTAGAAAACGGGTTGGCTTCATCATCTGTCTAAGACGCCCCTTGTGCACATGGAAAACATCAATTATCAAGGTGTTCTTTAGCTCTTTGACATCCCCATGTACTTCCATGGTTAAATCACACATTAAAACTGCCAACACGTAGGCTCCGTTCCAAAACCTTGCATGCTGGCAACCTAGATAGCAATTTAAAATTAAAATCATCAAAAAGTATGCAGTTTTTTTAATATACTTTGTTTTAGGCACAATTTAAGGCAGCACTATATGCATTCTTCATAAAAGAGGCAATCCCAGAATGCATGTATGCAACAACCGTATTTTCCGCACTATAAGGCACAGTCTCAATTACGGGGTCTATCTCTGCACTTAACCCACACATAAGGCGCACCGTATTATAAGACGCAGGCGAAAACATACGGTCTACAAAAAAAAAGGGAACGGAAGCAAAATAGAGTTTAGTTGAACTTTATTCTACTATTTAACAATACACTCACTTATATTTTAATCAATCCATCTAAATCCATCAAAGTCATCATCTTCTATGTCTGAATTGAACAGCTGGGCAATTTCACCATCAAACGTGCAGGTGATCTGACTCCCCCTCGCGTGCATTCATTAATATCCGCTTCCTTGATCACATTTGCTTATCGATCAATATTTTTTTCCACACCCAGAACGTGCAAACACCCACCCATTTTCCACACATAATTCATGCACAAGTATAAGGTGGAGAGTAATATATTTTTTTCTGACCTTCATGCAGCAGGAAAATCATTTTTCTTATCCTGACGAAGCTCAGGCAGTTTACAGTTTCAATGTGTATAACAGAATTCAGATGGACTGTGTCATTTTCTATGTATTAATTTAAGTGTACTCAAAACTTCTGTGCACGTTCTGGGTGATTGCTGTGTGAAAAAAATATCGATAAGCAAATGTGCTCAAGGAAGCCCGTATTATTAAATGCACGCGACGGGGAGTCAGATTTTGGTACAACACCCGTTTCCCTCTCAGCAGCAGCAGTAAACCTACCGGAGGCATGGCGGAGGTACGCAGAGGTACTGTACGTATTATGTAATGTTCTCTGATTGGTTTAAGCGCTGTCAGCGTACACTGTACGTATTACGTCCCTGTGTTAGTGGGAAATGATCTGACAGTCAATCAAGCGGAGCGCTTCCCAAAGTCGCACAACAGCATTTTTACAGATTTTGGAACGGTAAAAAGCTCCAAAACGAGTCCGCACACAAGGCACACCAGATTATTAGGCGTATGGCCGATTTTGAGAAAATGTACGGCTCTTAGGTGCGCCTTATAGTGCGGAAAATACGGTATGTAGGCAGCTCTCTTTATCAGTTTCTTAAAACCCAATTGGGCAAAAATATCAAAATCACCAAGGACCTAATTTGTTTAAAGAAGAAGAGAGAAGACGACAGAATTATATCATTAAGCACAAGCAGCTGGCATTGACGTCCTGTCACAGGAAGAGAAGCAGAAGTTGAGAGGGGCGAAAGATGGTTCTTGATACAGTGATTGTTAACTGAACTTTGTGAATTGCCCTGACAACGGTCAATAAACAAAATAATATCATCCCACAGAGCGAAACAAACGAATGTTATAAAAACACTACAAGAAATGAATTTTAAAAATATACCACATACATTTTATATTACATAATTTTATCTGGAGAGCAACGACAACAATTTTTCAAACTATGAAAATACATGCGTTGTATAAATTTGTATAGATCATTTCTATAATTTGTATATGTAACCTTTTACTATGAAGAGCCATTGGCTGAAAGTAAATGTTGCATTTTCTGTCTGACTCCCTTATATTCTCTAAAATCATAAAACAAACGCTGAAGTAGTACGAAATTAAGATATTTTTCGATGGAATATTGCCACCCATCCCACTCATTTTTTTGTAAATCTCAAAAACAAAACGAATAAAGAGCATTTGAAAACTGCTACACACAAAAATATAAACTAAGATCCATATACATATATTCCCACTTGGATATGTATATTATTTTACTTACATGATCAATACTAACCATACACTGACATTTCCCAGGACATGTCAAAACAGGCTACAGTCAGCAATTTCTGAGCGCTCTGCAGTAGAGAACGTATAAAGAGATAATTATTTTACTGCACACAGAGTGAGAAAAATATTATAGTGTGAAAGACATGAGCGCCTGGGTATGTGTCTAAGTGTGAAAAATAGAGGAAAGATTGTGAGTTATGTGTGAGAGGGAGAAAGATAGAGCGTGTGTGAGAAAGAGAGGGAGAGGAAAAATAGGGCAGAGCATGAAAGGAAACGCTGCATACCTCTCAGCGTTGGCGGTAGCTCTCTGGGGAAAAGTGGATCCTGGTACAACTATTAAGCCTCCCTATACTTACCCGACACACACTCAATAAAAAATGAGCCCCATTTCTTTGTGTTATTCAAAGTTAACCCAGTAAGAGGGGGATGGATACAAATGGAATCAAGGCCTCATCATTACCAACACCATTATGGTAATAGGACAGTGCTGCTGGGCACAGAGATAGAGACACTGGAGAAAAATGAGGGAGGGTGCTGGATGAAAAGCATGCACTCATGTGAGACTACGATGTAGGTCACTTTGCACCAGAGTGCTGGTGAGTCACAGGCCTGGATCAGTAGCTCAGTCTGGTGACTCATCCCTTAAAGCTCTGCCATTGATCAATGAGGACATGACAGAATGCTGTTTTCCCCCAAGAGTCATATTTAAGTTAGGGAAGTGGTGAAATAGTTTATTTCTACCCCTTGTGCCGGTATCCAGTCTCACAGGTTTTTATACATGTAACAGAAGAGAGAAATGTGCTTTACATATATTTTATATACTACTGTTAATATCCAAACACATTCCGCTTCATACATGAACACAAAAGATGGATTTAAGGCCCACACTTTTTCTATATACATGAATGTGAGTGTACGTATGTGTACACACACAGATCGACAGATAGTGGACAATAATAATGAGGTTTTTTAAATGGATACTGATTGAAAGCAAACATTAAAAAAAAGCACTGAAATTGCTTACAAAAATAAGCTAAGAACTATGAAAATGTACAGTACTTTTTAAATATAGAAGATGCCAAGGTAGATCAATAATAACAACTTGATCATTCATAGTAGTTCAGCGCATTAGGGTTCCAACAACTAATTTATAAAATCGATAATGAATGCCAGAATCGATTAGTCGCCCACCGTAAACGGGAAAACTTCCACCAGTCGCATCAAATTTCATCACTGAATAACACAGTTCTGTGAAAAAACTGTGCTCAATCCAACTGCTCGATCCAAGTTGCCCAAAACATGACTATTCTTCGTTTTAAGCTTAAGGTTTAACACTGCTTGCCCTGTCAGGTGCTTTGACCGATGTGTGTGTTGTGTATGTGGGATGTTTCCTCATCACAAAACTTTCATTTTTTTATGGTTATATGCAAGTATTTGCATTATGCATGAAGGCTCGTCCTAAAAGTCTGTGTTAAACGTCATACTTTACTGCGTACCAGCATGTTAAACAGACAGGACACATTAGAGACGGCAGCAATTAATAGATGGTATATGCATATGAATAAAAAAAAAGATGGTATATGCATGTACAGGTATGCAAGGAAATGTAAATTAGTAAAAAAAAATTAATATCTGTTGTTGGACGATAAATTTAGATTTGAAAGTCAACATTTTCATCTTCATTTTTAGTGTATTTTTAAATACACTATAGCTCTTTTACATCGTTTTCATAACAGTGTTAGCGTGTTTGCTTGAAGGACAGCATTGGGCAAGATGATGAATATCATTTTGTCAAAATAAAAACAAAATGGGGATTTATCAGATTAATCATAAATTATCGATCAAATAATCAATCATCAAAATAATCATTAGTTGCAGCCCTGCAGTGCATTAACTGAACTTTATGCAAGTTGGATCAGCCTGTAACTTCAGTTTGTTTTTTATTGATTTTTGGTATGATTTTGAATACAGCCTTCAATATGATGATGATTTTGGTTTCCACTGACTGTTGTCACAAAGTTTGATCTTAAATTATAGAATGTATATAAATAAAGATTTTCAAAATTAATATTTCATTCATTGAGAGCTAATGTTAATTTTAAGTGGTTAACAATTAAGTGTAAACATTGACAATATGTAAATTGTATGTATATTCACTTAATTTCCTTTTATTTGAGAGCATTTGATAAACTGATCAAAGTAACAAAATATGTATTAGTGGCTGAAATTGATGAGAAGTGATATCGAATACAGTTGATGGATGATGGTACGGTTCGCTGTGTCACGTCACGAGCTTTAAACACACACATATACATACAGGTATAATCTCCCTCTCTCATTTATATATACAGAAGCTAGATTGCACAGAAGTAATGTTTACCTGCAAACACCTCAATTATTTCAAACTTTATCTGTCAAAGAGGAGTTGAATTGAAGGTCTAAGTGATTCTGAAGTGACTAGCCCAGCGCAAACAGCTTTGCCACTGCTGGCTAGTCAAATTCTGTTTGGCAACAGTCATGAGATAAGCTGCAAACGTCTTGTCAGATGGAAAACAGAAGGGAAACACAGATGTCCAACTCACTCTTCTCAACAGGATAATAACATAAGGTACTAAGCAGCTCCCAGACGCTAGACTATAAGCAAAAGATCTCATTCTCAGATTCATGAGTCATTGTTTACAGAGCAGACAATAGGTCATGAGAACAGCATTTACCCACAAACCAGTACTGTTGTTCAAGTAATAACGCCTTTTATAAGCTTTACTGTATAAAATTCTAATTTCTCATCTCAAACAGATCCTCTTTCAGTCTCTTTCAGACATTCAGTCAGTCTGGTGAATGGACTGAATGGTATGGTGAGGGGGAACTATCTGTTGTTCATTTCATTTCCAGCTAATCAAAAGCACAGTCCACTTGAAGTCAAAAGTGGAATGTGTTTGATCGGTCAAAAAAGGTGCTGAGGTATACACGTACATATTTTTGTGGTAGGCACAGTATAAATATGTACAGTGAAAATACACATTTGTACTAGAGTTGATAAAAACAAACCATTTGATATGCATTGATACCTTGCTGCAGTATCGATTTGAACTATGTGCTCTTGCTCTCCTCTACGACAGCTAGTTGGCACGCACTCGCCGCCTCTCATTCACTCCGATATAATAATTTGTGTGACCGGGCCTGAATTTCGGCATGGGAGTGCGCATAACTCTACTTATTTCCACAGATTTCATGCTCACATTGGAAGTGCATACACACAATAAAGCAATCTTTGACTAAAAGAGCTTAACCAATATTTATTAATGGTCAAATACATTCAAAAATAGTATTAACTTAAACACAGTTATAAAATGTTCAAGAAGGACATGTAACAGTATTTTGGATCCGTGCCAAGACTTAAAGGGAGAGAAGCCTAATAAATGTGCCACTCTCTAAGTTAAGATTAATCAAACAACAAAGAGAAAGTCACTTACTGCTCTTGACTGAATAACTTTTAATAGTCTAATATGCATTTCATTTTTTACAATAAATATTATCCAATGTTATTTTACATTTTTTTCTTCTGAATTCTATCGTATTTATTTGTTCTATTGCAATTTATTTATTTGTTCATTACTGTTTACTTGTCTTTTTTTTAATTAAATGTACCACTGTGCTGCGTGTCTAAGTTATTGCAGCAACGTAAAAAAAAACATTAAGTTAGCAAATATTTGTGATAATTGTAACAGTAGGCTAATTGATCAATGATATATGAAAAAAAGTGATCTCTTCGGAAGGGGGTGCGTGAGATTGTTGGAGGGGGGGGGGGGGGGTGCACGCGGTTTTTAAAAAAACTGTTCCACATATCGCACTGAAGTTAGAAATTACAATATCATGATAATACTAATTTGTACTACTAATCACAATTGAGACAGCAGGGTAAAACAAACAACTCATTACTACTGCACCTTGGATTTGTATTCACTTCCGAAATAGTGACCTCGTCATAAACGTATAAAAGTAGCATTCACGAATTGCATGTTTCTCCATGTCTCATTTAAGAAGGATTTGACAGACGACAAAAAAACAAAGAGATGGGGATTTAACATCCGTTACCCCATAATCATTCATTTTGATAGTATGGATGTAGCGCATAATCAGTGACAGTCTCACTCCTACACATATATAAATACAGCAGTGAATGGCTGATTTGAGGTCCAGTTCTGCTAGAGAGCTCACGGTGGCGTTGAACAGCACAGAGGAGGAGTGCCCTTTCATCACGCCAGCTGAACTCAGCAGGGTGAAGCATGAACGCTTGTCAGGGCTCTTTGTGGTCAAAACCAAGAGGTAGCAATTTTCCAATTAAGCCACATTTTTATGGGTTCCTTGGACAGCAGAGGGAAAAGGAAAGCCCTGAAAACAAACAAATAAGTGTGGTGCAGCACGTGGATACAAGATTAGCATTTCCCAAAGAGCCTTATTACAGTTGTGTCTCAAGACGCAGGACTGCCTTCCTAGACCAGACAAATAATACACAAAAGCAGGCAAAGAGGGAAGGGATTTAATTAGATCAAGGTCAGTAATGAGATTAGCTTTTCGCTAAAATCTTCATGGGCGGAGTTACGTGCGGGATCCCCGTTAAAAACTGTACAGGAATCAGGATCTTAAAGGCTTACAGTTTGCCTCTAAATAGCTTTCTTAGAGTCGGCCCTCCAGACACTGATCCAGTTACCTCTCACTGCACATCTCAACCCACCCTGAACTGGGCCGTCACACGAGACCCGAGGCCCAGAGAATGGGTTATTCGATGACAGGCGTGCTTAGCATATTGTGGACTTACAAAAGGGCCTAGTGAAGGGGGCCGGCTCAGTCATAGCTGAGGGAACCCCTGATCTGCCACTAATAGCCGCTGACCTACATTCATCCGCAATAGCCAATACCTCAGTGAACGTGTAGAGAGGGACTCCAAATAAAAGACGGGTTGTGAGACTGTTAGCACTATTTAAGTACTTTTCTTACACTGCCTATAAAGCCTGCAGTCTCTTAAACCTCAGCAAGGCCTGAGCACGTCTACTTCAGAGAAAAACAGAAGGACTGATAAGAGCAACACGCTTTATTAAACATCATTTAACAGCTGCAGTAACAAAAGAAAGCTGCTAATGTTGGTGGTTTGCTGCTACTAGAGATTAAAAATGAATTGAAAATCTACTGTGCTTGTTTTGTAGGGCTGCATAATTTGGTGGAAATTGTGATGTATACATATAAACAGTGCTATAAATTAATAGCAAAAACAAGTGTACTACTATAGGGTTAAGGTAAAGATTTGGTTTAGCGTTAGTTGCTTGTAATTAACCATATATATATATATATATATATGTGTGTGTGTGTGTGTGTGTGTGCATGCATATATACATACACACACATATATACATATATATACACATATATACATACACACACATATATACATATATATACACATACATACATATACACACATACACATACATATATATAAATAAATGAAAATAAACAGTGCTTCAAGTTAAAAGGTGCAATAAGTGATTCAATACAGAAACATTTTTTGTTTTGCTGGTTGAAAGTCTCCTCTTATCCTGACAGCAAATCACCGTTAAGCAGACAATGTATTTTTATCACAATATCATCTGTAGGACCATAAAATGTTCATTCAATCATCGTCAAGTCACCTTTTATTTAGTGCTTTTTTATAGGTTCAAAGCAGCTTTATAGTCATAATAGAAAACTAATGCAGAAAAGACTGTACAACAGCTCTAGAAGAAAGGCATTGTCCAGCTTAAGTAAGATTTAGAGCCACACTTCACTCTGAAACAATTGATTAAATTGCAGCCTTTGCGATTTGATAACTGCAGTAAGACATATTATAATTTTGGCTTTATTTGGATTAATCGTGCAGTTTGCCAAACTGAAGCTCTAGTACCAGGAGATAATGAAAGAGCGAGAGAAAGCCAAGAGGGCAGGGAAGCAAAGCATCAGGTAAAGGAAATCAAACTAGGTCAAATGTCAGACACAGTGGAAGTAGGATTAGAGAGTTGTTTAATTTGACTAGTTGTCAAGGATCCGTTTAGTTTCTTTATTGCCCTACAAACAGCCCTTCATCTTGTCAAATACAACTCACAGAAGAGTGCATCAGTGAGTACCGCACCCAACTCCCCGATCCTTTTCTGGTGACGGCCATTTTCATTAGCGTTAAAGAATGAATACTAAGAGGTGGCTTCATCAAATGATACGTCGTCTTTTTTTTAAGCTACAAGCCAAAGGCCGTCAGACACCAGGAGTTATTTCTCCCTTCAGTAAGATGTAGATAATCACAGGACGAGTAAAGCAGTCATTCCCACAACTCTATTAACTATACACGTCTCATTAAGCCACCATATTAATTTGCGGCACCCTACAGGATTTATTCTGATAATTAACAATCCAGCAAGTGAAGAAAAAGCAAGCTCCGCAGGACAAAACGGTCCATTTTGCATCCTCGCTTGAGGAATATTTCAGCTTCGACTAGGTTTAATATGCTTCTGACTCTTGAGATCTCACCAGGGGACGACATGACAGAATGCTATGGACAGAAAACCATTATTTCATCTCGCCGTCAGGTTAAGAAAGTGGAGACGTGATCCATAAAACCAAATTCCAAGGCATGAATCATCCTGTTATGTGAAACTAAGTAAAAAGTGAAAGGCCATCTGGGACATTCAAGACTACACACACAAAAAAAAAATCTGCTGGACATTACAGACATGCTAATTTCATTCCTTTTAACCTTCCCCAGCCCAATGGTCCCTGTGAGGCTCTGCCCGACCCCTTCTCAACGGGCCCCTAACCAGAGCAGGTTTTAGCCCCCAGGCCTCCCTTATTTTTATTGCCTGTGTTTATAGCTTGTCTTGGTTTCTCTTTCTGCCCTCTTTTGCTTGACATTTTACAGCATGCAATATAAAAGACGCCCCCACCCCTCACCCATCACCAAGTTAAGTCCCTCGTCCACAAATCCAGCCCTCAGGAATTCACTTGATGTCAATGGCCATCAGGAAACACCACAATGGGTCAAGGGCAGTCTTTTGAAACAGATCATGCACAGCTGGACAACATTCATCTCCTACAACCAACTAAAAAAACTTTATCGCTCTTATTTCCACACATATTTATCAACTGCTGCTGTGTGACAATTCTGCTCAAATAGAGTTTCTGAACTCGCTTTGGACTGTTGCTGGTGTGTCTGGAAGTAAAACAGATGTACGGTCATCCATCTGTAATCAATATAATTCTCAAGTCGAGGTGTATCTAAAGCACGGGCATCATGGCTTAGTCAGCTTTAGCCTCAGCCCAAGATCTGTCAATGTGTTTGGGCACGGCGCTCTTCAAATCCGCTTTAGTGCTACATAAATAGAGCCGCACACTCCAGCACTGGTTCCTTAAACTGCGTCGAGTCTACAAAAATAGAGCAAAAAAGAAACCAGAGGAAGAGTGCATGGAGAACCAAACATTCGGAAAATGGTTTTCAACCAATAACATGGGAGTCTAAAGGCATCTTTACACAGAAATAGCAACACAGGCACCAAATCTGAAGCAGTGCAAAAAACAACAACAAAAATAACACAAAATATGGATTTACACTGTTTAATGCTTCACTGAAGCAACAAAGGCATTTACACAATTTTTTTAACGAAATCGCAACAAAACAATGTTTTGAACATTACCATTTTAAAACTACAATTTTATTGTTTACTAAATTAATTCAAAAATAAATGGACAACACCAAAAACAAAAGAAATTGTAAGATCGTGGTAGATCAGCACAGGTTTAAAAGTGGTTGAACGTTTTTCAAGGAGCCAGAAAGTCACTAG
The DNA here is from genome assembly GCA_037043235.1 of Rhodeus uyekii. NCBI lineage: Eukaryota > Metazoa > Chordata > Actinopteri > Cypriniformes > Acheilognathidae > Rhodeus > Rhodeus uyekii. The sequence goes on from JAWRVZ010000068.1 coordinate 1,047,919, forward strand.
TTTGGAGCGCTCGCATCAAATGAACAGTGTTGCCAGCGTTGCCGCTTCAGGCAGGACAGATGAGGTCACCAGACCATCATGTGCGGGTGAACTATTGTCCTCAAGGAAATGATTTTTGTAATACAACAACGCACAACCACAGTGACAGAGATTGGGATAAGCCGATTGACAATACACGACAGCTCTCTGCTCTTATTTTGGTGGTTTGCTTCTAGGGCTGCAGCAACTAATCGAAAGTGAAAATCACCAACAACAAACGCCAGTATCAATTAGTTGCATCTGCCCAGCGCGAATGGAAAACTTCCACCAGTCGTGTCAAATTACAGCATTGAATAACACATTTCTATGGACAAAAGGTATCTGAAAATAGTGGAGGAAACATAGTGAGCATCATTGTGAGCATCTGCTGGAAAGGTGCTTGATCCAAATGGCCCAAAACATTACAATTATTTATTTTAAGCTTTAAGCTAAAGCATTGGCTTTAAGGTTTAACATGGCTTGCCCTGTAAGGTGCTTTGACCGATGTGTGTGCTGTGTGACGTTTCATTTTATGGTTATATCCTTATCTGGAAGCGTTACAAATTCAGTTTTTCCATTATGTATGAAGGCTCTTCTTGACAGTCTGCATTAAACACCCGACTTTCCTGAAGTCTTTACCTTTCCAGCAGCAGCTCACTATTTTCAGATGCCTTTTGTCAATAGACACTAGGATCTCTAGGTATTTGTCAATAGACATCTTTTCGACTTTGATACTAGGGGCTGGGGTGGGTCACTCTAGACTTTGAATATTCTAGGTGTGTTTTTATGCGGCACTGCTTTAGAGCAGCCTTAACTTGGCTGTGTAAAGATAAGTGCCTAAAAAACTTGTTAACCTTGCCCTCAGTAACCTTCTCAAGAGCAGGTTTACTCACAGACTCTACCGCCATAAAGAAATGCAGGATAACCTGATAGCACATGACTAAGAAGTGAACTAACATATGAAAAGCACTTGTGGTTTAGAGCACATGGCGGCACTTTAAAGCAAGCAACAGTCATTACAGCTGGAGGGCTGCACATCTGATTTGGAAGGGCGCCATGTGTTGCAAAATCCTGCCCTATGGCCTTGTGCAGGTACAAACCTCACTGTTCTCTCCTCCATGATTAAAAAGCAGCTCTGCTAATGTTCAGCCTTCGGGGAAAAGTCGTCTCTCTGATCTGAAACTTTAAGACACCACATGGGTGATGTACAGAGTGCCGTTTACCCAACATGCACATCTGACTATTAACCTGTCATGGGTCATTCTTAGACATTAAACTAACAGAGATCACATAGCTCATTGAAGAACATTTACCACGTCATTGCAAAAGAAAGAAGAAATAATTTAATTCTTAAGTGAATTTGAGAGACGATGGATTCAAAGTTATTATTCCAATATATTGGGCATCCCCAAGTTGGACAGGCAGGAAATACAAGTAGGGAGTGAATGGATGCTCCCTCATCTGCATGCATGTTCAATACTTACCGTTGTATGTGCGCACACACTTAGGTGGGAGTAATCCTAAGCACAAATTCGGAGTATGGGACACCCTACTTAGCTGAATGTCACTTTCACCGTTAAAAAACATGCACTAATCAGTGTTGCATGACAACTGGCTTTTGAAGCTCTATGCTTTCAATTGGCTGATCTTCCAGTCATTGTTTTAGGCACTAAACAGGCACTTAATACATGCATTTTAGTTTTGCTATCCAGAGTCCAGGCCACAGCCATTCATGATACACCACCAGCTGGTCACATTTACGTATGCCTCAGTGTGTCCCCTGCCCCCCCAGTACACATGGCACAGATGTAGGGTGTGTGCGCTGCTTCGTCGCGAAGATGTGTGTCTCCAGAGTGCCAGCAGGCCCAGTATCTATTGCAAGTCCTGCTCTGTATTTAAGGCTAAAAGAAATAAACACTCGGTCAGCCAGCCAAAACCACAGAAACACAAGCGCCGCTCTTGCCAACAAGGGCCGCTGGCAAAATGCAGATCTCCCGTTCTGTGTTCAGCAGCAGGCCTGCCACGCTGTCTGGAGTTCAGGCAAACCCCAGACCTTAGTAAACCTCGGCTAACTGACAGACCAGGGCAGTTACTCCTTCCCTCTCAAGCTCCTCTAATTCTCCCCTCATTCTGCAGGAATCCCTTTTTTCCACTCTCCATCTCCTCCCAGCTGCAACCGGGCCGGGAAATTGCTCCCACCGGCACAGCACTGTTCATGGGAAACAATAAAACGCCACATGCGTTTCCTTAGTTAGGACTTCCACACCGCAGCTCCACATGAGCCTCATCAAGCCACTGATAAAGATAAAAATAAAAAAAACGGGAATGCTTTACTAGATGGTATTGACATTTTTATGCAAATTATGGATGCACTGACAAGACAATTATTTTCATGTTATGCCTGAAATTAAAAACCGTTAATAGACAAATATAATTTTGGATTGTCTAAATATAATCGGATTGTCCAGAAATGACAAAGCATTGTCTTTGTCTTTCACTGTCGAGAAAATGATTGGCTGAACTTATTTTAGATCGGTATGACTGTGCCTTTCCTTTTCCAAGCACTGTTTATCAGTGTTTTGACAAATGTATCACTTTTAGTAACAGAGTCACAGTGGTCAGCCCACTGACATAGAACGATCATTTATACTTTGTATCAATTTCCCCAGAACTGACTATTTTGTTCTTTTAACCACATGATAAAAACGCAGATTTTATTAGCTAGCTGTTTTTGCAATATTTCAAGTAAAATTTACAACTTGGACTGATACAAGGCTAATTCGACGCTGTAAATAATACTAAATAATAAAATAAAACTGATGATATACAGCAACGAGATGCATATGCTCTTCAACAACATGTTCACGAGCCATCAAGCTCTCCACTAAAACAAAAGAGATACATTGGAATGTCACAAGGACGCTTGTGAATAGAAAGTTAACAGTCTTTTAGTGGGGGAGGAACAGCAGAGAGTGACTGCCTGCTTTCATTCTGCTGTGTCCCAGGCAGCCTTCAGAATGATGGAGAGCTTTTCAAACACACCGTGATGGATGCCTCCCTGAGACACAGAGCGCCAGAGCCTCTCACTGCGCCGAGGTAGCAAGGCCTACAGGTCAGGGAGGTGGAGGGCTTAATCTGCTCCTGATGGCCATGAAGGTGCTCATGTTTGGAGGCCACTAAGCAGCAATCATACGGCACGCTTCAGTAGAAAACAAGATCATTCACACAAGTAGCAGAAAATGCAACACTGCAGCACAGTTTCACTCAAAGGAACAGACTCCGAAAACAACCATTATTCAAAGCGACCAGATCTAATAAGAATGTGGCGATCAAAACGCTACTGTCTGGCTTTAATTATTCTGAGGATTATCTGAAAGAGCAATGCAATTCATTACACTTCAGGTCAATTGCTCTCAAGAGTCTTTATAGCTCTTTGTAATTTACTTGGCAGGGCAGAAACTATGATGGATTAAAAAATGAAAGCACATGGTTAATCCTGACCCGTATGTGCCACCTCTGAAAGTCACTACTAAACATCTTCTTGGATGTTAGATCAATTACACAACTCACAAAGACACAAAGGCAGTTGGGTAAATGAGAAGAGTGGACAGTGTGGTCCATCCTAGCATCCTTACACACAATACAAATAACTTGAGATGTTTCGACAGGATCTTAGAATTCCACTTATCATTCGTATGACTTCATTTGGATCTTGTCACCTTTGAGGTCGAGCCGCACATGGACACACCACTGAGCCTTCTTGCTCTACGTGCCCTTTTCAAGAACCATAAATACTTTGGCTGCTAGGACTGTTCTCCATAAGAAAAGGATGCTGAGCTGCAGAACAAATCATCCCTCAAACAGGCTTACACAAGATTAGCAATGTTGACATGCCCCAACAATCACTGGAGACCATGTTTCTAGACAGACTCTGGCCCCCTGAATGTCACGCTCGTGTTGCAAACACATACCATACGCCGTGAGAAGACATCATCGATTTCTTGAGGCTTTGTACAAGCTGTGGTACTGTATGCATTTCCCATTTCTTCTAAGAAATAGCTTTCCATTGTGCTCTCAATATTTAACAATTATTGTATAGAACAGCTAATATTCAATAAGAGTTCATGGTAAAAACAGAACATCTCAAACCAGATTAAACCCCAAGTATCCTGCCTGGAAAGAACCAGCGTTCAAGGTAAAGGATTTAAACAGAATAAGATCAATCAGGCCCTTAACCCTCTTAAAAACAGCAGGTACTGGGAAAAAACACCTAATCTTTTCATACCTGTCCGTTCACAAGTAAAAAAGATTCTTCCCGTTTTAAGAATGTCAAGCTTTTAAAACCGTTGTAAAATTAGCAGACAGGATCTGATGCCATTCGTGTAGCTTCTACTCAAAGTTGGTCACACACAACTTGTGAGATCTTGCTCATCAGCTACACCAGGTTGGTTTTTACATATAATCGTCTCAGTTTTTCACATTTGGCTACGTTTTCATTAGAGCTAAATTGCTGCAGAAAGTTGATTTATAAAATTAATGGCGAAACTATAAAAAGTACTGAATTAAGGTAAAATACGGCCTTTATTTCCACAGTGACCACTATTATTATGTATAACATGAAGTGATTACATGCAGTAACCACAATGCACAAGGGAGAAACAAAAACATTCCAGGTTTCACAATTTACAGGAATAGATAAGACTGATTAATGTATACCTGACCCTCAGGAGCGGATTACATTAATAAGATATGGCATTTCAAACTAATCTAGTCTCACCCAAAACAAAAAGTCTTCCACTAGTTAAGTAGTTAAAAGTTATGCAAAAACTACTGTAGCAAGACAAAAAAAATGTACAAAACTAAAACAAATTAAGTTGTTTCAAAAAAACGAACTGACACAATGCAATGCAGTGGTGACTAGGAGAAACGGCCTCAAATGACCTTTGACCCTCTCACTTCTAAGGAATTTGAACCCATGATTAGTTAAATGAGTTTGTTACTCATTCATTACAATATCAATAGAAATCTAAATGGAACTTCGGTTGATGTTCTAAAGAACAAATATTATAAAGCCACAAGATAATTACATGGCAGGAAATAAACTGATCCTGATTGATCATTCATAACAACCACTAAAACTGGTTATATTAAAGTGCATTAGCAGCTGTCTAGATAGTGAGCTCACTAGATGAGAGACACAACATGTATGCATGCAGGAAAATACCCACACTCATCAGCTGACGTGTAGACCTGCACTGACCCCCCCACCCCCGCCCCAAATATTCATCAGTCGCAGGAGGAACTCAGGATGAAATTGGGCGCATAATGTTAGATCAGACACTGTTAAGGATAAAGAAAACAAAAGGCCACCTACAGTGATTTGAACCGCTCCAGTGCGGGGTCCTGAATCCGCGGGACCCTCCCGACACGAGGCCTTTATCCGGGATCAGACAGCCTCGGTTCTGGTGGTAGTAATCCATGCTCAAAAACGGGTTCGGGCTAGGGGTCAGTCCAACAACGTCCACACTCTCGTACATCGTGAAATAAAAGCAAATGTTCTCCACAAGCAAGCGTTTCCTTTTAAAACAAATCGCAGCAAACGTATCGAAACGTTACTGTAAAAAGATGGGTTAGCATAAGAATTATCAAAACAACTAGACGGGAGCGTCTCTAGGAAAATATGCGCGTTCGCACCAACGCCGAGGCGCAAGTTGAGGAGGGGAACGGCGCTCTTTTCGGGGTGTTGATGCACGTCAGTTCGGCAGAAGCTCGCGCTGTCCACGGGGGATGAACTACATTCTTCAGATTTAAAATCCTGCGCCAGTTGTTTCAACACAACGTGCTGATGAAACCGAGACCCCACGGTCGATGTGAAACTGCTACATGAGTGCAAGCAGGAGTGCAACCTCCGAAAACTGTTTCGAGAAGCTCCCAAACCCTCTTCTTCACAAGCGAAACGTGTCCTAAATTATATTCGTTAACAGCCCGACGTATTGACGCATATTTACAGTAAACAGGCGGGCGTCCGCATCGATGAGAGAGAGAGAGAGAGAGTGTGTGTGTGTGTGTGTGTCTCTCGTGAATAATCCCGTTGGATGGCTGCTGGTCACACACGGGAAGAACTTGCTCCGGTGTTTCCAGACCCTGCGAAGACGTGAACTCAAAGTAATGTCTTTAGCATCTTGTGTCGAAGCCCTCGCATACTTCTGGGAAATGTCTCCCTAAAAAACAAAAGCGCGCTTCGAAAGGGTAACTCTAGTCTTCACGTACTTTCCAGGCTATCCCACACTGCAATTCTTGACGAGTGTCAGCAGCTGCGCTTAAGCCCCGCCCTCATCAACCCCCTCTCTGACTGTGCGGCGCTCTCATTGGCTGCCGATAAACCTAACCTCAGTCTTATCAATGTGCCATCTATCAACGAGGATATGTCGCCATAACAAGCTGAACTATAAAGTTTGCACACGCATGTTTGCACTTTTTTCGACTGCTGTTTTCTTAAAAACAAAACTATGAAGTACAAGAAAGAGGACAGGAGTTACAGGGACTTTGCATTTTAGAACTTCTGAATGAAACACTCTTATAGAAACACGTTTCATCATAAAAAGGACAACACTTCTTCACATCTTCTAATACAAACTTGTGAATAACTTTTGCATGAATTGAGATATTATGCATCCCATAAACTTATTTTAGTAAATATGTTTATGTTTACAACTTTACAAGCGAGTAGACAGACAAGCAAAAATCTGCTTATCGTGGTAACAGCTTGCTCATCGTTTAAAGATTTATGGTTAAAAACCAATAATGGCCTTTGTGAATGTATAATCAATAAACAAGTTGATCTCGTGAGATCATGCATGGAGGCAATATTTAATTACCAGCCTATTAAAATTATAATCGGTTGAAATGTAACATTATAATTAGCAGAACTTGTACTTAATAACAGACATATACACTGATCATCTACTACTCTTCCGGTAAACCACCATGCTGTCTCTGTAAAAAGTAGACACTTGCTGACCCCATGACTGCTTTATCAATACACAGTAAGGTAAACAATACATTGCAACACTATCTAGTTTCCCACCACAAAATCCATAGATGCTGTCTGGAGAGTAGTGTTCATAACAAGGCAATGAACACTCGGGCTGCAGCCCTACAGTATCAGTCAGCTCAACGCACCAAGGTTGCTGCCATCCGCTGATGGCTCCATCCATCAGTGAAACGACACATTAGCCTCCCCTTATTTTCCAGCTTCAGCCCTCACATTTTTGTCCTTGACATGTAAGAGGTACTGTATTGATTTCTCACCATCTAAAATATTAGCCTGCACACAAAAGGCCGCTCATTCAATAAATACACGCTTATTAATGGGCAGTCCTTTTAATTCGACCAGACCCATATAAATCTGGCTATTTATATATGAAACGGTCAGGGGAGGCAAAAGACTGGCTCTAAATAAAACTACTTTACATTTGTGCCAGTTTAAATTTTTCATGCAAGATATAACACATCCACGTACAGGTCAAGCGAATATAATACTATATAAACAGTAAATACTGTTAAGATGAAGTCACATTTACTATTGTTCAGTGAGTTTCCGCAAGCAGAATGGAGTCATTTCAATAGGAATCCACACAATTGGGAATTCCGCGAGAGGGTGAAAGATTTCCCCATGAAGATTTTGCATTGATTTCAGCTGGTCAGGCGAATTCACCACATTAACCAACAGAGAACTGCTTAGTTTGAAAGAGTCTTGTGATAAGCGCTTCATACATCGCTACACTATTGACAATAGACAATTGATATTTTTTGCCTGCAAATTTTCGCTAATGTGACCACACTACACAAAAATGACAAAAATGTAACAATAAAGCTATTCAATTATCAAGATTGCACAGCACTTTAAAAAATAAACCAACTCACCAGTTTTTTTTACGATTCTATGCTAAATCTTTAATTGATTTAAATGATCTGGATAGACCTATAAAAAGACATCTAATTGTGTAAATGGATTTGTGTGACATTTCAAAAGAAAATAAGTTATAACTGCATTTTGAATACAACAATAGGCTGGTGTAATAAGCTGCATATGTCATTGATGGAGGCAAATGACCTGAGAGTCGCAATACCTTGAGACTGCAGGAGTCAAGAGGGGCAGTATATCAGGGGAGGAGGGGGTTGTATGACGGCTGTTAGGAATTCAAAGACTTTATGGGGCTTTAGGAGGAAATGCATGAGCAAACCTGCTGGCAACTTAAAAGTGTGAGGCTATTTATTACCCTCAATCCACCTCACCCACTCCACTTCCTCTAAATACGCATAAAAAAGCTTCTTTATTTTTTATTAAGCTCGACTTCTTATCAATGGGGCATGATATATGTCGTTAGGAGCGGATGCACGTCCTCAAGAGAACATATACCGGTAGCAGAATGTCAATGCCGTTAGATTGAGTTTGGGTGGTGTTAGCATACTGATAGTATATAGTTTAAAATGCTGATTATTTTTCTGTCAATCACATGACCCAGTTTGTCACAGAATGCCTGGTTCCGATGAACAGATGGGTGTTTGCATTCACTCACAATGCCTTTAATCTATTTGATGGGGAGGGGCCATCATTCAGTACTTTTACAATGAGCGCCTGTGCTGACTCATTATATAGTAGCACAGTATGGATGTGCCACATGCTATTAACACCAACAAAGGTCAAGAGACTGATACCATTCAACATGCATATGACAAAGTGAACCATTTTCCTATAAAATGCAATCACATAGGCAGTACACTTAATCTGAGTGACATAACCTTGATCGCAATCTCCGGACATGCACACTATTAACTCTTCTGTGAACCTCGCTGAAGCAATTTCCTGCAAGCGAGTTGAGAGGGTTATTTCTTATATAGTCATTAATAATCAAACACCATAGCTCTTTGTGAATTATGGTACAATATAAATGCATTGAGAGTTTTATGCCGTTACTATTTGCCAGCTGATGCATGCTGTGGTAAAACATATGGTGGAGATTAGCTACCGTGAACCGCTCTGCCAGATGTGTAATGTTAGCAGGTAAAGGCTATTGACTAGTCCGCAGGGCAGATGATGATTCTGATTGCTCGAGCAGTCCCGTCTCAAAGACTCTTAGCTCAAGGTCAAGGATTAAGTGATAAGAATAGATCCAGCCTCTTATGGTGAGTTGATTGTGACAGTCAAATTTCAACTACCGGTATATGCATTTTTTCTTTTTCTGTGGAACACAAAAGAAGACAATTTTCAATGCCTAGTTTGACTTATCTTATAATTATGAGTTTTATATATATTTGGGTGAACTATCTCTTTAATCTCTATTTTCCAAACAAACTTGATGTTATTTTGAAGGTCCAGATGATGGGCATTTTCGACATCTGCTAAGACTAAGGTACGGCATGAGTGGTCAAGTCCACTTCACCTGTCCCTTGGCTATGCATCATAACATCCTATTGACCTACTGACCCCTACTGACTCAAACAACAGATGAACAACTGAATGACACATATGTCTATTTGTATTACCTAAATGTACTTCATTTATTACATTAACATCTTCTCCTGTACTATGATTACTGTAATAATCTAACAGATCATTCTATATACTCTCAACAACCGCACATTTAACAGCTCCTATGGTGATACCGTTGGTCTTTTGCAATGTATAGTGACTTGTATGAAGAATTGTAAGTCTTTTCACCAGTAATAGCCCGAGTGCAGATCGAGTGCAATAGGGAAATATGCCGATCTGGTTCAAATGTTAATGGTCCATCTAAAATCCCCTGCTTAGCTAGCAGGTTGGGGAACAAAAGCCCCATAGAGGTGCAGCTTGCAGGGTCTGGACATGACAAATGTGGCTGAGACCGGGGCAGCGGTTGCTGTGGAGCTCTGGGGAGTGAAAAGTGGGGGCAGTGGAATGATCTACCCAACCCAAGCCTCATTGAGGGTATCGCATCAGGGGACAGCGGGGGTCACCCCATCATCATCACCATTTCAAAGAGGCTAAGAGCGAGGTGGAGCTGAGTACCGGGTGGGGGAGGTCGGCTGACCCCAACCAGTGTCCCTGCACTACTCCATCTTCTGCGGATGGTAACGACATGAAAGAAAGCCCCATCATCTCTACTCCCGTCACGACAGAGAGATATTGAGAGGCCAAGAGACAGATAGGAGGCTTCTCTTTAAACAGGCCCATTACCTTGACACCCCCTAGAGGAAAGACCTTCACCCCCGACACCCTCGCTCTTGATTTCTCATTCTGGCTCCCTTTCACATGGAGAAAAAAAACACACACAAAGGTCTCAGCGGGACTGTGCTGTGATGATGGGCCTCGGGCAGGAAGAATCTAGTACATTACATAGATGGGCGGCCAAAACAAAAGCCAGTGATTTTTCCGTTTAAAGGAGTTCTGAGTCATCACACGCACAACGACAGACCAGAGCCAAAGCCAGCCTTCCAGGCCACCAGCTCTCTATCTTATCAAAGCAGACCCACTCCCCATGGAGGACCCCGTATCACCACACATAAGAACATCGAGCGGCCTCTGTGATAATGCTCAGTCTTTACTGCCAGTGGCTTAAGCCTAAGCTCCATGCATATCAAAAAGCCCTGCATGTGATGGCCAAACCCCTGCTTTGCATATAGATACTAGCCTATTGACATATCGATCCTCCTGGCCAAAGACCCATGAAAGCAACCGACGCAAATCCCCCCTTTAATCAGCAAAAGCCCCCTAAAGCGGTCTGAAGCGGGAACAAGAGCTTGTCGCTCTGCTACAGTACCCTCACAATGGCCTGGCAAATGCACCATTATGACTTGTTTGACCCTCTTCTCCAAGTGCACTGGCCACTTTGAGAGGGTAATTAACCCATCTTTCCCCCAGCCTTTGATACAATTACAATAGAGACACAGCATTCCTCAAGCACTCTCATGCACTTGCACTGGAAGACAGGGGCAGACGGGGGCCACGAACGAGTGGGTTGACCACAACTCATGGAGCACTGAGAGGCTGAGCACATCAAAACAACCACGAAGAGATTACAGGTTCAGTAACTGAGAAGAAAATAAGAGGAAACTGTTAATGAGCTATCTGGACATCAAGAAATGCTAGTTATGTCATAGTGATATGAAGCAAAGAAGTCAGCATGAATTGGCGTTTGCAACCCACTTTAATCCTGTAATGTGACGCATTTCAAACACATTGTCTGTGAAAAGAGGCAGTTATACAAAAGAATGAAGGATGACCGAATGAGAGTTTGCTATAAACAATGCCTACATAGCTATTTCGCTATTGGTTAAGATTATGCTTTATACATTTTCAAACTGGGTGTGCAAGGGAGTGAGGGAGGGGTGGTCTGTGGAAAACATAGAGAAGAAATTATGGAAAAAAGTGCAAGGATGAAAACAAATATTTTTAAAACTTTTTTTTTTTACAATTTTAAATTAAACCCATTAAATTTTTTTAGGAAAAAACATGCAACGATGCGTTAACACACAAATTATTATAATAACAAATATTATTGGGTGGTAAAAAAATTTAAACAACAACAATAAGTATTAGTAATTAACTTAATTAATTAAGTTGATAGATTGGATAGAATTTGACATTATTATGGTTTCAAACTGCTTTCTAAAGAATGGAAGTCATGAGATTTTCCACAATTATTTTAGTCTTCAGGTTTATACATCTAACAATTTTCTAATGGTTGGAAGGAAAAAAATGTAGTCTCAACTTACATAAAAATATTTTTATATGCAGTAATCTAATTTGTAGGTGCTTGTTTTTGGGTTCAGATAAGTCATTCTAAACTGTCAATAAATAGATACATGGCAACATTTGGTAGTCAATGCATAAAATGTGTTTCTCGGTTTGTCAAATGTAACATGGGAACTAACATTACGTATTGCTACATCTTCAGTACATGCAGCAGGTGAATGGCCACAAAATCCACATTGTATCTGAAAGTGTGATATAAAGAGATCTCTCGCCCTGTCCATTTCTAGTGTGCTTCTTGCATGCAGAATGAGTACCTCCTATAATCCACTCCTTGGAGGGAAGTGCAAAGGGAGAAAAAGAGTGGAGATGAAAGAGGGCTGGGTAGTTCCGATGGATTACAGGCTCAGTGAGGCAGTGGGGGAGGCCAGTGGACTGATAATATTTAACCAGACCCGGGTGGACCATCTGGAACCACCCCCCTTCATCAACAGCCCAGCTCTCACATCTGGGTCCTCCTCTGAATAACTCACATTTGCTTTCAAATGATAATGCTGTTTTTACATTATGTGGAAGGAATTTCAACACACGACTTGACTGACCTCATGCAAAATAATTCTAATATGATAAAAGACACTGTAGATCACTTAATTAAGTCGACTTTCTAAAGTGCTCAAACAATGCCTTCACACAACAGTCAAACATGTTTTAAGCAGATGTCACATTCTTAAACATGTCTAAAACAATCTTCAATCATTTTCAGGACATGTTCTATTTTGAGCCCTTTTTTTTCTCCTTCATGTGAGTCCAGCAGTTTATACAATTAGTTAGGTTGGGATTCCCCCTAATTCTCCAGAGCAGCTGCAAACCCATGTGGGGGTGGGGGGTTATGAACAGGAACAAACACACTGACCCCCAGCCCAATTGGCTGGCCATTCTGATCCCCATTCCGAAAGCCACTGCACTTCCCGTCTCCAAACTCCAGTCTAAGAAAACAAGCATGCTGTCACTCTAGAAGCTCTTCCACATATTTCAGCAAACCAGATTTCTTTTGGATGAGACGGAAATTGGATTGGAGAATAATATGTGCACTGAGCTACACTATGTTTCTTCAGTATAATTACAGCTCATTTTTGATTTAGACAATGTGATTCTATAGTCTACTTATAAACAAGAGTTATTATAATAATGTTAAAAAATGTAATGGACGTGATCAATAAAAACAGATTTGCCTTTTAATCTCCTTGCAAATGCAAACACTTGCAAAACATTTCTATGCAATACGTTTTGTTAAAGAAAGAATGTGTACAGGCAGCTTGAGAAAAAAAAACAGTCAATGCCTGTTCAATCCAACATTAAGACATGAGTTTCCAGTTTTAACAATGGAAAAAGGTTTTAAACCTCAAAAAAAACAGTATACAGATCAATTTTCAGTCACGATTTACTCATACCCTCATGTCATTCCGAACCCATTTAAAAAATTAAAAAACTCATAGGATACAAAAGGACGAATATCTATTGAAAGCGAACGGGAACAAGGTCTATCAAGATTCCAAACGATAAATAATCACTATAAAAGTATGATAAAAGAAGTCCATTTGACTCATACATTACATTTGAGGTTTTTTTTAAGTCGCAATAGCTTTGTGTAAAAAAACAGACACAAATATAAGAATTATTTATTGATTTTCTTTCCCTCCTCTGCAACTCTGAAATGGACAACAAATGCATACCATTGACATTAAAAGATACCACATTTTATTAGCAATTTAACTTTTGGTGAGTTGTTATAATTATGAATCTTGACAGCCCTTCTTCAAAATATTACTTTTTTGTTCCACAGAAGAAAGAAAGTCATGAGGATAAGTAATGATGAATTTTAATTTTTGGGTGAACTATCCCTTTAAATGCTTGAGTGAAACACAAAAGCGTTCTTCTGATTAACTTCATGTTTCTCAGTTTTGTTTGGGATCAAGTAACAGTTTGGTTCTCTACACTACCTTCCTGAACACGGATCAGCACAAAGAAGAGAGGTCAATTGTGTTCTTCTTCTTTTTTTAGCCTCTTATGATAATATGGTTGTACAATAGCATCTCTGTTTAGGATCTTTGAACGAGTACAAGACTTCCTAATCAAGTTCATTAAAAGTCCAGGAAATATTTAGCATGATGATAAGAGCTCTGAAAAAGGTTTTCTACTCATTGCACACATGAATTCTCAACATATTATAAATGGAAGAAAGCACATGAAGGAAAACACAACATTAACGTTCCCAAATCCTCCTGATTCACAGCAGAAGAAAAACACTCCTATAAATGTCAATACACCATTTTTACTTTCTCTTCAAGCCAAGACACTGAGACTCAAAAGAGCTGAGCTTAGCAAATTCATGCAGATTTTTTCCCTCTTCCTTAGATTTTTTAAGCTTAAAAAAAGTCTGAACTTACAGTAAACTTAACTCTTCATACTACAGTACTTGCTCAGAAAAAAGTATCTTAAAGTTTTCTAGTGCTCAAGCCATCAATACACAATGGGTTGCTTTTGAAAATAAAAAAGTATTTAGAGAATATATCAGCGAAAGTCGAAGTTGAAAATATTAGCAGTCACAATTATGACAAAATCAGTTTACATTGTAATATAATACTTTTAGGATCCTTTTTTTTATTGCACCTGTGATTATGTGACACATTATGTGATTATGTGTCACTTATGTGACAAGTACTGAATGTTTCAGTACATTCTGTGATTGAGCAACAAGAACTGAACTCGAACGGCTGAATATTAGCGTATGCTTTGCAAAAATCAAAAGATTAATAGGCCTCCAATGAGAACATTTCTCTGCTGACCCATCTGTGCATATACTCTACCTTTTAAAAGTTTGTGGTTGGTCAGATTTTTTAAAATGTTTTTGAAAGCAATAATGTGAAATTATATTACAATTAAAATAACCGTTTTCTTCTTTAATATATATCAAAATGTGATCTATTTCTGTGATGTTAAAGTTGAATTTTTAGCATCATTACTCTTCAGTGTCACATGATCCTTCAGAAATCATACTAACATGATGATTTGCTGATCATAAAACATTTCTCATTATCAGTAATATTATTTTGAATGATCAATTGTGCTGCTTAATATTTTTGTGGAAACGGCAATATATTGTTTGTGAAATATATATATATATATATATATATATATATATATATATATATATATATATATATATATATATATATATATATATATATATTTCTTTCACTCACTCACACACACACACTCTTAATAATTTAATACTATCGTGTCTGATATTATTAATTAACTTCCCAAACTATTAACCACTATGAAAACATCTGTTCATCCTGTGCCAGATGTTGTATTGTAAGGTTCTGTTGATCTTTACTGACTGAAAAATATTAGCAAGATTCACAGAAGCTTCTTGCATTTACTAATCTCAGACTTTGGCCCTAAAGTACATGTAAATTAGTCATTTTGTACCATTTTATTTTAGCAGTTCCTAATTGTCAGCTTTCATTTTAAAAAAAGCACCGCCGTTGTCAGCTGCCAGAGGGCAGTGCAAAAAATCAAAGCAGATATGCTAATAGCAACTCTTGGACTCAATTAGCGCAAAGGAACTCACTCCATGTGCCATGAATGATTAGCAAATGAACTTTTTCTTTTGATGTAGACGAAAGAGGCGGCTTATTCCTCTCTCCTTCCAGTCAGCCTCCTCAATCGGTTCTTTCCAGTACATTCCACTGAGCTGGTGGACTGGCATGATTGATACAGACATGATGGCAAATGGGTTTGGCAATAGGCTTACCAGCCGTTTATTGTATGAAATTGTACCTAAATCAAGGCATCAGATTTCCATTATCACCAAAAGATTATGGAATGGGCATTCGTTCTATATTCAAAACGGAAATGTTCTGAATGTATGAGAAATACAAGCAGAAATAAAAGATGGATTTGATGTCAGAATCAGCTGTTTGAGGAATTTGCAGATTATTGCTGTCAACCGCTGACAAATCTGTCTCTGTTGTCGTGCCAGAGACTTCAAGTTCAAGCAGAGACACAAGTTGCATTTGCTCTTGCAGAAATGGGACCAACAACTCCTCAATACCCAGCTTCAGACCTACCCTGGCTTATAATTGTCAGTATTTTTTATAAAGCAAATCGTTACGCAACACATAACTTTTAAAATAAACTTGACAAAAGCAAACACACTAAAGCGTTTAATGCCAGATTCTTTCTCCTGAAGCTATTGTAAATGTTTTGTGCTCCATAAACTTTTCTAAAAATAAAGTTTCTAAAAGTGATTTATTGGTACCAAGGCTTTTACACACAATATAACTTCCTGTTTTTTCACTTAATGATACAGGTGAACAAACAGATTACAGTTAGCTTGCTACAAAGGTGTACAAAGTGTATATTCAATATGGACACACTCATACGTGTCACCTGTACAGCTCATGACTTTTGTATTTGTGTGTGTATATGTGTAAAATTGTAATCCCTTTACAATAGCACACATAGTCAGTAATCTGTCATTAAGAGGACACTGCTGGTTCCTGTCATTGAGCCATGCCTTCACTAAATGAGGTCAGACTGATGTGTTGTTTTAATCAACCCAGCCTGCCTCTATTAATTATTCAGCACCTTCGTGGATAGAGAGCCCTACGGGCAGAGAAGAGGGAAGAGAGAAAGAGAGTGAAGGGAGAGTTTACAACAAGACAAGGTTACGATATAGGAGGAAACACAAACAGATATTGAGCTGATACAGTAGGCAAAACAACTGTATGTTAAAAACAAAGTATGCATAATTGGCATTACACATATGCATTTGGCAGATGCTTTTATCCAAAGCAACTTACATTGAATTCAAGTTACACATTTGATCAATTCTTGCTTTCCTTGGGGATCGAAACAGTGACCTTGGTGTTGTTAGCACCATGCTCTACTGTTTGAGTGACAGGAAGGCTAATATCAGAGAAAAAGCACAAATTAAGCTTGAAATCACAAAGAAAAGGGAAAATTCATACAAGACCTCAGTGACATTGAGATTTACTCCTCTAAAAACACCCTTGATCCACCTCACACTCGGTCTGCCCATCACACCGTCTGAGCCGCAGTAAAATGTCAGCAGCCGTCGAGTGTGAAAGTGTGAATGTGAGGTGTGAGGGAGGACGGCTTTTGGGTCACAGGGCTTCACACCAGCCATCAGGCACAACAAAGAATCTCAAACAAGAAACTCAAGAGAACTTAAAACGGCAATACACAACAATAGGATTTCACAGTAAGTGAATTGGTAACAGAATAAATAGGGATGCACAATACATCAGTGACCATTGGACAATATTAGCATATTTTGTTAATTATCAGCAACAGTTTTAATTTGAATTGATTGGAAGCAGATTAGGACCATTTTAACTAATACTTTTTCTTTTCTTTTTCTTTTGCACTGAACC
This sequence comes from Rhodeus uyekii, assembly GCA_037043235.1. Taxonomy (NCBI): domain Eukaryota; kingdom Metazoa; phylum Chordata; class Actinopteri; order Cypriniformes; family Acheilognathidae; genus Rhodeus; species Rhodeus uyekii. The sequence continues at coordinate 1,065,136 of JAWRVZ010000068.1, forward strand.
ATTAACTATCTTCCTTAGTTTATAATGTAGTACATTAATTTAAAAGCTAAGTTAAGATTTAAAGAAATTATTACTTTTATTCAACAAGGACTTTATAAATGTCAGTTTTGATCAATTTAATAAGTTAAAAAAGATTTCTATTTCAAATAAATGTTGTTTTTTCTACTCAAAGTATCATGAAAAAAAAAAGTGTTGGTTTCCACAAAAATATTAAAAAGCACAAATATTTATTCGGCAGCAAATCATCATATTAAACTGATTATTGAAAGTATCATGTAATGTGAGTAATGATGCTGAAAATTCAGCTTTACATCACAGAATAAATGACATTTTAAAATATATTAAAAAAAGCTATTTTTCCTTTCAATAACGTACAATTGAAAGGATTACAGTACAATATTACAGTTTGTACTTGCATAAGAGATTTAAAATATCTTTAAGATATCTTACTGACTTTTGAAGAGTTAAGTCTATTCTATTCAAAATGATGCATAAAGTATCAGCAATCACATCAGTTGGCCATAACATAAAATGATCCTCATATCAGTCAAAATGTTTATATTAGTACATTATTACATTATGTACATTATGATTCATATCACTACATATGTTTTTCCGTTTTTAAGGGAATCATGTTTTGTAACGGCATCTTTCGGGTGATTGATGCCTCTGTTAAGGCGGTGTTTAAACTTTTATTAAACATACAAACTCTGTACACCTGCAGACTCACAAAAAAAGAAAAGAAAAAAAGTCCCACTTGTACACGCATATACACCACACAAAGACTGCAGTGATAGAGAGATAAAAAAAATATTTCATGCTTCAGCAAAAAAAATAAAGCACAGCATAGAGGGGTGTCATGCTGCTTTCCACCGCCCCTTTCTGTTCCCTTCTTTCCTCTCTTCACTTTCTCTGCAAGTAGACATATCTCAGGATGGGTTCTGGAGATTTATGAGCTATAGTGAGAAGTGGGCCAGAAAGCCCTCCCCGGCTCTGGATCTGCATTGCCGCCTCCCTCACGTCTTTTATTTCCATCCCTCCCTCTCCGGTTGCAGCGCTTTCTGCTCACATTACCCTCTGTTGAGTGATAAACATTGTCTGTGGGCAGTAAATTCAGTCGGAGCCTGACAGGCCTCCAATAAACCAGTCTATTCTCTCACTGTGAGGAGGCTTTGGTCTGGAGGCCCACAGGAAGGGAATGCAGGCAGACACACACACACACACACACACACAAATATAAAGATAAACAAGTTAAGAGGGACAAGATACATGTGGCGTACATCATGCACATCAAAGACACAAATAATGGACAAACACAGGAGACACATTCATATACACATGCTCAAAGAAACAATGATCAACAAATGTCTGACTAAAAGTCGCTTGAAAGAAACTAGCCGGATGTACCATGTATGACCAATGATCAAATGAAATAAATGTTTATTAACCGCACACGTAACAATTTCAATAGTAAATACTAAATGATCAAATGGTGCAAATTAAAAGCTAATTTAAATCTAAATTTGTCTTTAGTTCTTGATGGCATTACTGTTCTGCTTCAGCTCATTTTTATATCACCTAAAACAACAGTACATTTATGGCCGTTTATTCACGGCAACTGGCTAACTCTTTAATGAGTGGTTAGATTACAATTTGGCAAGCACATTTACACAGTAAAGGCAATACCACCTGCTGCACAGTGAGCAACTAAAACACAAAGTACTAGGCAGAAAGAAACCACACGTCAGTACATGCAAATTCATTATAAATGCTTGTTATACTTTGGTTGTACAAAGAATTTCTTTCCACACCTCTGATATCAGATATCTAGTTCACTGGACTAGTAATAAACAGCTGTATCGGCCTGATATTTAGACATTTTGGGACATATCGGATGTATAAACAGAAATGGCAGTTCATTCTCGTGTCAGTTCAAAAATCTACCAGCAGCTTTCTTAACAGATCATTTATTTTTTCACCTTTTTTTGTGTGAATTGTGACGACCCCGAGTCTCCTTCTTCCTGACTTCATGGGTGCTGATCATGGGAGTTTCCTGATTGGCTAATCTTCTGTTAATTGATCGTTAGCAAGAGTACAAGAGAGTGCTGTGTCTCATTCCAATCGGGCACCTCAGGGAGAAAGGATTCCTCCTGAGTGTCTCTGTTGTATGCTTTACTTTACACCTGTAGCGTCATTTTTTGTTATCTTTGTTTGTTTGTTTACTTACTCCTAGACTTATGTTTATTATTGTTATTATTTGGGTATGTGTTTAATTTAAATAAAACTTTTGTTTGATTAAACATCTTGCCTGATCCCTCTTTCATGTTGCGGTCTGAAACGAGCTGGTCGTAACAGAATACTGAATAAATATTGTTTAAAATTAGTAATCTAATTTTAAATTCTCATTTGCTATCATGAAACTGCCATTTATTTCAGCTAATGGCCATATTGTTCTCTAGATATCAGTATTGCCATAGGCCACAAAAAAACCTACATGGGTTGACCACTAGAATGAACCATGATGACAAAAGTTATCATCTTACAATGCTTAAAAAGTTCAAATAAGTTGTCAAAGTTCTACTAATGGCAAAGACGGATGACTGAACTCAAACACTTCAATAGCTAGTAGACTCAGAGGTCCAGCAGCACCACATGCTCAGAGACGATTTGCAGGTGCACATATAAACTTCCAGCCAATAATGGAACAGCTTCTTCTCATCTACTGATGGCAGCTGACAATTACGAACATAGGCAATAAATATGGGTGGTCGCAGGTGCGCTCCCAACATACACTGGATCCTCCTGTCCGCTTTGCGTCTCACTAATTGCATGCTTTAAGCAGAGCTGTCTGCTGTGTCCATTTCATTGATTGAAAGGGTGTTTATTGGTCACTCTCCACTTAAGAGCCCAGCACAGTCATTAGATACATTGCACAGAGGAACTGTGAATGCTTTTACATAGAAATCATTAAATAATTCAATTAATAATAACAACCAAAACAATAAATATAAAAAAAGGCAAAAAAAAGTTTTCATTTCAGGGACTACTAGAGTCAGACCTGCTGTATCAGCTCATCCGTTACAACAGAAATCCTGCCTGCTACATACCAGTATTTCCTCTGTGTGTGTGTGTGTGTGTGTATGAATGTAGAGCGGGTGGAGGCTGTCACAGCTGGATTGGGAACATCTGTCAATGCAAATTCAAAAATAACCTCTCACACACATAACACACACATTCAAGCATAAGCATCTGTGACTGTACAGTACACTATTGGCAGCTCTGTAACGAGAGAAAAAATAAGAAGTGAAAGAGGGACTACAAACGTGAAAATTACACCTGGTTATAATTTCTTCAGTTTGACAAATCAGGTCAGGAGCAAACATAATGTTTCATTTTTGAGTCAAATAAATCATTACAGCTGAGAAAACCTGAAATGAAAACACTTGTATCTGTATGAATGAGTGTTTCTATAATAACTTGCAGGAATGTTGTGGCCCGCACGGCCCAGAATTATATGTGGAGGCTTCATGCTGCTTAGAGCAAATGTTGGGGCATTTAATTATAGTGATCCTCTTCAATATGTATGTTTATGTTACATAAAGAGCAATTAAAAAGCAATCAAACACATACTAAAGAGTTGGTTGCAGTAGTAGTGGTTTTGGCCACACTTATAAGGACAAATGCTGATTATGTCACAGTCCCAAAAACTCTTTTGTGGCATATGCAGTTCATGCAAGTTTGAATTAAATTCCTTGCCCGTCAACGACTGCTACTGAAAACCTTTAAAATCCCATAAATGTTTTCTGTGAGGAAGACATAGTAAACAAGCGTAGGAAATCAACACGTGCTAAATCATTCTATAAATACACACCCAAATAGGCCTATTAAACTGCTTAAGGAGTTAACAGCAGCAGGCTTCCCCCAAGGGCCCTGATTTACGGGACATTGTGTGTGTATGAGTAAATACTATGTACGGTATATGGCATACGCCTAGCGCCCCTTTTTCTGATCTAAAAACTTTGACATGCATTTTTAGTTTCATCAATAAATTGAGTCCTTTAAAGCTCAGCAACGGCCTTGTGAAATTATTTATTGCTGAAAATGGGGAAATCACATAATGTCAACCTTCAAGCAATTTATGAATAAAATAACACTAACTTTACTCTATAAATAAAATGTGCAATCCCTCAATTTAAGAGAGCGCAATCAGGACAGTGCTAGTGACCAGGGAAACTAATGATAAAGATTTGGGACTCTAAGGCCATGTCCACAGTAGGGTATTTTTGTTTTAACAATGATCCTCATCCATGCTGGGATTTCCACTACATTTCTAAATTTCAGGAAAGATGCATGTCCACACTATGAAACAAAGACAGAAAACGCATGTTTTGTCAAGAAAACGCACTTGACCACTTATGCACACAGGGGATGCACATACAAATGTAAACAGTTGCTGATTGTTGCAGATTCTCTAATAATGGCTTGCCTCTTGCACATGTAGGCAGCGGCAGTATTATACAATGCAGTGTTTAAAAGCGACCCGTTATGCAAAATTCACTTTTACATTGTGTTTGTTCATAAACTCTTATCAGCAGTGTGTGTACATAACCATCCTACAATAGTAAACACACCCACTCCTCTTTTTTGAATCACTATAAATCATGAGCAGTGTTTTAGAACAAGTTTCTATGCAACGTGACATCTATCCATGGACTCTTCCTCAGTTTACCTCCTCGCCAGAGCATTTAACAGCAACATTCAAGTATGAAATGTAATCTTATAAAAGCAAGTTATTCAGTCAAGAGCAGTGAGATATTATCTGTTTTTCTTTTGTGGTTTGATTCATATTAACAGCATATATAGCAGTAGGTACCGTATATTACTCTGCTGTCACTTTAATACACACATCTTATATACACATGCGACTTCTTTACTCACTGTTTACTTTCACAGACATAAGCGATTGTGTTTGTAAAATGTGTGTTTTTGACATAAACTTCTGTGTATTTGACTGTTTAAGTGCAGTAACTCGAGAAAGAGGACTTCTATTTAGACTGAAATGGCTTTTTTTTTTAAACATGAAGATAATAAACTTTCATGATGTCATGCAATGTCATGAGAACTGCAATGTCAAGTGAGCGTGACCACAATAAAGATTATAATAAAAAACAAACAGATGTTTTGTTAGTTTTTGGCAGACTTTCCGGCCTAAGTCATGAGCTGTACAGGCTCCGCCCTCTTATGTAAAGCAGGGTGGGGAGCAGCAGCTCATTTGCATTTAAAGACACATGCACAAAAATAGCATGTTTTAATACATGGCACCATACATAGCATTATAAATTATTTGTCGGGTATTTTAAACTGAAACTTCACAGACATTCTGGAGACACCTGAGACTTATATTACATATTGTAAAAAGGGGCATAATAGGTCCCCTTCAAATGCACAAGGACTGCTAAAAAGTCAACAAAGCCGCAAAGCTTGCAATTCCGTCTCCATGTTACTGTTGAGGCTGGTCTCTTACTGAAATGTTCCGGAATTTTAATGGTCACATGATAGGAGCTTGACAAATCAGGGAAGGATAACGCAATGACCTGAAAGACTCAATCAGGGAGCAAATGTGGGCAGCCAAGCCTTCATTTTCAAAAGTCTCTGTTTTGGTCTGTTCAAAGTAAAATGCAACCCTGGAGTTTTTCATACTAAAACAGGGTCTGCAGCATTTCCAAAAGTCTCGGATTTCAAGGGTCAAAAACTCTGGAGTAGCTGTAGCGAAAGTTATGCATTTTAAAACGAAAAGGCACTAGTTTTAACATAACACACACACACACTTGTGTAAACGTAGCCTAGCATACATACATCCTCATTAGGGACCGTTTTGGAATACACAACATAAGCAACAAATCTATTTGCCACATAAGTTAAAAGTTAGTAAGTTCATAAAGTGGTGCACCTTTCTGGAATCTGAAATATTTATTTAATTTATTTTAATTTGGATTAATTGTTGTTAGTATTAACTGAAACTATTAAAAACCTTTGATCATTTGAAATAAAGCTGAAACTAAATATTTATTATACTAGAAATAAGATCAAATAAGTTCCATTCTGGTATAGTATACAAAATTTTCACGAGCCAATCAATACTGATGCATAAAATCAAGTTCCAGTTCTGTTGCACTTCCATTCATCAAAATATTGGGGAAGCAATATGGGTGAGGAGCAAACGACAGGACTGAATCAATGAATCTTTTATGATCAGCAGACATTAATTTTGTTTTTTTTTTATATAAAAAGCTGGACAAGAGCTCACTGAAGATGTAGATCATATACAAGCAAACAAAAGCCTTTTTATGAGTCAAAAGGCAAACCACCTCAGCTGATTATGATCATTTAAAGTTATATAAAAGCAGCAGGCTGTACAGAGTGTAAAGACTTTTTTTGAGCGTGCCCGTGAAATTATGCTTTTCACACTCCTACAGTATGCTAGACTAATCAGATTTGACCTACACACACACACCTCCCTTTCAGTGCCAACTGTTCGTGCTTGCCCTCATTTCCAATGCAAGGACTCCTGAAGGTCGAGACTTTGAGCGAGAGATCAGAATAGGAGCAATAACAGCAGTTACTTTAACAGGCTTTTAGCGACTCGGGAGTGCAGTTCTTTTAACAGTGTCACCCTGAGGCCTCTCCCAAAGGCATGATAAGAGCCTCCTGCTCTCAAGGGAAATCACAGTGTCGCTTCTCATGTACACTAAAACTGCCCTCCATCCAGCTCCATCATGATGAAGGAGTTCAGGGGTCCTAATTGTTAAATGTATTTAAGAGTGCATGTAAGCGCTTTAGTTTGTCGGAACATTCCTTTGCTGCGCACTTGAACGTATCTCACAGATCGTGGAGTGGCTGCTATTAAAATTTTAGTTATTAAGAGTTTATCCTCTACTGGGTTTCTTCAACTGTGGCCACTTTTGGAGATACATACCTTAAAGAATAATTCATTTTTTATATTTTTTCTGATCTGCATAAACATTTCCATCACAGCATAATCTGTATGACATAATCTACAAACTTTAATTATACAATAATTGAATGTGACGGAAATTACTTTTTTTTAAATAATATTTTGAAAAATGGTCCCCTTGTCGCTTGCTCAGCTGAAGCTAATAGATAGCATTTTAAATATCATAAATACACAAAATTAAATGATATGTTCATAATATATCTTACATTTATGCATTTGGCAGAGGCTTTTATCCAAAGCAACTTACACTGAATTCAAGAAACACATTGACATTCTAATCGGTTCTTGCTTTCCATGGGATCGAACCCATTAAACACCAATGCTCTACTGGTTGAGCTACAGGAAGGCTACATAAATATAATGTTTCACAGAATTACAATAAATGTATAATATATACGCTAAAAGTTTTGTGTCAGTGAGATATTGTTTAACTTGACTGTTTTCTATTTGAACATTTTCAAATATAACTCTGTGAAGTCAAAGCTGAATTTTCAGCATCATTTATCCCGTATTCAGTGTCACATCATACTTCAGAAATCATTCTAATATGTTGATTTACTGCTGAAGAAACACTTTGTTATCAATTTTGAAAACAGTTTATTTTTGAGGAAATCATAATAATGTTTTTAGAAAAGTTAGTGATAATGTTTATTTGAAATAGAAATAATGTAACAAATGTCTTTATTTTGAACAGACATGATTTTTTTGAACATTATAGTAAATAATCTCTTATGTAAATAAATAAATAAATATTTCTTAATGGCCTTTTATATTTTAAGAACATCTGGGACTAGGAAAAAGGCAAGAAAAAAAAAAAGGTTTAATGTGACCATCACATAATAAAAATACAATGCTGAAGAAATATATTATATTCGAAGAAACACACAATTACCAACACGCACAATATACTGGGAAAAAACACCCAATACAAATTAAACACTTGAGTTCCTGATAGGCTTCTGTTTTAGCCAGGAAGATGCAGCACAAGAGTGAGAGACAGAGAGAAAAGCAAGAAATTCAAGACCCAAAGGAGAGATTCTTCTCTGAGAGGCCGCCTGACCCAGGGTGATTTAAGATGCCTGCAGGCTGCATGGTCGCCACCCTGTCTGGTTGCCCCCCGCTGCACATTGTGCGGACACTGGGATCAGTTGATGCCGCCTGAGCCAACATGGGATGCGCTGCACGCGAGCAGAATACGGCTGTTGGTCTGGGCCAGTGACTCATCAGATAGCAATGCTGATCGGCCTGAGGATCCACTGCAATACAGAACTACTGTTTGATGCTGAACAGTGCTGAAAAAAATGTCAAGACTCATTCTCATCTCCTTGTAACACCTTTTCACGATGAGTAGAATGGAGACTTTGTGGTTGACACCATGACACAAACCCCACTTAAAGGAAACAGCATTCTTGTCAGAGCTCGGAACGTATGTGGTGGACTGACGTGTAAAGACAAACATTTGCGGCTGATGTTAAATGGGTTTAAGGTAAACTGGCGTGTTGACAAGTAGGAGGAGCAGAGACAGGGCTGTGGCCCGGCCGTTGACACATGCTCAGACACGATGCAGGGTCAAGGACCAATTCATTTCCTAATACTTTTCACTTCATTTCCACAACATATACTATCTTTTATATATTTTGACTGTCAATAAAAACTGACCTAGAGAAATGAAATGGAGTTCTATTAATATTAACTTCTTGGAAAGAAATAATTCTCCAAAATTAAAACTTTCTTATCATTTACTTAACTCACACACTGCACTACTGTTCAAATTTTTGAAAAAGGATGCAATAAATGGAACAAAAGAGACAGGAAAGACATGTACAATAATACCTTGGTTTACCAGTGACTCAGTATACAAGCAAATCTTGTGTGAGAAAATCTTCCCCTCTCCATCGCGCATTTTTTGGTGGAAAAGTCCTAATGCTCAGCATCTTCGCGCACATTTTTACTGGAAATATCCTAACTCAGCCTTTCACAAAGCCTGTCACCCCTTAACTTGTTCATTCTCTCAGCGTTGCTCGGTTTGGTTGCATTATTCAGTGCATACTTTTAGAAGTGATTTACAGCAGTTTTACCTCGTGTTGTTAACATTAATTGTGATCGCTATTGTTCTCATAGTGAAATATATACATAACAGTACAGCATATAGACAATGGCCCCCAAGATGAGTAAAAAAGACGGTATAAAATTCTCCCTCTAAGCAGTAAAACCCTTCTCTCGTCTCCATCACACGACGCAACTCAAAGCTAAAGTGTGCGTTACAGTAAATTTTCAAGTATTTTTAGAGTTTAATTGTCGATTAGTATTTATATGAGATCTTAATGGTAATAATTTTAACTGTAACTAATAGGGTAAAACCCCCCAAAAATTTAAAATGGGCATTTATGGTCATGAGGAACGAATAAAGGGATTTTTAGTTCATGCTTATGGGGAAAATTGTTTTGGTGTACGAGCATTTTGAGTTGGCTCTTGGAACAAATTAAACTCGTAAACCGAGGTATTACTGTATAATGTATATAAGTACTGAACATTATATTCATCAAATATTTCATACTTTTACGGTTTTAACTGTATTTTTGTAGTGTGCAAAAAAAGTATTTTTAAAACTGAAAGAATTTCCATTTTTGGGTGAAACATTCCTTTAAGTTACGACAACCCCGACAGTATGTAATAAACAGACTAGTTAGCAACCACAAACAACAAAATAAACATCAGCTAAATGTCTACTGGCATAAATTTAACAACCTGTGTTTATAAAACTACTTATTAGGTCAAACCGATGCCTGCAGATCAGAGTTGGGCTGTGAAATGAATACGATGAGCGGTAAAGTCAGGTGGAAGTAAACAACATCAGCATGCATCAAATCAGACTACTCAAAAAAAACAACAGCCATGCTCGTCTCAGACATGAGGGAAGTGTGACAGCGAGACTGTCATGAGCTCGCTTCATCGCTTCGGGCATCCAGAGAAGGGCAGCCATGTTACACAAGGAAATGAGCAGTGACAATTCTCCCGGCATAAAGGTACTCGCTCTGCCAATTCCTCATCCATGCATCTGAAAAATAGATGCATTTGACATTTCCTCCTCCCCCCAAAAACATACTTTCCCATTATATTTGTATTAAAAGATCGAACCAGCATTTTTGACACACTCAATGTGTCTTGATATGCTTTAACCGCTACACCCCAGCACTGACCGCTGTAGATCAACTTAAAATGTTTGGTCGGGTATGTACTTCCATTTTGAATTTGCAGGGCGGGCAATTTATCAAAATTAATGAAAATTACTACTTGAGACTAATTATTCACATCCATAAGCAACTGAAGTGTGATTAAACATCATAACCTACATATGAATGGACTAGTGACATGGTGGCCCTGGTTGGAAGGTTAGGAGACATAAATATCACCCTGACAGGTCCGCAGGCTGAAAGCCCAGCCCAGGCACGTCCCAGGCGGAGACTGCCAGAAACAGATCCATCATCCACACGGCCAGCACAGAGAAAATATCCACTGTGAAGAGGAGTAGAAACAGCAGGTTTGACAAACAATGGTGGTCTGCTCCTCATTCAGAGGAGACTGGAATTCTGATGACATCCGAAAGCTAAACGACACGGGCAGCCCCTGGCAGTGTAGACAGGCAGCATTTTCACACTTCTAGGAGCCAGAGCGGAACCAGGGACCCTCTGACAGGCCCATCTCCTCACACATGCAACTGTGAGTCAACGACTGTAGCGTGACATCTATCAAAATGTCTTCCAGACAGCTGGTGTTGGACAGGCGGCTCCTGTATCGGCCACGGACTGCAAACCACAAGTCTGACGAGCACCAGAGAGATGTGTCAAATGTGGTGCCAGAAATGTATTTCAGGTTTTGATATGTTGTGCCACAAGGTCAAAGGTCATGTGGGAATATTCTGTACAATAAACACAATACTCTAATCTAAAATAAATAGTTTGTAAGTGAATTTAGGCATCGAAACATAATACATGAAGAAGAATGGATAAATAATAAGGATGAAAACTGTAATTTAAAAAAATATTCAGCTTGAATTACAAAAAGAAATGTTCAGAAGGGACCTCTGGGATGCTAATTAGAGTCCTCCGTCAACAATCTCGAGCGGCCACCGGTCCGCGGCACAAAAAAGGTTGGGGACCACTGGATTAGAATGATTAATTTGGTTAATACAGGAGAGCTTGTGCAAGTAATCTGAATAACAGTTTACTATGCACTTTAAATTAACATTAATATAGGGTGTTGAACTTTTTCTTCGAGACACAAACCCAAAGAGCTCAACAGACCTAAGAAATGAACTCATGCTAACATGTGCCCTTAAAGGGGCAGTGCTCTTCTTGAGATCGTTCCGTTTCCTCCTTATACCGAGGTTTCTGTAGTCAGCCTGATCCTGCACTTTGATATGACAACAACACAACACTGAATGTCTGCAGAGATTGTGTCAAATTGACAATTGTGATGCAGCTTGAACCCGAATCACACAGTGTTCGTTCATGGGCCAGATGAGACTGGTTTCTCCCAAGGTTTTTTCTCCATTTCAGTCCCTTGATGGAGTTTGGGTTCCTTGCCAAAGTCTCCTCTGGCTTGCTTAGTTAGGGACACTTTATATTCAGCAGTATTTCTGATATGCTGAATATACTGATATTACTGCAATGACACTATTGTATGAGAACTGAACTGAGCTGGACAATGACATCACGGTTTTTTGCAGAACTGCTTTATATGTTAAATTAATTTAATAATTGTTGATTTTTACAACAGAATTGAATCAACACTGAACTGACTTCAGGTGAACAATGATGCTATTTACAGTCTTTGCAGCCGAAATGAACTTTGTTCACATAATTAAATCATTTGTTATCACTGTAAAGCTGTTACTGTTCAAAGCAATATATAAATAAAGGTGACTTAACAAGACAGTGCAATAAGCTTTTAGTGATGATAAGCAGAGATGCAAGTTATAGACGGCACTGAGAGGGACATTTTATCTTGTCATGCATCTCATCATGCAAATGATTCAACACAGCACAGTTACACGTCAAGGGTAAAGTTCACCTGAACATCAAGGGAAATGAAGTAGTATAAAAAGACACAGCTGTCGCATTAGCTAACTCATTGTGCTGTTGTTGCTCTGCTGTTGCTCACGAAAAGCCAATGAGACACAGCAGCAACAACATTATCAAAAATTAATAAACCGAACCAAGGAGAGTCATCTTCATTTCCCAACAGAACAGAGCGCAGTTGACGTGCTTTGAATATTTCTATGCTTTTCTTTCTGCAGAGACCCTGGAGGGAAGCAGGCAGGGGTAGTTGGTAGCTGATGCTAACCGCTTTGAGGAATTAAACTGCATTCTATATTTAACTCAAGTGGCGCTTGGGGGAGCTGGTGACAGAACAGAAGCTTGAATCTGAGGAAATGAAGCCATCAAGGATTAAGGCTATACTAAAAAAAATATGCAACAGCTCGGATTTGTTGAAAATTGTGTGGAAGATCCAGCAGAACACAATGCCTGACAGTCCTGATCAGGATAACACACTTTATTAGTCTGCTCTAGTCCCTCTACCATTGGCAGAGACTGAGAACCTGAACACAATTGATAAAAATAAGCATTTAACATAAATAATGAATAAATAAATGTCTGATTTAATGTGGTCATTCAAACTATATTTTTAATTATTATTATTATTATACAATTATTTTTTTATCAAAGTACTTTAAATGAAGCATAGCAATATGACACTACAGGACACTTGTGAAAATGTCATGCCAACCCCCATGTGCATTTTGGAAGCATGCTTTTTGCAGTGCAGTTTGCTGAATTGCAAAATACACTACATTTGCTAGCAGACACTAATGAAATCCAAATGAGACTTTGCAGTCCTCAGAGGTGTTCAAAAAGAGCTGAGTCATTCATGTCATACTGACACTTTGTGAAATCTGTTCACTTGCTTTTTTTAGTATACAAAGCCTCTATGGTGAAAGCGGAGAAATTCATAAATGACTAATAACCTTTGTACATGCATGAGCATCAGAATTAGAATCACTTTCAAACTTCGGCAGGAAGACAGGGGTCCACCTTTCCACTTCCTTTCTAGAAACCAAAGTGAAACTCACAAATCATGAGATTTGAATCTAACTGAGATGCCCAAATCTGCGGTAGAAGTCTGCCAGCTCTGCATTACCTCTGCATAACTCCATTGAGCCCAAATCTAATCACCGTACCTTCCAGTTGCTTGAATTCTGTGCCTGGCAGTTGGCACATCATTACAGCACAGCAAGTGACAAGAAGCACCCTGGGGATTCCTTCTAGCGGCTGTTTAAGTCAAGTTAGGAGAACTCGACAACAACAGGCACCTCCACATCCATCCATATTCCATAGCCTAACTCCTGCGAAAGACGATAAATAAATGCACTGCTCCCCATCGATCTGTGTTCTCTCATTTGGACCTCATGCAAATACACAGCCCAAAGCTAGACCAACAAACTTATTTGGGTTTCACGGTGATACAGCCTCCTTGACTAATAGGTTTACCAAAGGTAATTCCATGCAAACTTTTGCATCATGCTCTGGAAGCAAAATAACAACATTTCCACAACACCCCCAGCTCCCTTTTCTCACATGGGGCGCCAATTTTTTTCTGCGCTACTTTTCTCGCCTGACAGCGTGCGCATTCTTTCCGTTAGTCAGCAGGGGGTGTGTAATAATTAGCCCCCAAGAGCGTCAGAGGGTTGTTCGTCATATAGTCACTATACAGAGAGGCACATTAGTAGCTTTAGGCCCAGGAGGGAGCTGCCGCTGACTGCCAACCCCTCCCTGCCGACGGTGGTTGGCGGCAGCCACTGCATCAGAGTAGCTGACTCAAGAGGTGCTCCCTCCCACCGAGTTGAAACATTATGTACTGTCATTTCAAGTTCGCAAAGTGGACAACACAGGATGATTGAAAGGCTACGATTAAAAGACAATGAAAACTAGAAATTGTCCTGCTATGTAATAATCACAAAAGCAGCAGTAATAGAGTTTAAATATTTTCTATGAATCAAATATTTTATTGAATCGATTAAAAACTCTGATTCAGTGATTTGCAGCATTAATCAAAATTTAGATTTTCGTTAATAGTATTAGCAAATACGGCATGAAAGTTAGGTTAATTTACGTGAATCGGTTCACTGTCTTTTTTACACACACAAAAAAAGAAAAGTGATTTGCAACATTAGTCAAACTGTTTTACTTAAATAGGTTTAGACATGTCCCGTCTGCTCAAACAGATAGTCCTACCCCAAATTCACACCATTGGTTGAGGCTGTTTTGGATTTTCAAACAAACAGTAATATTTTGAAAGCCCACAAAATGCCAATGTTTACATTTATTTGCTTATAATTGATGAGAGTATTTCCATTAAAGCTATATTATAGTAAGCATATAAATATCAAAACAATATATCAAATATTGTCAAAATTATTCAAATGATTTTCTGCATATGCTGATATCAGTATACATGATACTTATTCAGTTAATCAAGTACTTGCATGCAAATATTCTTGCATAAACAGATCCAAGCTAACACACAGTTCTAGTTCACATAAGGACATCCATAACTCCAGGCACAGTGGGCAACACAACATCTCGTTTTGCTCAAGAACATTACCGATGGTTTTTGCACCTCAAAGTGCAGAACAGGTCAAACAACAGATATTCAGATAACCTGAATAAACAAATAAGATGTGACACATTAAGGTCTCATGAAGCAGCAGGATCACGTATGGGCTGTAATCAAATTCTGATGAACTGATGTTTACGAAAAAGAGCAGAAAACTGAGTATAAAAACATCAGATCGCAATCAACAATATTACCAAAACTTCAGAGAGATTTTATATAGTCACTCTAACATATCGATATAAAGTGTATTACATACATTTACGCATATGTAAGCTGTGCTGAAAAAGATTTTCAAAAGATAAAAAGACCAATTTTAAAGCTAAAAAAAGATCTCTTCAAGGATTTTAAAATTGTCTCATAGAGGTGGTTGGAAAATTCAAGCTGAGCTTCAACAGTATTTAATCAAGGGTCTCCTGGGGTTTAATATGGTCAATGTGTGATTTATAAAATACACCACCTTTTCTGCAAAATATCAATCATAACGAATATAAAAAATTTATTTACAGGTAAACAAAGAGACATAATAATATATGCAGTCCATCTGAAAGTAAAATTCTGTCATCATATAGAATATTTAATTGGAGAGCTGCATTATAATATGATTTCTCAAAAAGCAATATATGGCTTCAAAATAAAAAAATTGCATTTTTAGAATGCTGTGTAATATGCAAGACGATGCAAAAAAATGGTAAAACAAGTCTATCTAGCTCTAGCACATATTGACATAAAAACACACAAATACAAATACATATACATATACATACATATATATATATATATATATATATATATATATATATATATATATATATATATATATATATATATATATAT
Organism: Rhodeus uyekii; assembly: GCA_037043235.1. Classification (NCBI taxonomy): domain Eukaryota; kingdom Metazoa; phylum Chordata; class Actinopteri; order Cypriniformes; family Acheilognathidae; genus Rhodeus; species Rhodeus uyekii. Next base: position 1,080,662 of record JAWRVZ010000068.1, read on the forward strand.
ATATATATAAATAAACTATATATCAACGGAATATATATATCTCATATACATATATATATATATATATACACATACATATATACATATATATATATATATACACATACATATATATATATATATATATATATATATATATATATATATATATATATATATATATACACATACATATATATATAGAGTTTATTTAGTATCTTCTTCTTGTACATATCACAATAACACACTCCAGAAAACAGTTTACCAGACGATCATGCACTGTTGTTTAAGTGTATCACAACTAAATCCATATTATAATATTAAGTTTCAGACGTTTCGCAATGGAAACAAGGAATACTCACTTGCAGGAGATGGAGTGCTGTATCCACTGACAGGAAGTCCTGGAAGTGCTGGAGGGGAGAGCCCTCCTAGCATATGAGGAAAGAAGTAAGGGTAGTGTGGCATAGGGAAGCCCCCTAAAGGGGTGCCCAAACCTCCGGGGCTGGGGCAGGGGTTGCCGTTTCCAGACATGGCACGCTCAGATACAACACTGAGTCCGAGACCTCTGAGCAGGCTGTCCGTGATGCCGGATGTCTACTTTCCCATCATGATCTACTTTTGGTAATCCAACTAGGAGAGCTTTGTCTGCGATTGTCCGTGTGGGTACTTACTATTGTGGCTGTAAGACGGAGACAGGTTAAAGATTGATGATCCAGGGTGCATGTGAGTGGTTATGACACCATTCAATCACAGTGTACGGCTCACAGGTGTACTGGTCTTTGTTTTGGTGTTATGTAACTCTCAGGATACAATTCCAGTGTTTTCTTGGGATAGAAGCGAGTAAGGCAGTATATTCCAGCACTGTTTGAAGAGGCTGTTATGTAGCAGCAGTGGAGCGGTTTGACTCTTTACGACGACCTGAGCTCAGTCCAATCCACCAGATTTCAAGAGGACTGACTAGGACCATGTGACGCAAGAGGAATCGAGATGCGGTCGCAAAATGCTCTTGGGTCAAACCTGTCAGAGCGAGTCAGCCCAACACGATGACCTAAGAAAGATAGAAAAAGAGTGGAAAGGAACAGAGGACATTTTTTAGTTGTCAGGTGTGTTTGCAGTCATGCATTTTCAAATAGGCCTTCAAATGGTGAGCAATATATCAACTAAACTGATTTATTGGTTCATATTTGACTAAACAACTTAAATTATAGCAGTATATACATGGCTGATTTACAGTTAGTGTTATGTAGCACTCTCTTGAGCCAATAATAATAATTTAAACAACTTGTCAATGGATACTTTTTCTGTTTTCCAATATTTTGAGAAAATATTGTAAATATCTTAATTAAATTAAAATCTGCTGTAATTAAATCATTAATGCTTTTCCAAATCTTCAAGCAATTCATGAGAAGTAAAGACTGTGGATATTAAATTATGTCTCATTTCTAAATAAGCATGTCCAACATCAGAAAGAACAACTACACTTAAAAACATTAAAAAGTCTGAAGTTCTGGGTTCTTTGATAATCATAAAGTTCAAAAGGATTTATTTGAAATATAAATCTTCTGTAACATTCTAAATGTTATTAATGTCACTTTTGATATTTACCGTCATACTTGCTGAAAAACAAAAATCCATATTACTTTCTTTCAAAATACAAAATCTTACTGTCCCTAAACTTTATAGTGTACATTTGCTCTTATGTAAATTAATATTAAATTAATTAAATTAATGTTACTAAATTAATGTCATTTACATATAAAATCCAGTCATGAAACTTTAGATTGTGGACTTTATGAATATGTCCTTCATGAAATCTTCCAGTAATCACATTACAAACTGATTGGTCTCTGTTGTATCTTAACATTTAACATTTGTTGCCAGCTTAACATTTAAATAGTTTGGTTCTATGACAAAATGATGATAATAGACATAACAATATACAGCAGCAGCGTAGCAGATCTATTCCGTTGATAGTAATACTGATTCAGGTCATTTTTGAGGTCACAGTCTACTCTACTGACTGTGTTGTAGAATCACTGAGAACTGTTATGTTCTGTACTTGCTTTCAAATGAGGCATTTGACTTTTTAGTTCTGTTTACCTCTACTTTGATTTTCCTTCTCTGCATTTTAATCACATTACTGCGCAATTTTACAATTTTATAAGCACAAAAATGCTTTGAGGTCACAACAGAAGAATTTTAAGTCATGAACACATCTTGTCAAAAATCACATTGTATAGAAAGTTCTAGTTCATTCCCATGGGATGTTCTGTAAAGCTTGTCTGAGTTAGCAACAGTAACCAAAGGGTTGGAGCTTAGCATTTCTAATGGTTTCATAAAAATTCATTTCTAATTATTCATAAAAATCAAAGAATCGCACTCTCCCTATGCCATGCGAGTTCATATTTAAAAATGTATTAATGTTTTTAATAAGTAGTACCAAGAAGAGTGCAGTACTTTCAGCTCTGTTCAACATATTATCATGTTTAAATCCACTCTGCAGAATTTCCCTAAAATATCCACAGAAATGCAAAAAGTCTGCATTGTCAAATTGTCACCCTGCTCTGCAGACATCATGAAAAACCAGTAAGCCATACTCTGCAGTGTTAATCACCACAGACCACACACAGATTAGATACAATGATTACTGAACTCTGGTTTAATAACCATAGGAATGTGTTCTCCATTCTTTCGGTTTAACTGACAGACAACTGGAACATCACAATCCATCCAGGTTGACATGATAATTTAGAAATAGTGTAAATAAACAGAGAAATTAGAGAAAGAAAGCCTGCGAATTTACACTCAGGACCTGTTCTTGAGCATTGAACCCAGCTTGACAGCGTGGGAAAATGCTGCCAAGGTCTTCCCCAGTGAGCTTGTTAACTGGAGAGTTCCCTCAGGAACACAGAGCAGGATCTTCACACAGACCGTCTGTCAAAAACCCTCATTAACACTATCTATCTGGGCATAACCTGAAAATGTGAGAGCACGAACTGTGAGGAGGTGGAAAAACGCTGTTTGAAGAACCAGTGATGAGCAAAAAAGAAAAAAACTGTCTATCTGTGATCAGTTTGTCTGTCTTTCATGGTTCTTCTATCCTTGCCTTCCGGGTCCATTTGTATCACCGTATCTGGTGTCTTTCTGCTGGACTCTACCCATCCATTCTCTAGTCTACACGACAGATACGAAATATAGCACAAATAAATCTACTTCAAACATTCTCCCGTATGGAATTTGGATTATGAATCTCCCTGAAGACATGCAGAGCATCATGGATACATCGCTCGAAGTGAGAATGAGAAACTGAGAGAAAAAGTATAAAAAGAAGGCAGCTAGAGGGAGAGATCAAAGCCAAAAAAGAGAGAGTGAAGACACCTTATTGTGCTGCACACGGCTCTCAAATCTCACTCATACATTATTAAACGCCATACTAAGTAGGTTAAACCCCACTGGTCCCCTTTACATAGCAATGAACTCACTAATTCAATGCCAGAGAGGGTGTGAGAACATGTGATAAAGAGAGTCTAGAAGACTAATTTATTTGTGGAAACGAATAAAGATTCAAAAGAAAAATAGTAGCTATACATTTAAGTGAAATGCTTAAATCTGTATTAAGCATAAGCTCACTAAATGTTATTGGAATTATGACAAAATACAATTAATATAAAGTAAATCTAGCTTTTACTCTATGATTGTTAGCTTTAAGGCTCGTCTATTGTCCTCCTAAAAGTTTCATTGTTAGCAGATACAACAGATTAAGATGCAATGTATATTTCAAAGGTGCTTTCAGTCTTTTAATCCAAAAATATTGTTGTGAACTTGCAGCACGTGTTGTTGAACTGATGATGTTTTTTTTTTTATTTGCTGCTGTTTTTCTATTTGCATGTGTTTTCTTCAGTTGCAGTACGCTGAGCACGGCCATTGTAAGAAATCTATCAGCACAAGTAAGAAAAATGTGTTGGATCTTTATGAAACCACATTTACATACCCACTGCACATTGACGTAAGCTCTGACACACAGGCATAACACAAAAACGAGCAGCGCACATACACCACATACATAACGCACAGTTAGAATCAAAACACTCATCAGATGAGGTGACAGGCATAATCAGAGGTGCTTTTGTTCACTATAGTGAAAAAGGGACACACATACACCCGTAAATAATCGGATAATGAAGTTAAGTGTGGGTGAAGGCACACTAGTTCCCATGAAAGTCATACACGCAAGACTTCAAGGTGATGCACAGCTCAGCAAAAAAAAAAAAAAAACTGACATGCACACACTCAGAGTGAGAAATTCATGTGTCATACCAAAACATCATAAGTGCCCTCTCTTTTACACACACACACACACACACACACAAATATATTTAACGTCCAAGCAGTTGACCCAAATAAATCTGCACGCTTAAAAAAAAAATTTGAATGTAAAGTATCAGTGACAAAATAATCAAGTTTATAAAATATGTCATTTATGACTAAAAAAACCTGACAAATGGCATTTTGAAAGAGATATCATCTCTTCTGACTGGATGAGCAAACTTCAAAAAGTTACTTGGAAAATTCACAATTACTAATTAATAAATGTTATCTATTTTACAGACAGGATCTATATAACATACCTAAAGCTTTATTACTTCATTCCCGCCCCCCCCCCCCCATTTTTATTTAATTTTTACCAGTTTGTTAAAACAATTGTTACCATTTAAATCTAAATTTACTATTTACTTAATTTACTCTATTTACTTATACTTTTGTCCTTTCATCTATCACCATCTGTATATTTGTATGGAATGACATATTTCATTAGAAATCTAGATCTCTGCAGTCATAAATTATCTTTCTATATATATATATATATAAGACACATATAGTGCAGGCACATTCACATCATTCATCATGCATGCTCTTCAACTATGTGCCTTCACAATCTCATCTTATAAATGTTTTAGTGCTTACCGTACCTTAACCAGAACCACATGATTCTCATGCAAGGGTGTGTATGTGTGTGTGAACATATTTAGGCTGAATATTTTCTGAGATATACACGTGTACTCAAACATGCTGTTTGGTTGTCTTTTGGACCAGGGAGACTGTTTTTGAGTGAAAATATGGGACGGAAATGGTGTATCTTGAGGCGATGATGAGAAAACAGAGCCTGAGTCTGTGTGTGAGACAACAGAGGAACTGATAGACTGAGGGAAATGTGCAATAACAAAAGGTCAAGGTTCATGGTCCAAGATTCAGGAACCTTGACCTTTGCCATTTCAGCATAACCGGGAGAGACATGTGGACCTACTTTAGGAGTTCACACACACGCGCACACGGACGCACAAACACACACACACACACACACCTCAGTGTTTCCCTTTCACTTTTCAAAGTTGCCTGTGGCATTGGTCCATGCCTCACATACTTGCACTAATGAATGACTTAATGTCAGAGTCAGTGAAAGCAACGTTCAGCAATAGTGGTACAGACTGCAACTGTCAACAGCATTTATTGTACATTATCATACCAAACTATAACCATGTACATTTACTGTGTGAAGTGAAGCAGAACTATGTTTGGCATTTTATTTCAAGTCACCCTAAAGAAAATTCTATTGTAGAATAATTAAATATTTTACATTTAGAAGAAATGATTTCTATTTTATCAATATTTAAAACAGTTGTGATGTTCTGGAAACTTTTTTCAGGATACTTTGATAAGTAGTCGCTTCAAAAGAACAGCATTAATTTTAAATAGAAATATTTAGAAACATTATACTGTAATGTCTTTATTGATCAATTTAATGTATCCTTTATTTTTAATCTTAAAATCTTACTGACCAAATCAATAATTAAAAACAATAACACCGTTAAAATCTTTAACAAATCTCAGAATTAATATAGATTTTGCATACTGTATATTATAAATTTGAGATGCCAAATTTTCTTCATGACTGAAAATGAATGATGATGTTTATTTACTTTTTTTTAGATAATTTTAAAATCAGCATTTATTGAATTTTAATATTGGTGCATCTCTAAAACCACTATTTTGTTGAGTATGCTTTCGTAGATCTTCTTTAAAGGTTACATCGCTACAGCCACCACTTACATTTCTAAGTTCTAAAAGTATCAGAACAAAAACAACAACAAAAAATCATACTTGCGCACACACATGCACACAAACACAATGGCATACGACATCTGGGCCGGCTGCTCTATTGCTACAAACAAACCAAAACCACTGGGGATGAATCCGCCCGAATAAAACACTCCCTAATCTGACCGACATTTACTCCGCATACACATTTAGACATAAAAACTCCCTCAAAACATATACGGAGCCAAACAGTACATTCAGACACAAAACTATATGTGGAGGAGAGGAATATTAGAGGGAAGTGACACTCTTTCCACGAGAAAACTCCTCTGGGGAGACTTAAGTGTGCTGAGAGAAACGTTAGGCCTAAAGCACTTGGAAAGAGACCACACATTAAAGTGAAGTGAGAGTATCTGGCAACCTTTCAAAAGAATGAACAGGGTGTGTAAACATACTGCAAGAAAAAGGGAACTGGCAACCTTCCTGACAGGTTTTATAAAGTAAGTGTTTAGAGTTTAAAAATTTAGAGTAAAAACAATTCCTAAAGGATCTGGCTGCTGTCTAGACCACAAACGGAGGGGGTTTTGAACACCGTCCCCAAGGATTTCCTGGACTTGGACTGCTGGACTCATTGATTAGCATTTGTTCAAGGCCAGAGGTCAATACATTGGACTTGGCATGGCCGTGTCTACAAGCGTCGCTGTCAGATAAAGTGCTTGCTGAACATGCGCACACACAGAGAGAGAGAGAGTGAGAGCGAGAAACACAATTTTCTCTCTGAAATGGAAGGTTGTTTTTTGCTTCAATGTCTTTTTGTTAAAGATGTCTCTGTTCATTAGCATTAGCCATTAGAGAGCCATGAGAGAGAGTTAGAGAGAGAGAGGTGGGGAGAAGGGAGAAAAGACAGAGAACGAGAGAGATGATGAAAGTCCATAGCCCAGTAATGGGCTCTATTTCCCCTTCCCCTCGTCCATTAAGACAGCCAAATGAAATGAAGGGAAATGAATTGAGACTGCAGACATGTGGTAAAGGAGACAAGTGGGAGAGAGGGAGGGTTCGAGAGTGAGAGAGGGGAGGTAGTTTCAAAGGTCATTACTATAGGTATGAGATGAGCAGAGGTAATAAATCTATGCACTAAACGAGGACTATCACCTTTATGAGGGAGAGAGAGCTAAATGCATGTGTACGCCATGCATATAGAGCGTGCCAAGGGAGCATTTCAATTAGACAGGAAGAAAGGCTTGATCTATAGTTAGACACATAATCACTATTCACTCTATGCATTTGCAGCCTGCGTGCAATTTTGTGTACACTAACATGATGCCAATTAGGAATGTACAGTTTTTCCAATTGCAGATAATTTTCATGCTACAGCTGATAACCGATAAATTGCTAAATTAATGTTTAAATTAATGATTAAAGGTGCAGTAAGTGCCTTCAACCCAAACAAACACATCCCTCATCTTCATTTCTCCACTCCTAAAATTTTCCAATATTAATGCAAGTAATGAAGTTGATCATGACCCCTTTTTTCCAGGGATTTTCCAATGAGCTGTTTTTTTTTTTGTTTTGTTTTTTTGGTCATGTCTGTTTCTACAGTCCTTCTTGCTCACTCTCACCATCCTGATGATCCTGATGACAAGTACTGTTCGATCTGATCCAATTTCAGCTGTGTTTCTCAGAAATTGCTTACTGCACCTTTAATGCTTAGAATCAAAATAAAATAGCACAAATTTAGGCATGACAACATAGTTATGAAATGTAAAAAAAAAAAAAATTACAAAGATATGACAGATATATTGTACATTTGTAATGGTGATTCTATGATTCTATGATTCTATGATGTCACATTCTATTCTTTGAAGTATCTTATAATACGGATTATATTAATAAATATTGCAGTATACATTACTTTACTTCAAGATCATTTTACATGGCATGTTTAACCAGAAGTCTATTCAAACAAACTTTTCAAGAGATATAAGGATGACTGAAAATAAAAACCACATGGCTACCAGGGGTACAAAATAGTGGAGCAGCATGTAACTCAAGTGGCACTGAAGGAAGGACCCTCTTTTGTCCTTGGCAGCAACACACAAGCAGACACACATACACACACCTGGTATTTGAGAAAAGGTTACTGGCTGGATGGTGAGTATGTGTTTTATCTGTGGGTGATCAGTAAGATTAATAGCATCCATCAAATATAAGAATGTGTCAAAAGTTCCAAAGCACCCGTTGTTATGGCACATACTTTCCAGATGAATACAGATATCTATATGCTATAACTTATATGACTAATACTAAAATTCAGATTAATATATAGCTGCTTGGTTGTTTTATCCAAGACAGAATTTTTTGGTGAATGGAGCATGCAGTGTTATACATTTTGAGTGTTTGAGTGAATTAAAGGAATAAGAGAGAAAGAACACTATACATGCCTCTAAAAATGTGTATATTTCTATGGTAACCAAAAGTTATGAACAAATCTTTACACAACCGTGTTTCTGTCTCTTAGATGTTTCCCAGAAACCCAAGGGTATCCTCTTTTTACCAGGTGATCTTTTTAAAGGTCTTTCCATTTGTGCCCATCAAGAACACTGTGTGTTGACATCTGTCTTTTGCTTTTTTTCCCTCTTCCTTGCAAAGTCAACCAAGGCACACATAACCCTATTACTGAGGGGCTTCAAAATCAGGCCAGGAGGACACAGAAAATGAGAGAGAGATTGGATACAAGGCGGCATGCTGAGCTCTTATTGCGCACAGAATGAGGCTGAAAACGAATTCTTAACCTCATGCCCCAACTACACAAATTATGGTCACCTTCCTTCATCCAGCAGACAATCTAAAATGGATCTAATCCGTTGAAGTGCCTCTTTGTATCTGTATAAAACCTTAGGAAACGCAAACCATGCCACATGATATAAGATGCCTTGCATTAGAATTTGGCCAGTGGAACAAACAAGAATAAGCTGAATGTGACCCACAGGCTTTGCACAGAGATGAAATATTAATACACTGTGATTTCCAAATGAATATCATGAAATTCTAAATATTCTATTATACTATTCACCCGAAAAGGAAAATTCAGTCAATATCTACTCACCATCATGTAATTCAAAACCAGTTTTTCTTCTTCTTCTTCTTCAAAAAAGAGAACGAGAAGATTTTGACACTAGCTATGTTTCTATTCAAAGTTGCGAAATTGAATTTATGTGCAGAACTTAAATATTGCATAAAACATTTGGGTACCATTTCAATTCAGCAAGAAGAGGAGAACAAAACGATCACTTCCTGATAAATTGGCACCAAATATCCCTAAGAAAAATGCTAGTTGCTGCAAGAGAAACCATTTTGGGGTTTTCCATAGATACAGGGTACAACGGGTCTAAAGGCTCATAAAAGGGAAAAGTTTGGCTGATCCTGGTGTTGATAGCACAAAAGTAGCACAAAAGTTGATTTTGTGCTAATTTGATCAACTATTTGATGTACGCATTTAAAAATATTGTAGATTTAAGTAGCAAATGAAAATGTATTGATATTAATATATGTTAATGATTTTCAGTTTTGTTAATAAAGCAACAGTTTTCAATAACGGAAGAATAAGTAAAAGTATGGTATTTGGGGTAAAAGGCTTCCTTGCTGTTGAGGTTCAAGGCTCTATAATTAATAAACAGCTGGATGATTTTTCCATTTGTTGACGTGACATGGTTAGATTCTGATGGTAAATATAATACATCAAAGTTGGATGTTCATTGCCTTCAACACTTTCAAAATCGTTACTTTGTATAATGATTTTATGTGTGTATTAAAATACTAATAGTAATTTTTAGATTAATGTATTTTAATAACTTGTAATTATTGAACAAAAATATTTATTTATCAGAAAATAAACAGAAAATATGACAAAGTGATTAATTTGAACAAGAATTAACTTATTACATTATTAAAAACATTATTTTAGCTAACGAATTTGTATCAATAATGTGTGCCTTTTGCCCCATGCTGGTGTGTACGGGTGTGGGGTTGAAGGGAGGAGGCAAGGACTCAAATGCAACTATATTTACTAAAAATAAGACAAAAATCCAAACAAAAACTACCAAGGGGGAAAACACTAGAACTAGACTTGACATGGCATGACATGACTAGGCTTGGCTAGACATGACACAACACGACACGACACGACACGATTAACGACAACGAAACAGCACATGACAGCAAACACAGGCAGAATAAAAAGAGAACAAACAGGACAGGTAATGAAGGAGGACCCGTGGGGCAAATTAAACCAATAACGAGGAAGCAAGACGGGCGGGTTTACACAATAGACAGGAGAGAACAAAATAAGTCATGAACAAGCAGCCAATCTGAACACTCAAAAGCCGCATGTTAGCTATAGGTGATAAATAGCTTTTGGTGATAAAATGGATAAATGAAAGTCATATGAAAGTTTTGTTTGAGAAAGACACTGAAAATTAAGCTGTTAATATATATTTGTAGAAATCATGATTTCAGGATTCTTTGATGAACAAAAGTAAAAGTAAAAAAGTATTATATATTATAAAAGTATTATCTTAAAAATAATAATAATAATAATAATAATCTTACTGACCCCAAACTTTAGAATGGTAGTGTAGGGTAATTATCTTATCAAGACATGTCATATAAGGCTTGACACCAATGATGTTAAGTGTCATTCTTTTATTGTCTCATAGCATAACATTTTCATATTTTGAAATTGCACACATTATGTGAGAGTGATAGCAAAGAGGAAGATTTTCAGTAAATAATGACTTTGATAATAAAAATGTCAATCTTTTCCTTTAGAAACATCTGTGAAATTATATGGAACAGCGAATAAGTCATATGGACTAATTCTATGCCGCTTCCTTCTATTTTTGAAGCTTGAGAGCCCCTGGTTAACATTTACGGTCAATAGATTACTTTTCTTTTTTAAATTCAGAATTAATACAGGTTTGGAAGGACATGAAGGTGATTACATTTTCATTTTTGGCTGTACTGTGCCTTTAATATTCCTTTTAGCCATGTTTATTAATTCTTTGGCCACGTAAACACTGCTCATGCCAAAAAAAACACTATTTAAATGATGAATCACAAACAAATGACAGAGAGACAGAGAGAGAGAGAGAGAGAGAAAAGAACGACAACATGGTCTCAGAACCTCAGCTAAATAAGATAAGGTATGACTAGGGTATGATTGGTTGAGAGAAATGAGGACACTGGTCAGAGAACGAGAGAGCGATAGTCAGAGAAAGAGCATGAAAGAGAGAGAGAGAAAGAGATGCATGAGACAGAGGACTACTCACACTGTAAGGAATAAGGGTGTCTTCTGTAGGAGGGTGATGGGCACATGCAAATGGCTTTTACCCCACAGAACGATATTGGATTCTGGGAAACCCATCTGTTACGTGGCGCCCACACCAGAGAATAATACGAGGAAGACGGCGCTGGAGGAGGGTGGAAGGGGCCGGGGCAGAGGGGGGGAGGGCAGATGATAGATAGCAGTCTGAGTTTTAATCAGCACTGCGCCTCTAGCGCTTTCTACCCGCCTCACCAAGGCTTATCCGTCAAGCAGCTCAACATGACCCTAACAGAGGAGAGAGGAACTCTTTCCCTCTCATGCATACCTTACCTCCCTTCTCTCTTCAACTCCTTCCACCTAAGAGAGAGCGAGAGGAATATCTTCTCACACCATCGCCAAAACCGCACTAAAGGGGACCGGCTTTAAGGCCGACATGCAGAGTTTCAGCATGGAGGGTCGAACTGTTTCACCTTATCTCGAAATTACACAGGAAACAGATCTAACAATGAGTGATATATCACCGCACTGAAGCGTAGAGTGACATTTTTCAGGGGGTGATACAGGGCAAATGATCTTAAAGTGAGGACGGACTCAATGCAATCAGAATGATTAGCATTGGAAAGCTAATTAAAAAGAAGTGAAAAGCAGAGACTTACGCCTCTGTTGGCACATGAAACAGCATCATCTATCACAGCAGTGGGGCTGATAGCAATGAAAGCCATATCTCTAGGTTAGGTAGATGAAACGGTGGGCTGAGTCTGGAGTAACAAAGGCATATCATTTCACATGACTGATACAGCTATAAGGATTTAATATGGTTTGGAACGCTTCCCCCCCTAATGATGCTATTACCGGCAATAACCTAACCCCCTCCGATGGCTTTGGCACAAACAGCACGCCGCCCCATAAACCAAGTCTACAACTTTTAACTCTTTCACGCCTTAGAAGACGTGTAGACAAGAAACACTAAAACTGAAACAAATTTGAGAGAAAATATTTAGGGTACATTAAAGACTTTAGCGGTGTCCAAAAGTAACATTTTCCAAGTAAATACTGATCCAACTGAGCTCTGCCTTGCCATTTGGCCTGTTAGTTTTCTTTGCAAAATAATGCATGCTATAAATGGCACAACAAACAAAGAATAATACAAAAATAATAAAAGCAAAACTTGTACTCCCTAGACACATTTTCCTTAATTTTCACTTTGCTTTGATTCACTTGTCAAAAACAAAAATAAAAACAAGTTGGAACACTGTTCTTCGTCTTAACTTTAAAATGACAAAATGAAGAGTAAAAAAATCAATAAAAATGAAGTTAATTAATTACTAGTAAATATATTAATTTCCAGTCCTTTTTAAATGACATTGACACGTTTATAAAAAAATAATAATTTTTGTTTGTTTTTTTACTTGACCTGCATGGAAAGAGTTTCATAACTCTTATATAACCGATCATAAGATTATAGTCAGACAGATTTTTGAAGGAAATAAATCTTTTATTTAGCATTAATTATAGGACGCATTCATGTGATTAAAACTGACAGTAAAGTCATGCATTTTTAATAAAAGAGTTCTACTCCAAATAAATGCTGTGCTTTTGAACTTCCTTTCCATTAAAGAATCTTGAAAAAAATATATGAGTTTCCACAAAATTATGAAGAAGCACAACTGTTTTAAACACTGATAATAAGAAATATTCCTTGAGCAGAAAATCATTTTATTAGAATGATTTCTGAAGAATCCTGTGACATTGAAGACTGGAGTAATAGCTAATATATCCATGGCATATTTATTGTAGGTAAATTGTCCAAAATAATTTTGGACTGACTGTAAATGTGTATTGATGGCATAGGACAACTGCTCATGTTCTGAGGGAGATTTGTGATCACATACTGTACATAAATCATATTAGCATTTCAGGCAAAAGTAGCTACTTTTTTCCACTGTGTTACAACACCGGATAGTGTATTGTTGTATATTGTTGTAATATAGTGCAGTGCAGTGTACATATCTTGTCTGCTTAGCATAATGAAGACTGGAATAACTCAATAACATCGAGGCCTGACCAAATCTTAAACTCAAATGAATGTCGACCACAATCACAACACAATAAAACAGTATATCACCTCTTATTAACCACAAATTCAGTTTCCAAAGTGAATAAATTCAACAATCCCTACAAATTACTGAACATGCATCACAGAGCGGGCTTCCTAAATTTATGTCAGCCAGCTGTTACATGCCAAAAGAAGCCTCCATCATACAATCCTTCATTACGACAGCCCGTAGGATCATCATATTATTCCAGATGAAATCCCTGGTGTCTGAAAGAAAGATTGCTTGTGTCAGATACAGAAAATGGCAGAAAGCTGCAGCCTGCTTTTTGATTCTGGGCAAGAATTAGAACAAGTGCGCCTGCCAGCGCTGTCATTACCCTTGGCTTCAATTAACATCAAATGAGCATCACAACTAAAATAGCCTGATTTAAAGAAGCCAGCAGCAACCGAGCAGAGCGGGTGCACATTGAAGCATTTACTATATATGCAAACAAGCTATAGGGAGAGAGATCCACTTGTTTGCTTGACCGTATGCATGAAAGGACACACACTGACAAGACTGAGTGAGGTTTTCACAAGCAAATGAGGAGGGAGGTCTCGCTATGTCGAGTGGGCCGAAAGAGACGTGCTGCATTGCATGGACAGAGCTCAGTTCTCTTGGCATCGCTTAGAACTTTTTCTCGTAACAGTACTTGCTTGATTTTGAGCAACAACAACAATTACATCCTTTTGCTGTTGCGTGCAGTTTTTGAATCTGACCCACAAATCCCTTCAACTCAAGCAGCCAAAACCAATCTTCTCTCAACATTTTTTTATATTACTCCTCTCAGCGTGCATGAGATGTCTTTTTCAAGTGCAGCTACTTCAAAGCGAGGACGAGAGTCCCAGTGGGAACGAGGAGGAAGTAGAGAAGATAACATTGAAGTGTTTGGGGTGATGCGCGTTCGCCAAGTTCCCTCCGCTGATCCGCAGGGGAACCACTCTGAGAGGAGAAACCACATGCTTTCTTTTCTTATAAAGGATGTAAACTACATGCTAATGAGCAAAAGAGACAATAAATAATTTGCAATGTTTTTAGGAGCTGACAAGGCATTGTGGGGTCATTATGTTCCTTTTGATGTGAATTTGGTTTGGTTTTGTTAAATGCCTTGTGAATTGCATTGGAGATGTATTTTGAGAACTGGGAGAAACTAAAAGAAAGATGCATTTTATCCTTCAGGGGAACAAAAGTACAGTAAAGTGCAATTAAAAAGTTTAAGCAACAGTTCTCTCAAAAAATGAACATTCTGTCCTAATTTACTCACATTAGTCCAAACCTGAATGGCTTTCTTTCTTCTGGAGAATTCTTTATCAATGGGGACCAAGACAACATTGAACACCACTGACTTTCATTGCACAGAAAAAAAATATGGTCCACAAAAGAAAGAAAATATATTTTATTTCTAAACTAAAAAAGTTAATTATTTTGAAACTGGTCAACATCTTGAGGCTAAAAAACTTAAAACAACTAAATAATAATATTTAAACTACAAACTACTTAATATTCTGTAATATTATTGATTTGGCTGGACTGACACTAGCAGATAAGAACTAAACTGAGCAAGAAGATGACATCACTGTTTTCTTCACAGCTGCCTTATTGCTGAACTGAACTCATTTCATCATTGATGAACTTTACACGGTTATTGAACTGAACTGAATCAATACTGAACAAATGACACAGTTTTCCTTTTAGAACTGCTTTACAGCAGAACTGAATTCTTTTTGCATCATTGATTATTACTTTTCTGTTGATCACTATAAAGCTGATTTGAAACTATCTGTATTGTATAAAGTGTTATATAAAATATATGGTATTTATATCCCATTAATGGTAATATGACTTTACAACTTGTAGGTACTTGTAGGTTTCTCATTTATAATTTTTCTGCCCTGCTGACTGTCAATTTGTAAAATATTGCAACAGAAAAAACAAGTAAACAAGTAAAAAAGCTTCTTTGTGGTTTGAAAATGTGTCAAGCGTGAACAAAATTACATACAAACCATTACAAACCATTTCCATTTAGAAAAATGTTCAATATTATAGTCAAACACAACCATATACACTTCATATATAGTTCTTATAAATTTGGCAAGGACATGTCCCAACTGTCCATACCCAAATCTACATCCACCCTGAACTAAAGTCATTTTCAAGAAGACTTGTATCCATTTTAGCATTCTGCATCTGTGCTAACAGAGCTGTGCTGTGCCTAGGAGTGATATGATTTATAGTGATGGATTTTGGAGGGAAACAGACTTCACATGAAGCTCATATCCTGGTTGGCATTCAACATGCTCTTTAAAATGCTACAATCTGATTAGAAGCTACATGGAAATAAAATATGACATGCATCCATTTTCTCTGTTCTTTTTTTGACGCCTACCTCATTTATTCTCCATTTCTCCTGCAGTTGAATTCTTTAAGACGGGGCCAAATAAAACAGCCTTAATGACTGAGTAGAGTTACCTGATGCTTGATTTCTCCGTCTTAAATCTCTTCAGTCAGGACCTGCACCACGCCAGAGAGAAACATCTGAAAGCGAAAAAAAAAAAGAGAATGGGATGTAGAGGTTTACTACATCTTCATACACTCTCTGGCACAGCAATCATCCACACTAATTGAAACTAACAAAGATGTTTAATTTTTTTTATTCTTTAAGGAAGAGGCTTACAGCGAAAAGGGAAGTACCATAGGACACATAAATGATAGCATAATTATATTGCCAAATAAACAAAGCTAACAAATCTATACCACATGTCATGATATTAGAATACTGTAAAGTCTAAAGTAAACTAACTCTTACTCAATTGTTTTGTAGAATTATTTTCTTAGCTTGTTCATAGTTTGGATTATCAGGTAAAATATAGAAAACATAAATCAAATTTTGGTTCAGAGAAAAAAAAACATCACCTATCGCTTTTCTCCCACCCTTAATGTTAACCTATAGCACACTTGTAAAACATCAGATGCATTAATAAATAATTCATTCATTGACTTCAAAGGTTCTTGCTCCTGTCAAAGAATATTCCAGTGAAGTCACTTAAAAGAACCCCTTGTCATCTGGTGACGGGCTTTGTGATTTATAAACGAGGTGACAACAAAGAGTCATGCGTTTCAGATCGTTTGAAGGACTTGATTCATGGATTACTGAAGCTTATTTTAGAGGTCAAACTCATCAGGGGATTGCAGCTACATATCAGATATATCGAAGAAAGAGACAGAAGAAGTGCAAGAGATGGAAGAGTGAGATTTTTCTTTCCCTGTCATTTCCTGTCTCATCATGTGCTCATGCTTATTGGGTTTGAACACTTAGTAAGAGAAATGTGACAGCGAACGAAAGGTTGTGTGTGTGTGTGTGTGTCAGAGTTTGCCCACTCACCCTGACAACACCACTAAGTGTACTTTGAGAGTGAGTGAGTGACTGCATTTGTGTGCTTTGTGTTTCTGTTAGCTTAAGTAATCACTTTAGACTCCATCCTACAGTGAATGTTATGAAAGATTTACTCACTCCAGTAAACTAGGAGTATTAAAACAGATATACATTACCTATTGCACATGTGAGTACATTTACAGGTAACTGTATTTTGACCTTTTGCAACCTGGGCCTTGTTTGTTGTATGTTTCTTAACAATTGCAAGATAAAAATGCCGCGTGTGTCTTTATGAAATGTTTTAAAGGTATCTTTGTATTCAAGTTGGTTTCATAAAGTGTATACATACTTGCATTTATTCATTTGGCAGATGCTGTTATTCAAAGCAACTTACACATTATTCAAGCTATACAATGCAATGCATGCATTCCCTGGAAATTAAACCCAAAATCTTAGCATTGCTAGCACCATGCTTTACGGTTTAAGCTACAGAAAGGCTTTTTGTAAATAATAAATTGAACTAGCACAAAACAAGCACCGTGTCTGACCTCATAAATCCAACAGAATCTGATTAGATCACAGTTATTTGTCCACTACTTCTCAACTGAAACAAGGTGCCAGTGATAGACTTTCAAGAGCAGTTTGCCCAGGGACGCTGAAATGTCGCTTCACGTAGCACTAAGGCCACTTGTCCTACTCAGTCTGACAAAGATGGCCAGATGATTTGTCAGCAGGTCACCTGCCCGGTCCAAGAACTCTGCTATCAACAGTGGTCTCATCACTGTCCCAGCCTTCAGATGGTGCTACGTGTACAGAGTGTGTGACATTTTAAAGAGATGACAGCAATAGCACACTGAAACACAATGTTCCCCACACAACAGATTCCTTCTATTTCTGTTATATAAAAAGGCAAATGTCTGCTGTAGAAAGGAGCTTTTTTTCGAGCTTTTAATATCTCTTTCAAGAAAAGGTTGGCACATGTTGTTATGTCATGACACCTTGAAATCTACATAACACAACGAATAATAGCATTACGAGCAAGTACTTACATTTGGAATAATACAATACAATATAATAAAACACATTTAAAGCTGTAAAATATATAATAAATTTGACAATGAAAAAATTTGCTATATATATATTAAATATATATTATATATTTATATATAAAATTGCTATATAAATATATAAAACTGAAAATTAAAGAAAATGGTCATGAAAATGTCAACAACAAAAAAACTAAACACCTTAATGCCCCTAAATACAGGCTTTATTCTCTTATAAAATAAAATTTATTTTTTCCTTTAAAATATAATTTCTCACTTTTCCTTTTTATTCTGTGGCCAAAATACTCTTAACAGCCTTGTGAGTTTCATTACCATATGCATACAGTGTGTCATTCTTGTGATTGGATGACTGGGTTTATTTTCACTCACAGATAATCTGCTTTCTAGTCTAATAGCATCTCTCATAATTTTAGGATTACACGATGACAGTGTTGTAGAACAGAAATGGTTTTCCAGGAATTAACTGACATGCAGCTACGCCATTTAAAACAACACCTGTCATTACATAAATTATTACACAAGACCACAGAGCTGAACACATTGAAAGGCATTACAATCATGAGACCACAGTTTCCCTGACTTGACCTGGGTCTTTTTTGGAAGCACTGGCACAATTTCTGATAGAAATTAGATACAACTTATTTTACAGCTAATATGCCAAAGGTTGCCAGAGACGTTGGAATTTATTAGTTGTCTCCTGAGAGAGTGAGAGCAGGGTAAAGAACATAAGAGAACAGGGGGAGAAAGAGATGTGTATGCTTCAGTCTGAAAGAGTGTGGAGAAAAAGGGTAAGAGATAGGGACATCACATGGGTTTTTTGGGGGGGGGGGGGGCGGGGGGTTTGGAGTGGATTAGACAGAAAGAAAAAAAATTATTCTAGAAGACAAATTGTCATAGCAGGATGACCAATGACATCCACCCGTCACTTCCTAATGGATGATGACCCTGTAAAGGCTAAAGGTCACCCTTATCCCCCCTCAACCTGGCCTATCTAAATAGGACCACCCTCTAGTGACACAAGATGAAGCACCTCTACTCCGTGAACTCTGCAAAACAATCTTCTATAGTGGGGGTCCGATTGAGATAGACTGGGGTGGGGGGGGGTGCATTTTTGTATGCATAAGAAAGAAAGGAGGGAGGTGGAGAAAGAGAGAAAAAGACAGATACAGAAATAAAGAGAAATATAAACAGATATGTAGATATAGGCAATACAAATGTCACATGAGTAAAAGTGTATATCTTTCAACGGGGTGACTTTCGGATGTGTGTATTCTTTATGTCAACACCTGTCTAAAATAGCAGTCTAAAAATCCCAAGCAGATGGGCTCCTTCACTAAATGACACACAGGAGGGAGAAACGGACCAATCTATATAGCATAATGGAAAAACAGCCACCAAACTCAAATGTCAAGAGATATTTCATCGAGACAATTCAGTCACCTTAAAATGGGTGTAATTTTCTGTATCAACAAATGGAACTAAATTAAATTAAAATAGAAAAAATCTTCTTAAAAGATTTGTCAAGGTCCCTTTTAAAGCAAGCCAGTGCCCTCGGCAGCCATATTTGTAACGCACCATAAAATACACTTGAATGGGGAAACACTAAAACTGTCAATGTTATATTTAAATAACATATTTTACATCAGGCACACAATTTCCAAAACAAGTTTCCAATTCATAAATACTTAACAACTCAAACTCAAAACTAGCACACAAAAAATCCAGCTACTGAACATGCGCATTAAACTCTTTCCCTACCAGTGTTTTTTATATACATATATACACACACACACACAAGATATATACTTATGTATAGATATAGTTATATACAAGTTGCCAGCCAGCACCAGCATTTTCACAAAACGTGCATGACTGCCAGAATAATATATTGTATGAATAATACAAAATGCAATTCTATAGACTAAAATGTGCATTAGCTCTTATTAATGCTCTTATCACTTGTTTCTGCTTCTTCACCTGTGTTTTGATCTAGAGATTCAGTACTCAGAAGATGAGCAATAGCTCCCCCTGCCATATAATAGGGAAAACATGGATTGCTGGGAAATTCTACAGAACTACAAACCACACCCCCTATAATAAAACAGCCATTTGTGATGTCATCAGAGACACTCCCTCTGGATTCGCTGATGTCATCACTAGCCCAGCTCTCCTGCTGCTTCACTTTCTTGGCTTCACTATTGAAACCTAGCGATATGGCATACAGATCTTTTAAAATCAGGCGGCGTAAGTCATCCTGTTTGATTTCCTCAGTTTTTTTAAAGTATATTTAAAGAAAAAAAATTCATAAGATTTGAAAGCAATACAAGTTATTCTTACAAACCTTTTATTGATAAAACATAAAATAATTTATTTCAAAAGATTGACTAAAACAATGACATCCATGCGTGTTTCTTCACAAGGCTTAACTTGTAGTGTATGTGACTTGAGGGGGTGTGGTTTGTAGTACAGCAGGACGCAGACAGACCCACATGAATTTTGGTTCATTCACACTCGCAGTGATTTTCCTGTAAAGACACGTGACACAAGGATGTGATGTATCTCTGCAGTGGCATAAGTTTGCTTATGATCTGAGAATTCTCTCTTGAGAAACATGTTGTGATCATAAACTACCACTCCACTAAGGTGCTGGGCGATCTCAGCTTCAGTGTCATCAAGACGACACACCCCTTACAACATTGGTCCTGCCTTTTGTTCACACAAGACACGTTCCGGGACTGATCCCAGCAATGTTACTAGGTCCCCAGCCTGGGCTCGATCAATGATCCTTTTGCGTTCACACAGAAGGCACTCTAGCAATTATCTGGGATCAACGCTCTGTGTGAAAAGGGCTTTAGAAAAGGTTATGGTTCTTTTAACTGTAAGGTGGAGCTGCAACACAATATTAAATATTACCATTTACCAAATGGTTTGTATGTCAAACAATTGGTTGAATCAGTGTTGCTATGTGGGCTGATTAAAATGCTCAAACTGATTACTTGAAAGTTCTACAGAGTCACACTGTTTTTGCCAAAAAATGACTTGCCCAATTACAAAACTACAATAAAAATAAAATAAATAAATAAAATAAAATTCTACCACCTAAACATACAGCGGGTGAGAAAGATAACCCAGATACACATTCCCATATTTCCACACCAGCCAGCAGACAGATTTGAAGACAGGGAGAATCACCTATGTCATATCAGTGTGTAAAGGACAAGCCACACCTCCCGTGGTAGCCGAAACTGTAGCCTAAAATAAGCAGTGAGTAACAGCAGCCGGGCCAACAGGGACAAAGCGGGTGACTAAACACAACATGGCACTGGTTTTAGCAGAGATGAGAGGAGAGAGGGGATGAATCACGGGAACAGGCGATCCCTGGAGGAAAGCCCCAGCACTCAGAACACACCGTCCTTGGGAGCTGAGGATTGATGGAAATTGAGTGATAAAAACCAAACTGTCCTTGAGTCCCCTGAGCCTGAGACACAGTTGTACTCGCTGAAGTGTGTTCTGTGGCCACGTTTCCCCCGTGGGTTCAGAGGTTGAGCAGAATAGGCCTGTGTCAGGCTTTTATATGAATTCTTACTCCAGCAATCAGTGGTAAGATGTATCAGGAAGGGAGGCGGATTTTGAAATGAGGTGAAGATTGAATAGTTGCTATTAAAGGAACGGGTCGGGCGAGGTGTTTCGGTAAAGAGGGGAGGGAGTGGTTATGACCAATACAATACAGTCCTACATAATGAGAGAACATGTCAGATAATCGGAAAGTGTAAAAAAAGAAAGAGAAAAAGTCAAGCAGCATGTTTCGTAGCACAATGCACAAGAAAAGTGTGAATGTATGTATCTGCTTTGAAATTAGGAAACGTGTTGTAGATTCTCTGAATCAAACCGTAATCCTCTTTGGATGATCGTTGTATATTTAAGAAAGCACAGCAGTTACTTGTCTTCAGACATTATAATATCAGGTTCATGAAGCAGTTGAAAGATCAAATCTGTTAATAACAAATAATGTTATGGACAACTGAGTCTGTCCAATGTATAATATAAAATCGATATATTCAGCAAAGCTTTAAAGTCAAGTCAAGTCACATTTACTTATATAGCGCTTTTTACAATACAGATTGTTTCAAAGCAGCTTTACAGTGGCACAGGAAAACATTATAAACAAAGTTTGGTTGGCTGATCGGTAGCCTTAAAAGAGCAAGCGAATTAATATAATTGATGAATATAAAGTGTTAAGTTTTGATTATTGATTGATTTGATTGATAGTTTAAATTCAAGTCTAATTAAGTCCAATTTAAAGGGATAGTTCACCTACAAATGAAAATTCTCCTCCTTATGTTGTTCTAAACCTTAGACGTTTTGAAGAATGTTTCTGTGATTGCCCATAAAAGGAAAGCCAACGGGGTCCAATGTTGAACATCTGTCAACATTGTCCTCGGTTTGGGTGGTGCCTAAGCAACTAAGGTCAACACACCTTTTGGGTTCCATCAGAAACATCCCTTTACTCAAGCCACACCTTAAACTTAAACAATCTGCCTTCAGAGTGCTAGGATTACGTGACAGTCAAATTTAAACAGTAGAAACAGAGTATGTATGCTTCAAACAGAACAAACTACAACTAAGGTATGCTTAAAATGCAGTCATTTACCGTAGTTCAGTTGTATGAAAGTGTCCCTACAAATTATTAGAGTGCCACAGTGGTCTATAATAAACTGACAGTGGTGTAAGTAGTTGTATTGAATTCCTACTAAGCACAAAATCACAAAAGACACACACACACAGACACACACACACACACACACACTTCTAAATTCCAGAAGATGTGCGGCTCAAGCCAGTGACCGCACATAGTGGTCATCCAGCCTGAGCCGGTACATCTCTTTAATAGGCTGCTATTGACCAGCTACCCAGACTCCACTACATGCAGATCGATTCTCTGCCTAGAAATAGCCTCTGGAGACAGAGCTCCAAGGAACTGTGGTACTGTGTGTATGCTTGAGTACTAGACTGCATTTCTGAGCTCCACTGCTGTACTTTCTATTTTGTGTGTCTCTGAACAGTGAGGAAACCACATTTTAGAAAAGATGGTAAACAACCTGGTGCTGCAGGTGAATTTGAGAGAATCCAAAGTAACAATTAATGAACTTAAAGTGTTAGTTCTCCCCCAAATAAAAATTATGTCACTATTTAATTACCCTCATGTCGTTCAAGACTTTCGTTCAATTTTGGAACACAAATTAAGATATTTTTAATTAAATTAAAAATTCACATTCACAGCTTTATATTATGAATAGATTTAATTTAGGCTTTTATTCACATACAAATATAAGTGAACATTAACAGAAGCTCAATCTTACATGCTTGATGCAGAAGAACAAAACTCATTGGTTCTAGTGTAACTGCAGCCTTTAGCCTCCTTGTTAGAGCACCCACCTACCTCCCACACCAAAGACCATGGTTTGAGTGGGTTAAGTTCAACCGTTTACACTTGCAGAAGCTCAAATGCGCAGTGTAACAGACTTGAATGAACCTTCCTCCTCACTCTTAACCTCAGGACACAACACACTCCTCCACAGGTTACCTTTAGGCATAACCTACACTCATTATCACCCTCCAGCCTTTCCTTTTTGGTCTCATCCACACTTCCTCCCCCTAATCAGCTCTCATCTCTGGATACTAACAATAGAAAAGAATCTTCTCTCAACTCTAACATCTTGCTTAGACAACTTCTGTCCCCTTCTATCCAGGTCAGCCCGTGCCACCCCCTCTGCCTCTTATCTGATGTTCTCCGCAAGCACTGTTGTAAACTCAGGCCTGCAGAGCAAAAGTGGTGCAAGTCAAAATATCTTGTTGAACTTGGTTTGTACCAATCCCTCCGGTCTTCCTTCTCTGCTAATGTCTCTACTGCTAAAATTATTTATCACAACAAAATTAACAATTCTCTTGCATGCTTTTCAAAATCTTCTCCTTTCTTCTCACCCCTCCTCCTTCATAAACCCTAATGGCCGATGACTTTTCCATCGACACACACATAGTAACAGCTAAAACTCACATTCCCCTCCTTCTCTCCGCTCTCGGAGACAGAAGTCTCTAAACTCATCCTTTCCAAATCACCCTTCTACCTGTCCACTTGATCCTATACCCACTCATCTCCTCAAAGCCATTTCTTCTTCAGTTGTACCTGCAGTCCCTCACATCATCAACACCTCTCTTCACACTGGTACCTTTCCCACAGCATTTAAGCAGGCTCAGGAAACCCCCTGCTTAAGAAATACACTCTAAATCCAGCACATCTAGAAAATTACAGACCAGTACCCTTTCTTCCACCATTCATTACTAAAACACTTGAACGAGTAATTTTCACTAAGTCATTACCTTTCTTAAACAGAACAATCTCCTGGACAACAACCAGTCTGGTTTCAAAAGCAGCCATTCATCTGAGACTACTCTACTCTCAGTTATTGAAGCTCTGAGACTGGCAAGAGCAGCTTCCAAATCCTCAGTACTCATGTTAGCTGGATCTCTTGGCCTCCTGTCAATCCTCAAGATGAAGGGCATGTCAGGAACTGCACTCCAATGGTCTAAGTCTTACATCTCAGGTAGGTCCTTCAGGGTCTCGTGGAGGAGTGTGTTGTTAAGCTATATCTTAGGAGTGAGGCATCTAGCAACATCTAGCTACTGGGGTGCCTCAGGGCTCAGTGCTTGGACCACTTCTCTTCTACATCTAAATGTCATCACTAGGATCGGTCTTCCAAAAATACAGATTTTCTTATCATTTATATGCTGATGACACACAACTATAACTCTCATTCAAACCAGATGATCTAATTGAAGGTGCTAGCATCTCAGCCTGCCTGACAGACATTTCTTACTGGATGAAGGACCACCACCTTCAACTTAACCTTTTGAAGACAGAACTGCTTGTGGTCTCTACCAATCCAACACTTCATCACAACTTTTCCCTTCGGCTACGTTTGTTAACCATAAGTCCATCCAGAACAACCATGAACTTTGGAGTTGTGATTGATGATCAGTTGTACTTCACAGACCACATTTCTAGAACTGCCCGGACGTGCAGATTTGCCTTATACAACATTAGGAAGCATTATAGGCCCTTCCTATTGGAGCATGCTACACAACTCCTTGTCCAAGCTCTTGTTCTATCCAGACCGGACTATTGTAATGCTCTTTTGGCAGGCACTGTCAAACCTCTGCAACTGATCCAGAATGCAGCAAGAGTGGTCTTTTAACGATTCGAAGAGAGCACACGTCACACCTGAAAACACACTGGTTGCCAATTGCCACGCACATCATATTCAAGGCATTGATGTTTGCCTACAGAAAAACCACTGGCTCTGGACCCCATACCTAAACTCATTACTTCAGACCTGCGTGCCATCCAGCCTTGTGGTGCCATTTCAAAGAGGCATAAAGTCACTTACACAGACCATTACTCTGATTGTCCAAGCTGTTGGAATGACCTACCCATGTCAACTCGAGCTGCTGACTCTTTAGCCATTTTCAAGAAAATATTATATTATATAAAATATATTATACGATATGTAAAAGGCTGTGAAGCGCTGTATTTGACAAACTAATAAAACCTATATCCAGCCTTTGCTTGGTCTGAACATATTTAATTATGTGTGCCTTCGTGAAGTTACAACGATGGAAACGTTGCCTTTTCAATTTGAGTTTGAAGGGAGTAAAGCCCGAGTTTAATAAGGGAATGCAATTTTGCCAGGGAAAAACTGAAGTTAAAGCAGTCTACTTCAGTGTAATATGTTATCATATCAACACGCTTAACATTGAGAATTTTAATAATTGTACTGTGACAATCGGGTACAGATATCTAAATCAGAGAAAATCATTGGTTTGGGTGGGTGGATGATTTATTTTTAGCAGCGGATTCGGGTGACGTTAGAGCTGATCTACTCTCCTCATGTGTAAGTAGCTTTGGATAAATGCGACTGCTAAATGATTAAATGTAAAAACTACTCAGTAGCAGTAGTAGCAGTGTCAGGTTTTAATTACTTTCTTCCCTTATTAGATCACGTATATGCCTGGTTTAACTAATGACAAATGCATCAAGATCACATGACCATCCATAATGCCTAGATCCAGGGAATAGACACTCTTTACAATATTAGTCAAAACTACTAATTCCACTAAACTACTAATTGCCTGTTTTTTACGATGCCACCTGAATCAGTAAATGAAATCACCATCTCAAACATTGTTTGGAAATCTAATCCTTTCTGAATAGTGCTATTGGCTCTATCGAGGATCTATGACACATCTGAGTTTATAAACCTTTCCTTTGCAATAGCTAATCACAGCCAGACTGCGTTTCTTTTTAGGAGCTCTGTTAGCGTGTAGAAAACCTGAGCATTGAAGAGTGAGGCGTAACTAATCTCATCGTTTTAGCCAGAGCTGTATTTTTTTTAAACTCTGGAAAGTGGAGCAGTGAGCTGTGCCATGAAAAATTGAAACTTTCCCCCTCCGGGCCCATGAGCATAAATAGAGAGGCCTTCCTCCTCCTCTCTGTGTAGTAAAATCAATCCTTCTCTCAGACTAGTATAATCATTGTGCGAAGGTGAGGATTAAGGTGAGATAAAAATTGGAGACTTTTGCTTTGCTCAGGGAAACAGATTTCACAGATTATAGATCAACCTTTGTCTGCTGGTGGTGTTGACAGGAGCATTGTTCATTAGTTTGTAAGTACTAATGTTAAAGTCCATGTCTTTATAGATAGGAACATCTAAAAATTGAAAGCCCCTAAAGATCTCTGAGAGGACTCGAACACCAGTGCACTGGATTCGGGTAGGGTTGTGATAATTACCGAACCTCATAGTTCAAAGCTGAATACAAAAGTAATTTTCAAAATAGAAATATTTCATAGTGACCAAGGACAGTGAAGCTGCTAAACAAACAAAAAAGATCCAATATCAAAGTAACATTAAAATAGTACATATGCTTGTGCACTGTATTGCAAGTATCCGAAGCAATATAATCTTTGGATGATGAACAGGATGAACGTCATTTTTCACTCACAAATCAAATTAATCATGCAAATCATTATGCAGCTTTCAAATTAAATATTGTGCACATTTAGTGCCATGGTGCTTGGTAACAAAACACACAAGAGTGAATTATGTTTGATGGTGTTAATGTATAACCTGCATCATAAACGGCATATTTGTTTTGAGAGGCGCATAATGATGTGCATGAATGATTTGATTTGAGAGTAAATAATGGCTTAAATTTCATTCCGTTCCCACAGAGTAATCATACAGATGTGGAATACAGTGCAGGAGTCATATGGACTACTTTTATAGTGCTTTTAATTATGCTTGACAGCTGAAGGTCACGGTTATAGTATATTAAAAAGAGCCATGTAAAGATTCTTCAATTCTTCTGTTGTGTTCCACAGATAGACTAATCGAATACAAGTTTGGAACAACATGAAGGTGAGGAAATTATGAAAGACAGTTCATTTTTGGATGAGTTGTCACTTTAATTGTAGCTTACAATGTAGCTTACATTTGATGTTTCTCAATGTTTCTTCTTCAGTCTGATTGGTTCTACTTAAGAAAATACTTTTTATATGCCCTTTTGGGTTTATTTTACTTTCCCTGCATTTTAATTTCTGAAATGTGTTCAATCTTTATGCTTATTACTTGTATAATAATAGTATTTTTATTTGGACACATTTCCTCAGGGTACAAAAACAACACACACAAAAACCTTGAGACGTTCTCCACAGTGTGTCCACTGGGATTTTGAAAACTGTGTGCTGTTGCACAATCTGAACCAATGAAGGAGAGCTTTAGATGGACCCTGACCCAATAAACCATGAACAAAGGTCATTGTATGGCTGTGCTAACATTGCAGCGATCATGAAAAAGAGTTTAAAAGTGATTAATATTGGCTGCAAAGAAGAGGGAGATCCCTTTGATCATCCCAACAGGAGCCTATGCAGAAACACATTTCTTTTCTCAAATAACCCTGGGTGACTTCTAACAACAGGATCTGGCAAGAGGATCATGAGACACCCACAGGTACAACATGTACAGATGCAGGTCAGAACGTGAATTTTGGGAAGTAAATTTCACTGTGAGACATTCAGCACTGGCAGATTCACCGATCTATCAGCTGTAGAAACACAGAGGTACTGTCAGCGCTGTACAGATGTTGAGCCACATCTGCCTTCAATCACACATTAAAAACATGGAGAAGAAGGGTAGGGAATACAGGTATTTGGCAGGCACGGAGAAGACGCATCAAATTGAATTACTGGGGAACAATTGATGGGCTTACTACAGCACAAAACCCAAAGAAAAGGAGCCATTTGTTCTTCAACCACAATACACAAAACACATAAACAAGACTTACTGACAAATCAACACTCTCTTAGCTTTTTATTGAATACAAACGCAGGCACAGGTCACTGTGACATTGTTTAAAAAAAAGAAAAGCGAGATTCTTGTCCTGCACAGTTAATGAGGAAATAAACGTTGCGATTACAGATGCTGCGATTAACTCAGTGGTTCTCAAATGGGGGGGGGGCGCGTGACCCTGGAGTACATGCTTTTTTTTTTGCCAAGGAGTAGGTTTTCTTGCACTGAACAAGACCAGCATATATGAAGTTCAGATTTTGACGTGTACGATCACACCGGTGTTCATATGTGTCACGTGATCAACCACTAAATTCACACGTGTTTTCACGCGTTATCTGGCACTGATCCAAAAAAGACGCGC
The DNA here is from genome assembly GCA_037043235.1 of Rhodeus uyekii. Classification (NCBI taxonomy): domain Eukaryota; kingdom Metazoa; phylum Chordata; class Actinopteri; order Cypriniformes; family Acheilognathidae; genus Rhodeus; species Rhodeus uyekii. The sequence continues at coordinate 1,109,360 of JAWRVZ010000068.1, forward strand.
TCAGAGCTTGTCATTTATCACAACAATTCAGTGTTTTCAACCACATAAGGTTTCTTTTAGGTTTCAACAAGTTGAGCCAACAAATTGGTGACTATTTTTGAATAAAAAAGAAAAACTAAATAAATGTATTAATCTATTACACAGCGCTTTTTGTGACGGTATGTCACGTGACATGCATGACGTGTTGCCATGGAAACCATAAGACGAACGTTCCAAAATGGTGGGGGGGGGGGGGGGGAGGCGCGCAAAATGTTTACCTCTTCCTAGGGGGGGCGTGACAGAAAATAATTGAGAAGCACTGGATTAACTAAACGTGAACGGTGTTGATTACAGAATCACTACAGAACTACTCCCCTTCCATCAAATGTTTCTTTTTAAACTGTATAGTTGTAGCATTGAGCATTGTAGCCAAATCACACACACATTTAAATTAAGCAATGTGAATGTAATGGCCAATCAGAGCAGTTTATAATACCACCACATACAAAATCCTCTGAAAAAGTGGACTAGTAAGTAGATTAGTTTTTGTGTTTGGCATGATGTCCCTGACAGCTATTGTAGTCCCATTTAGTCTCTTGTCAAAACACATAAAAGATTAAATCACGAGTGGGGTATTACTGATGTATTTAATGTCACAAAATAAAACATTAAAACATCCTGAGCCGGTTTTAACCATAGATTTTATTTTGGGCATTTAGCCAATGACACGAAAAAAAGCACAAAAAACCCCCCAAAAAAACACATTGAATGTAACCAGAAGATCAAAAACGCTACCTCATTTCTGGATTTTATGACTCATTCCAGCAGACAATCTATGGCGCTCAACCCGTAAAGCTCACTTTGCTGGTTGCAAATGCTATCATTACAACCAACAAGGTGTGAGGTGTAAATACTGAGCTACAGTTTAAAAGATCAGAGTAGAACATTGAGGAGTTTCTTTGTTCGCTTTCTGTACACAATATATTGACACGTTGAACAACAGTTTGGTTCATCATCATCATGCATCTCTAGGAGATTCTGTTCTCAACAACACAGACAGAGTATATAAATACACACTCACAATGACACATTTATAATACCATGCCAGAATGAGGTCGAGGAAATGATGCAGCCCTTCCAGCTGGGTTTTTTTGTGGCTATCAAAAATGTAGCATAATCTCTTGGGCTAGAAGACTAGAGTGTTTATTTTACTAGACTGAGACTCACAAACCAGTCCAGACCACACATACTCCGCAGTCCTCCACCCCGCACTCACTCACTCTCTGTTTCTAACACACCCTCCTAAATCATTTAGCTATACACTCACAAACACGCAGTCAAACACATGCTAAACCCAGCCAACAATACAAACAAGGGGAGACAATGTGCATTTGCAAGAAGGCAATAAAACAATGGAATCAACGTCTTCAATCCCTCACATGCTCAACACCCGAACACACAGGTGCTTTTTCAGACCACACACTCCAAGCTGGGCTTACTTCATTAGACTCTGAGTGCCAAGGTAAGCAGCCAAATTAGGGCCCTCCAAACTATAGGGAAGAGCGAAGGATTTTCCATGCTGTGCGGAGAGCGCTTTCTGCAAAAGGAGGGAGCCCCTGAACTGTAATGATACTGAAATTCACTTTGACAGTCAGTGTCGGGTTTTAGAGGACCAATGTGCCTCGACTCCAAGTAAAGATTGTCATTAATCATCTAAGAATATTCTACTAAGCGTTAGTTTAATTTTTATCCAGATCCATATGCATCTAATTTCTAACTAGCAACTTACCAACTGTTTTATGTGTTCTCCTTTATGTTTCATGTGTGTCTGAGTAACTTGGGAGATTATGAACAGATACAGACGTGTATCAAACGCCACCCTAAGCCCCGACTCTCTGTTAATATCTATACTTTGTGGACGTAATGCAGCGAAAACCGTTATATAACAGTTAGGTCCCTTTCAAGAAAATTCAGTTCACTCTGTGGCCATATTTGCAACGCCTCCTTGGCAGCTATTTTGGGCATGCAAGATCATCTCCTTTCAACTTAAAGAGGACCTATTAAGAACCTTTTAAGATGTAATATAAGTCTCAGGTGTCCTCAGAATGTGTCTGTGAAGTTTTAGCTAAAAATACTCATTTATTATTCCTTGCATAAAAGCCCATTTTGGAGTGGAAGGAAAAACATGCTGCATGTCATGCATGTATCTTTAAATGCAATTAAGCTGCTTCTCTCTATCTTGTTTTACAAAAGAGGATGGAGCTTGTACGATTCATGACTTTGTCCAGATACTCTGCCAAAACATCTCCATCGCGGTTACACTTACATGACATTACAGTTTTTTGTCATCATGAAAGTTTATTATTTGCATGGGTTTTTAAAGCCATATCAGTTTAAACATCTGATATATGGTTTTCGGAGCGCACATACACCCGGGGGTAGCTTGAGTCTTGAAGTAATTTCTCTTTCTCTGCACTTTAACTGTCATATGCACAGAAGGTTGTCAAAAACACAAAGTTCACAAACACAATCAATTATGTCTGTGAAACTAAACAGAGAGGTAAGAAGTCGCATGTGTATTTTAAAGTGACGGCAGAGTAATACACAGTACCTTGTGTAGTATATGCTGTTAATATGAATCAAACCACAAAAGGAAAACAGAAAATCACTCACTGCTCTTGATTGAATAACTTTAGTAGCTTTAATAAGAATACATTTCTTACTCGAATACTGCTGTGAAATGCTCTGGCAAGAAGGTAAACATGGTGGACTGTGTACAGCTCACTCAGTGGATCTAAATTAATAGGGCAGGGTCCGTGCCAGTCATAGGCAGAGCCTGTTCCAATATGATGTCACATTGGAGCACATTCCTGAACAGATCATTTTGAGCCACTGTTTCAGATTAATGGAGGGGATGGATTTTAATAACAATAAGAACAATATGAATAAGAACAATATGTTCAAAAACACAACATAAAAGTGAATGTTGCATAATAGTTCTCCTTTATAAAGGAAAAATAGTGGAAAAAAACCCTCACAACTAAATCAAATAACCTACTTAACATAGGCAACAAATAAGGCTGCACAATATATCGTTTTAGCATAGATGTCGCAAAGTGGGTCAAGTAGAGATTATTGATACCTAATTCATACGGACCAGACACCATGGTTTGAAACACACGTGAGCCTCTAACTAGAGTTGCTGCAATGACTTTTATTTAGAAAGCAGGACTTATTCCACCATATTGTGCATTGCACTTTTTCCCATTCATAGTAATATCTGTGAGCCGTCTTTGTGTGTGTATGTATGCATGTGCATACCCACACACACACACAGTCTTTGGTAATGGTCTGCTGTGGCATGTCATCTTATTAGAGATTAGTTTAATTTATCGGTATTGGGTGACATCTAACACTTTAATAACACTGTGGCGAGCAAGGCGAGGTGCGTGACGCACTCATGTCCCTCGACCCCGCCTTGCTCGCCACAAACACTACTAAATGTGACCTTTAATAGATATCACAATTAATATCCATACTTTATCTTGTTGCAATGCCTAAATATATTATTTACAGAAAACTGTAGAATTTTAATTAGCCAATCATAAGATAAAAATAATAATCAGCCAGAATTATAAAATCAGTACATCCCTAACTGCAAGAGCACATGTCCTGACTGATCTAGCACAAGAGAGTTGGGTCAGAGCACGGGGCCAGGATGACTAAGGAGCAGATGGCGATAAAACTCTTACTCAAGGTCGCAAGCATAGTGTGACAACATTGTGAATTGAGGAATTTTAAGCAGTTTTTTTTTTCTTCAATTAATGGTGGACTTATCCCCACCAAGACAACTGGCCTTAATTCATCTTGTCCGTTTGCAAAGAGGCAACAAAAGCAGCAGTGGAGTTACAGTTGATTTCTAAGGCCATTTCAGGAAAAGTCTAAGAAGACAAATACAACACATACAAAAATAATAGTCATGTAATCATGATAATAACGAAAGCCTGTCAATAAATGTGCTGGATAAAACAAGACTTTAGGTGAAATAAATTTACGAGTGAATCTAATCACTCATACATAGCCACACACACAATAATATGAAATGTGAGGAAAGGATCATCCAGAGGAAAGGAGACTCACTGTCCCCAAAAAGGGGAAGTCTCTGTTAAAACAGAAGCCATTGGCGCACTTAACACCTATGAAATGATTGCCAAGATCCCAGGCGCCTCCTCAGAGCTGCTTCCTACACTGGTGCCAGTGGCGTGGCAACACTTCCTATTTCAGACCCTGATCTACAGGATATCCTGTGTCTCTGGTATCAGCAAACCTCACGTGAGGACTCCATCCAACCTCAACTTCACTCGCAGGGGAATTCTGTTCCTTTGAGGGTTTTTTTTAACCATCTTTGGAAATTTATGGTAAGTCTATAACAGTCTTCCTGAATTTAAGTGACTAAATTTCAGACTGAATTCTTCCTCTAAATTAATTTCCAAGCGTGGCGGTTGTGGTTTTATATTACTACTAAACTTTAACTGATTCTAAAACTATAAATGTATAAATGTCTTCTCTAAAGACAAAAGTATAATTTGGATTAGTCTCTCAGTTTAAGACACCAAATAAAAATGTTATAATGTAACGTGTGTGTGTGTGTTTGGCTATGCTTTCAATCAGTGTGAATTTTAACATAAACGTGGGTACAATGGAGACAAATAAACATGCTTACAAAAAATGAGCTGCGTGGATTTAAATGGAATATATTTTCCCATAGATTTCCATTGTAAGTTTACAAACTAAGGGACGAGTCCAAATTATTTCTGTGGTAAACGACAGCTAACTACAGATGTTGTCAACAGAGCTTAAGTTGTAGTGAACCAGGAACATTAATTTAAAGCAGCTGTTGTCTTTTAACTGTGGACTAAAATAGTCTAATTCAGCATTTGCATCATTGATCAAAATCATAGTGTTTTCTTCAATGAATCTATTAGAAACAGCCCAGATAGGAGAATTATTCTCATAGCTCATCTGGGGTCCATTCTCGTCCCCCATTAGAAAGGTCTCCTCCATTATCATGATAATCCACCAAATGGCCTCCCTTTTCAAGGTCTCTGGCATGTCTGATGGCCACACTAGTCTAGGGCAGAATATAAGAATCATAGATCACGTCCATCAGAAAAGCCACTTGCTCAGCCACCTGTTAAGTCTCGCTCTCGAGAGGACATCGACCCCTCAGATCAAACATACTCATCATACAGAGCTGGATTGATTGTCTGGAGAGTCCAAGATTATTTGAAGAGGTTAATCAAGTCCTGCTAACTATACAAAGTAACAGTCTCACAGGACTAGACCACAGACCACACATTACTAAAGAAGACAACAAAACATAACTGTGATCAGTGTTTTCTGAAATGTTCCACGAGGATAGCACGTGAAAAACCCTCAAATTCAGACACGGTAAACCATATATATTTATTAAAAACCTTCTCGTACATCAGAATGAGCTTATGGAAAATGAGGCAGACATCTCTTTATGGAACTGTTTTAGTTCAACTAACCAAATGCTTATATACCTCTGCCAATCACAACTTCTAGACTTCAGAACATTGGTACAATTTACTTTCCACTTGCATAAACTCTTAAACATAATAGTTCTTTGTTGGCATCTACTATGGTTCCATCATGAGCTTTTAACGTCAATGGAACCTTTCCACTATACACTAAAGGTTCCTTGTAATGGGAAAATATTCTTTAGATTATTAAATTGCTCTTAACTCTCAGAAAGGTTCTTTGAAGAACTCAGAATATCATAGAAGAACCATTGTTGTGACAACTGTTTTGTAAACTTAATTTTTTTTAATGTGAACCGCACCATAAAAATCCAATGAAAAACCAAAACAAAACCAGTGAAAAAAAAGAAGTGTCATCCTTATTTTTAGGCTCAACTATATTCTTGTACCTCACAACTCATGGATTTCTGAGGTTCAGTGGTTTCTAGCAGGGAAAAACAAGCCCCTATGTAGTTTGAAGACCTGAAATAGAGGAATGCAAAAGATGAACAAAGCTAAAAGCATTTTTACATGCTTGCCATTATGGGGGCAGTCTGCCATTAGAGAACTAGTGTCCATGGTGCACTGAGGGCTATAAATCAGGAGTGAGGCAACCAGCGCAGCGACACTTCTGCTCCAGATTTACACACGCTATCTGGGATTTTACGAGCGCACTGAGCAAGGAGAGGAGCCTTTGAACTGTTGTGTCACGCCGCGAGGTGGTTCAAAGACACACGGGGGAGATGTGAAGAGGCCCACTGTCATGCACCTCCAAAGATCAGTGGCTCTGTCTGACATGTCCCAACAGATTTTCCACCTTTTCCCACCTCTGAACGCAGGCCACACAGCCGGTTTGTGCTGTGGAGTAATACAACACTAACATTTCCAAACACAACTATAATTTGTGTTTTTATTTCAAGCATATTTTCTATCACAGTGTCTTTGGCGTTAAGACTACGTTTGATCAAAGTTGTAGAAAATCAAAGTCTGTTTTATGGGTTAGTGGCATGACGCTCACTTTTTGTCTATTCATTTATTTTGAAAATACAGAAAAAAAATGTGTCAAATATACAGTAATTCCTCGCCATTTCACGGTCTCAGTGCATCGCAGATTTTTCAAAAATATTTATCAAAAAATACCGCCATATCAGCAGCCGTATTGGGGAAATCAGCATTGTTTCATCGTGATGCGAGAGAAACGGTTTCCCAGGATGACAGACAAAGAGAGAAACTCTCTCAGAGGCTTTGTACACACCCACGGGAACCAATCACGTGTCTTGTCTGAGTGCCCTGCGCAAGATTGACGAATGAGAGCACGAGTGGATGTATCCTGTGAGCTGATTGGCCAATCCTACTTCGCAGATTTTCACCTATCGCGGGGGGTTCCGGTCCACATTAACCGTGATAAACGAGGGATCACTGTAATTACTTAAAATGTGGTGCAACCCCAATGAACTTAATATTTTATTAATTTTATTTTTTTTACTCTGAAGTATATATTAAAAACTGATTAAAATGCTTACAGTCACATGCAAATCAAGGTATAGTTTAGTTGATGGTTTCAAAACAACATTTAAAAAGTAAAAAAATACATTTTATTTTTAAGTTTTTCAAAATCATATCCATTAAAAAAAAATATTTCTTGTCTTTATCTTGGATAATCTAATTTGTCATTGAGCCTTATATGTTACAACATCTCCCTGCAGAGAAACACAAGCCAAATAAAAAATATCTAGGATACACAAAACAACTAAATACAAATGTTTTATTCCCCCTCTCATTTTTCTTCCAGCTAAAGGATTTTAAGCCTGGAAAATGTGCTTGCGGCTCTCGAGGTCTGGAATACATATTAGCTGTGAAATCATTTAGTAAATTTTACGTGTGGTGGGTCTTTGAGTAATAGTATACTGATAGCCCACCTCCAGCGTGAAATTTTAAATTCAGCCTCATTTGGTCAGGAACACAGACAGAGAGAGAGAGCACTTAGTAAAATCACATAAACAATTCATAAGAGTGTTCACTTTACATGAATTGTTTCCATTTATTGGACCTGTCAGGTTCATCATATCATCTCTTCTTATCCATTACTCCAACTCTCTCTCCATTACTAAAGGGGTTGCAGCGAAAAAAAGGTAATCCAGCTTGGATTAGGATGTCACTGTTCTCTATATTTGCGAGGTATGCAAAGACATGCAAGTTCAATCATAAAAGTCATTTACCTCCATTTTAGAAAATCAGTAGACTACTTGATGAATGTTACAACCCCCATTTAATATTCCGTCAATATACACATAACATACAGCACTATTTTGATGCAAAACTTGTTTCAATCTTACATGATATAAATATGCTAAAGTGACAAAATAATGTGACAAATGTGCACATACATGCCTAATGCCCTTCTCCATGAGTACCCCGTGCTTCAGATCAAGGAAGGATTCTCGCTTAAATGAAATACCCCCTAAAAAGTTATATCTAAATGTGGACTGTATGGATATGACTCCCCCTTCCTACAATTGGGGTTTGCAGAGATAATCCAGATGTTATTGCATTCCCTGCTCCACAACTGCTTATGGGTGACTGAGATAAATATGCCACTAATGGCAAGAAACAATGTGAGCAGTAAAGCGGTCATGACTTTGTAACAGAGGTCCATTCTGGACTTGAGAATAACCATAAACACCGTCAGCTACTAGTGCAGAAAAAAAACAATTACGCTCTGATAGGTAATAAGAAAACTGCGTCTCATCCACCCACACTCCACGGTCAAGTACAAAACCGTGTCCAATTTTTTTTCCTTCAAATTTCGTCCTCTCTCTCCCTCGGTTTCTGCCAGCAGCCAGAGCCCATTAACGCTGGCCGTTAAATAATGACACAGACCCGGTGCCGTGGCTGGCACACTGTCAAAGTGAGGAGAGAAGGCCAGAGCAGCTTGTTTAATTTACCTTCACCCATCTGTCTTCCACTGCACAGCCCATGAACAAGAGTCACTCGCATCCCGTCCGCAAAAGAACACTCACTATTCCTACATCAGTTACACGCCTAAAAGGAAAACGTCTAACACCATCTCAATTATATGTCGTAAATGTCAAGGTTTGGTGTGTATATATATATATATATCTCAAGTAAAACCACAAAGTGATTGTGTCACGGACTATGACTGTATGTTTCTCCTGAAATAACTCTGGTCATTAGAACCAAGCGTGTCCTCGGATTGCATTGCCCAAGGCTACATGTGATGCCACTCGTCTGGCAACTGTGTTCAAAGCAAAGATATGTTGCCTAGCTGAAAAGAATGTTTTACAAAGGAAATCGTGACTGACAGGAAATAAACACACCTACTTCCTGCTTCTCTATATGAAGGTTTAGTCATCAATGTCTTGTCTTTGTCTGGGGATGTTTTAGTAACATTGCAGACATGTGAGCAAAGCCTGGGTGGCCGTTTCTTTCAAATATACAAATGAATAGTCAGACTTTTGTGTTCAACAGCTGGATAAAGCACAACAAAACGGGTCTCGGATTGTGTACTTTAAAATTTGAAACTATTATTTTTTTGAAAACAATTATGACACAATGCAATGCAAGGAACAAAGACCTTCATCTGCATGTTTATGGCTGTTAGCAGAAGTGCTTTCAAAGTTTTTACTATGCTAACTCTAACAGCTAAAGCTAGCTAACTAATTAAAGAACAAAATAACTTAAACTGAAACTAATCACTATTAAAGTCACAAAACATGCAACAACTGAGGGCTTAGACAATATGAGAACTTATTTAGCAAATAAAGAACTATGAATATTGTTGGTTTATAGGGAGTTGGGGGGTGGAGGGACTGAATGAGAACTGAAAAATAGTAGCATAGACCTAGAAACCTGGGCTGAGGCAGAAATGCTGAATCTATTAGTCACATCCTTTTCCAACAAATGACCACATGTAAAAAATACACATCTGGGCATAAATAGAGACAAAGCCTCCGGCGGGGTGCTAGCAGACAGGTTGTCTGTTTACTAAACTGACAGTGAAAATCAGGCAGACTAAAAAAACCGAGAGGTGAAAATATCCCATTTCAAAAAAGGTCAGCAATTTTCATTCTCTGCAATCCAGATAACAATCCACTTTAGTCACAAATCCCATTCTTACCTTTCTCACCACAATGTAACGAACTAGACCATAAAAGCAGGTCTAATGAAGCAGCTATGCTGGGAGTCTGAGTAGTGACATATTCCTAAATGAGCCCCAAGATGATGAAAAATTGTGACCAAAGAAAACAAAATGAGAAAGATGCCAAAGTACTGTGTTTAGGGCTGTGCACCGGACAGTGGCAAACTACATCTAGGAATTCGGTATGGAAAAACTACAGCAAAAACAACAACAAAAACACTGAAGTATAATGTCGAGCTGTCAGCTTGTACATGTTGCATAAGTGTTCAACTTATCTCACTGACATGGGCTCAAGGTAAGATTTCTGCAGCTTTTGTCATACGAAGCCTTATTTTTTTGTGATAATGGAAGTCAATTTATTTGCAGTTGCACTTTTTCTGATTGAAAACAAAAGAATGTCAAAAGATCAGTATCAGAATGACTCGCACTCAAAAAATGTGTGCAATTATGAAACAGCACATTATGCAAAGAGAACTCAAATAAAAACTCCATTTGATCAATAAATTGAATAGGTTTTCTCTGTTTAGCTATATTAAAAGCTATTTTATTGTAGAGAAAAAAAATTATTCTCTCATTGTAAGCAACAAAATGTGTTTATATTTATCTGTCACTGTATTGACACCCAAAAGCATCTCTCATTTTTTATTTATACAATACAGATATTGACTGTTGTAAACAATTTTGGAAGTTTACAACTCAGAACACACAAACCAGTAAAGTTTTCACAGATCAAACACTGATTTGAATATGCTCTATGCATATGCATTCACCAAATGGAAAAAGTCTGAAACTGAAAGTTTTTCTGCCAGGACATGATGATCATAATTTTACGGACATTTCCATTTCCCATTATCACTCCTTGATATTAAAGTCATTGTAGTATGTATTGTAAATTATATATCTGAGCACGTTGCCATTTTTGGTAAATTCGCATTTTTTGTGATCTTTAATCAAAATAACTTCCCCTTCCCTCTTCCAACGACATCTCTCTTCTCTTCTCTTCTCTGATGCGTTTACTGGCGTGAGGGCGAGCCAACCGGTCATTTACATGACATCACAGCAATAGCAAACCACAACCATCCAATCTCTCGAATAAATGTCACAATAGGGAATATCTCAACTTCTGTTTCATTCTGACTTTAGCACAGTACTATAGTCTCCATTTCTACAGACTTTTCCTAGTGCATGTAATAAAAACCTAAATAATCTGTTCAATGTTTGAAAGCCACCATCTCTTAGATTAAATTGCTCGATTCTTATGGATCACTTATACACTGTACAGTGTGTAGTTTACAAATGTTGATTACATAGTCTTTAAATGGATGGGCAATCTTCACTTGTGTTCCAAAGATGAATGAATTTCTAATGGGTTTGAAATGACATCAGGTTGAGTAAATGAAAGAATTTTCATTTGTGTGCGAACCTTTAAAGACAGTGATCCAAAATACGGTACCTAATCATCATTTCCATAAATGTACAATACTGCAGACAATTTGAAATGATTAATGAGAAAGTACGCTAAAATCAATCCACTGGAGAGAGAAGGGGAGGTAAGATAGAGAAATGGAAAGAGGCGCGTCAACTAGTCGTATCCAGCAGTGTGAAAAAGCAGATTTCTGAAAAAAGGTCGACAGTATTGGATAGCACCACTATTCCGTCAGCTTTGTGCTCCCCTCCCTGCTACTTTTGAATGAAAGAGAACATTAGAGAGCCCTGATGGAAGGTTAGAGACAAACACTAAATGAGGTGATCCATTCATGAATGGAAAAATCAACATGTCAGGCTTTGCGGCATATATCTCGCAGCAGACGATGAGCATGAAAGTGGCAGTGCTTTGAGGAAGCAAATATCATACCCATTCCTCTTTCTATTGCAGACAGATGGTCAAGGAACTTCCCATTTAACTGCGAAAACAGGACTAACGAAAACACCTCGCTTCTTACACCATATGCTGAATAGTTTCAATGCATCATAAGCATGAATCATTTCATCCTAATAACACTGCTGTTAAAGGAATAGTACATTCAAAAATGTAAATTCTGACAACACTTACTCCCCCTCAAGTCGTTTTAAATGACTTTTTCTTCTGAAGAACACAAAAAGAGATTGTAATTAAAGTGAATGGACTCCCTAACACGTCTCGCTCCAATGACATACAAATTCAATCCAATTTTTATTGGCATAGATGCTTGAAGCCTGAGCATATGCATTTCATATGCATATGTATATGCATGTAATTAGATGCATTTATGATATCGATATATGAAATAGACTTCAGCAGATGATTTTGCTAAACTAACACAATACAACAAGACAAAGGCATCAGCTATCACAACATTAAAAAGTTACCATAGTAAAAGAAAAACCATTAAATGAATCCATGGTATAAACATTGAGCTAATACAAATAAAACCACTAACCAACACATTATCACCTGTGAAAGGTTGTCCCATTTGTTCTGGAATTTAAATCCTGGCAATTTTACCACCAGAAGCTGCACAACGTGGTGGCATCTTTGATTCTTACTGTGATTTACGACACACTGACCGTTTCAAGATGAAGGCCTCGCCAACTCAGTCGAACAGACTTCCCAATTGACTTCCATAGTATGGAAAAGAAAAATACTACAGAAGTCAGTGGGGACAACCAACAATGTTAAAAATATCTTCTTTTGAGTTCAGCAGAAGATAGAAATTCATACAGGTTAAAAAATTGAGGGAGAGTAAACAACAGAACTATTCATATTTGGGTGAACTATACCTTTAAATAGCAGATTCTGGAATGTGAACAAATACTGTGCTCAGATATTTATTTTGCACATTGACCCAAATGCTCTTAAACAGTATTTCAACTGAGTTAATCCAAGCATGAAAAAATTACTTGGAGGCATTGTTTGCTTCTGTTTGTAGAACAAAGTGACACAGTTAAATTCCTTGTGATATAACACAGCATCGTACATTAAAATCATGTTTTATACACAAACACATTGTGTGTGTGTGTGTGTGTGTATAAACATGAATTAAGATTTTTAAAAGCCAAAAACAATAGTCTGTCTGAATAAAGTCGACACGAAACCTAATTCAATTTCAACAGGACGCTGAGGCAGCTCGTGCAGCGTAGCGGCACTCGGCATGGAAGACCTGCTGTAAAAGCTCTCATGACACACTGCTCATTCAGGTGGGAGAACAATACAGCGCATTTTATTACGTAGCTGCCGCAGACCGGTCATTATTACCCCCGTATGCGGTTTCGATCAAACTCAACGGACAGCTTTACAGTTTAGTAGCACACCGCATCTGAGCGCCGAAGGACGCGCCTATTCACTGCTCCACATCTGTCAAGACGCTATTAATGTGGCTACCTGTCAGCCAAGCAATTGTATTGTCACGTAAATAGAGAGCGCCAATACCTGTTGACTCCTCCTACCGCTGTGTTGGTTGGTGGAAGTTGAAAACAGAGACGCTTTAATTTCTCTCCCGAACGTCGTCCTTTCCAGCCGGCGAGCTGTTCGTCTGAACGTGTCAAGGAATTTCGTTTCGGCTGGTGGTAAGTGTCCGCAACGACAGTTCAAAGAGGCGAGAGAACTGATGTAGCCTACATTCGCAGGGAGGCAGAGGAATGATGCACTGCACGGAACAGACAAGCAGCCATTGCGGTCACGTGTGAACTGGTGAAACCGAACACCGGCCAGCCTACGCCGCCGTCTCCTCCCATTCTCCCCTTCCGCGGTGTCACTTCAGGGCAACACTGAACATAAGCTCAGCTGGTGCTTGCCTTTATGTAACCACAGCGTGTTATGCAGGAAGTTTAGTGCTTTTGCATTAGGGCAAAGCTCTTCCAGGTCGCTGAAACGCTTATAGAATCAGCTCGAAGTTCTTAGAGAATAAAGCTGTAAAATTAAAAAGTATAGTTGAGGACCCCTCACACTGGCAGAGCCCAAACTCTTATCGGTTGTTCTCAATCGGGGACCGGGGCCCACTAGAGGGCCTCAGCAAACTTCCATAGAGGACTCCTTTTTAAAAATCCTTATATTATTATATATATTATATCCTTAATCTTTATATTCAGTAAATCATGGAAATCATCTGGAAAAGCCATGGAGCCTTTTTGTGATTATTGGGAATAGTCAGACTATTAGTGGACATGTAAACATAGCTAATAAAGCATCAACACTCAATGACGTGATGCAGCATGTTCCGTTGATATCACATATAAAATATCATATGTAATAAACTGTAAACTGTAATGTTTCATTGCTCCTGTTGCTTTTTTATGCTTGTATAAGATTAAAAAGTGTATTTACAAAAATCATATGTAACATGATGATTTTTAAATAACTGCTGGCTGTTGCATCAAAAATATACTCATTTAAACTTTTGTAAACCTCTGTCTAAAATAAAATGGTAATGTTAAAAATATATTATTGATAAGTGTGTTGAAAAAACATCCCCTTTTGATAAAAAAGGGGTATGAGGTATGTATAAAATTGAACCAAGTTCCTACTAGAACTCTTGGCACTGTCAACAGATTGTCCAGTTACCACAAATCATAATGTAAAGGCTTGAAAGGCCCTTCAAATATATATATGCTGATGTTTCTTGAGTGCATAGTAGAATATTTTATATGACTTTGAATGTCTAAAGGGGTTCCACCAGTGTATCAGCCTGAAAAACCCAGAAAGTATCTTTTCATTTTTACATTGTACAATATTGTTGTAAAGGGTTCCAGAAGGCTTTAAGCAACATTTGTATCATTGTCCTTTGTGGTCTCAGAACAGATGTCAACATGGAGATGTGCACTGTGTGAAAAACAGCTGCAAGCACCATTGATCTCATCTGATGATGCCTTGAATTTACACAAGCACTGAGCATCCGCACTCTTAAGACCTTTTACCACTTTACTGTGACGACAAGTACACCGTTTCCCTGTTGCGAAAGCTCTTCTTTTGCAACAATGAATTTAAAGCAAAAGAGAAGCCATCTACATAAAACACTACATAGACATCAAGTCTTTGGGCCCAGTAGGTTGGAAGACCATTTTAAACAGCCTAAACCAAGTAAGACCAGCACAGACCGGTTTAATCTATCTCTCTCAGCAGGGAGGTGTCGTCAGTTTGTCTGCTCTCGTCTTGTTTACGTGAGCTATTTCTAGGAGCAGCCTTTGCCTCTACTTTTTTGCTACCCATCAATATGTACGATATTACTGCCCACTCTGAGTGACCCCTTTTGGTATCTCAGTGTGTGTTTGCAAATAGTACAACTGCTGAAAGAATGCCAAGACCTTTTGCCTATATGGCCCATCACCTTGCAAATGAGGGAGCGTCCCATTAACAGAAGAGAAAAATAAACCATCCTTTAGATGGAGTCATGTCACATGTGGTTTACTTGGCCTAAGGGCTTCACTAGCTTTTCTAATGACTCATAATCCCCTTCTTTAAACATTTAAAAAAAAAAAAAAAAACATTTTAGAGGACATTTTTTCTTGGTTCTATATTTAGAAACGCATGCCTAAGATTTAATGTAGGTTTCAGATTACTCATAATCAGATCAATCTCTTCCATGTGGTCCTCTTTTATAGGAAAATATAGAGAAAAATGGCCCTTTAGCCCTGATAATGCCATCATTATGATTATGGCCTTGTTTCGATGTTTTGCAGCTTTTACTTCATGTTGTGAATAGACTAGTGTTTCTCAACTCCAGTCCTGGGGAGCCACCTCACAGAATGTTTTAGATGTCTCACCTGATTCAGCTTATGAGCTTCTTAGTGTCCCCATTACTGGAGCTGAGCAACATAAAGGTATAGTGGAACCGATGAAGCCTATGTGAAGTGACTGTTTAAAACAGGGGTCTTCAATCTTTTCAGGCCAAAGACCCAGAGCAGAGATTGTTTAGGGGGAGAGACATGTACGCTAAACTTGGTTATGGTATTAAAATGACAAAATAGTTTGGCAAGAAAGGCATATAATTAAATACGGGTTTGTTGTATTATTAAAGCTCACTGGAAATAAAGCATACATTTACCATTTACGCTAATGTAATCAGTTATTCATATTTTGTTGGTTCCTTATGTTTGATAAAAGCATGCATGTTCTTTTCTATGACTATACTTTACACCATAAAATGCTAGGTTGTTAAATTTTGACTTGTCAGACTGCAGAATTGCTCCAATCTTCCGCACTCCAGTCCTTATGTTCTTTGGCAAATGCAAGGTGTTTTTTTTTTTTTTTTTGTAGCAGATGAAATGAATAAATGGTTTCTTTACTGGTACACAACTTCTCAATCCAGGCTCTTCCAGCCATTGGCGCACAGTTCAGGATGAAATTGAA
This sequence comes from Rhodeus uyekii, assembly GCA_037043235.1. Taxonomy (NCBI): domain Eukaryota; kingdom Metazoa; phylum Chordata; class Actinopteri; order Cypriniformes; family Acheilognathidae; genus Rhodeus; species Rhodeus uyekii. The sequence continues at coordinate 1,125,366 of JAWRVZ010000068.1, forward strand.
GGTTGGAGATCTCATCTTTAGAAGCTGTTTGGTTTTGAGGTGGTTCCACATTCTAGTGATTTATATCCTCTTGTCAAGACCAGCCACAGCACTTTATATTTTGAATGGTTGTGATCTCATTGTGCTTTTAAATAATTCTGTGAACATTGTGACCGTTCATATATCTTAAGAAATGGATGTTTGAAAGATTAACTCTTAATGAACAGCCTTGCATACAACTGATAAGAGTGTTACATTGAAATGAGCTGCACAATGGAAGCGCTGGTCTAATTTCGGCTGATATTTCTGCTCTGAATACAGTACAAGAATCATTAAATTAAGTGATTAGTGTTTCCTTACCACACCCTTGGAATGAAATATACCAGGCCTTCTTGGGTTGCATTAACTTGTATTTTTTTTGTCTTTGTTTAATTGCACAAGGTTTAAATTGTTTGGCCTTTGAATCGCAGCTAGAGCGAACACCTAAAACCCTTCTGTGTTTTGACAGGTCACAAGACTTGACCAGAGGAAATGAGCAGGGAACGCAAGCCTGAGAAGATCCTATCAGAGGGTGGGAAAGAGCTAGTGCCATTTAGCATCCCACCACTTCAAAGAGGACAACCGTACAACTGATCCACGCACGCATGGGTACACGAAGACAGCCAAGGATAGTCATAGATCCCCAAACGAGTATACTCGTCTCTGCCACCTTTGCACCATCTCATCTCTAGCCTTCAAAAAGCTAGCAGTTTAATTTTTTCAAATGCTCTCTTTGAAAACTTCCAGCCCTGGACAGCAAAATCTGCTTCATAGGGTTTAGCCTGTCTGAAAGCATGTGGTAAGCCTTGTGGAATGTTTTAAATGACTCCCAGATGCGGGCAGTGAACGTGCTTAACCCCTTAGCATCTATAGGCAGAGCAGTCAGGTTTACTTTTATTTTAAGTGGATGTGTTATCATGCTTTTAAATCTCTTTATTTTCCTTGGCATTCATCCATCTATCCATCCATCCCTTAACGTTTTATAGCATGTCATCATTGTTGTAATGGGGTGTTTCAAATCTTTGTCAGCTTTCTTTAAAAAAAATTATATAGTAAATGTTCTTTCAAATCAATTTCATTTAAACAATCATGCTTGAATGACAAACCTGATACAATAGTGTTAAATCAAACTAAATTGTTTGAATACAATGAACCGCATCAAAAAAGTGTATTCAATGTGTACGCAACAAAAGTAGTGTGACATACTAAAATTATGCAATTTCTTTCAAGCCATACAGACTTAGAAATGCATGTTTAGTCATCGTAATTCTCTACTGTTGTAACAGCACAATGTTGTTATCGAATTTTATGACAATAATTATTCATCTTTTATTAGACTATTTGTGCCATTTATTAGCTTTCAAACATGTCTACAGTTGTTTTACTGGAGTATGAACACCCTTAATGCATGAGTACTAGAGCTCGAGAAGAGTGCATGCCTATAGGTTCAGAGAGAGGAAGTCTCGTGTTTGTGAATCTGCTGCTTGGGAGGGCGATCATATCGAAATGACTGATATCCTTTTAAGAAACGAACTCAATTGCCCTTTCTCTCACCAACCCTCCACCTCCCTCCCCTTCTGCACTCATTCGCCTGCCAGAACAAAGCCACGGAAAGAAGCCTATTAGGCGAACTGATAACAATAGACAGAACTAAGTGAGTGGGGGAAAAGTAAAGGGGAAAAAGGTAAAATGTAGGTCAGAGGTACTGCCTTAAGATGGGAAAAGTAGAATTGGGTGGTTTGTTTTCGTGTTATGAGTTTTGGTTCCTCATGTAATCACATTTGTATTTGTTTGTTTGCATAGTGCTTTTCAAAATGTATGGTGTTCATTATTGTTCATCTTCATATACAGAGAGGAGGAAGAATTTTTAGAAGGTTTCACTTTCCTAATGAAACAAAAGTCAGGGTGGGACATATCGAAGGAATGACAATACGTACATTCAGTCCCAAAAGACAGATGAGGTAGAATTGTTGGGATAATCGTAAGCTGAGGCTGAATATGGGTAATGATTATGAACCTCAGGATGGAAGTGTTGCTAGATGGAGGCTTGTTTGGTTTTTGAGTTATCATGTATACCTGCTTGTCTGATGAAACTGTATGTACACTACCATTCAAAAGTTTGGTGTTGGAAGAATTTGTAATCTTTTTGAAAGATGTCGCTTATTTGCGTTTATTTGATTGAAAATATTTCACAATATTGCAGCTTTTTACTGTCTTTATTGTAATTTAAAATGTTTTATATTTGAATATATTTCAAAAGGAATTTTCTAGTAAAAGAGGAAGAATACAATATTTTTCAGGATTCTTTGAAGAGTAGAAAGTTCAACAGCATTTATTGGAAATAGAAATATAATAAGTAACATTAAAAATGTCTTTACTGTCTCTTTAGATCAATTTCAAGCATCCTTGCTAAATAAAACTATTAATTTTTTTTTTTTTAAACCTACTGTCCCTAAAAGCTTGAATGCTAAATATATACGTGAAAAACTGTAATTAGTTAATTATTATAAATAATAATAATAATTTATTGTGTAAATATATTATATAAAATAATTTATATTCCAAAAATTTGGACATGATCAAAGTTTTTTTAAATGTTTCCAGCAAGACTACTGTAGGTACAGTTTGACGGACACACGCTCTCAATCCATCCTCTCTTCTCCGGGAAACTAATCTGTTGAAATATATCCGCATTAGGCGCAGAGCTGCTCAGAGGCAGTGAGTGAATGGTACCATGAGCCGATGGAGAGGACAGAGCTCAGTGATGACAGGGATAATGAGGGTGATGATAGTCCAGACAGGGCACACATGGAAGACAGACAAGTGAATTATTCACCTCACTTATCACTTCCTACCTTGTCTTCTTCATGTGTCCTTTGAACATCCACTGACCCACATTCACAACAAAAAAGCTGTACTGAATCAATGCATTATTTACCTGATTTATATTCATATCTTTTTTGTCAACACTTCAAACCAAACCAAACCTCTCCTTGTTCTTCAATGGTAACAATATCACAATGTTGCTTGTCTTCAATTACCAGCCACAACAGTCCCCCCCAAAAAACATCCCTTACTCCAATTGGTGCGTAACTCACTCTGCTTGTACACACACATTCACAAGCTCAATAAAATCAAACAACTCTGTAAACTGCAATTAAAATCCTAGGCACTAAATAGGTGGAAATGGATGCTTGTTAAAAGACAGAAAGTTTAGGGAAGTGGACTCAACGTGCCGACTATTTAATTTAGCCCTGTAAACTTATTTTCTTTACACATTAACAACTGCTATTTTTCATAAACATGCATTCAGAGCATATGTTGTTTTAATGCCTGAAAGGATGTGACATGGATAATCTGCTGATACGTTTTTTTTAAATTGGTTATTGATCGCATCATTGAATCTTCGAGAAGGAGTAGGGAAGAACAAGGATGTCTGCTGCCTCAATTACAGGGCAGAGAGAGATCACTGTGCTACCCATATTTTTTATTTTTTTTTGCGTATCTGGGTTCAGATGATGAAAACGTAACAAATACAAGTACATGACAGCGATGACACATGTAACAGTACAAAACGGTACTTCAATTCAAGGCATACATAATCAAAATATTGCCTTTTAGACATGGTAACACTATGTTTTTTAATGCTGTGTTCTTTGATGTACTGTTGAAGGACAGAAGCATTATTTTGACTTATGTTGGAGTGGCATGTAAATACAGCAATGATTCAGAACAGTGATGTACAGTATCACATAGTAGCGCCATACATAACTTTACCACAGTAAGGCCATATAAGTTATGTTATGGTATCACAATACTTTTATACCATATGTACACCATCTTGACTTTAAAGGCCACGTGTGAGGTGTGGTGAGATGAGGTGGATTCTGTGTACATTCTGCTCTCCACCTACTCTTTCACACTTGTTCGGTCCTGTTTGTTACGTAATTCACTCACCTTCATTTGTGTTTTCTCACTGGGTATGTCGCAAAACATTCATATTTTTTTAAGATATGAAGCCATTTTGGATTAAAATAAAACAGAAATGTTGTGTACTGATATTTGACATTCAGTTTGGAAAGAATTAAGGTACACAACAAGTCTGTTTTTTATCTTTTTATCTGTCTTTCACTTTCTACATAAAGATGTTCTCACGTACTCCAGCCTCTACTATTTTTTTCCCCCTGAAAGAGTCCTCCTGTGTCCATTTTAGGACACGGAGCCCACTGGTGCATGAAGGCTAGCTGTCGCTTCACATTACAGTGAGCAGGCACTGGGCACTTGGCCCTTGCGAGCAGGAGCCCCTCGCAAAACATACATCCTCTCCTCTAGAGGTCCTGAAAACGTATCTATAAACTGTAACACTCTAGACTTTTTCTTAAAATAACACACCACCTACAAGCGCCCCAGTCACTACTGTAATATGTATTCTATTGTTTGATTTCTTCTTACCTTTAGAGGAAGTGACACTGTTAAATCTGAAAGTTTCATATATCCATAACACTTCATATGCAGATTTCACAGCTCTACAAAAGCATAACATGCTCGTTCGATATGAAGAGGCAGGTCACTGGGTAACATTCACCCGCCGGTACATGTCACCGCAAAAATAAACTGAAGAACACAAGCGCACACGTACGCACAAATGTGCTCAAAACCTCAGCCCACTTCTCACTGTCTCTCACGCAATGCCTCTTGCCAAGGGCTTCCTGTTCCTCTTGCTGTTGTTTATTTGGTGCCCGAGCACTATCATCAACACCCTCTCAAATGAGAAGTGAAACCGGGGTCACCTCAGGCCATTCTGGGAGTACAGATATGCCCACAAAAAAGGCTTTGTTTAAATAAAAGGATGAATATGATCCATAGTTTTGGATTTCTGCAGTAACAAAAAGTTGAATAATATAGCTCAGTGTAGCTCTATCAGAGCTAGAATGTAGATTAAGCATTAGCATTGTGTCTCATGAGATTCACATGTCTCTGAAAGACCTGTTAAAATGGTTTGACAAGTCTTTCTTTCCTGTGTTTATGTACTTCCTGTTGAAGCAGGGAGATTTAGTGAGACATATTGAAGGGCTTGACACCTTTGTTTAGATGGGCATTAGTGACATTATGATTTGCCACTTGCTGGTTGGTTGATGGTGATTTCATGGGACGGGACGTTATCATTCCAGGGAGCAATTGATTGGACAAAATTCTGGATTTTTATTTTTATTTTTTATGTGTGTGACTTTTGTCAGTAAGTACTTTTAATGCCTTTGAAATAAGTCTCTCATGCTCACCAAGACTGCATTTATATGATCAAAAATACAGTAAAAACAGCCATCGTCACGCCATTGTCTCTGTGTTTTGTGTTGTAGGACATTTATTTTGAAGTGTATTTTATGTTTCCTGTTTTATTTGTTTCCTAGCTGCCTTGTTTGATCCCATAGTGATTGATTACCATTAACTGTGTCATGTTAGCCTCTTGGTATCCTGTGGATACTGTTGCTTTTTTGTCAGTCGTTGTATTTAATCTTTTGTTTGTGAATCTGTTGTGTTCTTGTCACCTGTTTAAATAATTGTCGTCGTATAGTCCTATTTGGATTTATGCTTCTTGTTTGGATTATCTTTTTTTGTATGTTTGTGTCATAAAATGCTGCAAACAGATATTCACCTTCAATTTAAAATAAGGGTTTTCTATTTGAATATATTTAAAAGTGTAATTAATTCTTTCAAAGCTGAATATCCAGCATCAATACTCCGGTCATTAGTGTCACATGATCCTTCAGAAATCTTTTTAATATATGGATTTGCTGCTCAAGAAACATTTCTTATTATTATTCATGTTGAAAACAGTTTTTTATATTGTTTTATATTTTTAAATAATGTTGAAAACGCATTTTTTGTGGAAACATTAAATGCATTAAAATGATGAATTAAAAGAAATGTAAAATGTAAAACTCCATGTGCTTATCTCAAGAGCAGGATGCATTATCATATGTGTTGCATTATTTAACCACAGCATGCAGAAACTAACTCTAATGTGAACGTCACATGACACACTACAGTACAACTGCATGAGGAACTGAATATCAATGTGTTTTTTCTGCTGAAAATACAATAGGAAGAACCTTTATATCATAATGTAACTCAATACAATTGAAACACACAGTCCTAAGCAAATTTTCTCAAATACATCCACACACTTGCAGAGTTACGACATATTACACTTAAACTCATACACCCTCTGCGCTCAACGACACATGCAAAATAAACTCCAGCCTCCCATTCAAACTGTTATTGTGTTGCTTAAGCCTATGACTTCCAACATACACACACCAAAACACACAACCTTGAGTCGTTTGCTTCGATAAATATAATTAACCTCAAGCCATCCCAGTGCAGCTCTGAATTGATCAGAGCAGGCAGAGTTGCAGCAGGGCCTGTCAGCACCAAGCATAATCAATACACCTTATCGATCCTACATGCGGTGTGAGTCTGTGTGTCAGTGTGCATATGTGAGGGATCATGCTGCATCTGCTTTGGATTTGTGCTCAGTGAGCGCATGTGGGCACGACATGAACAAAGCGGGGTTTGCAGCTTAGTCTCCTATACTGACTGCTTTGTAACAGAGTAACTTGGGAAGGCAAATGGAGATTTACACTTGAGTTTGTGAAATATGTCAGGGTTCTGTCACTTCAGTGTAGTTTTCTTGTGTTTTGTGACAGAGCCCTGACACTGCTCTATTGTTGTGTCTTCATGTGAGCGCGTAGCTTCGAGTGTGCTTGAGTCTTGCGCTCTCCTGTCTGTGATGTGTCTTGTGTGTGGGGCGTGATGTTGGGATCCCGGCACTTTAGACTTGTTCGGTTTCGGTTTTGTGTTGGGATTCGGACATTCATGCTTTCATGGTATGTCTTGTCTCGTACTGTGTAGCAAGCAGCTTGTTTTCACTGGCTGTGCGCTTTCATGTCGTCATGTTTTGTGTGGACACGTGACTTCCTCTCTCGTTGCACACCCTGTTTGTTTTGTATTTAATCCCCCTGTGTTTGCTGTCCTGTGCTGCTTCGTTGTTAAATTCTGATGCCGTTTGTTGCTGTCGTAAAGAATAAAGCTGAGTGTGACATTTGCATTTATTTTGTAAATTGCATTTATTTATTTTGCATTCATTTTGCATAGTGATCACATCTGTAACAACTAATATTTTAGTCGCACTAAGTTAATGTTAGATAAGGATTTCAATGAAGTAGTAGCTACTGTGAAGAGAAGGGTAACTGTAACACCTTTTAGTTTTTTCTCATTTATGTTGAAAATGTGTAGTTTAAACGCTTAAAAAACGTTAACGCTTAAATCTGTCATTTAAATGTTAAACTTAGTCAAGTGTAATGCAGTAAATCTAGAAGTACACAAAGTATATAAATACAGTATATATATATATATATATATATATATATATATATATATATATATATATATATATATATATAAAATTTGATGAAAAGATTATTTTCACTAAATCTGACTGTAAAACTATTCTAATTAAATGATGGCCATAAAAGCCAAATTTAATGGAGAAACATAACTTGCTCAAATATTTTTAAATATTTAAAGGAAATGATGAAACGTTATTTATGAATTTATTTATGAATAAAATTGTAAAATGAAACTAAACAAAAACATATTTTTTTAAGTAATAAAAATGTAATACAAAAATGAAAGATCCAAAAAAATAAACTAAGACGATTCAATATTTTGTTTACCTGCATATCATATGAAACGTGTCAGAGAACCATGAACATTCAAATGTTGAAATCACATAATGTCAAAGGGGTTCAGCTGAACACATTTTTTTTTTCTGAATTTGTTGTTATCCCCGAGGTAAAAGTAATTGTGCTTTCGCACACCTGATATGGACTATCTAAGTGTGTTGTGTTTTAAGTTATTCCCGTTGTTCCCAAGTGTTGCAATTATCCCTGCTCTTCCCTCCTGAATAATAAAAAGATGTTGTTACTGATTAATTACAGAAAAGTTGCAAAAGGTACCCATATCATAATAAATACCCCTGCTATTGTGTGACTCTCTTTCTCTGCTCTCTCAGAGCCACACACAGGTACAGACACATGAAAGCGCTGGGGGTTGGGCACTGTGACTGTGAGGAAGAGAGAGGGGCACATGGGGAGAGGGTGGAACAAGATTTATATGAGGCTGCTGTAAAACTTTGACCCCACAGTTGTAAATCTGCCAATGGAGTCTAGCCAGCACAACAGGAAGTATGGGGGATCAGAGACAGAGGGAAAGAGAGAGAAAGAAAGGATGCAAACATAGGAATGGGGGGTAGATGGTTAGATTTTTAGGCTTGGATTCAATTAAAAAAGCTTTTAAATATGTCTAGATTTCACTATTAAACCTGAAGGGATGCAACGGCTGGTGCAAATGTTTTTGCATCTCTTTGATTTTCTGTTATCAATGAGCTGTTTCAGCTTGCCTGAATCCTGACAAGTCATATAGTGCATATTGACTGTTCGCATCTGCTCAGATATAGACCTCGAAAATGGAAAGACTGTTCTAACTTTAATTTATTAGCCCTGAAAAATGTGAAAAAAAGTGGTCAAAGCACTGTTTAAAAGGGTCAGTATGATTTTGTTTGGAGTTTAATTTAAGAATTGTATGACCTATTTGCACACACACATAGTGCCACAAACAGGTTGTTTTGGAACCTAAATGATTTTCTTAGTGCTCAATCAAAAGAAGAAACTTCCTTTCGCAAAGGAGTGAGAAAGTATAACAAGAAAGTACCTTGGACACTCGCTTTGAAGATAAACAAACAAAACAGCATCAACAAAACAGCATGAGAGAGCATTACGAAACTCGGCATGAGAGCACATTACCCAAGTTAATGTGCCACCCACTTAGGTGTGGTAACTCAGGGTCATGATGTGAAAATACAGGATGTAGGTACTGAGACAGGAAGTGGCAGGCATCAAAGTTTCAGTCTTTGATGAGAATATCTACTCAAGGTCATGAGAAATTGCTGGCATGGATACACCTCTGAACTCTGACTGGCTTTGAGAATGGGATATGGAAAATATAAACAGGCTCATATGTACTTGATTATGACATACATTTTTATGTAGACTTAATAACAAGTGACAAGAAGTAACTATACTACTTCAAATAGTGGGAAAGCAGCTGAGCTATAATCTTCAAACCAGTGCAGCTTTTACAATAGGGGTAGCGCGATCAAACTAATCAAACGTCTGGTTCTTTCAAATGAATGAACTTGTCCTAAATTATCCTCTCTCTATATGTAAATGTAGCTTTATAAAGTCATTTGGACAGCTAATGTATATGAACTAATTCACAGATTCAAACCCTTGAATGTGGTCTAAAATGTTTTTTAATCGATTTTGTTGTTGCATTTTGCATAAATGTACCAATTCAAGTTGGCATGTGAAGAGATTTTCTACTTTATTGAAGCATATCACTGAATCAACAATAAAATTATAATTATTCTTTGGAATTTAGAAAAAAAAGATCATTATTAACCTATTTAAAGCAGGCTTTTTCTTTCTTTTCAGGAATGTTTTTCCCCTGTAGTTTGACTGTGGCCTAGTTTAACTGTTTAATTGAAAGTAGCTTTTAGCTTGGCAAGCTTTCAAAGCGGCTTCCCCAACACTGCTAATGACCATAAAAGCTCCTTTCACTCTTCTGTTTGACTTTGAGACTCCCAGAACTGCTCTTCTGCTCTATTCGTCTCTCAATCTCTTTCTTTTCTTTTTGCTCTTGACACTTTCAATAATATGCATTTGCACACAATGTTTTAGGGATCAAGGGTTGTGTCTCGGCTGGTGCGTTGAATGCATTCTATATTTCGAACAGTGTAAGACGTACAGGATCTGTGCGAGACAGCAGCTGTTCTCAGGTCAAGGCAGGAATTCTTGAAATCTTGAGATCTGAGCAACTGTTCGTTTATTGGATACCTCTCAGCTAATGGGCCTGTATCTACAGCCACCAGACCAGATGTTACTCTGAGTGTGTGTGTGTGTGTGTGTGTGTGTGTGGAGGTTTAACTATAATTTGAGGCCAAAACTATGAGATAAAAATGATAAAAAAAATCCCAAAGGAGATAAATAAAACAAATAGTAGTAAAAAATGTCAGTTATGTTTTGCAGGTCAGAATTATAACTTGAATGCCCTTGTTCTATAATAAAAAAACATAATACTTTTGTTGCACAATTTTTTATTGTGCATTATTTTTTTGTATTTTTTTTTAAATAAATATACAAAAAAGCTACCAAAAATTCTTCCTTTTTGTTTTCTTGATGCACCTCCACCAGTACTACAATGTGCCTGAATATGAGTCAGATTCCAGGAAAGACCAAAAAGGCCAGAAAAAATGAAAACATGCTGTGAAAATGATAAGAAAAAAAAGAAATGAAATGTAGGCCAAAAGGTTTAAGGACAGATAAAGGAAGAATTACATGCAGCTGTTTCTGATCAGACCTGGTTCACACAACATACAGCTGAACTTCAAAGCCCAGTTAGAAACTGAAAAGGTTTTCATGAAAAAGAGCTGACTGTCTTATCTCATGAGGCGTGAGTGAGGTTTGCGTGACAAGGCTGGCCACGAGAGGAAGTGAAATGTGTGAGAATGGCAGTCACCGCAGTCTCATCTCAGAACGCTCTCCACCAGTTCATGCCTGCCCTCACTTTCAGAAACATTGCTCCTGCCTTCACCTCTCTCACTTCCTGTTCATTTAAAGCAAGTCTATGACTAGTTGTAGTGCCATTTAAAACCTCAAAACACAGTTTACAAAAAAGATACTATTGCTGAAATAAGCAACATTCTGCAAAGCAACATTCTGTTTACTAAGTGGACGCGCACACACACACACACGCACAGTATAGACAGACAGACAGAGACAGACAGACTAACTAACCATATTAAAGCCTAATATAAAAAAATAAAATTTCTATTATTTTATTTTATATGCTCTTTCGTTGTATGGGAAAAGTACACCTTAAACTTTATTTAAGCCTATAATAAAAAACATATATATTTTTTTATTTTATTTAATTTCGGGTTTTTTTACATTTATGTTTTATTATGTTATATTTTATTCCATATTCTCTTTCATCACATGGAAAAAAAATTTGCTACATAACTCATTTTGTGTTTCACATGGAAAAAAAAACTTCTTTCGAGTTTCAGATGACATGAGAGATGTGTTTTTTTGGTGAAGTTTCCCCTTTAACATTCTCAGGACATATATGAGCTGTTGATGACAAGAACCCAGGTTCAAGACTGACATAAAGGTTCTTTATTGGCATCTATGGTTCAACGAAGAAACTTTAACATTCAGGTTTTTATTATTATTATTATTATAGTAGAAGAGGGTTCTTCAGATTAGTATAGGAAAAAATCTTTCTTTTAAGAACTGGTCACTGAAAGGTTCTCTGTGGAACCAAAAAGGGTTCTTCTGTGGCATTGATGTAAAAGCCCCTTTTGGAACCGTTATTTTTAAGTGAATAAGTCCCATTTCCCTCTCATCCCAAATATGTTCTTTCTACACTCCAGTGGCTGAAAATGAGCATGATGCCTCTGTTCATAATCATCCTGCATTTTCCATCATACTGTGGTGTATTTTTGACAAAGTGGGTTGATGCTACCTGCTTTGTATGCTAGTAGTAACAGCGCAGTGTGACATATGACTTATGTGTACGTACAGACAGCGTCACAGCCTTAGTCATATTTCATCTATTGCTGCAAATGACAAAATTCTCTCTCACTTTCCCTCTCTGACTCCCTCCCTTGTCTCTTTCTGCTTTCTCAGTATCTGTAAACCCTTGCTTGTAGGCCTTGAAGGTTAAACGCCAACTCCCCACAGGTCTGACCTTGCCTTAAAATGAGCAGCATTAGTTCATTGCTCCGTCTCAGCACCATTACAGTCAATGTCAAGATGGAACACTTGCTGTCTTGTTTCAATTCGGTGTCTATAATCTGAAAATGTAAAAAAAAAAGCTAATTCAAAAGCTAATCTTCAAAGATAATTACTGCTTAATTCACCCCCCCAAACACCCTTCCACCCACCCGCTTCCACTTCCGCTTTGGTCCATCTCTCTCCTTTTCTCTCCCCATCACTACACTCCCTCCTCCTGCAAGTCGTCAGTTGGAAGGTCTCAAGGGAGAAGCTGCGGCCAGGCTTTTTGAGGGAGCTGTCAGACTAATAGATTTCCTCTCTCGCTCTGATGTGAACAGAGGGAAAAACCTTCCCTGCTGGGACATACTAAAAGCAAAGTTTTTACAGGGCCGATGGAAGGCCCATATGATCTTTGTCTGATAGGTAAGTTTTAAGCTCTGATATTTACAGTATGCATTTTGATGTATTTGAATGCATGTTTGCTTCTGTGTTATCATGTGTTTATTCAGCTGAATTAGTTCTTTATATCATGCAAAACTTTATGTGAAGACCTCATGATTCCTTTTACTCATATGTGTGCATGTATGATTATGAATGTGTTAATGAGACCATGTTCATTTATTTTTAAATAAGAATTGTACAGTGATTTCTGGATTGGATGCAAAATATACAGCAAGACAATCCTCAAACGCCCACTACAGGCCGACAGCTGTACAGCACTCAGAAGTGTGCAGACTTGAAGTGTTGCACTGCTTACATTCTAAGCTAACAGCGCCATCTATTGTTTATTTTTCTAATTACAATCAGAAGTTTTCCAATGGGGGGGGGGGGGGGGGGGGGTTAACTTCCTGTATTTTCACAGTAGATATTTAATATTCTTTACAAAAATATGAAGCATACACGCTTGTGCAGGACAACTTCAGGATTTTTAAAACATAAAAAGTGTATTGAAATCTAATTAAAAAAGGTTCCTGATGAATTTTTCTATCTCAAAATTAGACTATAACTGGCATGAACATTAGGGCACCACGATGAAAAATGCACCTTCCCAAAATTCACATTAATGGTAAGAAAAAAAATGTTTTAAATTATTATTCCTCCAACCATACATTTGTGGTTACAACCTAGCAAACTGAAAAAGAAAAACAATAGTAACCTACCTATAACATTTAAGTTATAGAACGTTTTTGTGTCAGTGCTTTTACATTGAAAATGTTTTAGGTTTGAAAAATTTTGGGGTTGAAGGTTAATCGCAAAATGAGATAATTTCAAATCATATTATTCGCAGTCAATATTTTTGTACTTTGTGATAAGAGAAAAAGAAAAAGACAAGATTGGGTTCGGTATATTAAAATATTGCGTTTAAAAAGGATATTTTTGTGTAACTACTTAGGAGTAATGATAAAGACTAATAGAAAACAATGTGGTTAACTTCAGTATCCTGTTAATAATATCAGTAGTAAGTAAAAAAAAACTATATTATAGTTTAACATTTGATGTTTGTTTTGTTTTTTTGTTTTTTTTATGTATATTATTTTTGCTTTGAACGGATTTGATAATTTCAATTCCAGGGCTAAATGGTATTTCAAAGCCTGCGGTTTCAAATAAATGTCAAGTCTGAACTGTGTCATAAGTAGCCTAAATATATCTCTGTGTTAACTATAGATGCGTGGTCATGGCAAACGGTCTTCTCTTCTTTCTGGATGTTTAGGAAGCTCCTGTCCTGTGCTCAGCTGAATACTTTTTGTATTAGCTCACAGGGTAACTCCTCATTCGTAAGGAATGTGAGGGGGACACTTGACTCATACGGAGAAGACAAACAAGGGACATTATTTTTGTAATTGTGTCATATACTATTTGACATTGTTATTATACAGTATGTCATGTATATTATGTATATTACATTATATTCTATAATGTAGTATTAGTCTGTCAACTTTACTACAACTATAGTACAGGTTTACTATACTTTTTCAAATACCATTAATGATATTCAGAAGAAAGTAATACAATGTGACCAAGATTATACTAAGATTGTTAAAAATTAACTAATTACTATATTTCTTAAATTAAAAAATATTAGTTCTAAAACATCTATGATCTTTGCACCCAGCAAGTATATCATATATTATGACTATGACAAAAAAAAAGTTGGTTTTATTATTCTTTCTTATATTTCTCATGTTGTCCTTTTATATTTCTTCTTATAGGTTTCTTGTCATTTTTTAGAATAAAAAAAATATTGTCTCTTGGTTTCTTGTCAATTTTTAGCATCTGTTTAGGAAATGACATCAGGACTGTAGTCAGCATAGTTCTTGTACACGGTAATCAGCTTCTGATGACGGTAAGGGGAGAACACACACAAACAAACAGAGTGTAAAATTAGCCTGTGACTTCTCTCTCTGTGCATGACTAAGGAGTCATTGAGCAATTCCAACTTGTGCAGCAGAACCAATGAAGGCTGAGGGGCAGTACAAGTGACACCGACCTATGAATCAAATTACAACTGTAAACTTATTTTAGCCTTCTGAGCATCTTGAATGTTCTGTTAACATGTAGCTTTGAATTCTTATTCATGACCTCTATGGTGACAGACAGTGGGAGGTTCTAGATGCCTGTTGGAGAACTATATAAACTGAAGGGACCTGAAGCAAGCAGAACATTTTTCCGAGCTCTCAAGACAACGCCTACCAGACAAAGAGACGAGAAAAATGTCTTCTGCTGAGAGCCTCTTCATGGATGACCCTTTCTTTGCAAACTCCCACTTTTTGTGGCCCAGGCGCAGTATGGCTCTTTCAAGCTTCAGAGAGGATTTCCTTCAGCGCAGAGCCCAAATAAAGCAGAACCTGAGGAATGAGATCAGAGACAGCTTGCTGAATGAACTCAGTGAAGAGTTCTTCCAGAGTTTTAATAGTCAGAGGTGCCCTGCCTTCTCCAGGCTCTTCAGCACCAACACAGACCAGAACAAACGGCGAGACGTGTCTCTCACTCTGGACACTCAAGGCTTCTCTCCCGAAGACGTCACTGTGACAGTATCTGGCAGGAGGCTTGAGGTGTTGGCCAGCAAACGGGCAGAGAAAGACGCTTCCTCGTCATCTACCAGCACCGCTCATGTTGCAGAAGCCCAGCCACAAGGATTTGTTCAAGCTGTGCAGCTTCCTGATCATCTGGATCCAACCTCTTTGTCCTGCTCACTTGGAGAAGATGGACTTCTGCATATTGAGTCACCAGAATCCAAAGATGAGTCCTCAGAAGAGCGTGTCATTCCCATCCGCTTCAGAACATCCCTGAATTTCCCCATCAACAAGGACAGCACAAACAAAATGGAGAATGGAGCTGAAAAATCAAACTAGAACACAGATTTATGGCATATTTTGCATTGTACAATTGTTTTCATGAATCCAGAAATGTGCTTCCTGTAACTAAAAATATTTTCTAAAAAGGTTTTAATAAAGTTATTAATTGGTATGACTTCATGCACAAACTGCATCATGTCTTCTTCAGATATGAATGATTAGGGGTTTGAAATGGCCTTTACGATCTATGGACATTAATATTATTGTCAGTTTGGAGCGCTAATTTATTTTTCAGTTTTATAACAGTGTTTTCATTGATGTTGTCAATGATCAGAATTGTTTTTAGATAAGGTCTCCATTTTAAAAACTAATGTTTTGGCCATCAGTTTAGAAAATCTGAGACTTCTCTAACATAGTTATCACCTAAACTTAGGACATGAAGTGAGAAGATTATGCAAATTCCATAAAGGTGTGCAATCAAGATCCATCATGTAATTTCTAAACTCGTTTTAAAGTTGTGTAAATTTAATTTTAAAAGAAATATGATTGTGAAACAGAATGTAATGCAAGAATGAATTGTTTTATAGCAGTATAAAGTGGGTTTTACAATTAGCTTACCAATACAAATGATGGCGCTATAGACACATGATTTATTGATTTTAATATCATCACTAGTCAGTATTTTTTTGTTTTGTTTTGTGTGTGTGCGCGCGCGCGCTTGTGTGTATGGCATTTCTTGCTTAACCAAAGTAAGTGACAACCTGCTGTTCACTGGGTCAGTTCCTTTATGTATTGCGGGACATTAACACAGCACGTTGAATACGCGATTAAGAATTGAAAGTTTTAAAATAGGCGAAAATAGTCCTGCTTTAAGCTCCTTCTCTCACACGAAGCCAACAAATGACACACACGCGATGATACTTGACAAGCAGTCTTTAAAGTGCCAAACGTTTACAATGCATCGTGTGTTTGCATAAAATTATTAAAAAGCAGACGTGTTCGTGTAAACGAAAACGGGACGCACTTTTTTGCGTTCAACTTGACAAACGCGTTGTAATGCGTCAGATGTGAACATACAAAAACTCTGTGTGAACGAATGCAGAGCAATCTGGATGAAGGTACGCAAGTAACTGCCTGTTTTAAAATGCAGAACCCCCCTCAATACATGTTTCGCTCATTAGTCTCATTAATGCTATATTCGAAGGACAGAATTTAGTGTTAAATTTGTTTTATCATTCATGTATGGTGATCTATTAGAAGGTTGTTATGGTGGCTGGTGGTTAACTTAATCACCACCAGCCACCATGACGGTCAAAAGCAACCTAATCACAAAGTAGCATGGCATTACAATTACAGTTTGCAATTTATTCCTTCTCTTTATACCTGACACAGGACTGTTTTCTTTGAAACGACGGATGGGGGGCATCCAAGATCTATTGACCATTCCTAAATCCTGTTGAGATGCCAGAGAGCAAAAGTTCAAGAGATGAAAAGCTTCTGGATGAAACAGTCAGCTGGCTATAAAAGGTATTCTTGAAATGGTCAGCAGGGGAATTTGACACCAGAAAATCAAGAGATGAAGAGGCCAAATGCTGCCATTACATTCTGTTCCCAGGAGGAGCTAAATAAGAGCCTGTAAAGGTTTCTCTGACATTTTCAGCCTGAGGGACACCATTTGTTGTGGCTTCAGCGCGAGTACAAAACACAGCAGTTAATATTTGATGTATGCAACCTTAGGCAACAAGATGGAGGAAGCACACAAGGGAATGTCTCCACAAATGACTAATTTAAATGTCAGCAGTATAGAGATTTTTGATCTGGTTCCCCTTAATGAGAAATAATGTCTCGACTGAGAGAGAAAAAGAGTTACAAAATAAAAGCAATTGGTCAAGTCCTTTCTCAACATCTACTGTTACTTGAGACTGATCATTGCTTTCAACAGATTTTTGGCAAGAGGATAAAATAGTCCAAAATTGTCTTTGAGCGGGCAAAAGTGATATTGAGGCTAAGTGGAAATGGATTTTCCATCTTCAATAACAAGTGTTGACAAATAACACAAATAGAATCTGACTGAGTCATGGAAGTTTGTCAAACTTCATAAGTTTCGATAACTTAATAAGTTTGCCAAATCTATATGCACTCTCCAGATGAAAAAAAAAGTAACTTTCTAGATTTACTCCCTATTGGAGTCATTATATAATGTCTTTATGTTTCTAGCATATGTTTGACAACAGTTATTATAACCCTAATTGATGGAGTGTGTTGCTTTTCATTTCTTAAACAGCCATGTAGGAAAACAAATCATGGCCATATTCTTGCATGACAAGATTCATCAGGCTAAAATTGTGAAAGAATGGTTGAGAGGGAGCATGAAGAATCATTTTTATATATGAAATGGCACTTCTGAGCCCAGACTTTAAATTCATTGAAAGTCTTTTGGATGTGCTGGAGAAGACTTTACAGAGTGCTTGACTCTCGGATTGTAAATACAAGATCTTGACCAAAAATTCTTGCACCTTTTGATAGAAACAACATTTAGTTTAATCTAAAGGTGCATACATTTTTGGAATTTGGCCATGATCTTTATATATCAACATATTTATATTCATTTATATTTAAATAGAAAATGATTAAGCATCAAAAATTTCTAATATTTAAAATATAAGTATTTTGATTTCTTTAGAATATATTTTCTTCGTAGCCATAAGAAATTGTTACCAAATAATGTGTTTTATGATGTTTTATCTTATATAAGTGGAGTTCACTTATATTCGACTCACGGTTTACTCGCCAATCCTATTATGTCGACATTTTTGAAGTGGAACCACCACCTCACTCTTGGTAACTTGGTAACTCTTCGTAACTCATCGGCTACCTCATCGGCTAACTCATCGGCTACGTCAATTCTTTAATGTCGCCGAATCCTAGTATCTCGAGCACAAAATAGGGACATATTCACCACTTCACATGGTTAACTCGTGACTAAGACCGTACCTAGTTCACTGCGCATGTGCTGAGTTCACGTTGCACGTGGATCCCACGTGAATCTCCAGTGGTGCCGGGCAGCCGCAGAAGAACTCACTGACAGTTTTGCCAACTTAACGCCTTTGTCGCTATATTTAGCGAGACCACATTTTCAAAAAAGTGACTAGCAACAAATCTAATGACTTTATCTGGAGTTATTGGAGACTTTTGGAGACTCTCTGAAGTGAAAGCACATATCGTTCTTATTCTTCTCAAGGAGCAGGGAGAAGAGATCCCCATCCCAAAGCACTCACAGGCGGCCCGGTCCAGATGCAAGGAGGCAAGAGATGTTCACTCCTCCACGTGCAAATGAATTGCGCATGTGCGGGAAGCCGCCGCTGGCTGATCACACACACACACTGCTTATGTTCTGACATGAGCTCTGCTCAGCGCCGCTGCGGATTGAAGAACGGATTGAAGGTTGTTAAAAGACGGGACGAAGCCGAATTTGTTGAGAAAGCACATTAGACAGGCGGAACGCAAGAAAGTATGCAATCTAGTACAGTGTGATGACCTCACGAATATGTTATGATTGTTTATGCTGTGAGCGATCATTGTGTTTGCAATGTTGGAGAATATAATTAAAGGTTTGTATAGTGAATCAAAGGTGTTTTTTTATTGTATACTGGTAAATCTCTGCTATTAGTTGGTGCACATATGCCTTTTGCTGTTAGCAAACATATACAGTGTATGTAAATTTGTATAGCATGCCGATCGCTTCATCAAACAAATCGCCATATTGGGTGTTGGTTATCTCAATGCTTTTTTGCAACCCCTGAGGCCGTCGACATAACCGAACTCCACTATTATTATTATTATGTTAGCAGTATCACTGATAGCAGGTGCCTACATTCGCTGCACACTTAAATACAACTTTTTAATGGGGGATTTCAGTTACGGCATATCTCTGTCCAGTTCTCTTCACAAACTTTAATGGTCTTGTTTGGCTTCTAGCACAATAGATGACTCAGACAGTGACATGCAATCCTTGTGGGCAATCACTTAGATAAGGAGACAGCCTGTGTAGACCCACACCAGTGGGTAAATATTGATCCCGTTTCCACCCAGCACTAATGATAGTCCACTGTCTTGCCAGGCAATTCAATGCCATTGGGAGAGAAGACCTGTTCCCTATAGGCAGCCGGCTTCATCTGCTCCACTGCGCCGATAGAGCTGCTCCCTTGTGTCTTGGCATCAATCTTCTTCAAAACATGCTTTCTTTCCCTCTCTCAGTCATTTCTTCTTGATGGTGTGAAGATCTGACATTTGAGCACAGACAGCTTAACCTCTGTGAACATTGGTTCACCAGCTGTTGAAACCAGGTTCCTGTGATCCATGGCTAACACTTTGAAGGGAAAATTTAGTTACTCAGTAGCTCAGTGAAAAAAAAAGAGAGAGGTGATTTTGTGTTTTAAGTCTCTCTTTCCTAGACCACCTGTGGCAAACAACCAGTACATTTTGTTTTAGCACTGTACAAAATCCTTTTTCATTTTGACATTAAAGGGATGTTTTGCACGAAAATGAAAATTTTATTATTTTGGACCATTGACTTATTTTGTACAGACAAAAAAAAAACATTGTGTCAGAGTCACTGGTTGCAACAAAGGAAAGCTGGAAGGATCGAGATGCAAAAACAACTTTAATCAAACTCAAATCGTAACAAAACACAGAAGAGTCTTAGGACCAGAATAAACAACAGTGCAGACGTGGACAGACAGTGAATTGAAAGAAGCACAGGACTTAAATACAAGAGCAAACAAGCGAGGGCAAATTAACTACACACACCTGAACAAAACTCAATCAGTAACCAAGGAGACAAACAGGCAAGGGACAGAGGAAAGCTGAACTAATTAACAAACTGAGAGCAAAACATGAAACTGAAAAATCGGAAAAGTAAATCAAAACAGATCTTAACTGTGACACATTGAAAAGTTTATCAAATGATCTTTTTTTATCTCCAGAAGAAAGAGAGTCATACAGATTTGAAATGGCATGAGGGTGAGTAAATTATAATTTTTGGTTTAACTGTCCTATTAAATTGGAGCTCAATTTGAGGCAGTTATCTGCTATGTGTCCTAAGTGTCAGTCTAGCAATTTTGGTGATGTGCCCAGTTAGGCTGTACTGCAGGTCAGACCGGAGGCACTGGCATTGAGGGTGTTCAACTAGAGAATTCGCTCTGGCACATCAGAACAACTGAACCACTTCAGGCAGGTTAATTTGCCACCATCATACTGTCATCTTTAGGAAGCATCTTTATTCTTTTAGGATCACTGTCTTTTCTGATTTCATCAGGGTAGACTGACCCTTCCTTATATTGAACGTAGCATCCTTTTACCAAGTAATCTTGGCTGGCAGAAGTAATATAGAAAGCTTTCGGTGTGCTAATTCTCCCACAGACTATATACTACTTTAAAAAACATACGACTCCTGATGGAATTGATTTCCTGGATTTAATTATAAATCTAATAAAAATAGGTTACTATAGGTGAAGATCAGTGCTGAATAGACCTTAATCAGGGTAGACACTGTAAATTTAAACAATTGAAAATGAGGTTGTTTTTTAGGGGTTGGATTGTAATGCAAGCTGTATTGTAATTGTCCATGTAATATTTAATTTTCAAACTTTTTTGAATGACATTTTCAATGTTGCATCAGCTCAGCAAATGATAGTAATGTTAAAATCTTTACAACCTTCCAAAAAGACACCTGTTCAAACCAGGGGCATCACTTGGGAAAGTTTTTCTGGTGATTCCATCCCCCTTTGTCAAATGCTTTATCAATGAATTATCGTGATGTTATATTTTGTTCTGGTTGATCAAAAACGTTATTCTTAACCAGTTTGCTATGATCGTAATTTAAAGTCACCATGAAATAAAAATGGATGAATCTTTTTTTTTTATGTAATATTGCAACGTTTACTATGAATGATTTATCCGTGCACATCAATTCTTGTCCCTGGAAGTATTGATGAAAAAAAAGTTCCCCTTTCGTTATCTATTCTCTGATGACGTGTGTTGGGCTGGACAACAATTCATCCCTTCCAGCAACCTCTCAATCACATGAAATCAAAGTAATCAAAAGACAATGATCCTATCAATTACTGATGGACCTTAAAAGTTTCTCTTGTTTCACAGCAGAGATGAAAATGCTAACACAATTTCTGTTTCATGCGACTTTGTGACAGCTGCTTACTAATTAGAAAAGCAAAGAAAGGGAGTGTTTAATATGGCCAATTTTAGTTTGAGGAAAATAATGTCATATATTATGTAAAAAGACTACAGTGCATGAAGCAACTGAGATTATCTCCCAGTTTGACCAGTTAAAATGTGTCCGTTCAGTACAATGGACAGTTGGCTCAATTTATTAGAACAGAAACATATAATGTTAAAATGGTTTAAATCATTAAAGGATCAAAGGCCATAGGCTCATTACAATATTTAGGGTTATGACTCTAAGCCTATTGGCTGTTACAACAGCCACTAGCTTGGACAACTAAAAGGAAGAAGTTAAGAAAATTGTTCTTTTGATTTATCGTTGACCTAGACTTCAAAAAATAATGGCGACATCAGTTGCAGGTTAGTAAATTGTTGCAATCCCCCCTGAAGTGTTTCACATTTTGGAAGGGGAAAAAACATAATTGTGGCAATCAGCTGTGCTGAAGAGTCGTGTAGGTTTGAATTAGATCATTTTGCAGTTTAGTCTTTATGACGGTCTGTGACAGTCTGAAGCAGTGGGTGTCACGGGGCGACAGTATAAAATGTGGTCCATCGCATCCAAACCCGAAAGGCCTCCACGGCGACAGATATGAACTAGTAATAAAGACGTATTCCCCTGGCAGTGAGTGCGCTGATTTGATTTGTCCAGCGGATCAGTGAAGCGTCTGCCCAGGTCTTGACTCTACCTGCCCCTCACGGCACATCTGTGATGATTGTGATATCTCAGCACAAGGACGCCCGCTGCTCTCAGTGCTCGCATTACCCTGCTTGAGTGTTCTTCTGATGAATAGAAAACATTTGCTTCAGCCAGATGATATTGTGCTCTGATATTACTTTATAGATGCCTTTTAATATGCCACCTGAATTAAATTAATTTGGATTAGATGTCAGGTTTCAAACTGGAGTGACAAAGAGAATGAAGCCATGCCTTCTTCTGTTTTCTTTTTTTATATTTCACATCTAACACATCTTAAAATAAGATGTTTTTTTCTTTCTCAAATTATGACAAACTTCCATTATGATGATAAATTTCCTCAAAGGTCCTCAAATTTCACGATTAACTTAAAATTATGATGTGTTTTACTTTGAGAGCCTTATAAAGAACACAGACTTGTTTTTAATCCAGTGACTAATTCATTTTGTCACAGTGTGCATCAATGGTATGGCATATTCTTAAACTAATATATGTGATATATAAGTTAACACAATGGAACATCAGAAAAAATTAGATACTTTTAATTAGAATTTGTTTTGTGTTTTTGAGTGTTTTATATAATTACAATTTCAGTATTTCTACTACTAATATTACATTTAATTCAGTGTGTTTCTTGCTGTTTCTTTGTAATTATTTGTGAAATACAAGCAACTTCTGTGTGAAAATAATTTCAAAATAAATTCCTACACCTAATATTTTCAGTGTACCATTTAAAATTTTAAGTCAGTAAAATAAAAAATAAAATAATTGATTGAAAGAAGTTTCTTATGTCCGCCAAGGTTGCATTTATTCAGTCAAAGCACAGTAAAACATTAATATTTAGCAATATTATTACAATTTTTTCGATTTTTATATATTTTAAAAATATATTGTATTCCTGTGATGGCAAAGCTGAATTTTCTGCGTCATTACTCCAGTCTTGACATAATCATTCAGAAATCACTGTATTATAATAATCACATTATTATAATTATTATCAATGTTGGAAACAGTTGCACTGCTTAAATTTTTTTTTGGGGGAAAAAAAAATTTATATATATATATATATATATATATATATATATATATATTCTTTTTTTTTTTTTTTTTTTTTAATAGTCTCCCCCCTCCTGGATTCTTTGATGAATAGAAAGCTCAAAAGACCATTTATCTGAAATTGATTTTTTTTGTAACAGTGTAAACAATGTCTTACTGACCCCAAACCTTTGAATGGTAACTTATAGTCTATTCTAAAAAAAATAAAAAATACTTGTCATTTTGATTAATTTTCAAATCTGAACTAAGCATTTGAAATCAAATAGAGAAAACAAGCATTTGAACTTTTGACTAAAAACATAAGGGCATTATGCCAAAAACTATGACAACTAGCCCTAGCCTTTTGTGTACATCTACTGGTTGCATTCATAATCAAATCTCTGTTTCCTAAGCTTTTAATTGCACCTGCTTTTTCAACATTATCACTGGAGAAAATGGAGTTGATCTCACTGCTCATCAACATACCACAGTTTAACTACTAAAAACATGATTTTTATCCAATATGGTTTCAATTTAGTACTAAACTTGATTGATGTTCCTTTGCAGTGTTGAGAGCAATCAAGGGCACTGGAAAAGCACTTCTCAAAAATAAAAACACAGTGCACTCCAAAGCCTTCAAGTATACGGCAATCAAACAACAAACAGCCTAATCTGAGAAATAAATAATTGGAAGCCTGACCTTTTAGAGGTTAAAAGGGAGGCCATTACAATCCAAGTTAGTCAGGTCTAAAAAAGGGTCATTTTATTGCTTGAAGGTTTTTCTGTTTTTGTTTCTAAATAAGACGTTTTCCCTGTTTACTAGTGTACCAAATATAGCTACACTCTCTTTCTGGTTCTTTAATGGTCACCAAAACCCTGTAAAAGACTAGATTAATTCACTGAAAAATGTTGAAATCATTGAAGTTGAAGAAAAAAAACGTTGTCTCTTAAGAACCAATTAATCTCAAAGGACCAAAAAAAGTCCAGATTTATCTATGTTGTATCATATGTGATCAGAATCGGAATGAAAACATTAGGAGGATAATAAATGAACTCAAAAATAATGGTCGATCACATGGAATTTGAGGCAGGTGGTAGATGATTTATGACTAGATAACCATGCTGACGTACCAAGCTATAACGTCTGTTCTTTTCTTTCTTTTTTGCGACTGAAGAAAATATTTTCTACTAAGAACATCTATGTCTCTTTTAAAGCATTGTGTAGTTGATCAACTTAATATTCCTGGACTGAATCATGCTTTTTAGCCAGCTTACACAAAGTAATGTGTTTTGTTTAACTTAAGGTCTGGCCTTGTCATCTTGCCAAGATAAATAGCTGTAATTAAAATGTGGCTCTAGGCCTGTTTATGCTGGAGGCAGGATAGTTTTGGCTCAATAGAAGTTAAATGTAAGTTGTTGTTGAAGGTGTCATCATTTATGCTTCCCTTTAGGGAATAGTGTGCAATTGTATCAATATTTCAAAAAAAAGAGTAAAAAACTCCTATTGATATTAGACTAGAGCAGTACTATTTTACTGTTACGCACCCGTGGTGTCTCGTAAGAATGTGTTGAATAGAATTGTAGTTGAATGAACCATGTCATGTTCTTTGTAAATGACACCAGTCATAATATGTATCAAAATCTTTTCAACACAGCATTTTAACACTGTTGGACAGCTTGAGTAAACAATGTGCAATCAGTCTATAAATTACCGTACCTCTATGATATGTATTTAATAGAAATAGATAAAAAATTACCTCTCATACACACTTTCAAGACAAATCATAATTTCATTTAATTTAGTAATTATGTTTAAAATTGTTTATAAAATTGTTTGTACAATTAGAATTTTAGCATTTGTGCAAATTAATCATATAAGGCTTACTAACACAAGTTAGCAAAGTCACTTGCTGTTTTCTTAACTAATTTGTAAAAGTAAAAAATATTATTTTATTTTTATTTTGTATTAATATTATTAATAAATTAATTTATTTTATAAAAAAATATTTTACTTTTTTGTTTTATTAATATTATTTTTGGTATATCACATACCAAAAATTCACTGCATCACACAATAAATGCCACTTGAAGCTTGATAATGGTAATTATGTAATAATTATAATCTTTTTTAACATACTGCAAATGAAACATAGAACCATTGTTTTTCAAGTCCTTAATTTTACCCATATACCCATCTGTAATCACTATTTTTAGTAATCGTAATTTGCTTGTCTGCACTGTTGTCTGAGGTCAATAGTTAGCGATTTATTGGCAGACCAGGCAGGAATCCTGTAAAAATGGCCTCTAATATGGAAACCGTTTAATTCCAACTCACCTGAGCAACAAACAAAGCAATAAAAATTGACCGTCTAGTATCAAGAGATTTTAATGTTTGGTTTGGCTCTGGCAAACTCCTCACTTTTGTATCTCTGTAATGCTGGCAAAGCCCTTTAAACCCCTTTACAAACATGTCTTGTGGGATTCGTACAAATCTCTTGTCCTTGTAAAAATACCATTTGACAATCAAACTAAGTGCTGCAGTTTGTTCTAAATTCAGTCATTCTAGGAATACATTTCACAAAGGTCCTCATGTTGATTGTTGTGCTAATTATTAGATTTTATATGACATTTGAGTACTTACAGTTTTATACACCTTTGTATAAAGATGAGTGTCTGAGTGTTCATATCTTCTTTTTTTCTGTTGGGGTATAAGATCAAGTTTGGCTGTAGACTTTGGCGACCAGAGTACATTTTAAAAGTAGCACCAAAACACAAATGTGGGAATCTGCCGGTTGGAGTAACAGACATGACAAAAGATCTTTGCAATTAGTCACGAAAGATGCCTATCAAGATGTGGGGGAGGGTTGTAGTAATTCACCTTTCGGCATGCCCCTACTATTCAGCACACCCATTACTCCAACCTGCAGCTACCCCTGTCTCCCAAAAAAGGCAAACCAGAGCTCCATAATTTTCCTGTGACAACATCAAAAAAGCCTACTTGTATATTTTATACAAAATATATATTTGTCACTGTTGGGTAGAAACCAAAACTGATATACTTGTCAAGAAATTGAAAAAATAATTTTAGTAATTAAACACTGTTGTCAAAATTGATATTGTGGCTTTATATACATTCAGAAATTTGTATGTTTCATTATATTATTAACAATTTAGCAAAATCAAGCTCAAATGGATTTAGAGACGTTTTGTCTGTCACAAAATAGGAAGACAGTAAGTGAATTGCATTACATTTTCATCAACTTAAAAAAGTTAAAAAAGTTAATTAATTATTATAGCTATGTGGGTGCTCAGTTATTTAATTATGTTTAGTCATTTGGCCAAATCTTAAGAGGTTTTACCAACAACAGTTTGAGGATCCACTGGAGTTACAAGGTTGAATCAAAAGGTATTTTGGTTAAATACAGTGGAACCCACTTATCTCGACCTCTGTTATCTCGCCAACCCAGTTGTGTTGACGTTTGTAGAACTGCCAAACTCCCTATTTTTCTTAGCATTTTCTTATCGGTTATGTCGATTCTTTACATTCTCATTTTGCATCGGTTATCTCGATTCCCATGACTAATGATAGTACCGAGTTCAATGTGCATGTGCCGAGTTCGCGTTGCACGTGCATCACTCCAATGACGCTTCACTCACTCTTGAGGCGCAGTGCCGTGTAGTCGCGAAACCATAGTAACCGTGTGTGCAATACTTCTCAGAACTGTGTCAGAGCGAAATGACTGTGTTATGAGCGAATGTGTTTATGTGTGTTGTGACTGTGTTTACGCTGTGAGCGAAATTGTGTGTGCAATATTGGAGAATATGATTAAAGGTTTGTATCGTGAATCGAAGGTGGTTTTCATTGTATACTGGTAAATCTTGCACTGGCTATCAGAGTGGTTGACGACTTCCCAGATGACGAGCTTTATAGATGGCTTTCACACTCTTCTCAAACATGTAAAGAGCACAAGTACAAACCAGGAAAAAGAAACACTCTGACAAACATCACAAATAAAATAAGGAAAATAGAAACAGTAGAATATGGTATATAACTGTCAGCGGTAGAGCGGCCATCTCTCTCCTCACTCAAACACACTCTTCTCCATGTGCGCGCACACTCACACCAGAACAGCGCGCACACAACAACATACGCTCTCTTAAAGGTGTATTCCCAACATAAACATAAAGAAGCCGTTATAATCTCTGCTGTTAGTTGGTGCACATATGCTTTTTGTTGTTAGCAAACATATACAGTGTATGTACCTTTTTATAGCGTGCCGATCGCTTCATCAAATAAATCGCCATTTTGGCTTTTGGTTATCTCGATCCTCGGTTATCTCAACGCTTTTTTGCAACCCCCAAGGCCGTCGACATAACTGGGTTCCACTGTATTTGCAAAACCCACAGGCAGATGTAAAGGGTGACAAATAGTAATGATTTATGAAGAAGAGGAAAACAGTGTGGCTCTGATGGAGATAAAAGGTTTCTTCCTACCTGTGTGTGTGTGTGTGTGTGTGTGTGTGTGTGTGTGTGTGTGTGTGTAAGTGTAAATTTCACATTTAATGTTTCTTTGAAATTATTTTTTAAATATACTTGTAATTTTGGAGTGAAAATTTAGGGTAATCCTACACCAGCTATTGTCAGACGTACTTGGACTCAAGTACAATATTATTATATTTTTTAAAAACTATTTTCTATTTTAATGTATTATAATGTTATGAATGAAGTTTCAGCATTTTCAGTCTTGAGTGTCAGAAACCATTTCACTTACATTTGTATAGACAATTGTGTAGATGAGATTCTTAAAATCTTCTCTTTCTAAAATCTTTTTCTCTCTGTTGGGTATAGGGCCAAGCTTTCATATTTTGGCAATCGACTCAAGCCATATGTTTTCTTCCATCGACAGATACAGCAGCTGTGTAGTAGGCCTGGAAGCTCGTCATCCATCAAATCTAGGGTTGGTTTGAGTCTTCTGTTGAGTTTTGCCAATTTATTGTGATAAGAACCTGATTTCATTGCGGTCTCTGTAGATTTTTTACACAATAACTTGATTTCAAATAGTAATACAATATTAAATTTACGTTTTTCACCATCACAATAATCTTTCACAGTGACATTTTTTTTTACCAATTAATGTGGTACAGCAATCTTTCTATTCCACCCAGGCATTTTTCAAAGTACAAAGTAATCTCTCATTCTTTTATTTCTTAATGTACTTTTGTAAATACTTGTACTCAACAGATGTTTGTTAATTATGCGTGAAATGAAGGCTCCTGTATTTCATTTGTGTTCTCACACAGCTTTATAATCAAAGTTGATCTTGATTTATATTTATTTTTTATTGCATTTGTGTCTTCTGAACACATGGATTGACAAACATTTCCATATGCTTATCTTCTCCTCCGCATCAGAGATAGCAGATTGGAAAATTAAGACGTGACAGGTAGTTATTTTATCCCCATATGCTGGAAAGATCACTGTCAATCTTCTGTTAACCTTTTCCCCTTGCATTTATCAATTGCACTATACAACAAGGAACAATGAGTCAGATTTCCTTTGTCATGATTTGCTGTTGATGTAAGATTTGCTACTGCTGTGACTGCAAGCAGAGATGCAGAAAAGATGATTACGTTATAAAAGCATTTGGCTTAAGGTTATTTAATCAAACCCAGTCATAGAAAATGGGTTCAGCTTTTCTGCCCTTTTTTCTCATCGCCCTCTCATTATATTCCCAATAATATATGCTCCTAGAGGGGCCTTTACCATAATCCCTCTTAAGCAACCACAAATCTGCTCATGTTATTCTGATTTTGCTTTTAAGCGGTTGTTTCTTGTATACATTGTGCTTACTATTGCGTCCGCAGGGAACTCCTTAAGCGTCACTAGTTTCACATGGCGTCAAAAATGGCATATGGCCTCTCTTTAGAGCTCCACATGCCCTCATTTGATCCGCTGCTGTGTTCGGAAAGCCAGAGTTTATACTGAACAGGGTTGCTACAGAGTTAATTGAAGTGGGGAATTGGGAATATTTAATTATTTCTATGTGATGACCAGTGATGCTAAAGATTTTCTCACAACTGTCTTACTTTTCTGAGCCTAAATATCAAACTAAATATTGATTTAATACTCTGACAGACTACACACTACAACACTTAAGTTCATCAAAAACATACTATGCAATAAGAGCTGTCCCATTCCCTCACAAATGGCTCTGAACACTTCTTTCAGTGAATTAAAAACATGCTGAACACCTAATAGCATCTGATTACTGAACAAGTGACTCGAGTTCTTTTTAGTGAATCAGACTGTAACGAAAGGTACTCACAAGTAGAGATCCAAATGCGTGTCTTTAATAAGAATAGCCGTACAGGCGGATGGCAAAGGTCGGGGCAGGCAGATCAAAGATGGGTAACAGCAAAACCGCTAACAGGAAAACAGACGGGGATGTAAAAGCTCAGAATTGATCACCACAGCAAATCAAGACTTCGCAATGACAGTGCGATTGACAGAGTCCTTTATAGTTTATGCAGGTGGTGCAATAATCAGTCCAATGAACAGCATCATGGGAAATGTAGTGCATGTGTGTGACAGTATACGTGTGAGCTCTCTCCGGTGGCCAGAGAGGGGAGGCACGGAGCTCGTATTCATAACACAGACAAATACAGTTTATTACTGTGAGAGTTAATTCATTGTAGTTACTAGTTGTTCATATGACAGCATATTTAGATATCTCCTGTTTTTTGTTTTGTTTTTTTTTGCATGTTGTTTAACATAGTTAAGGATAATTATTGGATTTAATTTATACTCTTAAAACAAGTTTAAAAAAATTCTCATTTGGCATTGAAATTGCATTTTTTTTCCTTCAAATATTTGTTACTTAAAAGTGCTACAAGAATTAGAAAGGAATACTAATCGTTGAGGAATCAGAACTGGAGCTCTTCACGATTACTATCTTCATCCATTAGTTGACCGGTTCTAACTAACTAATTCATGTGGACTACAAATTGTCTAGCACTCTCTTAAGTATGTATTTTTTTATCATTTGAAAGCACTTATTTTTGTAAAATGTCCTTAAAGTGTATATTTTTCCCCCCGAAACTATATTTAGACAATCTGGAACTCATTGACACACATACAATCTCAGTAGTGTAGTAGTAGCCAGTGAGTGAAATGTTGAACTTGCGTTCATGGTTCAGTGCAGGGACTGTTCTTTGAGGCTGGGGGATGGTTATGAACTCATGAGTGTGCTATTGAACAGACCACAGGTGTTAAGGTTGCATGAGGCCTTCAGGGCTTCGTTGAAGCTGTCAGCTTCGATCAAGTTCTCAAATCGAGATATAATGTTACAATCGCTGCACCAGAGGGCTGGAATTAAAACTAGAGTTCCCTCAGTTATGGTCACCTCAACAGAGAGTTCAGAAGCCAACGTTGTCCTTACAGCCTTAAGTTTACTGAGCTGCTTTTTCTTCATAAACCCAATATAGCATAGCTAAGACATCAAAATACTTCAAGATAAATAGAAGATGAAACTGATCATCATTTCAAACAAAGTCAGTCCAAAGCAAAGGTTATTTTGTTTCTGGAGTTTGCTGGTAAACACCTCAGAACTACCATTTGTCCATGGCGATTTGAAACGCACAGTAAAAACACTGACACACACACACTGGAAAGCTGCTGTACAGTTTTACAGTAGAAGTTGTAATTCTAATTGAAAATGACACTGAAACTGTTTTTCAGGTTTAATACTATAAAGCTGCTTGCTTCAAAGCAACATATTGTATAAAGTGCTATATTAATAAACATGATTTATCTGGAGTGCCGAATAGCAGAGCTAGTGCAAATATTTACATGTCGCTATGATCAGATGCCTTCTTGATTGCTGTTTTCTTACAGCTGTCATTATTATGTTTTTTTAATAAACATTTTTGTATTGTACTGTCAGCATCTATTAGTGTACTGCAGCAAAACTATTTCAAACTTCTTTTTAGCTGAGTAAAGAAAATGGGGGAAAAAACCTTTGCTGTGAGGATATCGGGACCTTTAATGTTGAATTGTATGAATCATTGGTCAGTGGCTGCAAGAGGCAGCAATACTAGTACAACAATACCTCCTACTTCTTATTACCTTTGCGATACAATTTCCAACCTAATGCAATAAAGCAACCCCTGGGACAACTGCCAGGAATCAAAGCACATGATATGGACATTGCCTGCTTTGTATCTTCTGAGCTAGTTCCATATTATCATATCGTTTGAGTCACTTGGGCTGCAGGTGAGTTATGACGAATTGCTGTTAATATGGGGTCAGTCATTGTTATTGAGGTCTCACTTCCTCTTCATAACATGTTCTGCCATCGGCACTTGGAGTGACTGTTCACTCATCCTGCCATTGCTCAGATTTCACTAGTGGTCTGCTGCCAGATAATTGTTCTCATAGAAACACACTTATGCCATTTGCTATTGCACTAAAGCGCAAACATTCAACAACCCTCCTTGTGATTGCCATGTTTGGTCACACGGATTGTATGACTTCTCTCTTCACTTCCTGCCACATGACAAATTTGATCAGAAAAAGAACGAAAATAAGGGACTTCACAGATTCAAACTGGCTTCTAAAATGATTAATATGCGTCAATGAGCTGAAGGACTAGAACAGCGAGTAATGCAGGAGACACAAACATGCACATTTCCTTTAAAGGTTTACAGTTTACAGGCTATTTTCATGGCCTCGGTTTTTGCATTCTTTTCTTAATCTCTTTTTGGACTACCATTTCGACGGATTGGATTAGAATCGATTATTCTTTCCTTTTAACCAGATGTTTATGCCATTTTTGTTCACCTGAGATCTTTGCAGAAAATCCACGGTTGCCAAGACAGAAGGCTGAGTGACTGACAGTGTGCGTCTGCAGGGTGTGTTATGACGCAGAGTCTGTAAACCCCATACACATGTTCTCTTACTCCCTCAACCTCAGGTGTGACGGCTGGATCCAGCACAGAAAACGAGATTTTTCCAAGTTCTTCTCCTTTTCCCCTTTAAAAGTGGCTCCACCGCTGCATGAGAATATAATATATTTTTTGTTACATAAAATGTTACATTCATTTTCATTGTATTCGTCACAACATCGCTAATTTACGTGATTCTCACCGAAGACATTTACAAATACAAATAAAACTCACTCAAGCAATGAGTTGCTTTAGTGGTATATGTTGAAACTTGCAGTTATGGTAAGGGAAATATTTCCAAAACACACTCGATTCTGTTGGCCAATCACAACACACTGGTTCAGCCGATCAATCAGAGCACATAGACTGGGGGAAAAAGGTGCTGCAACAATGTCAAACAAGTGAAAATAATGTTTTTTTTTGTTTGTTTTTTAATTCAAGCATGGAAACCTATTACAGTAGAACATTAAACTATTATCACTCCTGTTGATAAATAAAATAACAAATTTAACTTGTCATGGCCTGTCTGAGAGGGTCCCTACCTGCACAATCGGTGAATGAATCCTATGAAAGTCCCCAATAAATCAAAGGGACATTTGGGATTTGTGTAAATGGCAAGCAGACAGTTTGTCATAGGTTTTGTTGTGCTAATAAAAGGCTAGTCGAATATGTGACACAGCCCTGAGAGGCGGACAGTGAAATAAACAGGCACAGACTGAGTCACAGTTGCTCATTTTGTAACACCTTTATCAGTTTAACATACAATGATATTTGTAAGCAGTATTAAGTCAGAGCACTGATTTGCTTTTGTATTATAAACTGATGAGTCTTACAGAGAGGGAAATCACACATTTTAAAGTTGTAATGTCCGTTAACGCCCAGGAAGTTACATAAGCCACAGCTTGACGGTAAAACCATGCAGATGAGACAGTACAGTAATCCATGCATGGATGGGATGCTCTTTTTTGGCAAATGAGTGTACTGAAAAACAAATGTATTTAACTATGTGTTCTTGAGGCGTAAGATTGTGATCACATGCAAATCTATAGTTAGGTGTATTACAAATACTGTTTTTTTTTTTTTTTTACTGTACCTTTACTGCTTTTATAATATTTCCAATGTCATACAATGGAAAATAGATCATATATTAAGTGTAGAGTGATTTTTCTTTTGGACGGATGAGCCATATGGGTTTACCTTAGTCTGTCTCTCAGCCTTTTAGCTTCAACCTTATATTACCATGTCAAGGGAATTTATGACATGTGGTTATGTGTATTTTCCCAAAAAGCCTTTTCCAAGAAATTTCCAAAATGTTATTTGATTCTTTTCAAAACCACTCACACCATAAAAGTGTAAGCCTTCAATTCTTACCCTTTAAGGAGTTCTTTATAGATATAATCCAATTTATTTAGTTTAATTCAATGGTGCTAACAATTTGAATGAAATTAATTATTTTAGATGTTACCACAGGATGCTAACTTTTGCATTAACATTTCAAAAGGAGCTTTTCTACTTCATGGGAGTGTCATTAACCCCGTCCTTGAGAAACCTTGGCTATGATTCTGTTAACTTAACCAAAATGTTACCCATATTTCATTATCTTATTCATCAGGATCATTGTGAGTCACTTAGATTCATTAGGATCATCAGTTAGAAATACCAAATGTTCACTCAATGCACAATGAGTCCACTTTTAGCCATTATGCCAGTCACAGAAGAGTTCAGATGTGTTTGAACAGGAGACACATTCAAATCCAGATCTGTTTGGCATTGCATTTACTGACTAAGCTCTGTGCTGTGTCCAACTAATTGCACTGTATTTGATTTATGTATCCTCCTTTTTTTATTCTAAACTTTTTAAATATATTTTATAGAAACTTTTATTGTTATTTTCGTCTCTTAGAAATACGTTTTTAATTCCTATGCACCTGTTTTATTATTTTAATACATTTTTTGTGAAGCACTTTGAATTACCAACATGTATGAAATGTGCTATTTAAATAAACTTGCCTTGACTTGCCATATTCTTATGTGCTGTTGCCATATTAACTAATGTACAATAATTAATGCAGCTCTTGATACTGCATTAATCTTGATACTGCATACTGATTAATGCAGCTCTTGCATACTGTACACACACACACACACACACACACACACACATATATACATAATGTGGCTAAAGGATACCTGAACAATTGGATGCCTGAAAAATGCAAATTAGTTCATATGGCAACAGAACATAAGAATATGTCAAGTCTTTGACTAATATTTAAATTTGTTTTCAATTTGAAAAAAGAAAAAAAGAAAAAGGACATCAGGAAGGGGGCAAATTCTTTTCCCCACCACTGTATAAATATACAAATTTAAATATTAGTGAAAGATAACACAAGTAAACACAAAATGGATAGGGCCATGAACATTTGGATTTTGTTTTCCTTTAATAACAACAACCTTTGTTTAAAAAAATGCTTTTTGTGTTTACTTGTGTTATCTCTAACTAATATTTTAATTAGTTTGATGATCTGAAACATTTAAGTGTGACAAACATGCAAAAAAAAAGAAAAGAAAAAGAAATCAGGAAGGGGGTAAACTCTTTTTCACACCTATATATATATATATATATATATATATATATATATATATATATATATATATATATCAGACTATAATGAGTGTGTCAACCAGCTTTGAGTGTGTACTGTATAACTAATTCCCAGCCAGATGGAATATGTGACTGTCATCACAGCATCACAGGTGCTTTTAAATACAGTTTGTACCTGGACGCTTTAGTCAGATTGTTTGATAGTTAAAAGATAGTGCCAATGATTTAAAATGTGAAAAGATGACATTTTTCTTCTCATACAATTAGAAATAGGTTAGCAATTCAACTGTCACTTGCACTTGCAAATGTAATAAAGTCACTTGCGTTCATTAAATTCCTGTGTGACATTTTAAAATGTTAGACCGTTATGACACTGATGCTGAATTTTAAAAGGTAATGCTTTGACACCTGGCCACACCTGTTAATTAAGTCTCTGAAAACATTATTGTTTGTTTTATAATGATGTTGTTGTTTTAACGAGTAGACAGTAAATCATTAAAAGCATGTTTTTATTTTTATTTTATTTTACCTTTTGTTTCTTATTTTGTCACTTATCTTATGAAAGCACAGGGAATGATGGGGAAGATGGTCTGGAAATGTCAAAGCACTTGCTTTTGAGTAATAATATACATTTTATTATGAAATATAATCAATGAGGGTCCCTCTACAACAAATCCTTCCATAACCTGTATCAGAAAAGCTAAGACTATACAGAAACAAACAATAATTTGTATCTAAACGAGAAACTTGTTCTTGTGAAACACAATTTTGCTATTCAGCGTCGATTCAGGCTTTTGTGTGGGTGACTCCTCTTTAGTCAGTGTGAGTTTTGGGGGGAGCGAGGGGGGGGGGGGTCTCAGTTGGTGCATCAGTTTGAGTGACTAGATCGCACCTCAAGTTGAACAAGCCTCCAAACTGCAATTGATGTGAAGTTTTTATGAACAACAGCACCTAGCTGAGGAGGAGCAGTTAGCATGAGCAAAGCCCAATGACGTCTTCCGCTCTGTGATAGGAAGATTAGGATGCTTGGGGGGTGGTCATGTACAGCCCACGTCAGCCACCCTGAGACCAAATCATGACGTATAGTGCACATGAGCCACAGCATCTTGAAAGGACTGGAGGAAGTTATCACTGCCTGTGTCACAATGAGTCAGATATTAAGTTGACCGTTTTGATTCTGCAAGACAATGAAGTTAATGACACATGTAGAGTTAAACTATTTCGATTATGACTTTGGGTTTATTGTGTGGAACAAATGAATAAATTCTCATGGAGAAAAGTCTCTAAGACTCTAAGTGGCCTTTGACTAGTTCTGAATCAATGTCTGTTAAAACTTTTAGCATACAAGTATAGTTTGTATATTAAACATAGGCAACTATTAAACTGTACTAGTCTTATTCCATAAAGCTCAGATTCATTGATACTTATGCACTTAAAACTAGTTTTAAAAGTACTGTATTAGTTTATACTGGAGACATTAAGTAAAGAAGTACTTTATAATGAATTCATCAGAAATAATCTTGCTTAAAAAGTGCAATATCCAAAATTATATTACTGATTACAATTTCATGAGTGCAATTTCTAATCAGTACCAGATTACACAGTGGCCACAACCACAAACCTTTTTTCTGCATATCTTAAAGTTTAAATTTGAGTCTCATTTTATGCTTTTTTATTATTCTTTTGTCACGAAGTGTAACTAAGCCCAGAATAAAAAACATAATTGAATTATCCCAAAGCTCTCTGTGGGAGTATTAACTACCTGCAACATGATCAGTCTGTTGTGAACAGGTTTGGTTATTTATGCCTTTTAGGGATCCTGCAAAATAATTTCTTCTAACCCATATCCTCCTACTGATTTAATTTCGACTTCATGCAAATGAGTCACTGAATCTTTTGTAAAAATCATAGATTATTTATTTCCTATTCCAAGCGATATCGACACAGATACATTCATCTTTATTACCATTTATCTGCGTGTAAATTAAGACGCAGCAAGATGCAAATTAGACACAAAGTGCATAAAAACCATGCTATTCCACAAAATCATATCTCACTTTTCTTTTTAAATCGGTTTTCATTTATCCAAGCTTCCAATCGCTATAAATAATCTTGTTGAATGATGAAATAAAAGCCAATAGTCTTTTTTTTAAGCAGACCTATTACGAAATAAGCTTGAACAGTTCCAGATGTTTTAGTACAAAAATGTATTATATATATTTCGTCAAAGGGGATAACCATAGCAACAGTGTGTCGCAAGAGAGACTTCCTTTTCGATTCATTGAAAATCATTGTATAACTCGCACACTGAGTTTAATCTAGTAATATCTTAGCTGATCTAGAAAAGTAACAGCTACACAGAGAGAGAGAGAGAGAGAGAGAGAGAGAGAGAGAGAGAGAGAGAGAGAGAGAGAGAGAGAGAGAGAGAGAGAGAGAGAGAGAGAGAGAGAGAGAGAGAGAGAGAGAGAGAGAGAGAGAGAGAGAGAGAGAGAGAGAGAGAGAGAGAGAGAGAGAGAGAGAGAGAGAGAGAGAGAGAGAGAGAGAGAGACGCGTCATCAAACTATTAGGCAAACAATTATTTTCCTGGTCTAGTCATCAGTTGTGTTTCTCACGAACAGGATCTGCACTGTCAATCATTTTACAAATTGCTATATTTGTTCATCAAATATGATAGCCTATACATTTAATAAAGAAACTTTCATGAAAAAAGAGTGTTATGGACGTTAATTTTAACTTAGGTCTCCTATTCAAATAAAACTGATCTGCAAACGAACATCATCTTGAATGATCTTAATGACAGTGTCTCGTGAGTCGTTTTACGAATGTGTTTGTGATTGACGTATGGTGTGGAGTTGTGGGCAGAGCCACTGTCACTTCCACCGCCCGTCTCGAGTTTACGCAAGCCGCAGCGCTGTATATAAAGCTCGCGAGGTGCGGGCAGGACAGAACAGATCTGTGAGTGGACAACTTCTTACTCCTGAAAGACCTCACAAAGATTCGGGAGACGCAAGAAGAACATTGGAACGAGAAACAACTCCAGAGAAATAACTGAACCTAAACTACTGAACTGCTGAAAGTAAGTTTTTTTTTATTGTGATTATCACTCTGCATGTGGAGGAACCGAATCAGAAGTTACGTGCTAAATTAGTCTTGAAGTGTAGTGGGAAATATAGGCATATGTTTTCAGTTTTTCAAAAGATGTTTTCTTGAGGTGATATCTCGTTTCTGATGGCACGAGCGCGTTCAGCACCATGGACAGCAATCACAAACAATTAGTCGAAGTTCATTCATAGCCTACTATTAGGAAAAAGGAGCGATTGTCTAGATTAAAAGAAACAATTGTTTTATTATTCGTAATTATTCCAACGTTTCTCACAAAGTTTGTATCGTCTGCTTTAAAACACATACACAAACTAAAGCGATTCAATGCTTTTATGCAGTTCAAACCGTCTTGATCTCAGTTGTTGTTTTGTTTTTTACTTTCAAATGATAGCGAATATTTTTCAGTTTTTCACAATCCTGTTGACTGTAACGTGCACAGCTACTATCATGCAAAACTAGTAAACTGTAGTTGTGCACGTTACAGTCAACACGATTGCAAAAACCTGCAAAAGATTCGCTATCATTTGTACACAACTACTAACCTACATGCATATCAAAAACTTGATTTACATTTCCCCACTTGTTGTCGTTCCCTCGCTTTCAGTTCCATTCAAAGCGCAGTCCACGCGTGCATTAGTTTAAGAAAGAAAATAAAAGACTAGTTTTATTTTTCAGATGGCCGTCATGCTGAAACCTTGGACCGTCATCGCCACTCTCCTCTTCTGCGTGCTCCTGTGTCTCGGGACCTTTGTGGACGCCTATCCGCCGAAACCAGAGAATCCTGGAGATGACGCTGCTCCGGAGGAACTCGCCAAATATTACACCGCGCTGAGACACTACATCAACCTCATCACGAGACAACGGTGAGAAAGACAGACAATGGTCTCATAAAACTCTTCCCTTTAGACAGCGATCAGGTGACCATGATCAAAATAATTCCCCGCTGGTGTCAGTGCCCAGTCTCCCATTAATATATCAGGACAAATCAAAGTTCTGCAGTAGGATTCTGAAATTGCATTATGGTCAATTTTCAGTGGCCAATGGCTCTTCACATAACACATTTTAGTGATAAAACCCAACAGATGCACCTCGGAGAAGCTTCCAAGATTGATAGGCTACTCATCTGTCATACCTTATTTCTCTCAGCCCTGCCCTATAGAGGACTACATTAATTTACATATTTATAGTCTACTGAGAGGCCTTTGACATTTAGGACTCAGACAGTCAGACACATTCCAATAAAACATTTGCTGTAAATAATTTTTTCTCTCCTCACAATACACCTTCAATCCAGGGCCTCATACACTCCTAGAGAACCTGAAGTCTTGGCTGTATAAGAGGTCCAAATGAAAATTTATGATGTGTATCTGAGATATAATAAACAAATGCGATGGTTCAAGCAGCTAAACCATGTGTATGTCACAGTTGTGACTACGTTAAATGAAAGTTGGCCTCTTCACAAAGTATTGTTGACGTCTGTAATGGGGAGCAGGTGAGATTCTGTAGAGTTCATGTTTCAGAAATAGCTCTAACATTAGCTTAGTCTCAGAATCGTTTATTGAGGAGGAATCTGAGCATGAAATTGCTTTTTTATTCGAGTGCCAAACCACTGCCCTTTCAGCTTTGGCATATTCATCTTGAAGATGCTGTTCTGAGAGAAAGTAATACTCAAATAGGATTGTCTCAGGTCCATATCCAAACTCTTTTCTCCATTCCCACTAAATGTTCTCTAAATCTGACATTTGTGTCTTTTCTTTGTGCATATCATCTGTGAGATGAATGTCAGAGTCCTCAAGGTGACAACTCTCAAGCATATTCAGCTGTCAAGCAGTCAAAAAACATTTAACTGCTAAATTAGATTCATAACGTCTGGGGTGAAAAGACAGTTTGTATTTATATCGGTGATTGGTGTCTGACAGATAAAGTAGGCTGACTAGTTCTTATCACTTTCTGACAGTTTCACACACCACAATGAGCTCACTGTGTGAGCAATTTGAGATCATTATTTTAGTATGGAAATGTTCACAGCTAAGCTACGGGGCTGGAATGCGGTAATGAGGGAATAAATTGTCATATTTCTTACATGCAGGTATGGAAAAAGGTCCACTTCGGAAGATGTGATGGCAGAGCTGCTGTTCGGGGATGATACAGAGCACAAACAGAGATCAAGGTGCGAGTCTTTTTTTGTTCTTTTCATTTTTTGTTTTAACTTTAGCTGCAATTGTAATGTTAATTGCTAATAGACTCGTCCGTCTACTTGCAACAATAAAACAGAAAAAAAGCTCAACAAAACTGTGTTTCCTAGTTTATAGTGTATTCTAGAGGTATTTAGGGTAAATTCAGTTGTTTTTTTATCTTTGAGGAATTCACTCATAAAGCATGATAAATTGTATGTTAATGGGGAGGAGGGACAACTCATGAATTTTTCACACCTGTTGAAGAATCAGGGGACAGATGGGATCCCTGGCTCCCTTTCTCTCTGTTCGTCAGGATGGGAGTGGGTTAGGGAACATGACGCACAGTGAATATTTGAGGGGCCTTGACATTTAACAGCCCTTATTAGGCCTTAAAAAATTGCATTAATGAAAAGATAGACATTTTTAGGGGTGAAAGTTTCATTGTAAACATACTGAATAGGGAATAAACCATATTGTTGTCAGTACAAAAATACAACGCTGATTGTTTGTTTGTTCATTATATGCATCTCTTTCAGATATGACGACTCTTATATGTGGTGAAGTTCAGTGACCCCTGTGTTGCCTGTCCTGAGCTAAGCCCACCTGTGCCTCCCACAGAAAACCTCCAGACAATTAAATGAGAACGTCAGACAACCTCATCCACCTCTTTATTATATACATCATCTTCTATTGTGCGCACAGAACAAATCTCATTAACAACTGTACATAATATATTATAATAGGAAGTATCAATAGAAGTGTATATGTGTATACTTCATTGTGCCATATAGAATTTATGCTTTTTTGTTTGTACCATGTAAATTATTCTATGTGATTAAAGGTTTATTGGATGAATCTGGCTATTTATTTTGCTTCGGTGGTTTTTGAAAAGGATGCACCTTATGCCATAATGACAAATAACAAGTCAGTTTTTTAATCATTACTATTTAATATAGTATGATCGATTGCAGTTCATTCTAAAACACTTATTAATTCCGTTTAGAATGTTATTTCTAAATGACCAGCAGATGTCTCTCCTGTAACATAAAATAAAACCTTTTAGATCCCACACGTCAGTGACATTTAGGCAAAATGCTTAAATTTCACCTAATCTTCAAGTCAGTGCTATTCTCATTCTACAAAAACAACTGCTCAAACAAATTTTGAACATCGACATGTATATAAATGACAGATAACACTTAAGGTCAGTACATTGTAAGCTAATATTTATTTAATGATGTGATGGTCTCTTTATAGACACATTTTAAACAAATTTAGCAGAAGAAATCTTCGCTGTTAAACCTGTAAATGCACGTTTCTGAACTAATTGGCACTGTTATGTAAATGAGTGGAGAACATTTAAAGCGGGCTCTCGAGAACATTCGGTCCCACAGCTAAACATCAGCTGGTGGGTCCCACCTTCTGAGACGTTTGAGCGTTGCCCCTTTATGTCTGCGCAATGACTAGACTCCTGTTTGATGCTTTGTAGCGGTTCAGACACCTCTCAAATAATCAAAACAACGAAACGAAGCCATACTGGTAAAGGTTAGTATCTCTTCTTATGACACAAATAATTTCAGAATTGAGTATATAATGTGTTGACGCAGTCCTCTAAACGTATATTGCATTCAGGGAGCAAAACATACAATCATTTCATCTCCTGTATGGTATAGTGTTGACGTCTTATTGTTGTTATACGGTTAGGGAATTATTAATTCATCTGTTGTTTATCGTGTTGTTTATCTGTTGTGATGTTCTTTTATTCATCTTTACATTCATTCGTAGATGTGACTGCTAATTAGTGTAATTTAGGACTGCATCAGATGTTTGTTGGTATCCGTCCATATTGTTGGCGGTGAGTGAAATTCTTGACCGTCCTTTTTTTTCTTCATCATGATTATCATCAGCACGTATTATTACAGTTATTCACCCCATAACTGCAAGATAACTTGTGTTTAAAATGTGGAGAGGCTCTATACCTTTTCTATATGAATTGAGATCTTTCTTAATATTTATTCCTTTCTTTATTAAGGATGTAACAAAGGTACACAATTATTGAAACGTTGTTATGAAGATCATCTTATCAACGGGACCTCTAAAGTATAGGACGCATTAATATACAGCAATTAGTTCTGGCCCTCGAACGTGATTGGTCGAATTCCATATTTATTATAACAGCTGTGGGACGTTTCCGAAATCGCCCCTGTCCTCTTATATAGTACATTGTCTTTGCTGTCAGACATTTTGTAATGGTATTCAAAACCATAGTGGAGTGGGTCGCCTAGAAATGTACTAAAGGACAATGGAAGATCAAAATATGAAGATGAAGAAAATACCGGTAATAAGAACATTATAGTTGGTGGTGCTTATATTTTGTGTGTGGTAACTTATTTAAGATACCATTACACTTACAGATT
Source organism: Rhodeus uyekii (assembly GCA_037043235.1). NCBI lineage: Eukaryota > Metazoa > Chordata > Actinopteri > Cypriniformes > Acheilognathidae > Rhodeus > Rhodeus uyekii. The sequence continues at coordinate 1,167,789 of JAWRVZ010000068.1, forward strand.
TAAAGCGTACAAAGTCCAAATATTAATATTATTTATGTGCTGTCAAAACCAGGTGATTAAAAGCATAGAAAAATCTTGCATAGTCTCAGCTTCTTGTTTTGACTCCTTAAGGGGGACGCAGACCTATTTGTCTGTGTTGGAGACAGATGGGCCATGTCTTTTTCTTGCTCTAGGGAGCAGATGGAGAGCATGGCTGCTTGTGATGTGAGCTGGGCCAGACCAGGGTGTCATTAGCATGGGGGGCTCAGCAGGGTCTGCTGGAAGGATGGTAATGGAAGGAGGTGGGGGGCTCAGGAGTTGATAAATTTGCTGTTCCTTCCTTTTATAAAGAGCTAGAAGAAGACCCCCTCGTGCCTTTTCACAAGGGATCTCACTCAGATGCTGAGTTTGCATTCACTCATGGCCAAAACGCACTGGTACAGTCTGTTTGATAAGGAGACTGAAATACGAGCTTGAGCATATCCCATGTTTGGCTGACAGATCTCCATATCAATTGATATCAATGATTAATAGACCCTTCAGTTAAAGTCAGTCTGAGAGAGTTTCAGGCAGCTAGTTGACAAAACATTTAAAAATTGTACTTATTGGAGTTTCCTGCATATTTTTCAGATATTGTTGCAAATAAAATTAAACAATAATATGTTGATTAATTGTTTTAAAATATGGTTTAAGAACTAAATTTAATATTTATTATATAAATGGAAAATAAATCTTTTAGTTAACTACAACTAAAACTTTAAAAGCTTGATTATGTTTCTTAAAAAAGTAAACATTATCTGAAATTAAACCGTTAATGTAATTTTTATCAATATTCATTTTATTTAGTTTAACTTGATTTACTAAAACATTTACTAAAACTGACACAATGCATGCAACATAATGACTAAAACGAAACGAAACGAAACTAAAATGAAAACGAAAACGAAAAATATACTAATCCAAAACACTACAACTCTAAATCCACAAACACTGGTCCAAAAAATTTGTAAAATCTATACTCAAAAAAGGATTTTTGATACTGTTCACTTTATTCAAATAATTTATTTTAATTCAATATCATTGTGTCAGGTTAACTTTAAAAACTAAACAAATTTAACTCAATTCAGTAATGGGCAATTCAGTTATTTTGTGGTTCCACACAACCAACTTAGTTTTTATGACCATTAAAGGTTGAAGTTTAATCTATGCAAAATCCGTGAGGACTGAGGAAGAATCAATGTAAAATAGTTGTCAAACCAACTCAATTCAATCACTTCGCTGTATCTTAAACTGGTTATGTTTTCTGAACATGTTTTGGTCTAGTAAAAACTCAAGCAATAGGAAGCAATAAGCAATAGTTATAGGATTTTGCATAGATTCAAAATAAACATGTAATGTTAATAAAACCACTGTCCATAATTCAATTAAGCTAGTTTGAAGTACACATTTTTTGATTTTATAGTAGTATCTCAGTTATACAAAAAACACAGCCTCAATATTTTGCATATTATTCAGACATTTTAAGTGATTTATAGGTTCAAATATATATTGGGACCCCTGTGTATTTTGTATTTATTATTTTTAAGTTGTGACACTATATAATTTGCTTTACTTCGTTTTTTTTCTGTAACATTTATGCTAAAGAAAATTAACTGTGGTGTTTAATATTTAAAGTTTTGCGGAGCAATTTATGTCCTGTTATTCTCAAGCTCTGTGCCTGTAGGTGAACTATAAAACCTGTTTGTTTTGTTTGGGTTAATAAAAGCAAGAAGATTGAGCCCTGAGGTGCTCTGTGATTAAAGATGGTGGAATAACTAGTGGGCAGTCAGAAATCAGAGGCTCTTGAGGTGTTCGAAACACCTATATGTTCAAAGATAGCACAACCAACTCCCATTGATAAAGACCCGTTTTTAACAAAGGAGTGGCTGGAAATGAGCTGAGTAAGACACTGGTCTTCATTTAAATCAGCATCTGTGTTTGCCTGAACTGAACTGAAGTGACCTGAACTGAATTGACACTTTTATCCCAGTATAGCAATATCACTTGTTATGCTTGTGAATAAGCTAGAGTGTGAGAATAAAACTGAGGTGTGTGTGAAGCCTGACCTCTCCATCCCTTCGGGACTGATCTCAGCTGCATAAATAACAGATTCACAACAGCATCACAAAACCACATGATCAAAGATCCCATGTTTTATGTATGATTTATTTAATTATTAAAATAAAGAGTAATTATAAAATTATAATTAGACGTTAGTAATTCATAATTTCATTATAAAATTAGCTAGTAATAATGAATGAGTATATGCAATTATTAGAATCAAATTGTGGAAATGCACTGTAAAAAATAAATCCGTAAAGCAAGTACTGGTTGTAATAAGTACTGGTAGCTTATTACTTAGACCTTATCTAGTAATTACAGGTAAAACGTCTGTAAAAAAAAAAAAAAAAAAAAAAAATTCTATCAAATTAACACAGCACATTGTACACTAATTTTACTTTTTAGAGTGTTTTTCATATTTACCTTTGATTAAAAATGATTTTATTTCATGTCCCAGCAAAATCACGGTATTTTTATGTAGTAAAGTGAACAGAATTAGACATCAGACTGAGTCCGTCCAGCATTTATCTTTGCACTTATACATTTATGCATTTAGCAGACACTTTTATAAACAAACAAACAATAAACTAATATAAGCAATTTGTCCTAGAGACAGAAAAATTGTGTATAATGTCAGGTTTTGTAGAAAGCTATATGACACAAGAAAGGTTTTTTTTTTATTTTATTCCTAAAAGCAGAGTATCAAAAGCCATTTTATTTGAACTTCTTTACCCTCTACCTCATATACTGACTCAGCTAAACCTTCTCAAGTGATTTCAGGACTGTGCTGGTGTTATTTATGCTGTTATTGTGTCATGTTCAAAGTGTTGAAACTCTGTCATCATCTACTCACTCTCACATCGTTCCATAGCTTTGTAACTGTTTTTCCTCTTTGGAACACAAAAGGAGATATTTTGGAGAATGTTAGTAACGAAACTGTTAGTAACCAGTTGACTTCCGTTGTATAAACAAGTAATAACAAATAAAAACTAAGACATTTCTCAAATATCTTTAAAAATAAACAAAGTCATAAAAAGGTTTGGAATGATATAAAGGTGATTATGTCAAATTTACGCATTTGGGTGAACAACCTGTATAATAAGCAGTCAATTAGTCTAGATTCTTAGGTAAGACATTCCAACTTTCTGGAATTCAGCTTCAAATTTGGGCACCTAGTATGTAAGGCAGCTACTTTCCCCCTTAAAAATAGGCTAGGAAATAGGCTAGTCACTCCGCTCATAACCTACGTAACATGTGGGAGAAAAAGAATCGCTATAGCAACCACCTCCGTCATACAGTGTATGTGAAAATGGTTGCATGGGATTTTTAAGAATACTTTTTGGTTCACATTATTTGTGTTGAAAGTCTCATGATGTTAGTAGAATGATGTGTTGTTAATAAAGTCCCCCTTCGATCTTAAGTGTGTAATCATCTCTAGAGGAAATACAGCTGAATTATTGCCCTTTGTGTGCTGCATCAGTACGTTCATCACATAGTACAGCCTGCTTTGTAATATGATTGACAGTGCAGATCCTGTTCATGAGAAACACAACAGATGTCTAGACCAGGAAAATAATTGTTTGCCTAATGGTTTGATGAAGTGTTTCTCTCTCTCTCTCTCTCTCTCTCTCTCTCCCTGTGTCAGGTCTTAAACTTCTCTGATCCTTCAGGTCTGAAGGATTATTGTACTAGCTTACTGGAAAACGGTTTATAGAGTTTCATAGCATAAACATATGTGAATCAATCAGTCATTCAGTCATCCATCCATCCATCCATCCAACCAACCATCCATCCATCCATCCATCCATCCATCCTATGGCCCAGTCTGAAATGGCACCCTAAACACTCACGGCATAAATGCTACTGTGGAAATTGTTCTATTTATCCATCCATCCACTAATGACCAGTAGAAATAACGTTATTCTTCTAATTAGCAAATAAATGGACATGGAATATTGATTTGGTTATTATAAATAATTGTATTATATGGGAATAAAGAGACTGTGGAGTTAATCTGTTGCCTAGAACAATTATACAGTTTAGCAATTGACCAGTCTGAATCAAGTATTCCAGAAAGCTGTATAATAAATGCATGTAAAACACTTCAGTACTTCTGTCCCTCCCACCGCCCATCTGCCCTCCCTTCTCCTGCAACTTGTGCACCTGCTCCCGGTCATTGTTTCATTTGGTGGACATGCAGAATTTAAACACCCCCCTAAAAACAATTCCTTCTCTCCCTCCTGCCTCTTAAGACGCACACAAAGACCGCACGCCTCATTTTATTGTATATATCGTCATAGCAACCACAGCTTACTATGCCCCACTCTTTTACATAAATATTTATTACCCATATTTTCTTTGCTCATACCCTCTAGTCCAAATGATGATGTAAAATATTAATGTTAAATCTCTCTCTCCGATTCTTTAGTTGCAGATTTCAATCATCATGCCTGTGGCAGCCACCGGCACAGAGCATGGTAAGTATCATTATGTAAGAAAACATTAAAAAAAATTACTCTTAAGCTTTTCACACGTTTTGTTTTGTGTGTTTATTTTATGTATCCAATAACAATGTCCAAAAGTGAACATACATCACAGGAGAGTTTTTGTCACATATTTCAAATAATGTACTTGTGTTCAAAACATTATTAATTTTTAACAGTTTTTAGTGACATTGACACAAATTTCATAATTTGATTTGATTTCGCTTCCAAATCGATTAATTGTAGCCTGTCTGGTAGGTTACAGTACATGGCAAATTCCCTCAAGGAAAAAAAATCGAATGCAATGTAATCTATACAGGAAACCCCAGTCAGTTAATAACAATAAATTGACTGATTTATTCAAACATATATTAAATATTGAAGAACAGGTTAAATAAAAATGCAAACTCTTGAATGGACAAACTCTTGAATGAATGGGCAAACTCTTCTATCTAATATAAAAGCATTTATTTACAGCATTTTTTTTCTTTGCACTTCTTTGAACCTTAATGCAGATGGCTTATCGTCAAACTAGTGTTGTACTGTGCCTTTGGCATAAACAGTAGCCACAACAGAGCCGTTTAAATGATTCTAAGAATTTTAAGTCTAGCCAAATATTACAATAGATGAATTATAGAACTTAAGGTCATTGAAGGTAGGCTTATTGTTTGTGGGGAGGATTTTCCTGGTCCTGTACCTCTAAACATTGGCACACGTGTGCCAAAGATGGCTGGCACAGATACAGGGATACACAGCTTTAGAGATAACATGCCCCAGAGGTCCACTTGACATTTTATTGCCCTGTAGTGTCTGCTAATACTTATATACTGTGATTCTGATAAAACTCATAGTTTAAGTGGCTGTGATCTAGAGGTTTACATTACCCTTTACATCACATCATATATATACACACTCCCAGTGAAATTTCAACAGTTAAAGCCATAAAAATCTTTCAAGAAATCTTTCTTACTGTCCTAACAAAATGTGGCAAATGTCTGGCAAAAAACACATTCAAATATACTACAAATTCATATTTCATGTAAAGTTAAGCTATACCTTTAAAAAATAATAATGTCGACAACATATGACGATAGAAGTTTATAACAGATTGTGTGAGTGTGTTGATCAAAGAGCCTAGTAACTTATAAACTTATAATGCATAATCAGGTTTCTTTGTCTTTTCCCCCTCAGCAGTGCCGCAGGTGCTGGACACACTGAGTGATAGCACCAGCTCCGCCACTGCCAATGACCTGGACCTCATCTTCCTCAAGGGCATCATGGAGAGCCCAGTGGTCAGTTTTCTTTCTGCATACAGTAGGACAATTCCAGATCCAAATATTCTATACAATTCATTCAAATATGCATTAGGCTGTTAGTCATTCTGGATGTCATCTCATCTCATCTCATCTCATCTTAGAGTTGTCAAAGTTTTCAAAAGCAATCTAATAACCTATGTTGTTTAAAACCTGAATGATCTCTCAGAGTGCAGAGAGTCTGGAGGAGACGCGGCTGGAGGCCGTGAGGGACAATAATGTGGAGCTGGTGCAGGACATCCTAAGAGAGTTGAGCCCCTTTACACACCGCAGCAACACCGCCGCGGAGCTGTCACACATTCTCAACCAGCCGCACTTCCAGGTACACAGCTGTGAAATGAAATGAGAATAACACAGTCTGATTAATGGCTGACACACTATGCTTTTGATGATCAGTCTCTGTTGGAGACCCACGACTCTGTGGCCTCTCAGACGTGTGAGACTCCGCCCCCGAGTCCCTGCGCTTTCATGGAGCCGCCCATCAACCATGTACCAGTGCCAGCTGATGCCATCCGGATGGTGGGCATTCGCAAAGTGGCTGGAGAACACTTGGTGAGACTGCATTCAGTGAATAATTTGTATATAATAGTAATGTTATGTTAAATTATAATACTAAGATTAAATCAAACTAAAAGTTTAAATATAATGTATGGTTCATTATCTGCTCTGAAACATGAGATTAATATACAGTATGCAAAATGTCTTTACTTTATATACGTTGTATATTAAATAATTATATATTATTATATCATATTTACATACAATAATAATATAATTCAGAGCATAATGAATTATATTATTAAATTAAATTGATAATTATATATCCTGCTCTAAAAAATTCTGTTGTGAACAGACCGTTTAATAATTAAACTACATCGTTATTCATTATATTGTATATTTACATATAATAGTAATGTTATATTAAATTATAATACTAATAAATCATAATTATAGGATTAAACTAAATGTATGGCTAAATGTATGGTTCTAAAATATGAGATTAATGTGCATTTATGTATTTAAAATAGATTTCATATATTAGATTTCTATAGTAAATATACATTTTATATTACTTAACTTGTTTATGATATAAATTTATTTCCATTTATTACATTATAATATAATATTTATATTATATTTCAGATCAGAGCATAATATTAAATTAAATTCATAGTTATGTTTAGTTGCTCTTAAAATTACGTTAATATTTATTATATAACATTCTACAGTGAATATACTGTTTTTGTTGGTATGCTCTGCTCTAAAACAGTAAATTAATATAAAAATGTCATGGTAAAGTCATTGCTCAAATTTAAAATAGTTTCTAAATTCTGGTCATGTTGTTGTGTCAGGGTGTGACGTTCCGCATTGAGAATGGAGAGCTGGTGATTGCACGTATTCTCCATGGGGGGATGATCGACCAGCAGGGTCTGCTCCACGTGGGGGACATCATCAAGGAGGTGAATGGGAGAGAGGTGGGTGACGACCCCCGTGTGCTTCAGGAGATGCTGCAGGAGGCCAGCGGCAGTGTGGTGCTCAAAATCCTTCCCAGTTACCAGGAGCCACATCCACCGAGACAGGTACCCTTCCCTCCCCCTAAATAAAGGGGTACTCACTGCCAGGGTACTTGCGTGTGTAGGGCAATAGCAACCCCATTTACACCTGATATTAGGTCTCAGGTGACCAGTTTTTGGTGGCTCCATATATGCACATCACTGCTGCCTAGTTTTCGCTTGTTTTTCTCCGCTGCTCTTTTATGGTTGTCATGGATACTAGAGTAAGGAGCAAGTGCAGCATCTCGCTCTCAGCTAAAGCCAGATGTGTTTACTGTGAGATCAGACAGGATCATGAGTTTGAAGGTAGAATCTTGTTACAAACGGTCTCAGCAGACACTTCCAGCATTTTTACTATTGCCTCCTGATCTTATCATCTGACTAGACTAGGTTTTTTATTGGTGTTTGATGGGTTGTATCATTTTAAGATGGGTTGAGTATTTTAGGTTAAAGGCATTAGAATAACTCCTTTGAAACCTAATTTCTGTATATGTTTTGAATCATTTTGAAATGAAAAATGTCATCTATATTATAGTCTGGATCACTCTCTTCCTTCTCTCTACAGGTTTTTGTAAAGTGCCATTTTGATTATGACCCTGCCAATGACAACCTCATCCCTTGCAAGGAGGCTGGACTAATGTTCTCAAGTGGAGACATTCTGCAGATAGTTAACCAGGAAGATGTGAACTGGTGGCAGGTTGGTTGGTCAACTTAAAAGCACTACATTATGTTTGTGCTAAAATCACATCCCACATAGTTCATTTACCTTTTAAAGCTAAGCGTTTTTACCTAAAGTCACGTCAGCTTTTTACATGTAAGATTTAAGATTTTACTCTCTTTAAAATGTAAAACAAACACACATAAAAATATGTATTTTTATGATATAGAACAATGTTACAACAATATTACCCTCTGAAAGCTGTACATTAGAGTCATATATCTTTGCAGGCTCGTCGTGTTGAGGGAGGCAGTGCTGGTCTGATTCCCAGTCAACTTCTGGAGGAGAAGAGGAAAGCTTTTGTGAAGAGAGATGTTGAGCTGTCACCAGCAGGTGCTCATATATGTGTATAATAATTATCATATTCGACTGATTTCTGAAGGATCATGTGACACTGAAGACTAGAGTAATGATGCTGAAGATTTAGTCATAAATTTGTTTTATTTACCCTGAACTTTGAATCTGACTCTCTTTCTCTCTCTCTCTTAATATATATATATACATTTCTCTCTCTATATATACATAACATGTATATGTATACATTATATAGTGTTACTATTATTATTATTATTACAATTTAAAGCAAATGTATTTTAATATATTTTAACATATAATTTATTAATGTGACGTAAAGCAGAATTTTCAGCAACATTATTCCAGTCTTCAGTGTTACGTGATCCTTCAGAAATCAGTCTAATATAATGATTTGCTGATCATTATTGAAAACAGTTAATATTCTTTAGAACCCGTGATGAATCTTTCAGGATTATTTGAGTTGAAAGTTCAAAAGAACAGCATTTATTTGTAATACTATAAATGTATTTTCTGTTCATTTGGATCAACTGAATGCATCCTTGCTGAATAAATGTATTGATTTCTTTCAACTGTTTTTTAAATCTACCCTACTGAATGGTTGATTTGTGTCTACTGCCCTCTGGTGGATTTAATATGAACCATTTCTACAACTGGGTTCGAGTTCCGGTATATAAATAGCTGTTGGGTCTCTGCCTTTATAAAGTAGCACCGAACGCCAATTCCTCTGAACTTCATACCACTGCTCTAACCAAGCATTATTTCAGCAAACTTGCAAAACTTATCACGTGCAAACTTATGTTAAGGTTTGATAATGTAAATATTTTACTTAAACATAATATCACTGTGTGTTGCAGCCAATCTCTGCACTGGAATGGTTGGCAGGAAAAAGAAGAAAATGATGTATCTGACTACAAAAAATGCTGGTTTGGATTTCTTTTTCTTCAATTCTTCATTTCTTTTTGTGTTTTTTAACTTGTTATTGTAGTGTTTTATTTCTTGTCTTTTATTCCCTTTTAACAGATTTTGACAGGCATGAGTTACTGATCTATGAGGAGGTTGCAAAAGTCCCCCCATTTCGCAGGAAGACTCTGATTCTGATTGGAGCTCCAGGAGTGGGCCGACGAAGTCTGAAGAATAAGCTGCTAGTGTCAGACCCTCAACACTACGGCACCACCGTACCCTGTGAGTCTTTTCTGGATGCATTAGGCGCAATTCTTCGTTATAGTGGGGTTCAGGTCAGGGCAATATGCAATGTTTTATTCTGTGCAAACTGAGGTCCTAAAATGGAGTTTGCTAGGGGGTTCGGAGGCATGCATTTTAAGATATTTGGAGGTCAAAACATTCAATACCAATAGCTTTAAAACTATGCAATGTATGATCACATAGCTTATAAACTAACCATAGAAAAAATGGTTGTGCTCCATATAGGTAAGAAATCTTTTTGCTTCTTTTGCTTTCGGAGGCAAAAGAATAATTCTAAACAAACAAGAGGATTTTGTTTAGTGGTGACCACGTTCAGTGTCAGCAATCTTCTTGCTTGTTTATAATCACATCTTATACACATTCTTATTTAAGGAATGGTCTGAAATAAGAAATGTATCAATACCTGCTCTTCCTCTCTCATCTCCTCCAGCTTTTCTCTTTCTTTTCCTCTCAGTCTCCTTACCTTGCCCTGTATCACTTCCCTTCCCAAAGCTGAGCTTTGATTGATACAGTTTTGATATTTTGGTCTGTCAGGAAAAAAAGTAAAAATAGAGTAAATTGTTATTTATATTTTTGCTTTTAAGTGAATTTTCTATTTGAATAAAAAAATGCTTTTGAGGCCACCAGGAAAGCCAAGTTGATTAAATTAATTCACAATATGATTCATTCTTAATCTTATTATTATTAATGCTGCTGTCTGTTAATGAATGATTCATTGATGAACTTGATTGGACTCCTGGGCCAAATGCATAAACTAGTCTTACAAGTTAGTCATCTAATTGTTTTCTTTTCGACTGGTCATCATCATTTTAATTTGAACCCAAAAAGAAAGACTGATTAGCCCTAACTAATTGCTAGTTTTTCAGATTAATTCCTAAAATACAGTCTGAACTTAGCGGCAACTAACCTCTTTTTTATGGTTTTATGGACATCGCCACCTTTTATCACTTTGAACACTTTGGTCACTGTCTCTATGGTATTGGTAAGAGAATGCGGGCTTGACTTTCATAGCATGTCTATACAGACAGCATTCCAGAGGCTACTGTAAGTTGCTGTTTTAAACTAGACATTTCGAGACTCATGTAAGTAAATGTGGTTGTCAATCCCGAAAAAGTGGACAATGTGAACACACAGTATTTCTTCCTTTTAGTGTGAGAATTTTGTTTATTGGGAGAAAATGTGCCGCTAATCTGTTAAACAGAAAATAAAGAATCTGATGTTCACTGTTCTTGTATAAATGTCCACAGACACCTCTAGGAAGCCCAAATCCGCAGACAGAGAGAATATGATGTATGCCTTCACAACCAGGAGTAAGATGGAAGCTGATATTAAAGCTGGCCACTACCTTGAACATGGTGAATATGATGGTAACCTCTACGGCACCAAGATGGACTCCATCCATGAAGTAGTGGAGGCTGGACGCATCTGTGTCCTGGACGTCAACCCGCAGGTAAGGGTCCTCTGACTTTCTAACTAAGGACAGGATAATGCAACATCGATAAGATTTCATAAACTATTAAAAATAATAGCATTGCTATTTCCATGAAGAACCTTTAACGTCCATGGAATCTTTCCATTGAACAAAAGGTTCTTTAAAGTGGACAACGGTTCTTTTGATTATTAAAATGTTCTTCTGTCTAATTGGGGGAATCCAAAATGGTTCTTCTGTAAAATATGTCTCTTTTGCATCTCTTCTGAATTTTAAGAGTATAAACATGAGATGCTGTTTTCTAGATCAAAACCAGGTTTTGATCTTTTTTCTTTTTTTGCCATAGGCCCTGAAAGTCCTCAGGACATCCGAGTTTTTGCCATATGTGGTGTTCTTAAAAGCTCCTGATTTTGAGGTGCTTAAGGACATGAACAGATCTGGGATCGAGGCAGGAGTGGCGACCAAACTAAGAACAGTACGTCCTACTCAGTAACTGTGTACTAAACTTGGTTCTCATGAAAAAAAATGGTTTTGACCATTCTAAAAATGTCTTTTTAACAGGACGCAGAGCTAAAGAGGACAGTGGATGAGAGTGCCAAGATTCAAAGAGTGTATGGACACTACTTTGACCTCACCATAGTGAACGATGATTTGGAACAGGCGTACAGGACCCTCACATCCTCCTTAGAGCAGTTAAAGGGAGCGCAGCAGTGGGTTCCGGTTGGATGGGTCTTTTAGAGCTCAGTATAGCAACTATTGGATGCTTCATGTGACACTTTGTGTCAGTGCTACCTGGTTTATGTCATCAACCTCGCTCCAAGGGTGTACACTGATCAGAGAGCTTGTGTGTGTGCAAGTGTGCGTGTGTCTGTGAATTCACCATCTACCCTTTACAAACACGGCAACATCATGATACAAACCTCAAAACCGGAATATCTTGTGTTAGAATTTAGCCACAGTCTTTGTCTCAAAATCTTCTTTTACAGCACGAGTATTCACAATTCTGTTCAAGTACATTTAGAGATAAAAAATACATTTTTTAGTTAGTTTGTTGTCTAGTAAAAATATAAAAATATTTTTAATGACTTTCCCTTAAGATAAATTTACTTCAGATACATTTTATTTTTATTTTATTTATGGTTAAATAAAATGTAACAAAATGTAACATTTAAAAAATGTATACATTTTTAAAATGTTACATTTTAACAAAAACACTATATATTTTATATATTAACTTCTGTTCAAAAGTTTTAGGTCAGTATTTTGAAAGACATCAATAATAAAAAAGGATACATTAAATTGGTCAAAAGTAACAGTATAAATATTTATAACGTTCCAAAAGATATCTATATTCAAATATATGTTTTTTTTAGCACATCTGTTCAACATTGATAATAAAGAAATGTTTCTTGAGCACCAAATCAGCATATTTTTAAACTGTAATAACGTTTTTTAATGTCTTTTTGATCAAACAAATTCAGGCTTGATGAGCATAATCGGCTGCTTTCAAAAACAAAATCTTCAAACCTTTGAACGATAGTTTATAGTCTCTTTTGCGGATTTGCTTCTCACATAAATTTATGAAGTATTTTGCAGTGTAGTTTATATTTTTATTTTTATTTTGTTTATAGATTTTAATCCACTGTTTAGTATACATTAATACTAATCACATAGATGGTAGATGATTGGCCAGTGTTTCATCTCTGAATTATATTTTTATTATAAGGCTCTATTTTGCTTCCGATCCTGTTGTTGTGTCAGGCACATGACTTTTGTATAGTTTGTCTCTTAACGATCCACAGCACTATTTTATTTTTAATTTTCGGGAGGAATATATGGAAATGTGATCCTATTTAGATACTGAGAGGAGACTGATGGGGGGCATGAGGGATCGAAACAGCAAGCGGATAATATTTTGCACACACAATACTGCAGTCATGTATTGATTTCAGATAGTGTTTTTTGTAGATCACCATATCAACCATAGTCAACATAAAGATGTGGCAACAATTTTTTTTCAATGTTGAAGGACCAAAAATCATGTTTACACCCTAATTAGAAGCAAATCTTTGAATGGAACAGTGCCAGAGCATGACATTAAGACCTTTCTATAGATTTCTATGAAGATGCTGTCAGTGTAAAATGTTGTCACTGCATGTGTGTATCTGCTCTTATTCCCTGAAAACATCATGACATATTTATTATAATGTTGTACAAGCTTATTGGATGAAAATATCTCTTTTTCGTACAGGCAAATCCTCTCTACTTTTTATTATGAATAAATGTAATTCAAGTGCTACTTTATATTCACTGATTACCATTCAAGCCAATGGTATTTGGCGTGGATACCGGCAGCTATCGTTTATTTATTGTTTTTTATTGTTTATATCTAGGTGTAAGGTGTTTGAATTTGGATTTTAGTTTTGATATTGATATTACATTTTCTAAATGTCAAATAATGGTATAAGCTAGGGGCAGATACTGAATGGAAGTCATATTTCACTTGCAAAATCAGTGTATGATTAGAACAACCTGTAAATTGCCTGATTTCTGAAATAAAATCTTTGGGGAAATATCGTGTGGAAAAAATGAATGACTTTAAGTCCCAAACAATATTGATAGTGTTTTCAATTGATTCCATACAGGCAAGAACCAGACTTGATTTAAATGTGTTGCACATCCATATAAAACTGCAAGTTATTAAGGAATATGAAGGGATTTTTTTTTTTTACTATTGTCTGTAATATAGTTAATGCTTTGTGCCTTTCTGTCTGTGAAAGGGAGAAAAATATAATGAACTGACTAATGAATTAAAAGGTCACGTTAAATTCAGGTGATGATTTTATAAAATTTTATTTTTTTATGTTCTTTTCATGGAATAACATGTTGCTGAATGAAATCAGCACACTGCATAGGGAAGACATTACATAAATTTAATGCTAATAAATTTTCTACATTTTGCTAAAATGTGTCTCTAAAATATGCATGGTGAAAAATGCTTTTCTTGAACTCTCTTGTGTTTACACCTAATTTCCCGTTAGCAGCAGGTGTGCACATTCCCCTCATTAACATGTTGTATCTTTCCAGACATTGTGGAGATGACGCTTATTACGGTAAGAGGAGTGACTTCTGAAGTAACCTGTAGAATTGAAGATGACGGTTGAAATTGTCAGTTTATTAAGAAAAGATCATTCATAGTCTGAAAGCAAGTCCTTCTTTTCAGCAGGTCAAACTGTCCTTCGGATATTTTGAGCAATTTACTTTTACTGACCCAATGGGTCAGAAACATCCGTGAAAGGTCATGCATAAAATTGCCTCGTTGTACATCCATAGTCTTCCTTTTGTAAAAGCAGAATACTTTCTCCATTCAATTAGTAAATGTCTGTTATTTTATCTGGTAAAATAAAAGCAAATGGTAATAAAAGGTTTATGTTTCTGGGGTCATATACTGGAAGTCTTACATGATTCTATATTTTTATGGCAGAATAGTGTCATTTCTGAGAAAATTTTAGTCATATAACATTATTACATGGGCGGGTTTCGTTTTTGTTTCCACTTACTTAAGTCAGCAATGTAGACCTTTGCACTGGTAAACATTTCATTGCAACCATAATTCCATTGCATTTACAACACAGACGTTTTTTACACTTCTTTTATAACATCATGGCAATCATTATATTACCTATGGATTACATGGCATGAGAAGTGATGACAAAAAGGATAATTTAAGCATGTTTTGAAACAGTCCTCTTGAATTTAAATGATTGTGTAATTGATTGATTGCCATTGTTTATTGTCTCCTTACAGCAAGAAGGTCCACGGCTTGAGCCCCGACTGAGTCAGGAGTAATTTCTCCGTGGAGTTTGCATGTTCTCCCTGTGTCAGCGTACTTTTGGCCAGTTTTCTCCAGGTACTCCGGTTTTCCCCACATAGTACAAAGACATGCAGGTTAAGTGAACTGGCGTGTCAAAATTGCCCGTGTGTGAGACTGTGATGTGCTTTCCGCTGCCTCTTGCCAAATGAAACTGGGAAACTGAGATAGACTCCAGCCCCATGACACAAGTAGGTCGTATAAGGAAATAGTTTCAGGGTGTGAACCTGTTGACGTCAGGATCACAGTAACGTATCAATAAATGACAGACAAAGAACTGGTAGCAATGTCGTTTTATACAATTATAACCTTTACTGAAATTTGTGACTGAAGAGATAGATGAATGCTTTTGTTAAAAAAATATCTATATTTTTTTTGTTTTACATATTCTTTACTAACTTCAAAACATGACAATTCAATATATGTGCGTTACTGTGAATGCACTGTAAAACAAAGTTGAAGCTGTGAATAAACCACGTGCGATGCTTTCTCCATTTCGTTTGTTTAAGTAGTTAATTTGGTGGATTTTGTTCATTTTATGAGTTATAAATGCATGGTATGCCTATGGACAGTCTATGGCTTATGTCTGACAGTGAGGACAATGACAGGAGGTGGAGCGTCCTCTGTTGTAACAGTGCTGGAGGACTTTGACCTCTGAGGGTGCAGCTCAGGTGCAGAGCTTCCTTTCCCCTCCGGACACTAGGAAAGATGGCTTATGGAACACTTTTTTAAAAATCTCTTATTGTACATTGTAAAGGTTTTCAGCTACATATAGTGGATATTATTAAGAGCCAGTGTTTATACAACATTTTTATTTTATTCATACTGTTTTCCTTGTCCTCTTAGCTATACAATTTAGAGCAAGCCAACCATTTACAACATTTCATATAAATTAACACATTTCATTTCACATAGTTAACAAAAGAAGGTTGAGCTTACATGTGCAAAACATATAAATATTCACTAAACAAAACGTATTTACATTTTAAAACTTTTACCCAAGTTCCTTATACGCTCATTGCTTGAGACAGTTCATAGCCCTGTAAAACACGTTCAAAATCCCAACAGAATTCCAGATGATCACATCTGTGACATTTTCTTCCTTGCTATTTAAATCATTGCATAGGTAGCATGAGTCGTGGTCCTTGGAAAAAGTCACGAGAACTATGAGATACTGTGTTTGGTGAGATCATGAATGTGAGGGGGAGATAGACTCTGAATATGCAGGAGGGGGTTCCAGAGGGGAGGCTTCAGGCTTCACATGTAACTGCAAAATAGATTTCGTATCATCCATGTTAACATTAAAAACATTAACAGTGAGGACAATAATAAAAATAATATTTTAGGACAAGATTTATTCAATGATAATAAACCAGATCTCCACTGTTACCTCGTTATAAGAAGGAGGGGGCTCGTAGAACTGTACGGTGCTGTAGCGTGGCGGTCTGTGCAGGTCATCGTCGGACAGAGAGATCGGAATGACGTAGACAGATGGTTGATCCATGGCTTGACCTTGACCTTGTAGACGTTCCACACGCTCCTTACGGACCCGCTGGAAGGTTTTACAGATGCCAGTACAGCAGATTGCCAAAATAGCAAAGGACATGATAGCTGCGAAGACCCTGAAAGAACAATGATTTTGCTATGTTAGTGTTGCTGATGTGATTTTGAGTTGTTAGTGGTGACAAAGAACAGGGCCTAAACATAAGATAGAAACTGAGTCGACCATTTTCACATTTCTGGAATGAGGACGTCAACTATAGTAAACTTCTATCAAGGTATTGGGAGAGCATAACAAATATTAACTTTATGATCTCCAAATCTGCTAATCTAATCTGTGTTTTCATGTTTTATGGGGACTTTCAATTTACATTTACATTTAAATCAACCCTAGCCCTAAGCCTAACCATTACAGAAAACTTTCAGCATTTTCACTTAGCATGATTTTTTTAGCTGATTTCCTCATGGGGACCAAATGTCCCCACGAGGTCAAGGATTTTGGATATTGCCCTCCTTGTGGGGACAGTTTGTCCCAATAACATTAGGTTTACCTGAGCCACATACACAAATCGAATGTATCATCACAGTGTTTAAAAAAGTTGCATATAGAATGTGAGCAGATGTCTAATGTTACAGGGCTTATATGTGTTCAGTTTTGAAGAAGGGCATTGAGAGCAGGTATACATACTTAAATATTATAAACTGATCACTCATCTCCATGGCAATGAAGAAATTCCCAATTCAGAAGCAACTCTGTAAAGAAATAAATTACATTTGGTGATGACAGATTTAATTAGTCTGTGATTAGTATAGGCTATATACATGTGAATTTTTGTAGACTAGTAACTCAGCTTTTATCCTATTGCAGACAGGTATGAAAAGGAAGCGAAAGCTTCATATTCATCAAATGTGACTCACTAAAAACATTTAAGAGGCAGGTTTTTATTGAACTGTACTTATTTAGCAATTTTATTTCTGGAGATATATACAAACAAGCAAAAAGAATAATAACAAGTAAAATAAAAACCATTAGTACCGTCCATTTTTATTACTTTCACTTAGAAATAACTTTTTTCCTTTTGTAATTCAGATTCTGGAATTCCACAAAATATCACTTTTAATACGTTAAGATTCTATATCACATAATGAGTAAATGTTAAGAAGATATAGAACTTTCCAGGTCCTATTAGATCTTCACTGTGTTAAAATAATGTGAGAATATTTAACCACCATAATAAACTTTTGTACCCTAATGAGTCAAGACAATGATTCAAGATATCTTGCTAAGCAGTACTGACCCAGTTAAGTATTGAGGACAGTTGTAAAGATCATAATCCACAGTTCCAAAGCAAAATAAATCAAGGTTATGGATGTCAGATACATCTTCGGAAGTAACAACGTTGGTTTTAATAAAGAAATAAAGTTTTATATGAAATAATATAGTGTCAGTTGCCGTTCATAATTTGTTTAAAACTGTAAATCAGGGTCACCAAGGTCCCCTATCTTTGGAATGGCCTACTCATCGCAAAGGAGATACAAACTTTATCCCATGCCTATAACATTTAGTGAACTATAGGCCTACAGAGCAGCTCAGGAGGGTTCCATGTTTTTGTGCTTGACAGTTGATTTCTCCTAATTTCACTAACTTCCAGCAGTGTGTTTTAAACAACACCTGTCATTTCCAGCGATCAAAGGAATCTCAGAATCACAAAATAAAAGATTCTCTTGAAAACAGAAAGGTCTGAACTGTGGAAAATGTCTGCCTTCAACATTACACTACAGATCAATATATTTATACCAGCCCAGTCACATGTCAGCAATATTTTGCTAGCATAGGTGAATATCACACACACTTCGACCACGTTTCACAAACAGGGCTTCGATTAAGCCAGATTAAAAACATTACTGGTGTGCATCTTAAGACTAAATTTTCAGATATGTCAGTGCAAGTTGGATTCTATTAAAACAGTTCAAACATGCATTTTAGGCTGCGACTATAGGTTTAAGAAACCGGGGTTTAGTGATTTTATTTCTTAGACCAAGCAGGTTTTTAAGCACTTTACTGAAAAACAAATAAAAGTCTTACCTCAAAGGCGATTACAGCAATAAAGAAGACTCTTGAGTGCACTGCTCTGATTTGAGACTGAGGCTTATCTGAGGGAGGGTTTTTAGTGCTGATAGTGGAGTTTGAACACTTTTATGGTGACAGTCTGGTGTTTAAAGACACAGCACCTATATCTCAGGTGTTTCCTGTAGCATGACATTATCTTTGCAGCACTTCATTCATTTTAATCACCACAGAGCAAGTGGGCTTCATTATTTGTTGTTTGAGATATGCCTTTTTCACCTCAATTTCTCATTAAAGAACAGTCATTATATTGTCTCTCCCGGTTGGAAATGGTTGTGAGTTAAGGCTCGTTCGTATTGTTTTGGTACAACTGGTGAACCAGCATGTCCTTTCTGGGAAAGACGGTTGAACAAGGAAGTCTTATTTTATTAATCCAGTAGAGATGCTTATTTGTGGAAAGAAAGAGGAACACATTTAGGTTGAAGAACTATAGAAAGTTTAATCAAGTTTCATCAACATGAAATAAACATTGTGTCACAGTCTAAAGGAGAACAAAAAATTTGAATAATAAAGCTAATGAACAGGTCAAAAGATCATTAAGGCATGAATAGTTATAACTGACATAAAACAAATGAAACTTTATTCCCAGACATTAAAGTCAACAGTTTACTGATTCTATGGAGTGTAAATACTAACTTGGTATTATGAAATTGTGACTGAATTGTGCATATTAAATCAATCACTTTACTTGGGAGGGGAATTTATCATGAGTAATAAAGGTTTAAAATTATAAAACTAAGTTATATTACACAAATATATTATTTTATTATTTACTCAACACAATTTAAACAAATATGTTTTACAGAATTGAAAAATAACCACCCAGCATCTGCTCTGTGAACTGATCAAATACAGCTAAATGTACAACAGACGTTTCTTAATATGTTGTACATTTACATTATAACTTAAAGTCCTGAGAAATCAATTAACATCATTATGTAAGGCCAAAGAATACTTTAAAAAAGGAGAGGCTTTTCAAACTCCTCTCAGTAAGAAACATCAGTCAGCATGTTAGTTTGAATTTCGTAACACTTTAACAGAGTACAAAAGCATTTCAACAGTTCTCAACAGCTAATCGTTTCACTTGATAAAATGTGCATGTGAAAATGCGAATACAAGGTGCCTAATATGCGTCAAATAATTGCTTCACCGGCATTTTGGATTATTACGGCCAGTTAAGCGGTGGACTCCACATAGTTGCCAGGAAAATAACCTTTTACTCCATTCAGAACCCCCTCACACCAGCCATCTTCATTCCTGCAGGTGAGGTAGATGATGTCCCCCTCCTGAAAGACCAGGTCACCTGGGTTGCCTGTGTCGTAGCTATATAGTGCCACCACTTGGTAGGAAAGAGAATTACAATGGAAATCAGTACCTGTAGATGCCTTAAAAAATATCACTCCAGTAAAAGTATTAAAAGTAAAAAGCAATGATTTAATGTTGATTTATTTTGCAATTTGATGTACTCAAAATCTGTGTGGGTGGGGGGTCAGGGTATAATGAACTAGACACACAGAGTTTAAATAGGTTACAGCTCAGTCTGACATCATTATGAATTGTCAAGTAGCCAATGCTAGTTACTAAGAATTGTTTTGCAGAGTTGCAACTAAATACAGTATGTATTGAAATATAGGTTAAAATTTTGAGAAAAAGCTATGATATACATAAATATTGTGTATCATAAATATTGTGTATTTATGATACACAAAAGTAGACATGCACATTTAAGTATTTCATACAATGTTCTTAAACTACTTACCCTTTTACAGTTGTTTAGTTGACAAACAACAGAGAGTCATGAACAAAATATGATTTTCATGTACAATAATAAATCCTAAATTCAGCTTTATTAACTTCCTTGTTGCCCCTTCAGTCGCGTCGCATTAAGGCACAGAGGATCTCCACTTCTTGGCTCATTTTGAGTCGGATCATTTGAATCAGTCAGTTTTTGATATGAAAACAGATGCAGTCGGTTTGGTCCAATTCACGAGTGAATTTAACAAGTTAATTGAAAAGAATCAGCTCACCAATCGAACACCTCTTTTGTATCTTGGGGCGGATGACAATTTCTTCAGTTCAAAATAATGAGGAACGACATGTTTTTATGAAATGTAGCATAAAACTAGATGAAGATTCTTGAAACATTTACTTAAGTGCTTACTTAAGAATCCACTGGTCATTACAAGATTATCTTGGAAACATAAAATGTCAATACAGTAATTTTGTAAACCTAAATCCCATTACAAAATACGGAACAGCTATTATGATTCTGATTCACAATGCAAATGTTTTATCTCTCTATAACAATTAGTTTCACTAAAATTAGTCAACATTCAACCTACCTTTCTCCAAATAGTCGGCTGGTGCAGATATATCATAATCAATAGGGGGAGGTAAAGGGGGCATTTCCTCATAGTTGTCAAAACCTTCTACTGGGGGTGATGGAGGTGGTGCTGGAATCTCTAGATCTAAATGTGCATTGAAACATAATGTTAACACATACAGACAACACTAGAGCAAATATACCAAAACAAAGTGTGTGAGTTTTGTGCCACAAGTCGCATCAAACAAAATTGTGAAAACAATTATTTTTTTGTGCTTCAAACACATAGAAGACCACATCGGCAAATCAAATAATATTAATAAAAATAATAACAATGCATTATCTATCTGGGCAAACATGTTTGCAAATGTCTCGGGTTACTTGACTGTAACCCTGTTCCCTGAAAAAGTGGGAACAAGATGCTGCACTGAGTGCTTTGGGAAAACATTTTTGTTTGACCAGCTGTGAAGTCTGTGTATAACACTTCAATGTTGGTACCCTCAGATGATGACGTAATTGGAATGCGCGCTTGTCAGAGGATATAATTAGATGTGCCACAGGTGCATCCTCAGGTGTCCCATGAAGGAATCCCTGTTCTAACTTGAGACCCCAATCGCTTGGCCCCACGAATGAACAAGCGAGCAGAGTGGTACCCCATCAATCAAGGCGTAAATTAACTATAATAATAATTCTGACACCTGACATAAATTCTTCTAGTGGAGGGAGCCCTTGCACTGAGAATGGTCTCTATGACTTTGGGTGAAAATCTGGTGTCCCTCAGTTGGTACTCCTCAAAGACCAAACGTGAAGTTTCCACAGCTCTGGCCAGAGATGAAATATTTTCCCCTGCGCTTAAGACAGAAGGTCCCTACTGATCAGTATTGCGCAGGGTGATTACCAAGTTCGATGTCAATTTCCTTGACATGTTATATACTTCATACTTCACAGCTGATCAAACAAAGATGTTTTCCCAAAGCGCTCAGCATAGCATTGAGAGTAGCTTGTGAAAGGAAACAACAATTATGTTTACAGTACAAATTATCTTTAAAGGAATAGTTTAAAAAAAGATGACACCAGTGTTTCTAATATTTACTCATTATTATTAATACTTTGAATTATCTTTTATTTTTACATTTTATTAATATTTATATCTTATTTTAGCTTTATTTCTATTACTGAGAACTGAAATGACTGAAATCTGTATTAGATTTACTTAACAAAAACAACTTATAGCGTGTAAATTGAATGGATTACTTCTATCATGCCCTTTTTCCCTTTTTGGAGCTACAAGTCATAAAGGCTTGGCTTAGCATTGTGAGTAAATGATGACAGAATGTTCATTTTTCTCTGAACTATCCCTTTAAAGTCAGTGGCCTTATTTGAGCTTTCAAAAGAGAGATCTAACTTCATTGAGGATGCAGATCGAGTGACGTGTTGCATGCAAGAATGGTGTGATACAAGGTCAGAATATATGCTGGTTTGGCTTGCTGAAGTGCAGACTGAGGGAAGTGGAAAATATTAAGTGGAAATGAAACAGCCAGTCAGGTTTACATTATTCAGTTAACTGATTTTCACTTTAATAAAACAATATATAACAAATATGATTAATGTAACCATTTTAAAGAAAAAAGGATGTTTTGTTATAGTTTTTGGAGCAAGGGCGCTGAAATCTTGCAATACCACAGTGTGTGATGTCTCGAGATTTGTTTGCTCCATTGGCTAGTGAAGTGTTATGAGCATTTCTTTACTTTTTAAACACACGCTTGTTTTAAAATGGAGGAAAACAAACTTGAAAGAACCATTGAGCCCATAATAAGTCCAATTGCGTATGCATTTGAGCTGATTCGGCGGGCCGACCGAGAAGGACTAAAGTTACGAGTGGAAGAAGTCATGAACCTACTAGTTTGGGCTGAAGAGCGAGTCGGAGACACTTTCTAGTGTAAGTGTGGATAGTGTACGTGTCAGAGTCTGATCTGGAACACGTATGGCATGGTCACTCTTGCATCACCATGGTGCGTACATTTAGCTTACCTTGCATTAACGTGAACGTGAGAAAAGATGCCACAAGAACGATACAGTATTCGGCAAACAACCTTGTGACGTCACACACTGTGGAATTGCAAGATGGCAGCACCCTTGCTTCAAAAACTATAACAAAACATCCTATTTATCTTTAAAATGTTTATGTGAGTTGTGTTTGTTAAATATAATTTTTACTAAAGTTGAGATCAACTTAACTGATTGCTTCATTTCCTCTATAAGTAGAGAAGAGCGTCAGACAGGCAATGCACACTTACCCAGGTGCTCTAGGCGAGCAGGAATCTTGCACAATGGGCTGAATGAAGCAGGCGGAGCCAGAGGAGGCGGGTATGGAGGGGGTGGGGGTATCATAACTGACAGGTATTCATAAAGACAAGTGTGATGAAATGTTTAAATAATATGAACAGATTATAGATGTTTTCAAGGGCAAGGTAATAAGAATGCCCGATATAATTTTGACTAAATGGTCTTTGAAATGCCTGAATACAAATGTTATCGGTAAGCCGTATCAATATTTTGGGCATTAAAAGGAGGAACTACCAGTGACCTGTAATGATTCAGGTTTTAGGAATTAGCGGGGCCTTACGTGAATGAGCAGAGGGCAGAAAGAGTGAGCGTGTGTACAGCGAGCGAGCGCTGGGGCCCATGCGGACCCTCATAGAGAGAGAGCGAGAGCTAGGAGGATGACGTCGCACTCGTGACCGCCGAGAACACGGAGCTGAGCGAGAAGAGAGAGACAAGGGTGAAAATAAAAGCAACACAAGCTAAAGAGCAAAGGCTGGCTGTAACAGAGAGCACACATTTAATCATTCAAATTGAGCATTTTGAAGCGAGACACAAAGTATCATACAAAACAAAATACCACGTTCGAACAAACATGCTCTTTGATTTGGCCATTTTTGTACCTTCAAAGTTCTCATCGCCAGGCAGAGGCGGTGGGATTGGAAGATCAAGACCATCAGGGGCTGGTGGAGGAGGAATGTTACTGGGAGCTTCTGGTAGAGGAAATCCATTCTCCTCGGCCACTACATAAAAAAATGCCTTTATTCAAATCACTATAGATATATATAATTACACTATAGAACTTTCTATTTTAAATCATTGTCATTGGATTAATTTCCTAAACAGCTTTACTGTCAAAAGAGATTTATATTTCAAATAAATGATGTTATTTTATGAATTTTCATCATCAATGTGTACTGCAAAATGAAAAGTCCTTTTGTTCTCACAAAAATATCAAGCAACACAACTGTTTTGAACACTGACAAAATTGATATATATAACATATTCAAATGATTTCTGAAGGATCATGTTACAATGAAGACGTTTTACAACATTAATGTTTTTACTTCATTTTTTTTTTCAAATAAATGGAGACTTGGTGAGCATGAGAATCTTCACATTATTTAACGTCAGAATTAACTGACATTGACCAACAATGAGGAAATTATCACTTTATTTGACTAGTATTTATTAATCTTTGTTAATAAAATTGTTTCATTTTTAATTCATGGTTTGTTGAACAATTTTATTAACAGATACAAATTTTGATTTTAATAACAAATTAATAAAGGAATATTAACTAAGATTATTAAATGCTTTTAACATATTTTTCATTATTAGTTCCTATTAACTTATGTAGTTAACTAATCATGTTAACAAATGGAACCTTATTGCAAAGTGTTACCAAAAAATCCTACCGACCTGAAACTTTTGAATGTGAAGCAGCTGGTTTGGACAAAAAAAGCATTGCTCCTTGCATTATCATGTCACATCTAGATGGTATAGAGTCTAACCTCCTGAAATCTTTGAATGACGATGATACTGAAATCTGTCAATCAGCACAAACTAACCTGTTTCAAGAGGTGGAGCTGGTGGGGGAGGTGGTGGTATGGGGATCAGGCTGCTAGGATCAGATGTATTGACTGAAGCAGGCATGGGAGGAGGTGGGGGGATGTCGGAACAGTCAAAGGGAGGAGGTGGAGGTGGATCAGTCTTCTGCCCATGATCCTTCTCACCCTCTCCATCCATCAGAGGGGGTGGAGGGGGTGGCTCGTCATCCAACAGCTGGCTGATGATGTCAGGATCAGGGCTGGTGGGCCAGCTGGGAACTACAGGGGGCGGCACGGCTTTGCCAAAGCTTGAACTGCGGTGACAGGGGAAATCCAGTTATGAAAATTAATAAAAGATGTGACGTTAGGTTCATAATCAGGAATGATTAAAACAATTTATGTGCTCTTACGCAATAGACTTGTCATTAAGTGAGGTGAGGGACGCTCCATGAGACAGAGTAGGCGCCACAGGACACTGGACAGGCTCTGGAGGACGGCTGCCTCGACTTGAACGACATACATAAACAGAAACATACTGAGTTCTCAGATAGTTAATATTAAACATGTACTTCTCTATTTTATGCAGAAAACCACGTAGGAAATGTTGCTGTAAAAAAAGACATGTGCATGCCTGTCATGTACTTGTGCTGAGAAACTAAAGTCACCACAATGCAAACTGAGTTGCTTTCAGTGCAAAGAGGGGAAGTGGGTAGAACAAAACTAAATCACTTCCTGGAGAAAGGCTCTCTAAACTGAGAAGGAAGAGGAACAGAGGCCTGAGACAAGTAGGGTTGGTATGAGTATATCGATATCAACTGTTTTTTTGTTGGTCTTTTCATGAACACCAGACATTTTCATGCAGGATCTAAACCACAATAAAAGAAGACATGATGACTAGCATGATAGTTTGCGTTAGGGTGACTGTAGTTGTGTGGGCATGTCAGCAGATCAAGAAGAGAATGAATAAATGTAAATGGCATTCACACAGGATACTTACTAGTGATCAAAAATAAAAATGTGTAGGTGCTTCAAAACATGTTTTTTTATTTAAGTAAACAGTATCACATCATTTTTTTGCACAGATTTATAAGTGCATCCTTAAAGCACTTATAAAAACTATTTTAAAACCAGAGCAGATAAGTGCAAGAGCGCATCCAATGCAGTATTTGAAATCATGCTGAAATAAAATACAAATATTTGATTCAAAACTAAAATGAAAATGAGAACTGTTTCCCTGGTGACTAAAATTACTAAAGCTGCAATAAAAATAGATTAAAACAAAATAGAAATAGAAAATGTATCATACAAATTACAAATCTTAACTTAATAACTTGGTTAAACTTGATATATATGAAATGAATATGAAAATATTCAAATAAAAGCAAATTCAAAGCATAAATACATTCTATAATAGTATCTAAAATCACACTCGTCCTGTGTCAACAGCCCCTAACATGAGAGGAAGAGTTGTACCTCAGTGTGCTGCCGCTCCGTGTCATGGTAGCTGTTTTTAACTGTGGCTGGCCAGAATCCTGAAAACAACAAACCTGAAGATTAGCAGTACCAAGATGGAACTTAATTATAATATCAAAGCAAAAAGAATCCACAGAACAAGTAAGGACTGACCACCTTGACTCCTTTCTATTAGCATTATCTATCCCACTAGATAAAATTAAAAACATTTTCATTTCATATTGATGTTAGTAGTACAGACTTCAGCTTTAAAGTGAAATATGAGGTAAATAAATATATTTTCTCTACTGTTCAAAAGTTTGTTTGATCAAAAATACAGTGAAAAAAAGGATTATTGTGAAATAGTATTACAGTTTTAATATATAATCACCTTGG
This sequence comes from Rhodeus uyekii, assembly GCA_037043235.1. NCBI lineage: Eukaryota > Metazoa > Chordata > Actinopteri > Cypriniformes > Acheilognathidae > Rhodeus > Rhodeus uyekii. The sequence goes on from JAWRVZ010000068.1 coordinate 1,194,424, forward strand.
AATTATAAGGTTCTAGCTGACAAACTGTAGATTTTTAAAATGTTTATCTAAAATTCTTAAGCATTGAACTAAAACTTAAAATTATTTCAAACGTAAAGCTGGAAAAACTTCAGACTTTCTGGTTAGGCTTTCTTAAGCCAACATCAAAGTTTGTCAACAAACTTTTCAATCCATACTGATCTCTAGAGAGAAAGCCGTTTTACTTGTCCCACCTTCTGTGGATTAAAGTCCTGGTCAGATGTATAACATAGCTGCCTTCTGTCTAAACCAAAAGATACTTATGGTTTCTGCAATAATGTGTTTAATTAATCACAATATTCCTACCTAAAATTACCATCTGCACTGGACAAAATATTTAGCACTGCCCTTTCTGCTGAACTTGAACAGGAAAATAATGATTTGTCCTAAAATATTAAATGTCATAGTATGAAATGTAACTTTCCCATTCATGTTGAGACATTGTTCTAAAACAAATTATAAGTAAACTGTTTGTGTTTCTTAAAAATCAATGGTTCATTTAATGTTTTGCAAGATAGAAATATAAGGTTCTAAGTGGTAAGTGTTTTCTTTGAATTAGAAGGTTCTATCCACTATTCCAAAAATCCCCATTTACAAATTTGAGAGGATTTTGATATTGTACGTTTAGAATACATTTGGGGTCTCTGTCATTTCATGTATGAAAGAGACTTTTTCCCTGTAACATTTTTGTTATATGTAATGGAAAAACTTTGAAGCTCAGTATCTCAAAACCACTCAGAATGCAGATACAACCTTATAATTCCAAGGTGGCAATACTTTAAAATGCAATTTTATTCCTGTGATGGCAAAGCTAAACTTTCAACATCATAAATCTGCACAAGAGACATTTCTTTTACCTGCAATGTTGACAACAGTTGAAAACGGCTTAATATTTTTGTGGATATCACAAGCACTGTAAAGTCTTTATTTTATCAATTTAATGCACCCAAGCTGAATAAAAGTATTAATTTATTAAACAAACTGATCCCAAACTTAGTGTTTATAATAAATGTATGATTATAACATAACATCTCAAATGAAAACAACATTCTGCAAGCATAAAATGTGTTTGTGCTTATGAGTGTATGCACAATGTAAGTCTTGGTATGTGTGTGCTAACATGATAGACCTAGATATGAATGTGCTACAACACTCTTCTGTGGCTGACAAGTGCATTTCTGTGAAATTCTTATTTGTCTGTTCACAGCTATACACACCTAACAGGGTATCAATGAGCTAGCTTAGCATGACTAGCACCAATAAAGACTGTTGCTGTTTTTCCCACGCTGCTTAATGGCTGGTGGCCAGCCAAATGTTCATTTGTGGGAAAGAGGAGAGAAAAAGAGGGAGGAAAAGAGGGTAATCTGAATGCGCTGTTGCTCTGAGTGTGTGTGCACTGTTAATTGATGTCAGGCTAACTACTTTACAACAGGATGTGGTCAAGTGTGACAAAATGAACAATAACTAAACTTACATCGAAGAGATAGTGTACTTACTACCATTTTGCTTGTCAAATTTTTTCTTTTACCGGTAATTGTTTCCCATCAAACACTTAAAGTATACAAGGCAAATGGATATTTAAGTACTAAGGCAGACTCTGGTTGGTTGTATTTGCTAATTAACGAACTGCAACACACTGTATACCACCACAATATGGGGTGTTAACCGTGCTCTGCACCCATTTCGTGAGATTGTGTGTGTGCTCACCTTCACACCATGGCCAACAGAGTCCAGGCTGGAGAAAGAGATGGGTGTGCGGGAGTACTTGAGCTTGGCTTCTTTATTTTTTGTTGGTGGGACAATCTTATGACTGCGTGAAACCCTCTTGGCAACCGTGAAAGCTCCAATCTCTCTGCGGGCCACCTTCTCCCTGTGCATGTCCACTGTCTGCATACAAGCAGATGGGGAAAATTATGCATGGAAATCTCCTCAAAACAACGCTTTGGAATTAAAATGTAGAAATCTTCTCATGTTTCATGCTACAATATCACTCATTGAATGGCACCCTGGAAATCTTGATTCTGATTTTTCATTTTATTAACCATGTATTCGTTCACCATGCAATTAGCTAATAATGTAATATTTGGATATTTTATGGGTGTTGTTATTGTAATGTACTAAACCATTTGTATTCATTGAAATAAAATATATATTAAACATTTTAGATGTTTCCTAGATGTTAAACTAAAACAAATAAAAACAAAATTACTCTAATTAAAAGTTTATTCAAAATAGAAATACATATTATAGCTTTATTAACAATACTAAAATAATGTTGTCAACAGGATTATATTAAAAATATGCATTCTAACCATGAGCGAAATCTAATAGTATTTACATCCACAACCTAAATCTTACAGTCATTTAGAAAGTTCAATTCCATTCAATCCCCTCAGTAAAAATTCTGTCTGTGATGTTGGAAGAACTTATGTTGTTACTAAAAGGAAGTCTTGCTAATACATTAGAGACTTCCTGAAAACACCAATCTGGCTTTCCTCTGTGGGCCCTTAGATAGGGTGAGAAGGATCCCCATTACTCCAGGTCTGCTTGTTACAGCTCTTCTTGGACACAGGGCAGACAATGGAGAACATCAATCAGGGTTCAAACTTTGCTTCTGAGGGAGAGAACAGTGGCCCTTTCATTCCAAGTCTGGGATCTGGCTTACCCTCTCTCAGCCCTGCCTCAGGTGACCTGGTTAGGCAGGCTGGGCACGGAGCGCACTGGAATGCTGTGCCGCAGTGAGAGGAGCCAAGGGACGAGAGGGGGAAGGGGGAAGGGGGGCCCTGGTTGCATGGAGTATTATCACCCGGGTGACAGGGGGCCCCAAACAGTGACTACCTACACTGAGTTTTGGGACAATTCTACCACAGTCCTTAGCACTGTACAGAAGGAAATCCTTCTTTTTTTTTGCTAAGCAGTAATAGCAGAGAAAACCTTTTTAAAACTCAAGGCCATAACAATCAAAATCGTTTACAATTCTTATCAGCAGGATTGTGGTTTACTGAATCTTATTGAATGCTTTTTGAATTCAATACAATTATTGAATTTAAACTGAAATGGAAAACATGATGCAGAATTGCAATTTGAAACTAAATATAAGGACTGGAAATGAAAAGAAATTAATTTAAAAACTGTAAATGTAGTTTTTAATAATACTAGTATAATGTATATAATAATAGCATGGCTTTCGGTATAAATTACCAATAAACGTTATCATACCTACAACATATATCATACCTACAACATTTTTCCAGTAGCATTTATATTACAGTTATGTTATTAATTTTATATATATTTTGAACTGATGAAATTCCACTGTTGTGAGACTTTAATGAGAATTTCTTTACATTTCAATATGATTATGAGTAGGTAAAGTCAGTTTATAAACCAAACCTTGTACCAGTAAGCACTTACTAAGTGAAATAAGGAACCTGCACATGAACAACTTCCATTTTCTATTAAATGAAAGGCGCCATTGTGGAGCCGACAAAGTTCACAGAGTCAGCGTGATAGGACTGAACTGCTTTACACTGATTAAAATGACTGTATCGTGATCATATGCTCAAACTGACAAACATGTTCTGAAGTATCTCAAATCATTTGACGTTATATTCCAGTCTTCCTAGAAGACAGAGAGGAAGGGGCCGATACCTGTCCAATCTGGTTGACGGAGGACTCTATCTTGCGGAGCTGCAGGGTCTGTGCATCCAGAAGCTTGAGCACATTGGTGGCCAGAGAGCTGATCTGATAGGCCACACTAGCCAAAGACTGAGCAGTGAAGGCCTTGGTCTCCTCCAGAGCTTTGCTAGTGTCATTTCCAGACTGCAGGGGAAGAAACATCCATTAAACATGCATAACATTCATATAAACACCAAATTCACTTTACTTTGACTTCATGTACATTATTACTAGCTGTCATTGAGTTGCAAGCAATACAATACATATTATTTAACATCCTGTTGCAAAAAGAAAAGGGAACTATTTTTTTAATATACAAGTACACAAGTGCTTTTGTAGCTAAACACATTTGTTGTCCTTATCTATACTTGTTGACATTATCTATACTATAAGACTTAATCTTACAGTACAAACATTATTAGTTCACTAAGCAATTTCCGTCTTTGAGACTCCTGACAGGTGATTACAAGTTTTATTTTTTGTGGTGAGCAAATGTAAAGTTAAAACACTGACCCCTCACGAGTCAGATATTGTCTCTACTGTAAAGAAGACAGACATGCTTCATCTTTCTCACTAGTATGTGTTCCTATATTCAATAATCATGGACAAGAGCACGTTTATATTGAACGACCGTCTTTTAAATACAAGTGTAAGCAGGTCAGGACAAACTGTAAAACTTTAATTGAAGAAGTAATATTCAATCTGTTATCAGTTTCACAAAGTGGGGAAGTCAGTCAGACTGAACTGAAGGACTCAAAAATTAATTAACACACCAACCATTGTAGCGTTTACTCACACATTTGAGCAGGTAGAGGAATTGGGGGAAAGCAAAAGGTCTAGACACGCGTCGAAATTCTATTAACATATTAACGCACATTACACATAACTGCAAAACACGCGACGCGAGCGCGAACACAGGAAAACAACGTAACAGCAACGAAGTGGAAAGCCAGAAATGTCCCTTACATGAATAATGATAACGTTACTTAAATGTACTATTAAAAAGTTTCGTTAAAGTAAGCTGTTTTGTAAATTACACGTTTGGTTATTTCTTCGACAGTCTCAGACTGAATCTGAAAGTTAAGCTGCTCGAGCGCGTGTCAGCATCTTACCTGCAGGTAGTTGCTCTCGCAATACTTCGCTACTTCGTGTAAATTGTTGTAGTTGTCTAAAAGAGCTTTGCGAGCAGAAGGGGCATCCTCGAGTATTTTTGTAACTTCATCGCCGTAGTTTTGATCCTTCATTGCGCGGTGGAATGAGAGGCCGTTGAAGAACAACTCCGGAAACCTCCGTGAGACAGCAGCTTTACTGATATCTGTCAGTCAGACCCCATCCGCCGCTGCCTTCCTCTGCGCTGTCATCACAAGTTCTCCTTTGATGCTGCAAGCACGGATCTGCTCACGGGCTATGCAAGCATGTTGAAACCAGGGACTTTAAATACCATATTACATGTAAACCCCTTTTACATTAAAACTAGCTATAATATTGCAACTAAAGTGACTAGTTCAAGAAGCATAATAGTAAGCATAATTACACTACGCAACACATACTGCGGTTTTATTGCTGCTACTTTCATGGTGAAAACACGCCACCTAGCGATTGATTGTGTTTATGAACGTGAATTATGAGGAAGAATAGACTGCATTGAAAATGTAGGACTTTTTATTTAAAATCAAAAACAAAAAAACTGCAAAAAGGATACATTGCAAACGTTAAGAATTACTTGTATTTCTAGATCACAAATTAATACATTAACTATGTAAAGCACTTTTTTGACCATGTAAAACAGGAGCTTTTTTAGAAAGTAATGTGAATTAAAATGTTTAATCAGCACTGGCATTAGTTATGCTGAGCTTTAAGATATTTGTGTAGAAATTAAGCCTAAATAATTATGAAAAAAGTATCATCCAGTAAATTACAAAAATCGTGTGAAATTATTTAAAAAGGAACATTCTGTTTTTAAAACATCTAAAGTTAAATTTACACACACATCCATTTCATATTAACATATGTAAGTAGAATGTAATGTTTATTTTATATATATTTCTGTATTTCTAGGTGATAATAAAATAATGCAATAGGTAATGCAATAAATGCAATAAAATAAAAGCACATATTCCATCACCATTAAAAATTCATATTCAGAAAATGTATTAAGAAGCATATTTATGTAATTTCCCTTTGCACTTCACAGTAAACATATGTCCGTATAACTGCTGCAAATTCAGGTTTTGTTGCCATCTGTAAATATACCTTCCTTGTTTATCTGCCAAACAAATCTGACTAACACAGTGAAGATAAACACGGCTGTAATGCCAATGTAGCAATCACGTATCACTTGTAGTGCATAGACAGACTCTGGGTCAGAGATTTGACGCAAACGTCCCAAGCGCAGATACACTCCCAGTCTGATCTCTGCAGCAAGCTCTCCTTGGAGCCAGCAGAAATAGGAGCCTTTATCTTCCATCCGCACAGGGCTGAAGTGTAGGTGGTGACCGGTGTCAATGAAGATGCGAGATGTCTTATTCACACCCTCTATATACTGAGAGAGGTAAAGAGGTGTTGAGCCTTTATCCCAGGCCACAGCGTACTCTGGTTTGGCGCCAGGACAGGACAATATCAGATCAGAGTCTGCGGGATGGTTGTGGAAGTGGATGGTGACACTTGAAGAAGCTTGCTCATCATACTCAAGGAACTTCAGCAGAGATTGTATCTCTGGAGATGCTGTAGGTTTTGGAGGACAGATGGTGTGACAGTTCCTCACCTCAAGCGTGGCTCCGTAGCGACTGTCTGAAAGTCCAAATTGTTGGGGAACGGATGAGGAACCACAAGAAGCCCCTGTATCCAATTCATGCTGATATCGTACGTGGAGGTAAATGGTTTTGACATAACAAAGTCCCACACGCGTCTGCTCCCCCTTGATGTCACAGCGGTCACATTCTGACCAAGCCCGGTAGCTGGTGAACACTTGAAACATTTCCGTTGTCACTCTGACAGACTTTGCTTCTTGTTCTTGAGTTCTCAGATTGACGTTCAAGGGGAATAAAATTTGACGGACTTCCTGGACATCAACGTCGTAGCCATAGAAGAATTCACCAGAGGCCGCGCCACAGACATAGTGCCCCGAGTCAGCTTTCTGGACCCTGAAGATGACAAGGCTGAACAAACGGATGGAAAAGCGACTGTGCAAATCTGACCCTCTGCCAACTTTGGATGATTCCACCAGCGTAGTGCCTTCAAAGTCTGTGAGGACCATGGATTTCTTGGAGCCTATACGCTTTTGATAGTACCACACCACTGAATGCGTCTCCTCTGGTTTGCAGTGACAAGGAAGTTCAATGGTCATATCGGCTATGAAAGTATCAGTGTCAAAGACAAGAAATGCAGGACATGCCCTATTGGCAAAAATGTCCTCCTTATCCTCAGGAGCCTCATAAGCTGAAAGTAACAATGGGCAGACAGCCCAAAAACAAATGGCTAGTACGTCTTTTAACATATTTCTACCGGCATAAAATACCAACAACAAAAAAACAATGGATATATTTCTAATATAAACTATGATTGGATGCCATATCTCGCCATTAACCCTTTCAATTGTATTGTAAAGTCAGTCACATCGTCCTCCACACGTGTCAGACTGGCCTCACAAACCACTGAAGTGTCAGAAGAATCATCTTTGGAAGTTAAATATTCTCCTCCTGCAACTTGTAGCTTGTGGAAAAGCTCCTCACAGGCTTTTTGTTCTGCCTTACTAAGAAGAGATTGGTTGAGGCCAAAACGACCAGTTCTGGAAAGACCATCCAGCACTCCAATCACTTTTTCCTCATCTCCTGACTTAAGACACTGGGACAGAATCAGAAAGAACTCGCCTAGAAGACCGAAGCCAATCTCAGTGTTGAAGATTTCCTGCAGAGCCTTGCCTCCCAGACTCACAAGCAGACTGTACTTTTCAAATGAGCTCCCTGCAAACCTGCGCCAGTCACGGATGAATTCTGATGCACTTCTTGGCTGGATCTCAGATAACTGTGGCTAAAGACAGAACAAAGATAGTCATACATTTCATTGTTGAGACGGATGGTCGTTGGTGAGATTATCCATTTATTCAGAGAACATATTCTAGGTCAAAGGCTTCGTAAAATGTCTCACCTGGACCTCTTCAGTTGAAGCACTTTCACACTTTGTCCCAAAAGCAACTGGATTCCACGGTTGCTTTCGGGGAGCACCAGAGATGTCCTTTCTATCAAGTGGCTTTAGATGAGATGCAAGTACTATGTCCCTGAAATCAAAACATATTTAATCTTCATATTAAAATATAATGTCAGAGTTTGTAATAGTTTTGGGAACAAATGAATTACACAGTAAACTAATTCAGAAACGTACCTGAATTCTTCATAACTGGCCACATTTTGGTTCAAAGCCCGAAATTTGGCATCGTTTTCCCTCCGATATTTCCTGTCCGCTTCCAGCGCCGCTAGAAGCTCTTTTTCAAGAGAGCTGAAATTTATCACATCAGATTTTTCCATACCTGCTCTAACTATTTACCAACAATTATGGCCGGAACAATTCACTCAATTTACTTTCAGAAGGAACTGGTCATTTTATTTACCTCTAAAGTCAGAAATTCAGCAACTTCTTCGGATAGCCGAGTAATAGCACGGTTAGCTGTGCATCTACAACAAACCGGTCTCCATGACAACCACGAAACCCTTTACGTAAAAAAAAACGGTAGATAGACAGATACACAACATAAACCACAAACTAACAAGTAGTTTGAAGATTAGTGCTGTCAGTGTTAGTCTTATTGTAATTAAAAAACTGGAAAAAATAAATTTAATATCCTTGTATTTCATGTTTTTGATTTGTAGTTGTTACAGACGTTTGTAATAAATGTATTCCTAATGTTTTTAAGTCTAAACAATTCAAATCTGACCATTAACTTATTCCATTCAAACGCTCCATTGTTTTGTCAAGATTCATAATCAAAAGTTGATGCATTTCTGAATACATCAGCTTTAATGCATTTTGTTAATCCTCAAAATTGTGTATTTCCCATCCAGTTGCATTATCCACATGTAGTGAAATAAAACTTAGATATACCACACAAAGGCTGTGAAACCTTCAATATTTCATTAAACTGTTTGTAAAACACCTGACCACAAATTGTAATTTTAACTGTACGGCATCAAGACAATTTCCTGCAATCAACAGACAGACACGGTTGTAAACTCCCGAGTTTTATTGAAAACAACAAGCCACATTTGCACTCAAGCAATGCTGCCAGCATTGGAAGCAATCCTGGGCCACAGGTCTGCACATTCCTTGGCTACGGGTCCTGTGATGGCAGAGCCTGATAAAAAAAGGATAAAAAAACAATTTAGCAGTGCACCTGAACTAAATCTGAAAATTGAAACGACAGGCGTCAAGAGAAGTGAAATGTTCCATCACGGATTGAGATTCAACAGCACGTGACAACTGCCATCTCACCCAAGAGCAATGGGATTTGTTTTTTCCTTCTACGACAACTCACCCAACCACTGATCAGACAAAGCAAGTGCTTTAAGAAGGATATTGAGAAGAGTTGAAACTATAACACACCTTTCATTTCTCCTTTGTTATTCACTATGACCCCTGCATTGTCTTCAAAGTAGAGAAACACACCATCTTTTCGCCGATACGACTTCCGCTGTCGTATCACCACCGCAGGATGCACTAGATTAAAAGAGAACAGCAGTTTAAACACACATGCTTCTTTAGACAAAATAGCAGAGTGCAGTTGTCTCTAAAAACACTCACCCTTTTTCCTGAGCTCTGGCTTGCCTTTCTTTACTGTGGCCATAACCATGTCGCCCACACCAGCAGCAGGGAGCCTGTTCAAACGACCCTTGATGCCTTTGACGGATATTATGTACAGGTTCTTGGCACCTAAGGAAGAGAAAAGCCAGAGATAATTGGAATTAGATAACTTTATTTAATTTCAAGTCTGCTGCTCTTCAGCAAAGAAAAAGTATGCGCGAAACTGCGAAAATTTGTTCCATCACGGATTGAGATTCAACAGCACGTGACAACTGCTATCTCACCCAAGAGCAATGGGATTTACTATTTCCTTCTACGACAACTCACCCAGCTACTGATCAGACAAAGCAAGTGCTTTAAGAAGGACTAGAAGCTCTCATGGCCAACATTGGAAGATTTCCTACCTGTGTTGTCAGCGCAGTTGATGACCGCTCCCACCGGGAGACCCAGTGAAATACGGAACTTGGCTCCCGATGACCCACCACGTCCTATACAGGAACAAAAACATTACGATTTAACTGTAGTCAAACACCTAAAACATGGCAATAATATTTGCTTTACATTTAGCTAATTTATAAGTGAGCAACTCTGCAGCCACAAGAAATCAAGCAATTTAAATTACAGCTACCAAATACAATCCCACTGAGAGATGTCTACATATAAAAAACATTTTAGCCAAAAAAACCTGCAAAGCCATGAATCAATTAAGTGTAAACTTTTTCAACCATTAAAATGGAATGAAAGGAATTATTTAATTAATGAAGGCTTCAGTCCCCATTCACTTTTGATGTATAAAAAAAACTACAGTGAAAAAGAATAGTGACAGGATGTCATACAAGTTAAATACCACTATTTGACAAATGAATAAAGGAACGAGTGTAAACAAATAAAAAAGGTGAGTTGTATGGTGAAATAACTCTGCAAAATAACAGTCAAGTTTCCAGCAGTGGGCCATAAGTCTGACTTCACTCAGCACATACACATTTAGGAGTACAAGGTCATCATAATCTAGTAAATAAACAGTTCGTTATCCCAGTCCGATAAACGCACTTCTCTACCAAGCGATTGTGCTCCTCCGTCCAGCCGAGCGTCTGCCGCTTCGCTGCATGTTTCCAGTCCAATACTCGCACCTCCACTTCTTTTACAGCCACGTTGTTTATTTCACATGGCAGTAATCAAGAAACACTGCCCCAGAACTGACTTTCGCGCAACAAACTTTGCGTATGAAGGGTTTAATCCCCGCACTATTGGCTCCACGAGCTCGGGTCTGCGTACTTAGCAAACATGGCTTCTGCCGTTAGCGGCAAAGGTCCACAACTACTTCATATCAAAGACATAATTGAGAATTCACATCAATATACCGAAAATGTACTTCCTCTATGATCAGTTAAACCCATTTGTTGAGTTAGGGGACTCCAGCGGATATCATTTCAAGGATGATTATAGATTTTCGTGCGTGTTTCTTACCTCTCTTAGACATTGTCGCCGAAAGGGAAAGAGGAAGAGAGAGAAAGGAATGATGGGATATAATCGTGCGCGCGCCACAGCTCTCAAAGCATCCGGCGCAAACTACAACGACATTATCTGAGCGTCGCCACCTAGCGACGCGGGTCTATCCTGGCTCCAAATTCATCAACTATATTGTCGACGTGAAACTATTCAAGAAACGCAAGACATGCTGAAAATGATCATCTGATTTTGCAACTTTTGTGGAGATTGTGAAACTGCATTGCACATCAAAGACATGCCAAAGACTAAGACATACTGTCGGAAATGCATGTTGTTATGTGCATGATATAATCTGTGAATAAATGAATTTAAATTAGAAAATGAAATGAAATAGGCTTTTGGATCTCACTTTATATTCACTGAAGGAAATACTTTTACAAAGGTTTTAAAATGACAAATTTCATTCAGATACTGCTAGTAAATTTCACAAGTAATTACAAAGAAATGACAAGTAACACATTGAAATTAAACATTAAAGTTGAAAGAATGAAATTTCTTGTAAAATGAGATATGCCAATTACTTTGTGTTTTATTTACATCTTTGAAAAGTAATTTTTACAGTGTACCGGTAAATAATTCATGAAGACAATGTTGACAGTGTTATATTTTCATGCATGTCTATGAAATGGGCAAAATCTACAAAACATCAAATTTGTTCAAATAAGTAGAAAATAAGGAAACTGAGGGGTTTTAATACATATAGTATATGTTTCCCTTTGACCAGCCCTTTGGAAATGGATGCTTCTCATTGCTTGCTCCCATCTGAACAAATACGTTAATCGTTTTTGTTAAATATTTTAGAACAACATTAGAACAACATTTTACTAGTGCTATTCAATACAGTATGACATTTAGTAAAATGTGTTGGAATGAACATTGAAATGATCAATGGACTCTTTTCTCAGACTGTTTTAATGGTCATAAATCATAAATCCTGCAAGGATTTTTATATTTTCATTTTTTTTAAATGTACATTTATAACACTATACTTTTTATACTACCATTGCATGAAATTACAAGAAACTAGTGAGGATGTTTAATACAGTGGCTGTGATGGTCAAATTGACGTCTTTCTTTCTTCAGACTGCCTTAATCAATCTTTTCAAAGAGTTTTTTCTTATAGGAGCAAAATGACTATATATATATATATAATGCAGTCTCTCATTCACTGCCATAGAAAATAACCAAACTATGATGAGAAGGATTCATTAAATGCATCATTTTGGCTATAGAATAAAACATAAAATATTCAACAAAAAGCAAGGAAAATGTGAGATAATTTATAAATGAATGCATAATCATGTATAACTGGATCTTATTAAGTAGACAAAATTATATACAATAATATACACACATTTACATTACCATTCAAAAGTTTGTGGTTGGTAGAACTTTTGAATGTTTTCGAAAGTCTTTTATGCTGACCAAGGCTGCATTTATTTGACAAAAAAAAAAAAAAAATACAGTAACAATTATTGCAATATTGTGAAATATTATTACAATTAACAACAACTGTTTTCTAAATGAATATATTTTAAATGTTAATTTATTTCATGATGGCTTCCGTCTTTAGTGTCACATGATCCTTCAGAAATCATTCTAACATCTTGATTTGGTGCTCATAAAACATTTCTTATTATCATCCAAGTTGAAAACAGTTGTGCTGCCTAAAATATTTTTGTCAAAACCCAAACTTTGGAATGTTATTGCACATATATATAGTAATGAAACACTATGATATTGCTATTGCATGTTGCTTCACAGCGGGTTGCCGATCTGGGTCAGGGTGGGAGGGGGTGGTGAGGTTGGCTAAAGAGGTCAGCATTGGCTGTTGTCCCAGCGCAGGTTGTGTTTGCCCTGGGCACAGACACTCTATGTGCTCTGCATCCCCCCCTGCCTGTCAGGAGAGCTGGTGCCAGCCACACTTCCCTTCACGGGATGGCATCCAGCCTGGGTGAGAACACTCTCTCTTTCCCCTTGTCCAGCTCCTCCATCTGTTTGAATGTGTTGTCAGAGTCGGTGGCTTCATTGTCTGTTCGCTGGCGCTCCTCACAGGTAGCATGAGGGTGCGCCTGCCACGTTCCATCCTGGTAGGTGCAGAAACACACCGTCTGCTCATCAATCTCCACACGCTCTCCAGCTGAGATCACGCGATTTCCAGCAAAGCAGTTTGGCCCTTTGAAGAGAAGACAGGAGTGGTGCAAAACTTGATAACTTTTGTGACACTTGTTATGTGAACACAATTTCCATCCCCAAAACTGATGTTTTTATGTTCCACATGAAGAAAGAAAGTCATGCAGGTTTGGAACAACACAAATGATGACATATTTTTCATTTTTGGGAAAACTATCTCACTCTTGCTCTTGAATACTAATTGCAAGGCAGACGTCCACGATTCATTACAATTATACGCAATGTCTTTCGTAAATATACATGTTTTGAAATTGATACACATTACATACCCATACATATAAATTACACACACACAATCTGTCCACCTCTTGCCTTCTGTTGTCAGGAATGGCCTAATGCTCCATAGTGCCTGTGCCATCCCAGCACGCAGCGAACTAGTTCCTATTTATAGACTGCATGTTGGTAGTAAGCAATCTATCAAATAATTCCATTGCATCATTGTTTTTCCATGACATCACTGTGAACCATGCAGTATGAAGTCGATCGAAAACAAGAGGTAAGGGCTCCACACCACCAATTAAAGATCCTCATTGATCCTTGTGAGTTGCACAACACAATCTACATGTCTCTCAAATCACATGTGATGGAGTTTCAGAAAAACATTACGTGGATTGCACGTGTATTGCTGCATGTATAAAGACTCTCACCGCTTTTGCACACAGGACAGCAGTGGTTGGGTTCGTATACAGGATTTACACAATGTAAGGCAGGACAGCCGGATATGGTGCAGTAAACTTCTCTGTTGACATCACACCGGCAACGCTCACAGGGGGACAACTATTTTACAAAGGGACAAATGCAAACAGCATTAATGTAAATAAAAGTCACATATATTGCCTTAAAAGAGAATTTAAACAGATTAACACTGTTCATTAATTTACCCTTATTTACCCTTATTTTACCCTTATCCCACACAAACACAAAAGTTCACTGAATCAAACAAATGTAGATATTATACAATTATTGGAATTAATATTATTTCCCAAACTGAAATTCCTGAAAAGTGTGTAGTGTGATGAAAAAGATTATTATTCTTAGCTATATTATAATTTGTACAAACTAATAACATCAGTAAAAGAAAAAAAAATTCATTATTATAATATCCATTTAAACCAATAAAGTGAAACTCACCTTAAATTCCTCCAGCATTCTGTAAGTTTTGCCTCCATACACGCAAACTTTACTGACAGCTTCACACACGGGACAGCACGACTTGTATCTGATGCGCGTGCATCTCGGGTGTATACGCGGGCACTTGGGTCTGACACACACGGGTCCGTCCTCCGTGCAGGTGCAGGGACACGCTGTGGAGCTCGGATAATAAACCTCTCCGATGCCATAAACAAAACCTTGATCGTCCATACAGAACTTGCCACGATAGTCACCAAATTCGTACTCCAGCTCGGATTTTGAAGAGTACTCTGATGCGCTTTGGAGAACGAAGCACTGGAGCGCAAACGAGAAGCACAGGACGAGAGATCGCATCGTTACTGTCAGTGAGTTGTGGACTGTTTGTCTTCATGCGCGTGGGTCAGTGCTGCATGAACAGTTGCCCAAGTGACATACAGGAGAAGTGACCCACCTCTAAAAGCCACTAGCGCTACTGTACGGGCTTGCAGGCAACTGTATTTTTGTGTTCGGTGACTTTACTTCAGTACAAAAACGAACTTTTACGTTAAATTGACTTGTTACATTAATGATAGCATGTGATTGAGTTATAATTTTTGAATTACTGTTATTTTTATTCATTAATAATACTATTATTTTATTCCCTTGAAATAATATTGGAGAGACGGATGGCTGGACATACAAGTATCTCATAAGTACTCACTAAGTGGTGCTCATTGCAGAGCAAATGACGTCCAGCTCTCCCTTTCTGGATGTCATGGGTTGAGCTTGACCCAGCCCAGCTCCACCTCGGTGGATCTAATGTGATGGAAGAATAGTTATGGGTAGGGTTAGGTGTGTTTGGAACGTCTAGTTTCACCCATCACACCCGAATTTACATCTAAGGTGTGGACTTGACTCTACAGATCTACAAGAAGAAATGGGTAGATTACTTGCAAATTGTTGTCTGTTACTAATTACATGACACAAAATTTTAGTTAGTAATGTATTTTCATTACACATTTAGGGTAATCTGACTATTTTTTTATTTCTTTGACCTAACTTGTGTATCACATTGATTTGAATATGATAATCTTGCACCATATTGATATATAACAAAGAGAAAGAAATTATAATCAATTCTTTGCTATCAACAATGAGTAAATATTACATTATATCACGAGTTTCCCAGGCTGGGGGAACTGATTTTAATGAAATTAAAATGTTAATTAAATCATAAAAAGGTAAAATTAAAATAATTAGAAAATGTAAAAAATGTAAGTAAAATACTTGCGTATCAACTAAAAAAGAAAAACAAATTTTTTTATTTGTTTACCTGTATGTCATGTGACCCTTTTACCACAGAACTGTGAACTTAATTATATTATTGGACTTTATTTTATTGTATTAAACCAACTTATTAATTTAAAATCCTCAAATAAATATATTAGGACAAAAAGGTTCCGCTGACAAAACAATTAAGGAATCCCTGCATTGCATGTAAATATTAAATCACATTATTTGAAATGATGTAATATGAGATTACATGAATTAACGTGTTTGGAAAACAAAAGCATTCCAAAAACATAATACATGGTTAAATGACACTCTGCGTGATAATTAAAATAATAATGAATGTGTTTATATTATTTAGTTTTTTTGTCAGGAGTTAATTACATGTGCAATGTTGAAAAAACACTTCTTCACTTCTTTGTTTTAATTTATTTCTGTAAATCCAGATCAAATGCTGTGAGTCTCAGTTTTACCCTGATGACCTTCTGAAAGATTTTTTAGAAAGGAAACATTTATATTTGATGAAATATGTGAAATATTAACTTCAAAATCTCAGAGTGTACTTCAAGTATAATTCTTTTAGTAAATAGAGTTCGGCTGACAAAAAGTTTGGAAATCCCTGTGTTTACAGTATCTTGTACTCTTGATTACTCTTGTACTCAAATCTAGATTACATTCCAATTGCTACTACTTACTTAAATCCATGCTTTTGTTCCATTGACTTTGTGTAACTCCTAAAATCTTAATTTATGGCCTACAGTGCAGCCACAATGCAACCATTTAACACATTTATACTACCTATTGTATAGAGCATTCTTTGCAGAGCTTGAATGACTTTATAGATCCTGAAACCTTTAACCTTTTTGGAAATACAGTCAGCTTTGCTTATCTATAAAGTGATTTTAATGATCCTGACAGTATCTTATATTTAAACAATGAGAATAACAAATAGACTTAGTTAGCAGAAGAATTTAGTCAATTAGTTAAATACAAATTACTCATAAACATAACAATCTGATGACACTTTATTTGTAATACTCTCAATACACGTTATTGTTGTAGCACGTGTTTTCAGAGTTACACGGTTGTTTTCTCGTTGCAATGATCAACTGATATTCTTTATTAGTCTCTTATTTTTCATAATTCATAGTTTTTTTTTGCTTTCTGCCAACCTACCAAAGCTTGTATCGAAACAAACCTTGCGAGCTTATAAATAAATATTGCACAATTTGCAATATAATATCATATAATTTTATTAGTAAATATATGCACCACCCACGACCTTTCATTGGATAACAACACACTTTTTTATGTTCTAAGGAAAACGATTGGTCCGGACCACTGTTGAATAATTCATAAGGATGAGGAAAAACTCACGATTCGTTTTCTTAACCTTTTTAAACTGACACTTTAAAAGTGCATAGTGTCAGGACTGTAAGATTTCCGTGTGCTCTGTTACCAGCTCAGCATGTTATTGTGATAGCAGTGATATGTAGCGATACCTGTTTAACTCGACGCAGCGGGTTTTCACCACTAGCGGTGAGCGGCGTTACCGTGTGAATGTGTTTGTGCTGCATCAGCTTACAATTGTTCCCATCAAAGCCGTATCGTTTTAAAGTTTTCTTTTAGCTTGATTTTATAAAGTGCTGCCCGAGAGATGGCATCGTTAACGACGACGGATCCAGTTTTTAATCCCGGTGTCATAGGGTTGTCTGAGTCTGTAGTCCCCGCTAGCATATTTGCCCCTGGCCGTGGATGCGGCGATGATGACGGGTTGGAGTGCTTCGATGACGGGGACATCTTCAACGGCGAGGCCGTGGATCTCGGCATAGACTTCTCTAGCAAGGTAGGCCTCAAACAGAGTCGGCGAAGAAGAAGTGAATTGGTGTGTGTGTATAAACAATTATTTATTAATAACATGACTATCTGTTATAAATGTTGACGTGACTTTTAATCATGCTATTTGATTTGCATCACTTTTTACCGTTTTACGAGCTGAGTGCTTGTATCTGTACACGCAAGCTAACTCGGCTATGTTCAGCGATATTTAAAAAAAACACACACATTTCTCATCGTCTGTATCATATGCACCCGTCGTAGTGCAGTATTAGAATATGGGTTTCTGATTTATCCATCTGTGTGGAGGTTTATCTGTAAAACAAGCTCATTTTGGCCTGTAAATCCAATGAATGAAAGCCGAGCAGTGAGTGAAGAGATGACAACCTGACAACACACAAACTGATGAAATATCAAAGCAACACCAAGGGATTTCCCTTTACCAGGAGTGAGTCACAGAAGGAGATAAACACACCAGACAACGAGGAAGTGCATTTTACACGAATTCCCAACTTTTATTTATGACCATTCATTTTAACACCATGTAGAAACCGAGATATGGCAAAGGTCGTTGTAATCAACTAAAACCATTAAAAAAACCGTGAAATAAAATGTCAACTGATTTCATTTCAGCTATTTGCCAAGGCATTATTTCTAATTTTCACTTGGTTTAACTTGATTTACTAAAATGTCTAATATTAACACATAAATTAATCAAACACTATGCTGACACATTAAACAACAAATACAACTAAGAAAACATACACACAACCTAAAAACCCCTTCATAAAATAATAAACCTCCATAAGTACTAGTATATTCATACCATTTAGTACCATTCATAAGTACTAGTACCTAATGAGAAGTACAAATATATAATGTACTCTCTCAATTACTGTGACGTGTTAAATGACATGCATTATAATTACCAAAGAATTAGAAAAATGTTGTGTGAAATAGTTTTAGATGTAAAGCATGTCACCTCATGACACTTCCTGATGTGCCAGCTTCTAATTTAGGTTTATATACCGTAGCCACCAGAGCTTAACCTTGATGGATGTGGGAACCAGGGCAGATGAGAGTTCATTTCTGCTGTGGCAGCGGCCTCCTTATCATTCATCAGATTGTTTCAGTCTGAGGGGAGGATCTGTTTTCACACGAGCTCTGTTTTGCATGAAGTCACTCAACCATGTGCAATGCTACTCCTCATAACATCTGATGTAACATGCTGTAAAGTCAGACAATTGTTCTCCAAGTCCATTTATGACTTTGTTTTTTTGTTTTTCTACACTGACATTAAGTCAGATGGTAATAACAAAACATTCAAGAGTAATTTCCCCCCCAAAACCCTTCTGTTTATTAAGACTCTTCATTTGTGCATCATAGCTAGCCCTGATCAGTCCCAATGGAGAACAGTATGACTCATTACTACGGCAACTGCGTGAGAGGATGGACGAGGGCTGCGGGGAGACCATCTATGTTTTGGGGGTGGGTTCAGGTAAGACATTGAAATGAACCCCGTGACACTCAATTTAGATTTTGTATGAATATTCACCAACTTGTCCCTTTCTCTTTCAGATGGTGGAGACTATGGGTTGAACGAGAGTGACATGGAGGCGTCTGTGGCCACAGTAAGGTCCATGTGTGAGCAGATCGAAGCGGACCTCATCCTGTTGAGGGAGCGTGGTGAGGCTGGTGGCCAGGTCAGAGATTATCTTATTCGCCGCCAGGTGGGAGAAGCCGACTTTTTGGAGGTTAGGTGAGTGATGTCAATTGAGAAAGTTGCCTTTTCTTGCAGTTTAAGGGTTCAACCAAAAATAAACGCTTGGAGTCATCAACTCATGGTTGTTCAATATTTATTTTGTGTGTGGATGTAAACAAATGAAATGCAAAGAAAGGGAAAAAAAAGTTAATCCAAAAGATCCAGAATGTATTCTTCCATTCAAAAGTTTGCAGGCTGGCACAATTTTTGTTTTGTTTGTTTGTTGAAAGAAATTAATATTTTTACTCGCATTAAATTAATCGAAAGTGACAGGAAAAACCTTCATAATGTTACAAAATATTTATTTTAACTATGTGCTGTCCCTTTTAAACTTTATTAATCAAAGAATCCTAAAAGAACACTGCATCACAGTACACACACACACACACACACACACACACACACACACACACACACACACACACACACACACACACACACACGTTAAGTAGCACAGCTGTTTTCAACATTGATAATTTTTTCAGGAAGATCATGAGCCATGATTTTATTACAGTTCTTTTATCATAAATTCCTGAGCAGTACAGCAAGGTACAAGGTAACAAAATCTAAAAGAAAAAAGAATGACCGACCATTTAGAGTAGAGGTGGAAATTATTCATTATTGTTATTACAAAATAAGATCAAAGAAGCAAATTACAAATAATAGGACAAATATACAAAATAAATAATGCTTTACATTTTTTTTCAGCAATAGAACTTAACAGTAGTATTAAAGTAAAAAAATTGAATAAAAAATACTATATAGACTATACTGTATAAATTCTACATTGTTATTCTACAAGTTATTCAGTGAAGAGGAGTAAGTGATTTTCTATTTGTTTTTTCATCATTTAGCTGCACATATGTTAGGCAGCTTTCACTTTTAGAATTTTTATCGTTCACAATCTAAAGTCTTGGTATCACACACCCCTACTTGAGCATCAGATCAACATATCAGAATGATTTCTGAAGGATAATGTGTCACTGAAGACTGGAGTAATGATGCTGAAACTTCAGCTTCATCACAGGAATGAATTACACTTTAAATTGTAAAACAATTACACTTTATACTTTACTTTGATCAAATACATGCACCCTTGTTGACCATAAGAGACTTCTTTCAAAAACATACAAAAATTTTACCGATCCCAAACTTTTCAATGGTAATGTACCATATCAATGACCCAAATGACTTGTGCTCTGTTAAAGGGCATTTTTAATGCGTCTTCCAAGTTCTATAAGACACTTTTACTTTATTGAGTGTAGCCGGATTACTAACTCAAGTCATGATGGTGTTTACCTCAGGGTGGCTGTAGTGGGGAATGTGGATGCCGGTAAAAGCACTCTGCTAGGGGTGCTGACTCATGGAGAATTGGATAATGGTCGTGGCTTTGCACGACAGAAGCTCTTCAGGCACAAGCATGAAATGGAGAGTGGGCGCACCAGCAGCGTGGGCAACGACATCCTGGGATTTGATCAAGAGGGCCAGGTAGTCAACAAACCCGACAGTCACGGAGGCAGCCTGGATTGGACTAAGATCTGTGAGAAGTCTTCTAAAGTCATTACCTTTATTGACCTCGCTGGCCATGAGAAGTACCTAAAGACGACTGTGTTTGGAATGACCGGTCACCTGCCTGATTTCTGCATGCTGATGGTAAGGAGGGAAGACAGGGCTCCGTTTCAAAACCTATTGATCCTTGATGTTTTGATAGGCAGCTACAGTTTCTTCATTGGCAGCATCCTAACTAAAATGAAACTTTGTAAATGGCTAATCTGAAATGTTCTTCATGGAGAGCAATACTGTCAGTAGTCACAAGTAGTTTGAGTGAGCCGCACAAGAATGCCTCAATTCACTATTGCTCACAATGGATTTTTAGTAGCCTGATATTATCATATTTCTAAGCTCTTGACTTGATACTACAACAGGCACAGCGAATGTTGGTAACATGTCAAGGGAACATAATTTTGTAAACTTCAACGACCAAACTCCATGTTGGGAATATGCTAACGAGGCCTAGAAGTGCTGCTAAAAGTGGACAGCTCACTGGGGTTTGGAACAAAATGAACTGATGATCGTTGACATCTTTAAATGTATTCCTTTTCACTCTCTTTCACAGATTGGAAGTAATGCAGGAATTGTTGGCATGACCAAAGAGCACCTGGGTTTAGCATTAGCTCTCAATGTTCCAGTTTTTGTGGTGGTTACTAAGATTGACATGTGTCCAGCTAATATTCTTCAAGGTGAACCATGAGTCCAATATAACGCCATTGTTTAATTGACGCACTAGGTAGTGCCATACTAATGAATTTCACACTATCTGTCTTTTTAGAGACCTTGAAGCTCCTGCAGAAGATATTAAAGTCTCCAGGCTGCAGAAAGATCCCAGTTCTAGTCCAGAACAAAGATGATGTCATCGTCACTGCGTCCAACTTCAGTTCTGAGAGGTGGTGCCCCACAATTCACATTGCTTAGTTGCTCACTTGACTTAAGTACTTTTCTGACTTATCTATATTTGTGTTGTAGAATATGTCCCATCTTCCAGATCTCTAATGTCACCGGAGAGAACATGGACCTACTGAAGATGTTCCTGAACCTGCTGTCCTCGAGAAGCTCATTCAAAGACCACGAGCCTGCCGAGTTCCAGATAGATGACACCTATTCAGTACCAGTAAGCATGGCTTCTATCTCTCTCTGTGTGGGTGTGTGTGTGTGTATATATGTATAACATGCATGCGTCCCCTTTCTTAATGGTCTAAATGTTTTTTTGGGGGGAAGGGTGTAGGAACGGTAGTGTCTGGGACCACGTTACGAGGGCTGATTAGACTCAATGACACTCTGCTTCTTGGACCAGACCCTTTGGGGGCTTTCCTCCCCATCACTGTCAAATCCATTCACCGTAAGAGGATGCCTGTGAAAGAGGTTCGTGGTGGACAGACGGCCTCTTTTGCACTGAAAAAGGTATGTGGCATGGGTTCCAGACTAAATTAATTGCTAAAATTAAATTTTAATATTATTTTAGTTGACAAATTACAGAATTGATGCTGTCTCTCTAGTAACTCTAGTCTCTCTCTTTCCTTTGAAAAGTTGAAAGTGGAAAACTGATCAAGGATTATTTTGAATTTTCTTTTGATATTGGAGTAAATGGTAATACAAAAATTACATGGCCTACCCAACTATAATGACTTCCACTTAGATTCCTTAAATTTTGAAAAGTGTCCATTGAATTTGTGATCCTACAGTTTAAAATTCAGCATTACAATTGATGACCTGTAATGTATGATTTTCATTTCAACAATTTTTGAGAAATGTATTATAAATTCTAATATCATTCCAGGACGATTTCAAATTGGACAAATAAATCAGTAGGAGAATCAGTTGTAAATATTTTACTCTGTGAATTTTTTTTAAAACCGCTAATTCACAAGTTAGTTTGAAAGCGATTTGTGAGTCTTTTTGCTTGACGTACATTTTACATTTAAGCATTTGGCAGACGCTTTTATCCAAAGCGACTTGCATTACATTCAAGGAACACATTGAATCAGTTCTTGCTTTCCCTGGGATCAAACCCATGACCTTGGCGTTGTAACTGATTGAGCTACAGGAAAGTCGCTCGTATTAAAAATAATTTGTTCATGAGTCATTTTCATGAACCTCATATGTCTTGCTGTTTCTTCTTGTCATTTCTCTCTCCTTCAGATCAAGCGCTCCTCAATAAGGAAGGGGATGGTCATGGTGTCACCAAGATTAAACCCACAGGCATACTGGGAATTTGAGGCCGAGATACTAGTTTTACATCACCCGACAACCATCTCGCCTAGATATCAAGCCATGGGTGAGAGAAATGTAGCCCAACATACTGGAAAGCAAGTATGTGAGATTTTCCTCTCACCCTTTTTCTCTTACTTCTCTCCCTTCCCACAGTGCACTGCGGTAGCATCAGGCAGACAGCTACTATCCTGTCTATGACCAGTGACTGCTTGCGCACAGGAGACAAAGCTACCGTACACTTCCGCTTCATTAAAACCCCAGAGTACCTGCACATAGACCAGAGGCTTGTCTTCAGAGAGGGAAGAACCAAAGCTGTGGGCACCATCACCAAGGTCAGCTTCATGGGGCGTGATCTTGAGAACCAAATACCAAATTATTTCTTATTTTATTAGCTTTGTGTTTGAGTGTTCATTTTTCAAATTTGAATTGGATCTCTTGATTTGTAGCTGCTCCTGTCAACAAATAATCAGCCGTCAAACTCCAAACCTCCGCAAATCAAGATGCAGTCAACAAAGAAAGCCCCGGCTAGAAGAGAGGATGGCGCGGCTCCACCCAATGAGGAGACTGCTAACACAGGATCACCAGCCGCTCAGCAAAACATACCACAACAGGTAATGACAGAAAAGGTGTGTTATGCTCAGATTTAGAAGTATTATCAGTTTCTCTTCCTGCTGTGGTTTGTCTGATCTGTCCAGTCTAATAGCTCTCTATCACTTCTTCCCTTCACCTTTTTTTTATTTATGAATTAATTTTCTTCACCTGCGTCATTGCTCTTCTATTGCTTTTCTTCATCCGTTCCTCCATTTCATCCCTCCTTATTTTCCATAAACTGCTGTTTCGCTTACCTTGTTTCACGCTTTTTGCTGCTTCAGACAGAAATGGAGGAAGACCCTCAAAACAAAGAGAACAAGGTAAAACAAGGGAACAAGTGACTCACTCATTCCCAAGAATGCTAATTATCCCCTCACAGAAACTGTGCTGTTTATAGGTTCTTGATGCACTGAAAGAACATTGCATGACACCTCTTTTACCCAAATTATAGTGTTGCATGGAAATGAGTGAGGCTTGTGAACAACCGATTTCATTTCGAGAAGGTGGTGTTTAATACTTGCTGGTTTTTGAGTTTATGGTGTTACTGTATATTTAGGAATGACTTGCTAGTATTTGGGCTATGGTTATCTCTTTTTTTTTAAATTATAATGTGTTTGGCCAAAAATGACTTGGAATTTAGTTTAAATTTTAATTATAGCTATAGAATAATTATATTGAATTATTTACCAAAATGCTTTATACAGTAATACCTTGAGATACAAGAATAATCCATTCCAGGACCAAGCTTGTAACTAGAGTTGCTTGTATCTCAAATATGGGAAAAAAATTAAGAAATAACACAAAAAATGTATCCTTTGCAGCCCTAAAAAAACTCCCTTATTAGTGCTAATAACAATGGAAAAAACATGTGTAATTGCTATAGAGACACACACACACACAAAATTATAGTATATAAGGATTCCAGTGATATAAAATAAAATGTGGTTTTAAATGAGTTCTTCAAGAAAGACTATATAGGCATGTGCGCGATGGGCGCCGTCATGTTAGTTTAGTAGCAATTCAGAATTACTACACGTAAAGTCACTTCTCCCGAAATACATGACAGCAAGTGTCCGATGAAGTAGGAGAAGAATAGTGAAATTTATAGTTACCTATGCAATGTGTATCTGATATGAATAAAACAAGTAGTCAATTTAAAATTAAACTTTTTTTTAGACATCAGTGTTTTTATTTTCAAACTATAAATGCATTGTTTTGCGAGTACTTATGAGTATTTAAACGTCTGAAAGCTACAATAAAGGTACATGTTTGAAAACACTGAATACTTGATATATGACCAGCTCGGAGCGGGTCCGTCTCTGGATCAGCGCCAGCCAATGCGCACTGAACGTTCTAAACACATCGGTGTGACCGTACGGGTCAAAGGTTCATGTGGTGTTTTTTTGTGTGGAGGAGGGATTGGAGGCAAATCCATGCTCGAAAGACACAGGCACAAAACCGATGTTTGTGCGAGTGTAATTACGGACAATAGATCTACATGTGAAAAAACGGGAGCCTGCGAGCTCATTTAAATCCCTTGCGTGGGCATGAAAACACTTTTATTTTAGTCGATGAACACGTGAAGTGAGGCAGCATGTGCTGCTCTGAGTGCTCCACCACTAGCATCTGCGTCTGTAAGCGTGCTCGCATCTCAAAGCAAAAAAATTGCTCAACGGCTTGTATCGTATCTCGGAATACTCGTATCTCATGGTATTACTGTAGTTTTGAATCCAAATTCGCCATGTGATGTAACGTTTTGGTTAAAAATCAAATTGTTGTAACCGTTTCATTAAATGTAAAAGTTTGCAGTTGCAAACCAAAAACTGAGTAATACTAATGAACTACGTGTACTTATTTTATGCAGCTGTGTATTACTGTTGCATGTAGTATACCTTTTTTTGTCTATATAATGTATACAAATTGTATAAATATTCATACATTTACCAATGTCTGAAACTTTGTATTGTGAGCTCTTCTTGTGCACTTTTGCCTCTTCACGACAAATCGCTTTCATATTCCTGTTGTAAGTAATTTTTTTTAAAACAGTGGCTGCTAAATGAATAAATAAATGTTGAAAAACAGCCGATACAAAGTGTTACCAAAAATGTTTGTTATTCTATCAGGATCAGTGTAAAGTTTAGATGTCAACAATCACCTTACAATTTCCTATCTCTCTTTTCTTTTCTTTTACTTGAAGCCTAAGTCTGGAGGCAGAAGACGAGGAGGTCAGCGGCACAAAGGCAAACCTCAAAACAACTCTACAGTGACCCTTGCTGGTGCCGTCGGGGGCTGCTAAACTCGCCGCTTTTCAAGAGTCCAGTACACCCTCCATGTTTTACTCATGCCTTTTACCTGCCCACATGGACCATACCACTTTGACAAAGCTTAAGGAGTTCACAGAACCAACATGCACATTGTTTTGTGAATTTTAACTTATAAGACGTGCGTTTGTTTGTAGACTGTATATACCGTAGATATTGAGACTATAGGACAGGTGGTTCTGTTTTGGCTGTAAATGTCAATTTAAGAAGGATAAACTTTT
Source organism: Rhodeus uyekii (assembly GCA_037043235.1). Lineage (NCBI taxonomy): Eukaryota > Metazoa > Chordata > Actinopteri > Cypriniformes > Acheilognathidae > Rhodeus > Rhodeus uyekii. Next base: position 1,220,514 of record JAWRVZ010000068.1, read on the forward strand.
AAATCGGTTTCTTCTTGCTGAATATGACCTCATTTTCTTGCTCAATTACTGTCATTCCTATCACATTTTTAAGATGATCCCATTTGAAATGAACCCTTCATTATGTAGCAAACTGTTTTAAAGGGACTATAAACAGCCTTGTCACTCAACCGCCCTTCATTTGAATTAGCATTATTGTGGACTATGACGGCTTTTGCTTTTGGAACATGTTATGAGCTGAATTCAGTGGCGGCTTTAAGATACAGTGACTTGCAAAAGTTCTTGGCAGCTAATATAGTGTGAATTGGTAAAAGAATGACTTCAAAATCTGATAGTACTCATTGCTAATTATCTCAATTTAGTCTATTCACTTTCCCAAGTCCTTTGTCACCCTAGTGTTATCAGGCCTGATCAGCTTTGCTCAGGTTCTGGGAGCATATTGAAATTGTCAAATCTGATATTTTCAGATTACCCAGTAAGGGATGAAGAACAGAATGTAGTTAGTTTCAAAGATTTATATAATAGTGCATCACAGGGAAACTTTACAAAAAAAGAATCATTTTTTTCCCACCCCAACTGTGACTGACAGGCCTCCAGAACAGTTGCTGTAATTCCTTTTAAACTGCTATAATGTTTACTGAGCTTTAGTATTCACACCCTTGAGGCAATATGATACCTGGACCATTCTCTGCGTTTACATGTGAGACTTTCCACAACCAATATACAAAATAAACTGATGTTGACAATTGACAGTGTGATTGTCTCTTTGCTACTCTGTCTCAGAGTTTGCCCATCTAGTGCAGGGGTCTTCAACCTTTGTCAGACTAAAGACCCCTATGTGGAACTAGAGGTGGAGCAGGAACCCGTTTTATCCATCATTGATTTTTACATTGAGATGGTGAAAAATGTAAGCTTTAAATGGAAATGTACTCTAATTTTAAATACATTACTTCTATATCTAAACGTTTAGCTTAGTAACTTTGCAGTACTTCTCCAATAGTTTAGTCTGTTAAAACTGTCCTTTTTTTATAATTGTTCAGATCTGCTACCACCCAATCAATCGACTGAACCAAGTGCCTACCTTGCACTTTTTTTCTTTTCAATAATGTTTCACTTGGTTGAGTAACAACACAGAAAATAAATGATTGAAAACCAATAAAACAAGTGGATGTTGCAATCATAGACCAACAAGAATTCTTACAGATATAGACTTTATTTACGGACACATCATCAGTGATTGTGGATATGATCTAAAGCCCTGCGAGTTGGTCATGCTAAATCATTAGACTAGTTTTTGGTTCAAAACAACCATCTTTACCAATTACAAGAACTACAAATTGGACCCTTTTCCTTTAACTTATTGTAACATGTAATTGTGCCACTGTATGCTCTTCCGTCACTCTGACAGATTCAGAGTGACCCATCTAGACTAATGCAGCACTGGACTTTATTTTAGAAAACTAAAGCAAAATAAAGAGCTAAATACAAGTTTCTCTTCATACTTTACATGGTTTATAAGAAATACCAAGACAAGGTCGATTTATTGCCACAGCAACAATGAATCAGTGATGTCTAATAGAGGTGGATTCAATTAAATCTTAATGCTGCAGTCTGAAGTACACATGAGAGAGGGAGAGATCTGACTACAGTAAATGAGTCACTCTTATCACGTGCCACCGTTAGGCTGCTGTAGATGTAATTTGATGTTCAGAGTTGTGAGGTGGTAGTTTTGAAACCATCTTGATTTGACAATCTGAAGATCTTTTGATACCGCAATTATGAAAATGTGTCTGACTAAACATGGTTTAATTTCTGATTGTACATTCCCGATATACACAAACATGAAATGTGACCATTCAGATACTGATTTAGCTCTTTAAGACAATCCTTCAGGAGCAAACATCCATGAGTCATGACCACTGTACGTGTGCAAAATTGATTTTGCTTCGGAGGAGAGGAAGAGCTTGCAAGTAGACCACACTGGCTTTTTTCTGTAGTTTGATTCTGTGTGAACGCTTGGCAAAAGAGTCCTCCTTTGTACAGACAGACTCTTAAAAGAGTCACAAAAAGTGAAACTATTGTGCCAAGACACACAAACACTCACCATTTCAGCCATGTGACAAAGCTGTACATGAAATGAAAGTGAATTTCATGTGTGATTCCTGTTATTCTGCAGACGATGAGTGATTTGGCCTATGTTTGCAGCTCACAGGATGTGTGTGATGTCTTAGCCATCTATGTCCCAGCTGAAGAGGTGATGTTTCACCAACATGTCCTGAACACCCTCCTTCAGAGGCCTCTGCTCCTTCTCCTGGAAAAAGAGTGGGGTAAAATGAGCCATTTGGTCTTCACAATTAATTCACTGATTAAACAGCTCTCCAATTACAACAAATGGCTTTGCTCAGCATTCCCACTGATTTGCAACACTTTCTTACTATAATTAAAGATGGCACTCTTACCAGTGATTGAGAGCTTGAGCTAAGACAAGGAGATCACTGGTGACATGAGAACCACAGTGCACTAACAACTAAAGCTAAAGGACAGAGCAGAAAATCCTGAATGAGCTAACATTAGCACCAATGGTCTTGTGTTTCAAGTGAATGTGGTGTCACTGGAATTTGTAGTCCTGAAGTCCAGAAAGTGCCTCTCAATGATACTTCCAGAAAATAGCAAAGACCTCCATTAGCATCAAGCCTACATCCAGGCTGAAGAGAGGATTTTCACGAGCATTCATACTTCATAGTCGCACTATCATCCTGTGCAATACCTGCCAATTCCCATACTGAAGATGATAGCAACTAGTCACTGGAAGTCAGTCAGAATACCTAAAAACCCAGACAATCCATCCTTAAAGGCTGTTCACAGAAAGTTGAATGTCTGCATGAAAATATTTTAGTGTGTGCGTGCGTGCGTATGTAAGTGTATATGTATACATATATATATATATATACATACATACATACACACACGAATATAAATAAATAAATTTATTTATTTATATTCATATATAAAATGTGTGTGTGAGCGCTTTTATTTCTCTTTCATTTAGATAATTAAAACGGAGCGCTAGTAAAAATTGATTAAACAATTAATCAATTATTTTTTGAGTTGTGTGAAATTTGTTTTTTTCTCCTTTTTTGTTCCAATACACACAAAGGGAATAAACGTGTATAGCAAAACACGTTAATGCCTTTCATCAGCAATAGTTCTTTATAGTTCTAGGTGCATTTAGAGTTAAAGTTTAATTAGCACGATCAACACAAAAGCTGCTGAACTGGTTTCTTGAGATTTAGTTCACATCATCTGGTCACTATGTAAACAGCAGTGAACAGGAGAGCAAGTACACACCAAGCACTACAGCCACTAATCTACTACTACTACCACTACTTCTGCTTTGGCAGTTGCCAGCATTACCTAGAGGTCCCAACTAAAGAGGTGATGTTGGACCAAGACATCCACCACTTCTGATTTGAGTACAGGAGACTTCTGGAATGGCAGACAAACACGCAAATGCATGTTACCCTGTGTGTGTGTGTGTGTGTGTGGACATGCGAGACGTCGAGTGAATGTGAGTGTTGATCTCGCACCTCTTTTTTGGTAGGCAGCTCACAGTCTTGGGAGAGACTGAAGGCAAACTTTGAGAGAACTCTGAAAGCAGCACATACAAACTCATGTCAGTAATACACTCAAAATAAAAAGGTTATGGCAGTGATTTCTAACACACAGACAAGCTCTAAACTATGAGTCTTCCGGTTATAACAACACCTGAAATCTGTACGGCAATTAATCATTCAGACCAACTTGTAAAAGATTTGCACAACAATTAAATTCATTTCTATGGCTTATGAGAACATAAAATGCATGAAAAAATATATATTTTAGACTGGCAATAAAAATGAAGAGTAACAAGATAAATAATTTGCCAATTTAAATATTTTACTTCTATGACTAGTTTTGAAAACTTAGATTGAAAATACATTAATAAATGTTCTGAATGGTTTGTAACCTCAATTTCAGCCCAATTTCACCAAAGGCTCCGTCTTACCTGAGTTCACACTTTATCTGAACCCAGCCAGGACTGCGCAGGAAAGACCAGGGATGGTACCATTTCTCCACGGCACTCATACTGGAACACAACACCTCCAGCCAGAGGTGCAGCACCTGCTCACTGACACAACACACATACACATATGAAGAGAGTATATGCTGCACACTTGCATAATGGGAAAAGAAAAGTAAAGAGACAGTATAACAGCAGAGAGACTTACTTTAAGCCCACACAGATAAGCGAGCGGAACTTGACATCCATCTGAACGTGTGCAGTGTCGTGACTCATGTTGACAGACTGCACTGCCTAAGACGACAGACAGAGAGCGCTCAACACACAAGCAAATAAATGCACAACTGCTGATCACTGATAATATTTCTATTGTAAAACTGACCCTGTACAGTAGCTCTTCAGGTGTGAGCACTTTCCCATCTTCATCTAACCTAAAGAGACAATGATCCAACTGGCTATCACATCAACCAATTACTGTAATGAGGATTTACAAAAGAAACGATCTTATGTTACTACGTCTCACCTGTAGGTTTTGCACAGCACCAGTCTGGAGTAGACGGAGTTGAAATCTCTCTCCACTTCTCTGCTAGCTGCCTGTGATCAACACACACACACAACTGGAATACAGTAGAGCCCCGACTTACAAAATTAATCCGTTCCGAGGTTGGTTTCGTATGTCGAACTTTTCGTATGTCGGTTGGGCTTTTACATGTTCCAAGCACCATATTCAGCATGGGATGAAGCACAAAATTCAGCCTGGGATGAAGCGCATTCCGGCGTCATACTTCACAATGATCTCCCTTTACGACTCAGTTTGGTACCCTCTTCTTCGCTTTGACTTCAGCAACAATCTTCACATCCATGGTTACTGATTAGAAAAAGGTTTATGCTAATAGCAGAGGCTGGTGGGAGCGATGCTGACCAATAGGAGAGCAGGATTGTAAAAAGTGTTCCCCTTCTTACATGGACTATTCCAGCCATCCCTGTCATTCAGTGCGAAATGGACTATTCCAAACTTTCCCTCGGAGTTCAGGAAGTGTCGTGACAGAAGAGAGTTGATGGATGATTAAGGTAAAAGAGATCGGCTGAAGATTGTATATAGTTTATTGAGTGAAATACAGGGAATTAGTGCCAATCGTTGAGGTTTTATCGATCTATGCACCTTTAATAAATACCAGTTTTGGATTATTCCCTGAGTGAGACATCATTGTTCTGACCGGACAAACTGTGTAGTTTTCATTCAACCCGAACCAAAATCAGCGCGAATATCAAAACAAAACTCGGAAATCGTCGCCTCGCCGAGATTTCTTTTTTCGCATCTTGATCATTTTGTCGTAACTCGGGCGGAAAAAACCCGAAATCTTTTATCGTATGTAGAGCGTTTTGTAAGTCGGGGTTCTACTGTATATGCATCTATACTATATATGTATATAGGAAACACAACCTGCTACAAAAGTATTATATAAAAGTAAAGATAGTAAGACAACATGTCTCTCATAAAAGAGTTGGGATGTCATGTACCTCCTCAATGAAGAGCCATGGGTGACAAGGTCCCCCAAGTATGGAGGGTTTCTTCAGACCGTGTTGAAAGATGGCCTTGAGAGCGGGACACAATGAGCCTCTGACCAAGTCATTGACTGCCTCGGTCACGGTGTCATCTCCAGCCAGAGAGTACTGAACAACAACAGATGTGCATGAGAAAATAAACCGCTTAACCAATAGTCTGAAGCAAAAACATTCTTTATTAATAATCACCTCTTTACTTCGTTCATCCAAGACTTCCACAAATTTGGCAGGAAACCAGCCTAAAAAGACAAAATGGTTGTGGGAAATACTAACTGATTAGTTGGGGCCATTTCAGAAATTAAATCATTATTGTAAGCTCATCTCAGCTCACCTCTCAGGCCATTCAGCTCTCCCACCCAGCAGTGCTCATCTTTCTGTGAGATGATCTAAGTATAAACAATAAAAGTGCAGTTATGGATGAAAAGGTAAGGCATCGGTTAATATACTTAGATGACAGAAACAACAGTTGCTTACTGTGATGATGTCATTCTTCCGAAAGCCCAGTTCGTCATCGTCATGCCGTTCAAAGTCCAGTAAGGCTTTAGCTCTTCTCCGACGATTCTGAGACACTACTAGGAAGTTTTCGTGATCCCTTTGATGACTCTCCATAGAATAGTCTGGAGTCAAATCCTAGAGAGAGAGAGACAATGTTAACAAAAAATATAAAAATTTTATGGGCTATAATACAACAAAACTTAAAAAATAAATGTCATTATTATTATTTCAACAATTACAATACTGTAAACTGTTATCATTAGTATAATTATTAATAAAAACTGATAATAATACAGTAATCCCTCACCACGTCGCAGTTCAAGTTTTACAGATTTTTCAAAAATATGAATCGAAAAATACCGCCATATCGCAGAAAGCAGCATTGTTTTATTGTGATGCGTGTGTATCCAATGAGCTGATTGGCTGATCTTACTTCACGGATTTTCATCCATCACGGGGGGGTTCCGGTTCACATTAACCACAATAAACGAGGGATCACTGTAATAATTTATGTATACGTTTTAACTGTTTTCTTCCAGTTTAATTTTCGGAGGAATTAAGTATTATCAAATGAAATATCTGGCTTGATGTCTGACGACTTAATTATAATTGATTAATAACTCGTGACTCCATGGCTCACAGTGGTCTGTTTACAGGGAATGCAAGTGTGCTGCTAATTTCTTGTTGCATAGGCCTAATTTATGCAATTCAACAAAACAACTCAGTGAGTCATCAGGCTTGCTCAGTGCAATGGCACATGAATCACAGTGTTGCTGTTTCTGTGCAAATGTTCTGTTTCTAATTGAATTCTTCCTGCCAGATTCATAAATGCGATTCATTAGATTGAGTGGCTCTTACAGTGCTGCTGTTGCGGGGGTCCAGGCAGTGAAAGTGCTCTGCGGTGCGATTGATGGCTTCTCTCAGCGCTGCCACCAGCTCTGTCTGTTTAATGTTTTTGGCCTTCAGAGCCTCCACCTCATCCTCACCCCAGAGTAGCGAGCTCAGGGTCGATTTCCTGTGCAGGCTCTGTCTGCGGACAACCTGCACGATGATACACAACTATGAGCGAGCCTTCCATCACTTATTGCATATCGTCATTGGGGTGGTGTCAAAATGCGTGCATCACAGATGATGGCTGAAGCAACCTCACCTTGTTGAGATTGGTGTGGAGAGAATGGGAGTTGTTGGAGTTAAGCTGGGCTTGCTCTGCCAGGATGTAGGCCAAATGCTTGTGTCTGTGCGCATCTAGGTTATCCTGAGAAAGAGATCCTGCCAGACGCATAGCCTCTCCCAGCACTACGGCCCCGTCCTCTAGTTGACTGGGAAGATCTGACAGTGTGTTGAAGATAGATGCCGAGTTCTCAGACGATACTAGCTCTTCCTCCTTTAAAACACAGGATAAAATTATTATTATTGACTATGTGACAAAACACTCATCACTACCTTGTTTAACATATGAAGGCTTAATTAGTAGAATGTGTTTTTCTTCTTCTTACAAAGTCAAATAATAGAAGTAAAACAACCAAATACATGAGTTACCTTGATCTTCAGCATGCCCAGTGTAACCTGGAAAAGCACCACTGAGCCCTCGTAGAAGAGCAGGTCCCAGATTCGAAGCAGGATGCGTATGTCCACAACACTGGCAAAGGCAGTGAGGAACCAGTGCAGCGTGATTAAAGACAGTTCTGAGAGGGAAAACATAAACAGCTGTTTTCTCCCAGCACATATTGTGGAGGAATAAATCTGATTGATTAAAAAAAAAAAAAGCAACATTTGATCAAAAGTAAATCAGGGTATCTGCAGAGTTTTTGCAGTCGATCACACACTTCTAGCCAATCAGCAGCAACACTCATGATGGGGGAGGAGAGAGAGTGAGCAAGAGGAAGGTTTGCAAAAAGACTAGAAAGATGGCTGACGTAATACTAAAGAGGATATAGTCAGAGGAATATAATTGGAAAGTAGAGTTACAATAAGGCAAGAACTAGGACTTAAATTTGACCAAACTGAATTTAAGACTTTTAAAAAGACCCTGTAAATGTGAGGCTGTGTGTGTCTCACCAATGTCGTGCTCCTGTAGCAGCTGGTCCAGACGAGGCAGATACTGCACTATGAGCTGTCGGAGCACACGCTGGTCAGTTTGAACTCCCAGCAGAGTGGAGGAGAAGTACGAGGGAGGCAGAATATCCTCTATCAGCGCACACATCATCCACAGAGCATCTTCCTCCTCCAGAAATAACAGCAGACAGGATACCACCTGCATCAAAGACAAACATACATGCCACAGAGTCACCCGGCGACCCAAACATTATACAGCAATCAGAGAGAAAGAGTCTGTGTTAAGGTTGCTCCTCACCATGCCTGTGCCCTGACAGTAGCCGATGTCGGGATATAGCCACGCAAGCCCTCTCAGGACCCGCCTGAGCTTGGGCACCCCTACACTTGACAAAGTGTTGAAGCATGCATTAGTGGGCATGGTCCGCAAAAGATCCTTTTCTATCTGCAGCAGAGACAGAGAGAGAACCTTAACAAAAGAAATATTGGAAGATGGTAATAAATTACTCAAACAAATCATGAATAAATGCATATTGTTGTTGAGACAAGCAGAATATTGATGTTAGCGGAGACAAATCCCAAATCAAGATAATTCAAAAACATTATTGTGGCAGACAGGTCAAATTAAAAGTTGTTTAACACATATCTCAAGACTTTGATTTTGAGATATTCAGATATCTTTTAAGTATGTATATTTTTGCCACAGTTCTTTTAAAAAAACAACAGAACAATGTAAGCCTACTAACATCTTTTATTAATCATATTTCATTATTTATCAAGCTGGAAGAAAAGACGGAACATGTTTTTCCAATAAGCTTTTTACATAACTACTAAAATTACAGGCTCCTGTTTTTGTCATTTGTATGCATCCTCTAAATAAATAAATGACTACACTGTTTTCTTTTAGAATTGCCATTCAGCCGCAATGAACTCTTTTTCCATCATTGAATAATTTCCTGTTGTCACTGTAAAGCCGCTTTAAAACAGGCTGTATTGTATGAAGCGCTATATAAATAAACATGACTTGACCTGAAATGTAAATGACATTCAAAAGTTTGAGGTCTTTATGTTTAAAAAAAAAAAAAAAAAGTTTCTAACATCTCTCATGCTCAACAAGTCTGCATTTATTTGATACAAATTCAAAATGCAGCAATATTGTGAAATTGTAATATATTGTTTTCTATTGTAATATAATTTATTCCTGTGATGGTAAAACTGAAGACTGGAATAATGATGCTGAAAATTCAGTGTCACGTTTTGTTCAGAAATCATAATTTTCTGCTCAAGAAACATGTCTTATTATGATGAACGTAGAAAACAGTTCTGTTGCTTTTTTTTAAAACAATGATAGAATTTTTGGAGATGTATAGAAAGAACAATGTTCAAAATAACATTTATTTGAAATATAATTTCTTCAATTCTCAGATCTGTGGCAGAGATGACATGTACCTGCTTGGCTGCTGTAGTGTCATCATTAGAGCTGTTTTTGACAATTTCCCTGTAGGAAATTTCTGATGTTCTCTTTTTCTGCAGGGCCCCCGATAAACGCATCCACAGCTGAGGAAATGCATAAAACAGCCAATGGAGTATGAGACAAAAAAAACTAACAAAAAAACACACCAAGAGTCAGCAGAGATTGCAGTTGAAAGATCACAGATTGGAGACACACCGCTGTTCTCATGGGAATCTCTAAAAATAGCAATACAGCATAAACAAGATATTACCAAGACATCATGTCCTATTTCAGTGACATTAAGAATCCCTCAAGCATGAACATGGTTACCATGGGAACATTACATCAGCAGATTAGCCGCCTGATGGTGTGGAACAATACAAAGACTGCCTTAAATATGTTGTGAGGTCCAAACACACACAGAAGCACATGTAAAAGTCAATGAACAGGCTCTCAGTGCTAACCTGGGGTCTCATGCTGTGAGGTATGCCCCCCAGCACAAGGGACCGAAGGCGGTCTGAGCGGGCCAGTGTGGGAGAGATCTTGTCCCATGTCAGGTCTCCTACGGTGTTATTGTGGGTGAACTCCAGATGGGCTTGCCAGCGAAGTCTTTGCTGAGGGTCTTCTCTCTGAGGGGCTCCCTCAACACATAGCCATTTTCGTGTCTCAACTCCGTCTGAAACACACAAAAACCCAGTTTCAAACTCTTGTCAAAGAAGAGAAAAGATCTTTAACAGGGTTTGACATTAAGCTTTTCTTTTCTGCTCATCTTTTCAAACCTGATCATTTCTACAACAAAGCTTTAACATATAAAATTATTGGCAATAATTACAGTGTTATTTAATACATATTATATACAGTACTTCAAAATGTAACAATCTGGGGTTGATAAGATTTTTAAATGTTTTGGAAATGAGTCTTCTATGCTTTACTATTTGAATACATTTTAAAACGTAATTTTATTCCTGTGATGGTAACGGTGAATTTTCAGCATCATTACTCCAGTCTTCAGTGTCACATGATCCTTCAGAAATAATTTGAATATGCTGATTTGCAGCTCAAGAAACATCTCTTATTACGATCAAGGCTGAAAACGGTTGTTTTATAAAAATCTTTCAGGAAAAGGAAAGTTCAAAATAAAGGCATTTATTTGAAATATAAATCTTTTGTAACATAAATATCACTTCTGATCAGCATCGTTGTAAAAGTAATAATTTTTTTTAAACAACGCTTTACTGACCTCAAACTTTTGATTGGTAATATACAGTATCATTAAAAACCTCTGAGGTGATGCAGAATAATGGATTATGGAAACGTTAACATAATGCAATGCAAGTATTAAGATTGAGGCCTTGTTAACTGTCCTCACACTAACCTTCACTATCAATCCGGAACCCAAATTCATCGTACCGCAGTTCTGGTTCCATACTGGGGTCTTTCTGCAATAATCAGAACAACGTCTATGAGAAATGAACCATCTCCCGTGACAATGAAAATGTTACTATAACAAAATACCATTTATCTGGATTTATCTTAGAGTATTAATACAATATTATAAAAAAATCCTCTATGAACAAAAAGATAAAATGCAAATTCACTACCTGACAGTACTTTGCCAGGATGTCCTGAGGCCACATGCTGGGTGTGAGGGCTGAAAAAGGCCCCCCTGGGGCTGGAGTGTAACTACCTGCTAAACAGAAATCTTTATGAAGGGATTTACTTTGTTTGACAATACACAATTACAACCCCGCTCCCATTTTATGTTGAGAATTCATGCAGTAAGCTTACTTGACATGGTGGGGTTCTTTTTGGTGTCTAAAGAGAAGAGTCCGACTAAAGCAGGTTAGGTTGAGGTTCACAGGCCCTAGATAAGAGAGACCAACAAATATCAAATATGTAAAAACATTCCTATAAGACAGAGTAAAGCAATTAACACACATAAAAAGCATCATTACTCAAGTAATCAATGCAATTCACAGCCTCTAGAAATAATCACCTCAAACTATGTGCTTAAAGAAGCCAACAAAGCAGAATATCATATAACATCACTTTAGTGCAATTCAATAAGGAAAAAGAGAAGTCCGCTATGAGGAAGTGAAGTGTCAAAAAGCTTTTTATTTGAAAGCTAAACTTTTGCTGCAGGCACCTTAATAATGCGCTCCTTTGTGCTCGACTTCTCCAAATCAACGCAGACACAGAGGACAGCGAGCTAAATCTTCAGGAGCACAGTATGTTCAGATAAAGTAATCATGCCAGTGAGAAGTCCATTGAGAACACACTACCTTACACAACTCCTCTCTCCATAACGCACAGCAGGGTTTACAGACAAGTGTGATGGAAATATTTTATATAATGGCCTCAGAAGCAGTCTGTTGGAAATTCAGAGACGAACACCAGGAGACTTGGTTGTACCTTAAACAGGATTCTCGTTTGATCGCTGCAGTCATCAAGTCCAACTAGAGCAGGTACACAGTGCAGTTTATATAGAGGTTTCTCTTTGTGTGTGTGTGTGTGTGTGGGGGGGGGGGGGGGGGGGGGGTTCCAGAGTATCACCAGTCCTAATCCAATCAGAACAATGATTCAAAGAACGGTACAGGGCCATTAAAAACAAAAGGTGAGCATCTCAGTAATCTGGCTCATTTGACTTATAATAAAGAGAACAGAAACTTCCAGAAAACTCTTGCTGAGAAGAAAGGTTGCTTAAGAAAATCATTCATCCGATAAATCTTAAATGCTAAATTCAATGTACTTCACTTTAGTTTTTCATGTGATGTTATTTAGGATCAGCAGATCTTAAAATGATTACTAAATTTGTAATCCCATAATCCCATAACAAGAGTTGAATGTACAGGAAAGTGCAGACTAAGGACGCTCAGGTAAAAGACCATGTATGTACATCACATGATCAAAGAATCTATACTTACCCAAAAAGTGCTTAACGCAGTAGGGATGTGATGGTGAGGAAGGCATTGTTGTTCCACTAACCTCATCGCAAACTAGGACTGAAACAATGCATTGACGATATCAATTTGTGTGAAATGCGTTGAATGGTCATGCTGTTTATTTTCCTCAATGATGGCCATTCGCAGGCATGCGGAAAATCAGCTGTTATTACAAAAATAATGCTGTTGTTGGTCATTTAAAATATCTAACTGATGAACTCACGCCTCAAACGGACATTTTCAAGCAGTTACTTTAATCTCCTGACCGAACAAAACATTTCAGGGTTCACACTTGGTGTAAATCCCAAAAAGCGACTGAACGCTGGCAGCAATAACCTTTAATAAACCTTTCGACCGTCACATAACAGACATCCATAAACGCTCACAACAACGTCTGCATGTTCTACGAAAACTCAGCTCACTTTGCATTGCCCCTGATCTTCTGTTACTACTCTACACGAGCATTATCCAGCCCATTTTGTTATACAGCTCCACTAGTTTTTACACCATGCTGTCAGTCACCAACAAAAATAAACTGAATAAAATAACATTCCCCTACACGCTACACCCAACATCTCAGAACTCAACGACAGAGCAACAGCCCGCCTTGCACAAACCATAATAACAGACCCAGAGCACCCCCTCAACTTCCACTTCACTCTCATGCCCTCTGGGCGCAGGTACAGGACCCCTCGACATGGAGAAGAGCTCGCTTCAAAAAGAGCTTTGTACCATCTGCCATTTCTATCCTTAACAGGCAACAAAACTGAACAGTCACCTTTTTTTTTTTGTGTACATATTTTTTGCCAGTCGCGTGTACCGTATGACAGTCCATGAAAAATTTCCTGTTAAGGGACAATAAATATTTATCTAATAGTGAACACCTTTTCCTACACTACATAAACCTTATCTTTTGTGATAAATAACATTGGTAACACTTTACAATAAGGTTTCATTAGTTAACTATTGTAGTTATTTACAATGTAGCTGCCATCAGTTAACAACTGTAGTTAACATGAACTAAGAATGGACAATTCTTCTACAGCATTTATTAATCTTAGTTAAATGTTAATTTCAACATTAACAATATTAAAATCAAATGTTGTATTTGTTTAACATTTGCTAATGCACCTTATAAAATAACTTTAACAAAGATTAATGAATACTGTAACATGTACTGCTTGTCATAAGTTCATGTTAGTTAATACATTAATGTTAACAAATGAGATCTTATTGTAAAAGTGTTACCATAACATAATTAGTTAAAAATTCATACATATACATACATTGGTTATTACTTATTGGTAAATGAACAAATGGATGAAAATAAACGATAGATTAATCGATTGAAAAAATAATTAGTTTCAGGCCTATAACAAACCCATTAAGAGAATGCAAGAGGGGATACGGGATTATAGGCTCACCCACATCAAAAGAAACGATAGCAAAACCAGCATTACCAGGATTCTCACCTAAGAAATGTGTTGGTTTATGGCTGATGTGTCAGAGGCACAATTCAATTTCCTCACTTTAAAATAAATCACTTCCTTGTTGAATGAAAGCCAAAGTGTTTTTGGGAATAGAGTGAAGGACTGTTCTATAAATGCACCAGAGATTATCTTCCTGCTTTGCCTGTGTGTGTGCGTGTGTGCTCAGCGTGATGTAAGAAAGACAGCAATGGAAAAACTTGATGTTATCTTGACATGCATAATGCAAGTAACTACATAACATCCTGAGAAAGAGAGAGAGAGAGAATTTTATTACTTGGATGAGGCCAAGTGATGCGAAGGCTGGACCAATCCCCAAAGCGCCAATGTGTTCAACTACCGATGGGAATCCATTCCCGGCGTGTCAAACTGGGTTTTAGAGTTAATCAAACAGGGTTACTCGCTCCAGTTCACTCGCAGACCCGCTGCTTCAGAGGTGTGGCTCACACTTCAGTCTCGGACGTCAATGCTCAAGTCATTCGAGATGAAGTATTAACTCCGATAGCCCAGGATGTTGTAGAGGAAGTCCCCATGGCAGTTAAAACTGTATGCGCACAGACCTCTGCTCCTCAGCCATTTGGAAAGTCTGGGGCTCAGTATCAACTCCAGCAAGAGCTTGCTGTCCCCCAGCTAATTGCGTTCCTGGAGGCAGTATTATGTTCATCCCAAATGCAGACCGGTTTACTTTGAAAGAGAACACAGTTCAGATTCAGTTCAGTTCACAGCTCAGTTTCCAGAAGGAAAGTCCTTGTGACAGACGCTTCCAAGATGAGCTGGGGCATCCTCTGCAATGACAGGCTGGCCTTTGGCTCATGAACAGAACCAATCATGGGCTGGCATATCAACTACCTAGACATTATGGCAGTACTTCTGACCTTCAAGAAATACCAGCAAGATTTCAGAGGGCACCATGTCCTGGTCCAGTCTGACAAGTGGAGGTGGACCGGTTTGCTTTGAAAGAGAACACCCATAGTCCAATATCCTTCTCAGAGGGGAAGGACACTACTTCTACCAAGTGGCTTTATGCATAACAATTGTCCAATTGTTTCCAATTGATGCTCAGCTCAGAATATAGACCCTCTGTCTTCCCATTTCTGTTCTTATAGGAGCTGTTGGACAGCAAATGCACTCGGTCCATGCTCAAGGTGTACACAGTTGTTATCGCAGTGCACCACGCTCCTATAGCTGGCCAGTCGGTTGGGAAACACAACCTGGTTGTCAGACTTCTCAGAGGAGCCAGGAGACTAAACCGGCCTTGCCACAACACTTACCCTTCCTGCAACCCATCTATTGTCCTGAGGCCGTTCTCGAACCTATGTTTGAACCGCTCATGACAGTGGTCCTTCGGACTCTCTCGCTAAAAAACACCCTTCTACTGGCACTCACATTTGTCAAGTGAACTGATGATCTGTAAGCTATTTTAGTGGACGCTTCCTGCCTTGAGTTTGGGCACAACAACAGTAAGGCTGTCCTTAAGACCAGACAAGGCTATGTTTATATATTTTATATTATATAAAATATACAGAGGCTGCTAGAAGGGGCTGCCAGTTATGAAGCAAAGACTATCCCGCTAAATAGTGGACACAATATCGCTAGACCTTGCAGGCCCACTCCACCTTGCTGCTGGTTACATGACTTGACCACCAGCATAGTTTTTTTTTATAGTAATAAAAATCGTTCAGTTAAGGGAACAGAAACTGAATGCGCCTGAGCATTTTTTGTTAATTCCTATGGAAGTTTTGAAAACTTTTTTTTTCTGCAATTAACTGAATACAATTTTGGCCTACCGAGCAATTTAAAAAAAAATCTATTTACAAACTCAAATGAGTACATATTCATGACCAATAGACCAGTATGTCTGAGCCTCATTAAAAAACCAACATGGAATCACTGCAGATTGCCGTCCATCAGCTGCTGGCTCTCTGTAGGAGTCTCCATCATAAACACTTACCAACAATCACACTGTGAAAACCATTGATAGTATCATCCCTATGGCAACAGACGCCACAGCAACCAAAAAGACACAGGCCAGCAGCCAAAGGCACCGCATTAGCGATCAGTGTGTGAGGAGTCAGTGCTCCCAGAAGACACTTGAAGAAACGCTGTGAAACTTAACAATATATAGGTTACAAATCCAATTACTCTCAGGAAAATAGAATCTGGGGTGTTAGCTGCTATTGAAAATAGACTGATTCATGTCAAGGCGGGTAGATAAGATCATTGTAACGTTGTCATTACACCAACACCAGGGTAATGGTGATTTTGAGCTCACATGATCAAACTGTTGGTGTGGCTGAGGAATAGCAGGTGTACTTGTGAACAATAAAACGATTGCTTGAAATCAGAGCTGCACAATTAAACGTAAAAAGATCGCAATCACGATTCAAACACCCAAAAGATTTTATTCTTAAATGACAATACAGCTATTCTATGTCTATTACGCTTTCACATCACAAGTGCGTGAACAACATTGTCGCTACCCATGCTAACAAATGAGAGGGTTGGCCGTCAAACTTCCAATGTGTACGCTCCCAATTACTATCTTCATTTTACATACCCAGAATAAAAGTGATTATCAATTTATCCAAAATCATGCATCTCTACAAGAAATAAAATAAACATTAAGTAAAAATGAAAATAAAATAAATAAAAACTGCAGAAAAACAAACTTGATGACACAAAATTACAGTTGTCTGTGACAGTGAGGGAGACGAGTACCAGCCGAAGGCCATTCATGCCACGAGGCACGTGGCAGCTCTCTGACGACAGCAAGAAGGGGAGAACAGAGGGAGGGATGGGGGCAGTGCGTTACATGACTCATGGTGTGTTGTGACTAGAAGAAGCTGGAGGAAGGAAAGATGGGGCTGCTGAGAGACAGGGGCTATTTCTCATTGAACTGACTCTGCTCACATTGGGGTTCTTTTTTCCATCACATTTGTACACATAATGCACTAAAAGGCCATCGGCATTCCCGACTGGTGATCTCTACAGGATATCCTAACCTACCCTGTGCTTAAGGAGGGCGTGAGCCACAGTAGACAAACAGAGACAAACCTTACAGCCACACTATACGCATGTCAACTTCAAGAAGACGGAGTGCTGATCTAATTGTTAGCACTGACCAAAGTTGTACAAAACAACATAAATCTGTCAGACTTTGCAAACTGCAGCAATGCCTGACCACTTTTTAAGGGGCCTCTGTTCATTAAGTATTTTTTCTATATGGATTTTTAAAATTAAAAAAAAGTCTTTGTTTATGAGTAATAACACATGAATCAAACAACCAGCTAAAAATCACAAACTTTGATTTGAAGCACAAAAAATATTTGAAAATTGGACAAAAAACAACCAAAGTTACAAGACTGTGTACTTAAAGGTGCAGTAAGGGGTGAGAACCAAAACATCTAGCCAATCAGCTGTGAGAGAGAGTTCAGAGCACAAGACAAACATTAGCAGAATCACTACAGAAAGAAAGAGATATGATAGAAAGAAAAAAAAGTGGAAAAGGCCATAATTTATATATACATACATTTATATTTCAGGACAAATCGCTTTCTGTACTCCTCAAAGTAAGTCGCTTTGGATAAAAGCATCTGGTAAATGAATAAATGTAAATGTACACACACTTTCAGTTTATTGCAAAATATAGATACTTGTACAAATATTTAAGTAGTTTGAGAGTATAGTAGGGATACTGACTGTTACGTCATGCACAGGGCTTCATGGGTGTGGGTGGAGCTAAAAAAATTTACTCAAAATCTGATTGGTGAAGATTTCTTTGCAGCATTACGGATAATTTAGTTTTTCCAAAAATGCTATTCAAGCACGCAGGTTCTTCATTAGACAATTACATTTTTTTTTACCATGTTTTACTAATTTCTTTGTGTTTTTTTTTTTTTAAGTATTTCTTGGTGTTGACTTTTTTTCTTTCGTTTTATATTTCCTTGTCGAGCACCCAACTTGAGCATTTTTGTCGGTGATGTGCATGCTTTGGTCCCATTTTTTATGTATTTGTTTCACCAGGAATTCCGCTGTTAATCACAATCATTTAACGAAACGAGTTTAAAATAAATCAACAGCATCATATTTCATATACTAACAACCTTGTAGCTCACAGTATAGGTTTGCTTTAAAGGTTTAAGTTATTTATCAAGTCAATTCCGCTATGAAGAACATAAATTAGAATTTTTTTTACTTCTGCAACTTGACGGCTGCACTCTTTTCCCAGGAAATTGAAGGGGGTGAGGGGCATTCAATGGAGCGAAACAGACCCATTAAATGCTGTTCAGCTAACTATACAACACAAGATTTAGAAGTCATGATGAAGAATAATTATGCTAAGGTAAATCATTTTAAATGTAGGGATAGTTTACCAAAAGTGAGAACTTAGTCATCATCCTTTTTTTCTATTTCCATTAAAAGAGAAGCAAGGAAGAATAAGACCCTCAATCATCTTTCACTTGACAAGAGTAAAATGAAAGTGAATAGTGACTATTATCAATCCATAATATTCTGTCAAGCATCATATTTCGTATCCTAGAAAAGAAATGATGTGACAAGCATGACCGCGTTATTCATTTACATTCAACGGAGACCTTTAAATAAAGCAAATGGCAGGACGAGACGTTTACCATATGGCACCGGAAATGAGCACGGCTGCTGTTCACAATTAATCAGAATAACGGAATAACCTGCTGTACTAATAAGGGTTCAGGGTTACCGAACCTAAACACAGGAAATTCATCCCCACTACGACATTAGAAGACAATCGTAATCTGTAATCGTTTCAAGCAGCGCGCTGTTAAAAACACAACTGATGCTGCTGCTGCTGTCAGTCAAGCAAACTTCTATTGTCACGAGTTGAACACCGAGTAGAACAAGAAGAAATGTTAATGCTCGATCCTTAATGGAATCAAATTTCTTATTACATCCACAGGTCAAATTATAGTAACCAGGCTCTCCAAATATGAACATATTGCTCTCAATAATTACACGACCCTCTTCATACGTGCAAACTGAGAGCATTCAAATCTGTGTGCCACTTTCATGGTCGACACCGTTACTGAGTGAATGCATCTAAATAACACGTAAACAGTAGCCTACACTAAAATATAGATGCAAGGCTGTTTTAGAGACATTAACTGGTCGCTGGCTGGCGAAAGCCATCCGAGCATCTAAATGCACTTGCCGCTACGATTAGCCACCAAGCTAGCGAACCAACTAATGTTATCTGTCTTCTTACCTTACGTCATGTTGAATCTCCCTTCTGAAAAGATGTACTTCGTTGTACAATTAGGCATATATTAAGCGGACACGGTGTAAGTGTGGGACGTGTACTTGTAACTCGGGATTTGTGATGGTGGAGGGGCGCACAGATCCACTGTTTTGCGTCATACACCTGTTCGTGTCTCGCACTGAATAATTGTAGTATCCTTCCGCCAAAAGAGGTTTCCTAAAGAAACAGTCCTCGTCCTACGAACAGATTTTGTATCTGCTTGCAAGCCAAAAACGTTATAGAGCAGTAACTATGATATGTAAAGGAAGAAAATTGACCGTATTTTGACAATCTCTTTATATTTTACACATCTTTCAACATTTACATCACTACATCTGTAAATATGAAAACATATGTGCTTTCAAGTGAAACATAGCATGTCATTCCATAACGTGTTATTTATTTAATCAGAGTTATTAGTGGAATTGTGTGGCCTATTATAGTAATACAAATTCAGTTAGTTACAGTGTTGTTCATCTCAACGCTCAGAAATCATGTAGCAGAGCAGGAACTAAAGCAAACCGCCAACATCCATATCCATCCGCCGTCTTGATTACACTTCATGACGTAGTCTTACAATGTTGATTTATCAGTTAATTCACTCATTTGTACATTCTCTCTTTACCACGTTTTTTGGTCCAAAGACTGTTATTTTCCTGCCAATGTAGGTATTTTAGCATTTTCTGTCTTATCACAGGTAGATTTGCTGAATCATTTATTCACGTTATTTTTATATTGGTTAAAAAACGAGAGAGAAAAGTGGAGTTAAAATACATTTTATCTGCTGGAATACAAAAATAAATAATCTTAGTGCAGCCATCAAACGTTATGTTTAGTAATTTAAGTTGCTACATGCTTAGTAGGCTATTATTATATGTAGCCTAGGATGTGTTATTTACATTTTAAATACATTTGTGGACAGTTTTAATAGGACAGCGAAACAACGATCGTTATTAATCCACTCAGTCTATAAAATCATTCTCAATTTCAATTTAAGGTGAAAATCGCCAATTTCAAGCTTCAACACAAGGTGTCAGGATATTGCAAACGGTTTGAAGTCTTTAAGTAGATATCTCATTACTGGAAGATGATTTATTTAATTTTTTTTGCATACTTTGACATAACACAGAGTGGGAATATAAAAGAGAATACATAACAGCAGAAGAGGGACGATAAGTGTTCATGCTGAGAAACTGGTCATGAAGACAATATTGTACAGGTTTTTTGCACATGATTTTGGTTAACTGCATTTCCCAGAGATTATGTGCTGTCTTTCTCATGATGTGTGAAGATTTTAATAGTGAGAAAAATCTACTGTCAGATATAATTGTTTTTATTTCACATTTATATATTTGGCTCACGCTTTTACCCAAAGTGACTTACATCGTAAGTGACTTACATAAAAAATGCGACAGTCTCAAACCACAACACAAGACACAGGTGAGACACATGAGGGCAAACCAAATACCATGGGAAACGATGAACAAAGACATGAATGAATAGAAGCCCAACTAAAATGCAGGTAAAATGTAACAATGTTTCAGTATTAGTTTTGTCAACATTCTTTAATAATAATAAAAAATACAACTGTTCATTATTTATGTTAGGTCATGTCCATTAAATTATATCGTTATAGAGTTTAACAGTTTATATAGTGTGTTCGAGTTGCAGGTTAGAGACTGGTAGGAATGGTAACAAATCTCCTTAAGTGGATTTGTTTTGTAATGTGCTCATACTATATGTGTATATTGTTCCTTTATGTGTTCCAAGATAAACAACCCCTTTCAGATATAGGTATTCATCAAGAGGGCAGCTGTATTACTCAGAGCTCTGAGTCAGCAGCAGTAGCAGACTTTCATTGAATCTTCTTCAACTCACCATTTGTCTGCACTGTTTGTGTTTCTGTTCTACATTCCAATATCTGTATTAAACAATATCACACGAGTGCTGGTGCTTTCCCTTATATTATATATTATATTATAATACAGTGGAGTTCGGTTATGTCGACGTCCTCGGGGGTTGCAAAAAAGTATCGAGATAACCAGTGCCGGCCCGAAGGGTTGTGGGGCCCTAGGCGAGATAAAAAAAATTGAGCCCACTGGTGTAAAAACAGCGAGAAGAGAGCACAAAAAATACAATTTCAATATTTAAGTGTATACATTTTTATTACCTGTAACAAACTCAACATGTAATACATGTGTAAAAATATTTAATCAGATTTAAATAAGTTTGCAAGTACTGCAAAGTATTGTAAAATATTGTAAATGAAAGTGCAAGTGTGTTTGAGAAACACAAATAATTTAAATATTATAAAAATAAAGGATACATAAAATAAAATACAAATAAATTCTATATTTAAAAAAAAAAATATATATATATAAGGGAATAGATTGGACATGACACAGAATCTCAAGTTATATGAACTATTTTTTTGTATGTAAGCAAACATGTTAATTGTGCTTCCATTCTGGTAAATAAAACTTTTAGCACTTTATAACTGAGAAAGGTTGCTTTGGCTGTTCAAAGGTTCAAGGGTACAGATTGCTTAGATCTTTACTTTGCGTGACTTCTTGGCTGCAAAATCATCAATCACCTCATCATATGACACAGTCTCACATATTTCATGGTTGATACTCAGAACAGCAAGTCCTGATAATGTGACCTAATTTTCTCTCACATATCACACTAGTATGTCTGTGATCATGGGCATCATCACATTTATTAAATCAAGTATTAATACTACACTAATAAATAATGTACAGTGGTACCTCGAGATACGAAATTAATCCGTTCCGAGGCGGCCTTCGTATAATGAGTTTTTCGTATCTTGGAACACATTTTACATGTAAAATGGCTAATCCGTTCCAAGCCCTCCAAAAACACCCCATTAAATTTCATAACAAAGCTAAATTGACCTATAAACAATGAAATAACGTAAAATGTCGAAGCTTACCTTTTGAGTGAGGCTATATCCGAAAGTGGCGGAAGAGGACAAACGACAAACGTACAGGATTCGAACCTGCGCAGAGAAACCCCAATGAAATTCTAGTTCATCGTCTTAACCTCTCAGCCACGACTAGTTGTAAGAGTTGCATTAGAGAGAAGGATCTCATAGCTTTGCTAGCATCATGAACCAATGGGAGAGCAGGAGGATGGTATCGAGTCTACTATAACTAAGATGGCGGCGTGAGTTTCAAAATTATTATGGGGCGAATCTCGGACTTTCAGAAACCTTTCGTATCTTGAAAACTTTTCGTATGTAGAGCAGTAAAAATGTTCGTCTTTGCTTTCGTAACTTGGATTTTTCGTAAGTTGAGCCTTTCGTATCTCGAGGTACCACTGTAATGTTTAGCGAAACATACCTTTTAGGCACTTGGACATTTTTTTCAAAATGACTAAATCACATTTTAAATCATTCCATCAAAAGCAGCAAGTTTTAACAGAAAAAAAGACACCTCATTTGTCAAATTTGAACAACCCAGTCCAGAGAAATTACAATTTTAATATTCTGAAATTGCCCCTATTTTTTTAATGTAATTAACCTAGACAAAGGGAAAATCTTGTGATCAAGAATTATGGTCTATCATGACTCTAAATGCAATATCTCAGTAACCGTTGATGATTTTTGCTTCAAATTTTCAGGATACATTGACAGACTAAAGGGTATTAAATACAAATGATGCCAGAAAGGTTGAACCTCACTGACCTTGAAAAATTAGTTCAAGTTCAAGGTTTTTATCAAGGTCAAGTTTTTAATTTCACCTAAGTAGGGCATGTTGCATATCAAAATGTTTGTCTTGACCACAGCATATCACATTCACTCACAAAAAAGGCATCAAATGTGTAAATATATGTTTTATTAGGCAGAATATGACAGGTCTCCCAAAAGAAAGTCAGTAAGAATTGCCGACACTTTAAACACTGAATCTTCAGAGTCCTCTTCGGAATCGTTTGGAAGCCAGTATGAAATGGTGACCTTAGCAGGCTTCTTCTTTGCTGTTTTTAAGTCAACTCTCCTGCCATAATATAAAACATCTCCCTCCTCCTCTAAATCCCACATGTGATACAAATGTCTTCCGACAAGAGAATTTAGATCACCACAATCCTTTACAACAAGACTAAGCAAAGCTTTGTCAACATCTGGCAAGGATTTCAGCCTCAAAGTCCTCAGGAACTTTATCCATAATAGCACAATCAATCTTTCTTTCTATTTTCCCTCTGGCCAGTTTGTCCTTTGCTCTTTGCTTATCCTTCGTCCTCTTCTGATACAACAAAGATGTTTGTGCCTCACGCTCTTTCCTTATCAGTCGGTACTTTCGTGCCCTCCGTATGACATATGCAATCATGCGCTCCTGTTCATCGTTCGGCTTACTCTTTAGCCAGTCAGTAGTCAAATTTTTCTTTGCTTTGACTTTCGCATCAATAAAACCAATGGTTGCATTGGGAGCGCGCCGATACTGACTATCTGTAAGTCCGAGGATTCTTTCGCTGGCGATGTTGTGAACAGGGGCCGATTTTGTCATTTCGAGCATTTCCGAGGATGGCGACGACAGATCTCCTGAAATATATTCTGACAATTGACGTTCAAGAATCTGAATACAACCATTCAAGAGAGCAGTCACTGTGTCTTTAAATTGACCGATATGACTTTCTTCCACTGGGCTCTGTAGAGAAGAGAGGACTTCATCATCAGCATCAAGTTTCTGACCAAAGCAGTCTTTGGCAGCCTCCAAGACAGACATTGGATCTTCTGACAAGCTCCTCAACCTTTCGACACAAGTCTTCAACAGAGGTCCTGCCTCCAGGTTTGAGATACCACTCTTGTTTGAATAGAGGACAACCATCCATGGTCCAGTCAGCAGCTTGCCAATCAAACCTAAAGCCTTCAGCTGAAGCTGAACATATGATGACCCCAAGTCCTTAAACAATCCAGTCCTGAATTCGGTTTGGCAGTTGCATGAAGTCTGCAAATAGAGTAGCAGCTTATCACGGAAAAGATACAATGTCCCAGCAAGGTGGAACAGAATGTGCATTCTGTTCCCTACGTATCGTGCTATCTTTGTAGATTTTATACCGTTCATCTTCAGAAAATGCTTAAAGCCTTTCGGATCGCCTTTACCGTTCTTGTATCGTATTTTTGATATTCCATATATGACGTTGACTGTAGCAGCGTCCCTACCAAACACTGTTCCTTTGAAATCTGAATCTCTGTCCAAACGTTTTAAACTTTTCCTGGACTCGGAGGCAAGACCATCAAGGGGATGAACATTGCATTTAAGTTCGAGGAGTTCAATATTCAGATCTTCCTCAAGCTGTACCCTTACACAGTGGTTGACGCTAACCCGATCACTGAGTGTACTCTTCATCTTATTGATAACCCTGCGGTGAAACTCAATAGAGTCAATATCTTTGAACTCACTGTAGGAGTTACAAATGTCATGAATCGCCTGGCAAATATGATGAGTATAGTCTGCCGTTTTGCCACCAGCCAAAACGTCTATTTGGAGAACTAAACTCGTGGGAGATCCACCATCCATTCCAGAACAATTAACATGAACTTCATTGACATGTTCGGCATCTAAAGATGTAGCATCCCAGGCAATGTTCATATTTTCTTCTTTCTCAAGAACCTCCCCAATCTGTATATCTGCAAGAATACCTAATTCATACGCACATTGGCTAACAGTGGAGGCATCTGCAACAGCATCTGGGATCAGTTCGGTCATGTTAGTCACAATGTCTTTTATGAGCTGACCAGCTGCCTCTACTGGAACCTGATTGAGTAAGCATTCATATAAACATAAACGGTAATTTGCCTTAAATGTCTTGCCATCCTTCTTACACTTGATTACTGAAGAACCACTATCATCAATTTTTCCACAGACCTCATCGAGCTGAACTTCCAAATATTCTTTTTCAGCAGTAAGTTCTCGCTGGACCTTCTGATGCTCATGAAGTGGAACAGTGGCGGGACCCTTTTTCTTTTTGTGGTAATCCTTCACTTTTTTATGCTTACGTTTCAGGTCAGCCAGCTCCTGCTTGACAGCTGCAAGTTCTTTGGCCAATGCACTTCCCTCAAGTTCTTTGATCTTCTCATTCTTTTTCTTAATCTGCTCATCCTTCCGTCTAAGGGCTTGGTTCTTAACTCGCCTAGGCACTTTCATTTTATCTTTCAGTTGTTTTAGTTTGCTGCTGTAAGCTTTGGCACCCTTAACTATCCTTTCTTGAGCAAACTCCAGTCTCCTCTTCATTGCTGCTTTTCGTGGAGTCAAGGGTTGCAATTTCGAACGGTTCGACAAACCAGACAAGGAAGGGACATTTTGAGGCAAGGTTAAAGCATTTGGCGTGGTAAGGCATCGCTGATCAGGATCAGTGGACGGCACTCTCAGTTTGGGTGGGGGCAGTTCAGGATCTTCTGATGGCATTCGCTGTTGGGATGTACCTGCATGCTCAGGATCTGGTGATGGTGTTCTCTGTCGGGATGGATTAGACTCTTCAATAGCTGGGACAGTCTGTGGTTCTGCTGAAGCAGAGATTTCAATTTCTTCTTCATCAACGACTACAGGAATAGTCTTACCAACATTGAAGATTTCACTACACATTTCACTGAACAGTTTGAGTACTCAATTTTTTAAATTTTGAATTCCTTGCAACAACAGTTTTAATCCTAGAGTTTAGGACAGCTGGCAATTTTTCCATGGGGAAAGCAGATTGAAGCACTCTCTCTGTCTCCGCCCGGCTACTGTGTGACGTAAAAAAAACATGAAGGACATGACCATTCTTTAACGACGACGTAACTTCTGGTAGAGTGGAGTAATTCTGCTGAAGATGACTCCTGGTCAAACCTTGCTGGCTGTCTTCTTGGACCTTCCGTCTTTTCGGAGGAGGCATCTGAAGGAAATAATGGTTTAAAATATTTGATTCTGTGTTGAAGTGTTTATTTCTAATAATAGTTTAAAATGTTTCAAATTGTATTGACGTGTTCTTGTGTGTTCTAACATAAAGTTACTGTTTTAATTCTGTAACACATCTTTCCTGTCTAAAACAAAGAACAATGCACACAGTCAAAAGTCCAAGGCTGTAAGTATCGACGCTGTCTGTTTGCTAGAAAGGTTACAGAAAAGAAACATGTAAGGGATGGGACAAGGGGTTCTTGTATTGTTGTGTGCAGACTGATATAGGATAAAAACTATGTTAAAATGAAAACAGATCTGAGCATGCATTCCTTGTAAAAATGACTGTAAAACAACTCTTAGCTGATTATGAATTGTTTATAATACAATAATAAATATTCAATATTGTCATTACTAAAATTCTTCTCTTGATTATTTCTGTTATTCCCTAACTCCACTGAAGTGAGCTGGAAAGATGCTGCACAAACACCAAAACAAAGCCCCTTATCCAATCAGATGGCTCCATTTCGGTCACGTGATCCAAACTCACTGAAGACTGGGATTTACGCTTCAGAAACATGTATAATAAATCAATAAACTTCCGACGACTCAAAAGTTAAATGATTAGCCTGCAACCAGAAATCATGTCTACAGACGTTTATTTAGTCATATGTAGCTATAAATTTGTTTTACAAAATATTTAAAGCAGTATATTTTAGCAAAATCTGCAACCAATTTCTAGCTTTTCATAAGCCGCCATGATCATCATGGCGTCGTTCATTGTTCAGCACAGGTCGTCATCCGAAGCTTAAAAAAGTACATTACAGCCTTTGGACTGCAATGAAACTTACCACAATATTAAAAAAGAAGATAATCTAACGGTCCACCTACCTTTGAATATCTTTTAAAAGTTCGATCGATGTTTTCGAAGGGTACAAAGTCGATACAAATTTTCAGACGCGGATAACCTCAAGCAGGACTGCAACTCCGGTGTTGTACCGAAATCTGACTCCCCGGACAAATCTCACTCCCCTATGCACGCGCATTAATAAGCGCTGCATTTAGATGAAACGCGCTTTCTTGAACATATTCGCCTAAAAACCGATGTTTTCACACAGCAAACGTACACGGAAGTTTTGCGTATGCTTAAATAAGCGGAAAATGAAATGCAGATGCAGATAAGCCGTACGCTCATATATAGTCAGCGTGTTGTGAATACTCCCCTTTTAGCGCAGTGGTTGGTTATGTGTATGACGCTTTCATTACAGTGTGCGCAAATAACGTAGCGCTGCGTTCCCAGTGCATACGTAAGCAGCGTAACAGGATATTCCCTAAGTGACTCAGAACCAAACAGAACCGCGTGCTCAACTCATGCCGTGTTATGTGCAAGAAAGTTTATGACACTGTAAGTTTATATCTATGTTTGTTAGTAATAACGTAGATGGTTAACGGTAATTACCATATGTGTAAATCATAATGTTTGTTGTTAGATTGTGCGGGTAGGCCTATTCATCGATCTTTGATGCCGCTTGTATTATGTATATTTGCGCGCTGTCCCGCGCGCCGCGGCTCGTAATAACACTGTTTATTACATTTGTTTGTAACTTGCTGCTCCTACTAAGGATACAGTCAGATGTCTTTATTAAGTTGGCTGAGAAGCAGCCAACATATTGAAATGCTACGGACAAAAATTTACAACGTATCTCCTCCTACAGATTTAGTGCTGCAGACCCCAAATTCAGAACAGGCCGGAGGTTGCTATATCTTTTCTAAGAGATCGGGGGTACGATGTTCGCCCCAGGGGCGAAAAAGCAGCCGAATAATCCCATTGACTTAACATTGTGACAAACTTTGACGATTAATAACTCAGAGCGAGGAATTTGTAAAAAGATGGAACTCGCCACATTTGAAGAGGTTGACAGCCTCTGTATGAACATACCACACAATGGGGTGAAAGTTGCACCCCTGGGGTGCTAGAGCTGCCCAAATTTGCCCCATAGAAATTAATAGGGAAGGCTGTCCCATGAAACACCATCTACTATGGCAAATTGCATTGGGATTTTGAATTAAACATAGCTCTGCAGCACAGCGTCACAGAGACAAGGGGGAGGGCTCATTTTACTCAGGCGACCAATGAGTGTCTCAGGATCACAGTCAAGCTATTAAGCCACGCCCTAGCAACCATTTAGAGCACCTTAGCAACCCATCCCATAGACTTCCATTCAAATTGATCGACTTCTATCTCTGATTAGAAAAGTCATAGAAATTTGAGGGTGGGCTCGTATGACTCGGGTTAGCAAACTGTCAATCATCAACTTCTTCAACACTTCCTAGCCACGCCCTAGCAACCATTATGGAGCACCTTAGCAACCAAATACAAAGTGAGATATCTTCAGTTCTGAATGTCGTAGAGGCATTCTGGTTGGTTTATATCGTTCATTCTCACAAGGAGCCTTTGGAGTAACATCACTGTAGCTGTGAAGCCACTCCTTAGCAACCAAACAGAGTACCCTAGCAACCATTTAGCCGGACCTATATCTCTGCTTCTGAGTGTCGTAGAGACATGGGGGTTGGGTCTATTGACTCATGCTAGCAAACAGGACTTCCAACATGCTACATATGCTAGCAGTGAATAGCTACATGCTAATAGTGGTTAGCTAAGTGTTAAATTGTGCTAGGAACGCCATAGTTACTACCCAGAAGACCTCACAACTACCTAGTAACATCCTAGCAACCACCCTGGATACCCTAGCAACTGCCCAAAATACCCTAGCAACTGCCTAGTAACCACCCCGGTTACCCTAGCAACACCCTAGCAACCACTCTGGTTACCCTAGCAACTGCTTAGCAACACCCTAGCAACCACCCTGGATACCCTAGCAACTGCCTAGCAACCATCCCGGTTACCCTAGCAACCACCTAGCAACACCCTAGCAACCACTCTGGTTACCCTAGCAACCGCCTAACAACACCCTAGCAACCACCCTGGATACTCTAGCAACTGCCTAGCAACCACCCCGGTTACCCTAGCAACCACCTAGCAACACCCTAGCAACCACTCTGGGTACCCTAGCAACCACCTAGCAACACCATAACAACCACTCTGGTTACCCTAGCAACCACCTAGCAACACCCTAGCAACCACCCAGGATACCCTAGCAACCACTCTTGTTACCATAGCAACCACCCATGACACCCTAGCAACCACCCCGGTTACCCTAGCAACCGCCTAGCAACACCCTAGCAACCAATCTGGTTACCCTAGCAACCACATAGCAACACCCTAGCAACCACATAGAAACACCCTAGCAACCACCCCGGATACCCTAGAAACTACCTAGCAACACCCTAGCAACCACCTAGAACACCTTAGTAACCTGTTAATTTCTGGTTTCGTAACGTATTTTGTAGTTAATGTTAAATTGTGCTACCAACATGCGAAATTAACGTTTCCGGTGCGACCTTCTCAGCCAACTTCTAAAGTTTGTCTCGACGAACTTTATCCTCTCTAGTTTATATAATATAATGCATATTCGTTGATCCCTATTGCACTATGCAGCCTTTGTTGTTATTATAAGTTTGATTCGTGCTACTTTAGACTGATATTCTTGGTTTATATTTCATATATTCGCACATTATCTCGTGATTATCTCTCGTCTATGGGTATTTTCAAAGTGGCATACCATACTACACATATGAGGTGTGTAGTATGCAAGGAGGACACCAAATATTTAAAAGATGTCTATTTGATTGTAATTTGTGTTTGATTGTAAAGTGTTTCTGGTATTTGTTTATTGCAGAAACTACCTCAAATACACTACGAAGTACCTCAAATACACTACGAAGTACCTCAAGTGCACACCAAAGTGTATATGGTGACTTGTAAAATAAACGGCTAAATCAATCTGATGACTCCGACTCCCTGACCAGAGTTCTGCAGCGGTCAAAACTATAACTACCGGCATTCAGGGGTGCAATCCCCAACACAGCGGGTTTTGGGGTTTGTGTAAAAAATCGTTGGCATAACCCACACCCATAGATTGCTGAACTTTTTTGTGTAAGATCACATTTCTAATTTCAAATGTTGCTCGCATGACTTCAATTATCCATAACTGTTCAGGCTCGGTACACAGTGCTTGTTTGCGAAATTCACACAATAAAAAAAACTAACACAAGTCAGAATCAGAAGAAAAAGAGAAAGCAGTCTCTCCCGCTGCTGTGCAGCTCGTCCTTTTAAGAACCGTGCCGGATGAGATGAGAAGAGCCCGCCCTCATGGCAGCACAGCCAATCACGTCTTCTTGCATGATTGACAGGTCAGACAGCCTATCAGCGCCAGCTGTCAGAGTAATAGTGGAAGCGCAGCCATCTGTCAGCTGTCAGAGCGCCAAAGACAACAACCCTTGCAAGAAAGAATAATGAAAATGTATTGATGTACATGATGTGAGTTATTAAATGAGAATGTACATGCTCGAGTTTTTGTGTCTTTTTACACAACAATGTTGCCGCGATTTGTATGATGAAGCGATCAGCATTCATCTAAAAAAAAAAAAAAAGAGTCATTGGAGTGAGTAGACCGCAATCCACGTGCAAGGCAAACTAAGTGCATGCGCAGTGAACTAGGTATGCAAATTAGTCACGAAATAACCATGTGAAGTGACGATTTTGTCCCTCTTGTGTGCTCGAAATATTCGATTTCGGCGACATTAACGAATCGACATTAAAGAATCGAAAATACTAAGACAAATAGGGAGTTTGGCGGTTTTCATTTCAACATAATAGGATTGGCGAGTTAACCGTAACTCCACTGTATATATATATTATATAGACAAATGTCAAGGTTTCTATAAGATGCATGAATGAAGTTCTGTAGTGTTTAGAACGAATTGACTGCCTCAATGATTCACTTATAAAACTGTTATTTGTCACTTAAATTAATCAGTGATTTGAATAAATTAGGTGGAGCTAACGATTTCACTTACTCATTAACACAGTTGCTGCATCTGGAATTGGATACTCTCTAAGTAGGCATTTCTTTTGAATAGTACATTCTATATACCTGTTGAACATAGCCATTTGTATTTTACTTGTACAAAATCAGCTTTATATTGCAAACTGGCATTTGTTAACATATTATGTTCTTTTTTATAATCTACAGCCGTTATGCTGGTAGGTCACATGACAATGACAGCATCACTTCGATGCTATTCATGACTCATCTCCTGTGGCCTCATGGGATAATTAAGTGTCCATGATGTGCACTTTAGAATCTTACCAGGGGCCAGTTAAACATAGCCATTATGTTAAGACTGTATATTAAGAACTAGTATGACCAGCTTGCAGTTAGTGAGGGGTAATCAGTCTTTCTTATTTTCAGTATTAAATTAGATCAATCTATTTTTATATAACTGATTTTAAAAAGTTATGAATGGTCTTAAAGAAAAAAACTGGATGTTTAATATTTGAGACTAGTCTTTGTAGGGCCCAGAAGTACTTTTCACCAACTCTTCGGACATACTATACTCTATTTGGATGTGGCCAATGTAACCTGCACAATAGTCACTGAAAGTCTGATATAAGCACATTGGAATGACTATAATAAAAAATATTTTACAGACCAAAATTCTGCATTTGGAATTTGTCTTTCATGGACAAAGCCCAATCTCTCTCTCTCTCTCTCTCTCTCTCTCTCTCTCTCTCTCTCTACCTCCCTCCATCTTTGTGCCCTTTTCATTCTTATCCTTCTCAAGTTCCTCCATTTGCCCTGTTCTTTTCAACAGTTTTGTTGTTAGCTTTTCCTCCTCCTCCCATTATTAATCTTTTTGTTCTTCCCTTTTCATTCCCTCTGGTCAGTCTTAAATTCTTCTTCTCTTATCTCCAGCTGATCCCTACCGCTCCTGGCTCATCAGTGTGTCGGATATGCACTAGTGGCTGAGACAGCTGCAGTCCCTGTGACGTCAGTGGAAGAGTTAGAGAGAGAGAGAGAGAGAGAGAGAGAGAGATGGAAGGTGATTTAAAGAGAGACTCCACACTGTTTTTTTTCTTTTGTGTGCCTGTTGAATCGATGATATTAGACCATGTGGACGTGAGATGGCTACAGGATCAGTATGCTATATTGACCCAGCCGGCAGTGTTAATATTTATAGAGTGTGATTCAGCAGGTCTCGTACAGGGAGACAGAGGAGAGGAAGAGAGGGCTGGTGATAAAGAGAGGGTTTTCTGATCCTCAATAAATCCTGGATCTCATTTGCTCACTCTGTTCACTGCAGTACAATAACTCCTCATACAGCTCGACAGATGGCGCTGTTGCATACCACAATGAGTCTGCATCAGATATGCACGTCTACACTCTTGACAGTATGCAAATTCAATGTGTGTGTACTCACTAGCTCACCAAGTTTCATTATTCATACCTTTGCATACGCTTGGCAATCACATAATTACTTTTTAGATTTTAAGAACTCTATATCCCTATATGTAGGACGTTTTGAGGATGAAAACTTTTGTGTGGAAGTTTCACTGATGTGAGCAAATATTCATCCAAGACAAAGTGCTGTCAGATAGTGTTTTTTTTTTGTCTGAAGATGTATGCTCTTGGGGCTCTTAAACATCATAAACTAGTCAACCTGAGTCTGCCAGAAGCTAAGTGATCACCAAGGATGATATGTGACTGCTACTATATTGCATCATCTGGCTTGGCTTGTGAGTTTGTAGTCTCTTGGGCTTGAATGTGAGTCTTTCAGCAGATCCGCAGATGCACTGCTAGGCTCTCACATGGATTTCTGTCACGTTGGTTGGCTCATATGAGTGATAATCTCTCGTCTATGGGTATTTTCAAAGTGGCATACCATACTACACATATGAGGTGTGTAGTATGCAAGGAGGACACCAAATATTTGGAGTATGAGGCCAGAGGATCATCCCCTGAGACCCCTGGGCACACGTCCTGGGCAGCATTTTGAAAACTCATTAAAGCTGTAATCCACCTTTTTTGTTTTTTTGTTTCTTGCTTCATGCAAAACCATTAACTTATAATATTCAAATTATAATTTAAAGATGTACAAAATGAATCAACTATTATTTACTTTATATGGAATAAACAATAAATAAAAAATTATACTAATGTTAAATATGACACTGAAGCTTCAAAGCGTGCATCGAGTTCGGAGAGCAATTTTTCATGAAGCTCGGTGCCGGAGAGGTATTGTTTTCAGAGAAACACGTGATCAACGAAACACAAAGCCTCACTTTCTTTCCAACCACGTGAATGCTTCACCTTGCGTGTCGGAATGTTTGAGACCATTACTACAGGTTTATTGAAGTTCATGTCCATTTACTTATTTTCTGCATTAGCCTACATTAAATTATCATATATTCTGCCAGAAAACAGTATAAAAACATAGCTCCATTTACTAGCCATTATTATTAGTATTATTGTAATTATTATGATCATTGTGGTTGTTACATTTCACTTACTGCCACACTTTAATGTTTGAACTAAAACTAAATATGATAAATCTAAACGCATCTATCCGTCAGGGTTTGTTATTCGTGTTTAAATGATTACACGTCTAAGCTTCGCACTTAGGTTTGTTGCTGCTGTAAATGTGACCTACCACACGATGGCACTGTTTTTGTCCCTCCAAAGAGAAAAGCTTCAAAGACGTTTCATTTCTCCATCACTACCAAACTGCCACTCAGCACAAAGGAAAGTAACCAGGATTTATCCTGCGGCTACTTTTATTAATTTTTTTTAAACCTCAAAACAAACCACTGACGAGCGGCACAGAACAGGAACAGAGCAAGCAACATTGACGAGGACAGATGGTGGACTAAAGGAAACACATGACTTAAATACTAGAGCAAACAAGGGGAACTAATGAGACTAAATAACAAGACACACCTGAACTCAAAGTCAAATAAATTAGTAACTGGTGACAGACCGGGAAATAGGAGGGGGTCAGAACCAATAAACACTGACAGTAAAACACTAGAACAGAAATACAAACATGAATCAAAACCGAACTCAGATCAGGACAGTAAGATCTGAATGAAAGTAGTGACAAAAGATTTCTACTTAACTTTTTATTTATCAAAGAATCCTGCAAAATGTGTAATTGTTTCTACAAAAATATTAAGCATGTTTTCAACATTGATAATAAAAAATAAATGTTGCTTGAGCAGCAAATCATCATATTAGAATGATTTCTGAAGGATCATCTGACACAAAAGACTAGATAAATTATGCTGAAAATTCAGTTATATAAAAAAATGAAATTAAAATTGTTAGTTATAGTTTTTCTAACTTTTAAATTGAAATATTTCACAACGTCACAGTTTTAACAGAATTTTTGATCAAATAAATGCATCCATGTTGATTTTTGTCAATTATATTTATTAATTTTGCAGACCCTTTTATTCAAAGGGACTTCCAAAGGAGGAATACAGAACATCATAAAGAGCCAGATGAACACAAGAAGTGCAAATTTGACATTTGACTCCTATATCATAAAAATGTACATGGATCTTTTAGCATGATTATATTATTTTATAATTTTTTATTTATCATAGAATTTTTTTAATATGATCTAATAGGTTAATATTAAAGTGAACATGAAATCAAAATAGACCCTATTTACTAATTTTATTGCAAACTATTCTTTGGTGCACATATTATGAAGAAAAAGGTTTTTGATCACGATGAAATAATATCCTGGCTTTTTTGCTTAATAAAATTAGTTATGAGTGCTGTACATTGTCATTACTCACTGTTTGTCAACAATTTGCCAAGCGTTACACAGTGTGCTAACAAATGTGTGTTGTGTCGTAAAGGGTACCAGAATCTGCAAAAGCAGACTTTAGATGCCTTGCTTAGAAGTGTTTTATTTTAAAATAAAATATCCACTGCTGGCTAAAGTATATATTGATCTTTTTCCATGATAATATTTGAAAATCCATTGTTCCAAAAACATTGTATACCAGAAAGATTGGATTATTCCAGAGGCTGACATTAGGAGACTTGTAAAATCATTTTTGTAACTTGCCAATTAAAGGGCCTCAGCTGTACGTGCTAAAGGGGCCAGTGACTCCGGTGTTTGCACAGCTTGCATTGTGTGTGCAGACGGGCCTGAAGGCCCTCGTGTTCCGCTTGTGGACTAAATGCTAGTGGGCCAAGTGGTCTTAGTGGTCAGCGTGAACTTTATGTGCCTAGAGCCCCAGGGACACTAGTGGACAGCTCATTCTGCATGATCTGAGGTGTCCTGTGGCCCTAGCAATCACCTCACAGAGTATGTGCCAAGGGGCCTGGAGGCTTTGGTGGACCCTGGTAGTCCAAGGCCCAAAGCTCTGGCCTGGTCCCTTAATTCAGCTCTGCGGATGACCTAAATGTGCAGCCTGATCCTACTGGATGGAAAGATGTATCCACAATGCAAAGCAAGCAATGTTAAAATGCAAGCAATGTGTGATGGATTATTATAATAATAATTCAAATTTTCCATGCGAAATATGGAGGGCCAACCTGCACCAGAGCTCAGGATTCCATAGCTTCTGTCATCAGCATGCATTAATTACATGTATTAATTTATCTGGTAAAATATATGGTAAACACACACACACGTACACACGTGTACATTATAAATACGTGTGTGTATTTATATGTGCATGTGTGTGTCTTTGCCACTTTTGATTATTTTAACGCGTCCCTTTTTATTTTAACTAATTAAAAAAATATTAATTAAAAAACATTATGATCAGTGGGTATTCCATTGTGAACATAGCCTATCGCTGGCTCTTCAAATACTCCTAGTTGCTGCACAGGTCAGATCACATGAATGCTACACCGATGTGCTAAGTGATCTGTGTAAGTCTCTGCACATATGCTAATCATGGCTATTCACTCTGACAGTCAGGCTCAGACATGTAAAAGGTTTAATGGTTTAAAGGAAAAAATGTCATAGAATTTACAGCACCCACAGTTCATGCTCTGAACACCTTTATTATATTGTACTTACATTGAAAATAAGCATATTGTGCTCATGCGTGTACATGCTTGAGTTAGCATTTAATACTTCTTTTGAAAAATGCTGATTGCATTATATTTTCAGAAATCATCCCCTGCTATCTTTGTGTGTGCTTAAGGATGTGAGGACTATTGGGTGCTGGTCATACTCTCTAGGTATGGTGTAGGTGATTACATCTGAGTATAACAAATCCCAGAGGCTGCGGGTGTTCTTTGTACTTGACCATCACATGAAGAAATATGACAGGCTTTTACAAGCCTTAATCCGTCATCCTTCAACAGATTACATTCGTCCCAACTCCATCTGTTCGATTGCGACATGCAAAGAATTCAAATAACATTTATACGCTTGGGGTTCTGTAGGCAAAGCTGGATTTCTAGTCTTTAAGAAACAGGTCAAGAGTTCAGCGTCTGTGCCGCCTTCTACCATCCAAATAACACAGAGGCTGATGTCACCATTTCATACTCTATGAATCTGCCTTAGAATGACAATACTGGTATTCTTCACTGGGCCAGATATGACAGCAGAGATCTGACAATGAGAAAGAAGCATGCCATTTGCAGAAGTTTGCTTGCTTTTTTTTGTTTTGTGCCTGCTAGAATTTTTTTATTCAAACAGGCACGAATAATATGTAAACTGAAGCACTGTTTCTGCATGGAAGGAAATGTCAGTGATTTCAAAGTCAGTAGGAATATTTCACCAAAAATAGCATATTTGAAGAATCATTCTGCTGTTTTTGTCCATAATAAGTATAGAAATAATCCAGACAACTAATTAAGAAGTCAAATCCCATCACTGTTTAGATACAAGTATACAAAGTTCTAATAAAATATTGCGACATCAATAATGTCAAGCCTCATTGTTAACTTGCAAGAACCTTAAGAAGACTTGGATTTCTGGGTTGTATAGATCGTTTTTATGCAATCACTAACAATAATAATATAATACAGGACCTGTTTGTGACAAGTGAGTTGTGTAGCAGAGACAAGCAAGCAGGATGTGTCAGAAAAGCAAATCGATAGCTAGTGAATAGACATAGAGCTAGGTAGAGATGACAAATGCATTTTCTGCAAATGATATTGAAACATTAGACACAAACATTTCTACTACAAGGCAGTTACTGTTGGGCTTATGCCAACTCAGTAGAGAGATTGACTGATAGGGATATAAAGTAATTGAATGAATGGATCGCTGGGTAGCTATAGTTATCTGAAAAAAAAAAAACAGAGCTTGAGTGAACAGATAAAATCCACTTACCGTACAGTAGTAGTCTAATAGATTAAAAAGAAAGCATAAAAACTGTTAGTGAAGACTTGTGAGAGACTGTGTTATTCAGTGTTGAACATGACATGGTCCTGTAACTGTTACGTTCAACACTGAATAATACAGCTGTCCAGTAAGACTTTCTCACCACCAATGAGGATTTATATGTGCAATGCTTCACCTACACAGAGACAGGGCAGAAAATGAACATATGCTTCTTGATCACACAATTTAATTCAAAGGCACTACAAGTAACTTGAGGAAACAGGACAGTGAATGTCACTGATAAGGTTTTTTAATGAAAATGCCACGCGATACAAGAATAAAAACACAAGAAACAACATGAAAATATAAAATAAAATAAAAAGTTCACCATGATTTTAAAAAGTGCAATGATCAAATACCAAATTAAGTTAAACAATTTCAAGATTTAAGAAATATCAATTCTGAACATATTTATCGAAAAACAGGATGCAATACAACACAAAACAAGGTCTCAATGACTCTTTGCATTGAAGCCCAACACCGCCTTGATTCATTTTCAGAGTCAGTTACTTATTATATATTACACCTATAAGCAATATTACATTTAATAGTAAACTGAATTTGCGTTAGCTCACAAGAATGATATGTTTTGGAAAGGGGTTACTCTGGGAAGAAGGTGTAAATGTGGCCTGTGTCATTTCTTATTTGCATCTCTTATCTTACTCCCGGTCTTCCTCTTTTGATGGTTTTTGGACTCTCTTTTTTCTTATTCATTGAAGACATACATTTGAAGGGGAATTCCCTTTAAATTGTAAATTGAATATAAGGTATAACGTTAAAATATTTATTGGATTTTTCTCCAGACTGTTTTCAGAATCATACAATAGTTCTACATACCTGCTCTTGCCATTTCATTTCAGGCTCTTGAAAAAGAGGATTATTTTACATTTTCATATTTCCGAACCTTGCCTGCATAATAGCTTATGTATGCCTTTTCCATGGCTTAATGGGTCAGCTTAATGAAAACCTGTACACCATGTAAAAGATTATGATTGAGAAGATAGATATTAATAACATTGTATAGTTATTGGTCTCTAATTATGCACCTGATATCTGATCTGTCATTAGAAAAGTTAATAGACTTTTCCATACTCGAAAATTTAGAGTTATAAAAGTTATAGTATGTTCTGTAATTGCTGTAATTGTGTGCAAATTATGTGGAAATAGACATTTAATTGATCACACATTAACAATTAAGTAAAATATAAATTAAGATAAAATATCTTATTCTACCTGTATAAAAAAAGAGTTTCTGAAACTCTTTTTGAAGTGACACATCTGAGCACACTGAGATTATGATAGGTCAGGTAGGGCATAAGAAAAACCATCAACTCTTTCGGTCCCTCCTCAACTGAAGCTGAGAGGATCTTAACATTCAGTGTACAGAAAACCGAGAAGTAAAACTAGCTACATTTATGCAATAATCATTTATTTAGCGATAGTCACTGTAATATTGCTTAAACATTTTTGACCACAGGACTCCACTGTGCTCCTTTGTCAGTCTCTTCAATTTTTATGTAAAAGCCGCTGACAAAACTGAAACAAACATATAGGGCACATGCATACACCCTCACACACAACACTTTTTTTCTTGTAGATTCTGTCCCCTCCTGTAGACACATGAATCTTGATGCATTGTCAAAGACCAGTGGCATGGTGGGTGATATTCTGTGGGGAGTGAAACAGTGAAAGATAGCTTCGCTGAGCTTGGGATGTCATTAAAGTTTCCTCTCTGTCTTCCAGACGCTGACACTATTCAAAGGATAATCTGGGAATTATAAATTATTCACGCCCTTCAATTATGTAATATCAGAAAAAAGAAAGGAAGCGGAAAGAAAGCGGATTTTCGTCAGTCTGCAGTATGCGTGATGTTTGAAGTGGTTGACAGGTAGGATTCACTTTAGCCTGAATGCGAGTATTAAAATTCAGCTCTGTATAAAGGGTCCCCAGGAGGTGTAGTTTAACTTCAGCTGTATTTTTATGTAAAACCAAATTGTTATCATATCGGATTCAATTTCAGAAAAACATGACCATACATGGAAAATCAAATTAAATACAATGCACATAATTCTTTTTATAGTTAAACCTGATGATGTATGAGTTCTGATGAACCCACTCTGGTCAGAGTGAGATGTTTTATATATATATATTTGTAATATACATGAGGAATATTTGCTCCAGGCCACGACTCTCAGATGCAATTCTGCATTCAATTTTATAATGATTCTCCAAAAGATCTTAAAGACAGAAAGTGATCATAAACTAGTCTTCTGGGGTTTCCAGAAACCTTCATTCAAAGCATTGTTAGAGCTATTCAGGTTGCTTTCTGCAAGCTTTTTTGCATAGCACATATCATAATTGGTTATTCCTATATTGGGCTTCCCTAAAAATCTCTTAACAAATCACACAAGATCACACCCTCACTTGCTTCTTGAGCCTGTTAGATTCATGCATTATTTTGCAGAGATTTACTTTTAATTTTAATGCTTGGGAGAAAGTGTGACGCTTGGCTTGTCAACTGATCTCCTTCTTCAGCCAGTCAAATGTTTGCTCCAGTTTTCACATTTCTCTGGGTTCCCCCATCAGTCCTTAATTTGGTCATCGTTTACTCACTGTAATGTCTTTCTAAACATGTATGAATTTCTTTTCTTGATGAATGGCTGAATGGCTGAATGGCTTACTGTCTCGTTCTTCATACTTTATATGCAGCATCTGAAGCTTTTACCATCATCACATGCATTTTTAATACATTTTAGTTATGTACAACATATATTATTTTAAAGAATATACACATTAAAGTGTCTGCATCTACCCAGTGTTTGTCTTTTCTATATTTGTAAACAAATATCCATAAAACACATTGAGCATGTTTCCATAAAACACATTTAGAAGAACCAACATCAACC
This sequence comes from Rhodeus uyekii, assembly GCA_037043235.1. Taxonomy (NCBI): domain Eukaryota; kingdom Metazoa; phylum Chordata; class Actinopteri; order Cypriniformes; family Acheilognathidae; genus Rhodeus; species Rhodeus uyekii. The sequence continues at coordinate 1,260,947 of JAWRVZ010000068.1, forward strand.
AAACCGGTGCCATTACATCTGCCATTGTACTTTTTGGATAGTATAATTTGATAGTCATTGTTCCTGTTGAAATTCCTCATCAAAATAGTTTTAAAGTGATAGTTCACCCACAAATGATGATGGCCATTGACCTGTATAGAATTTTTTTCCTGCTATGGAAGTCAATGGTTACTGTCAACTGTCTGGTTATCCATATTCTTCAAAACATTGAAAAAAACCCTCATAGATTTAGGACAGCTCGAGGGTAAATTTGAGGGTAAATGAAGACAAAATGTTAATTTTTGGGTCAACTATTTTTTTAACGATCTATTGTTTTTATCTTCAATAAAATTATTAAAGTCATCCTGAAATTAATATTGATAATTCTTTTCTTTTTTTAAATGGAATATTGCACTACTTATAATGTTGTATCTGTGTACATCATATTTTGTAATTCATGTGCCCTCACAATCTTTCATCAAAATAATTTCACACCCCTTCTTGTAGTGACATAACTTCTAAAGAAACACGTTATCCTGCATATCCAAACAGCATATCCTGGTTCTGTGAAACAGCAAAAAACAATGTTACTTATATATGAAAGCAGAAACAATGCAACCATTTAACCTCTAACTTCTCTCCCGCGAAAAATTTATTTCCAGCACATACAAAACATCTATACAGACAAACAGACAAATATTCACAAAACACTTTGTTTAGTTCCCTTTCAAGGGAACTCGAGCTGTGTCAAAGTGCTGTGGGAACACCTCTGCGTGAGTGAGTTCACACTGTGTTTGTCTGTCTTTAGTTAGCATTTCTACTGTTATACAAGAGTTTTAAAAAAGAAAACACTGTCGCAAACAGTTTTTTATATATATTAAAAATGGCTAGCGATCAACACTACAGAAAGTGTGTTCATCCCTGCCCTTGGTACATAACGAGTGGGGGGACACACAAGCTTTGTGTTGCTTGTTTGGGAGTACAGCATGCTTAGGCAGCCCTTGAGTAGGCTGACTGTGAGCACTTTGAGCATCTGCCATTAAGGATGCTGCTCTCCTGCCAGGCACTCTTCGAGGAGAGAAGCATGCTCTGCAGTTTCTTCTGCCCCGAGTGAGGCAACGGTACAGCAGCTGTCCAGTTCTGAGGAACTGGATGCTGTCAATATTGAGAGAGGAGATAATGAAGACTTGCCACTTCAGTCTCCAGCTGAGGTTGTGACTCGAGCCGTGGCCAAGATAAATATTGATTGGTCGGCCAAGAGGCAGGAGCATCGTCCTGGGCCAGGGCAGCACCTGCAGACAAAAAAGTCCTGACGCCCACGAGTCCGGGGGGGAAACCGTTTTCACCTTTTTATGTGGTGCCTGTTTCCCCTTGATGCCCTCAGTGGGCCATTCTGTCAACCATGCGCTTCGGTGCGCAGCGGTCCCTAGCGAGCAGTTACCCCAGCGACTGCCCGGAAGCATAGCGGGTGCTTGCTTCCTCCGAGGAGAGCTCCAGAACAATTAAGCCAGTTGTTCCCTGCCGGTTCGCCACTCTAGTGTGCTGTGCTGACTGTTTACATAACTCCAGAGGCCACTTTCAAGAGACTGGTTCCCTTAGTAGACTTTATAATAGAATGGAAAAATCTGCCAACTATATCTCGTTGGGTCCTGCACATGGTCAGAAAGGGCTACACCATTCAGTTCAGGTCTCGCCTGCCTCAATTCAGTTATATCGACGATTGGTTGATTTTATCTCAATCAGAGTATATAGCGATTTAGCATTGAGATCTCGTCCTCGTTCATATGAGAAAGTTGGGGTTGAGGCTGAATACCAAGGATAGTGTGTTGCTTCCTGCAGGATTCAGGGACAATGCAGGGGAGTTCTTACCCCAACTCCTATTTCCTCAGTCCTCTCAGCCATGAACAAGCTAAAGCTAGGTCAGTCACCTACTGTCAGATAGGTCCAGAAACGTAATACCTTTTGGCTTGCTGTACATGAGACCACTACAGTGCAAGCTCAAAACCAGTGGATTCTTCCAGAGGGGTTAGGTTACCTTGGTTTCTTTCCCAGGGACCAGTGCTGGGTCCTTTATGTCTCTCCTCTACGGCTCTCCTTTGGAGATCCTGCCCATGAGGGACCTTCTGTCTCAGGCGTACGGGTCGATACTCCACCCACATCCAGAGCTATGGAACTGTGGGCTTGCTCTCTGAGGGTGTCCAGCTCATTAGTTGGTCTCTCAACTGAGGTTGTTGAGACCATCCTTCAGTCCAAAGCTCCCTCCACGAGAAACATTTACACCCTGAAGTGAAGATATTTCACTTTCTGGTGTCATAATCGTCAGCCTGACCCAGTTAACTGCCCAGTTCCTGCAAGAACAATTCTCAGCATGTCTATTCCCCTCCACTTTGAAGGTGTACTTGGCAGCCTTAGCGGATTACCCCACTCCTTTGGGTTGGGTTTCTTTTGGCAGACACCCGCTAATCAGTCGTTTCCTTTGTGGCACTCTGAGGCTGAAGCTTGCAGCATACACAAGGGTACTAACCTTGGACCTCGGGACTTGAAAGCCTGTCCTTGGCTCCCTTCAAGTCCATCGAGGAGGTCCCTAAGAGATTTCTCTCTTTTTGTCACGAAGTGTTCAGGGAGGACTCAAGTGCAGGGGAAAATGTAGGATTTATTAGAATAACAAAAGAACGCAAACAAAAACCCACAATGGGGAAACCATAACATAAACATGATCATAAATACTAAACATAAAACAAACCGGATGGAATGGAGAAACAGCCAACACAGGAACAGACATGAAATGACAACAACACCACACAGGACAGCAAACACACCGGGATTAAATAGGGCACATGAGGGAAGGTAGTGATGAAAAACAGCTGGGAATGATTATGGGAAACAAGGAGGCGGGGCAGGCACAAACACATGGGAGAGAGAGCAGTGCCACGGTTCTGTCCACTAGAACACTAATAACACTGGAAACAGAGACAGAGCCGTGACACTTTTAAAACTATTTTTCTTCTATCCATTTCATCTCTCAAAAGAATTGTAGATTTGCAAGCTCTCTGTGTCTCCCTCTCGTGTCTAGAATTTGCTCTGGCATGGTAAAGGTTTTTCTCTTTACCCTAGGCCTGGGGATGTTCCTAAGGTTTTTATTAATACTGCAAGTGATATGAATCTCCAGATCTTCTGATCTCCTCCTTTCCATACATTGGACCAGGAAAACTGAATCTAGTCTGCCCTGCTCTATGCCTACAGAACTGCCCTGCATGGGGAGAAAATCTGAAATGCTGTTTGTGTGTTTTGAGTCTCCCAAAAAGTTGCCCCTGGCATCTAAGCAAACTATGAGCAAGTGGGTGGTTGAAGCTGACTCACTTGCTTACAAGTCGGTTGGACAGCCCTCTCCCTTGGCAGTCCAAGCCCACTCAACCAGGGATATGGCTGCTTCCAAGGATCTTTTGCTAGGAGTTTCCCTCCAGGACATTTGTGATGCAGGAGGCTGGTCCTCACTGCACATGTTCATCAGATTTTTACAACCTTGATCTGGGGTCCACCCCTGCGTCATAAGTGCGTCACACAGACAAGCATTTGCTCATAGGCGCACTGGGTATTACATTCCCACACCGCTTTGACGCAGTGTGAGTTCCCTTGAAAAGGAACATATTTGTAATGCATGTAACCGTAGTTCCCTGAATGGGGCTGCGTCCCTGTGCCATACTCCCTACATGCCTGTCAGCGTCTTGCTTCAGCTTATCAGAAGCTAGCATGCTGTGTTTTCAGGTGTGCTTTATAGTTTCTTAGTCAAAGACATTACCTACTTATGATGTTCCATCATGCCATTGGACAGATTTCACACGTGCTTCACGGCGTAGTCACACAGAGGCATTCGGGGAACTAAGGTTACATACATAACCGAGACGTTGTTGTTTCTCAGAAATTCCTTATTAGACCTTTAAAATAGCAGCCGTGTTTTAAAAAGTTAAAAAAGGTTGCTAACAAATTGGTATAAGGGCAACAGAATCCTCAATTCTACAAGGAGCGTACAAAACTAAAGATATATCATGATAGTATGTTTTGTAATGATGTCTTCTAAATGTATAACAGTCATGTCTACAGTATGTCTACTGCCTTCAAGAAGTGTTAATGAATGACAGCAATGGCTCTGGCACTCCTTTTGATGTCTTGTTCAAATCTTTGAAATGATCATCCCAAGTCCTGGCTCATTCATATAGAACAGTGACCTCTCTTTCCTTAAGACATTGCAATGAATTAAACCCATAATGAGCAGTCATTCTGATCCACAAGTGATTAAGGGTTTTTTCTTCCCAGGCAGAGTTAAACAACCATATGCTGCATTCCTTCATATATTCATGTTTGTCTGAACGCTGCTATAAAACTGTAAATGTATTTCTAGTGATCTATATTCATCTCAATCTGTCTATTAGAGCATGTTCACCTGACTCTCTCTCTTTCTCTCTTGTTGTCTCTCTCTCTCTCTCTCTCTCTCTCTCTCTCTCTCTCTCTCTCTCTCGGTCTCTGAAAGTCCTCTAAACAACACACAGAATACAAAGAACAAATTCAAGACCTCCATGAGCTGCAGACATCTGAGGGTACCTCTTCATGGTGAATGGTGAATGCTATGCTGTAAGAAGCACTTCAGTTCTCGTCCTTCTGTTGAATTCTTATATTCAGCAAACTTTAAAGGATAAAGGAGAGAAGAATCTTGTCTCTGTTTGAAAGATGTTATTAAGTATTAAAAGCAGTGTCAACTGGACTGATTCATGGTTGGTACAGTCAAAATAGGAAAAACAAATAAGATTTGTACAAAACTCACCACCACAATGCAGGGGTGTTATTTATGTAAGACCAAATACAAGAGCTTTCACAAAACCAGAGACTATGCAAATCTCAAGTCTGTATACCACACAAAATGTATCTTGTGAATCTATTGCTTTCTCCCCTTTCATGTTCATTATAATTTTAAATGTGACATGGACCCCTGACATGGAAGACCGCTTGGAGCCGAGAGAGGGAGGAGCCAAGGTGGAGCTGACAGGCTGACAGTCTGAGGTGGAGTGATGGGATCAGTGGTTGGAGGCGGAGCTGGGGGATTCACTTGCTTGGTCCAGCTCCACTAATACTGACGCTGTGCTCCTCTTAGGCTCTGGCTTGTAGATTGTGGCAGGTGTGAGCTCTCTGTCTGCAGTGGGCTCTGGCTTATCATCTATGCGTTGGGGTGATGGGTGGCTGGGCTCTGGGCTAGGCTGGATGACAGGGGTGAGGTGGCACTGGCAACAGAAAAACACACGGTAACAGAAAAACCCTCCAACCACAAAGCGAAGTTGATTTACTTCTCTAATGTCCAGCACGTATTCTCTTCATTTTCCAGCCTGTACACGAAGCCCTCTATGAGAAAGATGTCATCACACCTCTCTTGGTGGTAGATGTAAACTTTCTCCACATATTCCTTGAGGTTGCAGCCATTTTGAAAAATAAAAAAAGCATCCCAACAGCCTCTCAGACAGACAATTTATTGTTGCAACCTTCATATTATTTATAGGTCAGATAATCTGTCGTGTTTTAAAGTCCAATGATGATCAAGAAGATTCCAAAAATCAAATGGTAATGTATTTATTACACAAAGTAAACTCAGATCAGGCCCTGGGAACCGAACACAACAATGAATAATGAATACACATCAGCACTGGATAATGAGTGAAAGAATCTGATGTACATAAGACAAATCAACCAAATTAACTTCTAAAACAACTTCCATATTAACAACTTCCACATATAACTTCCAGGTCACTTTAAAATTAAAGTATATTCAAAATAGAGATTGAGGTTTGGACAAATTCTAGGTATGATCAATTGTAAGCATGTCTCACGCACCGCAAAGAATAGAGACACGGAAATTCATAGTGCTCTTTCATTCTAATTCTATTTACCAACAATGTTTTGGCATGCACAAAAACACATTCATATTCAGTTGTCCCAGGGAAAAAGTAATTAGATCATTAAATAATTCAAAACAATATTTTGATTGCTATTTGGACAATATTATTGTTCTCATTACAGGGAGCAGCATGTTGCTTGATTTAAGTATGCTACACACTCAAACATCTTGAAGAATGCAATAAATATGAGGCAGGAATATTCATGCTATCCTTTCACTGTCAGCTTTGACAGCTGAACACTTAGCAGTTTGAGCACAATCCTGTTGGCCCTAAGGCAACACAAAAAGAGCAATTTATATAATCTCTAACAAAAGGATGAAAAAGAAAAAGTAATAAATAGTTCTATCTCAGAAACATTATGACTTGAGGACCTTTTTTTGCAGGGCTAACAAGCTAGTACTATAACAAAGGAGTTTTTAATCAATCTAACCACCCGAAAGTCTGAGCGCATAACAAATCTGTAACTTCTGACATGAAATTGACAAATTTGTTAAAGATTGCATCTAAAACACAACCTTAATCACAACCTACTCGGGACAACAGATTAGAAGAACATGTGCAAGGAAAATGAAGAGTTTGGGTTTATGTAAATGTTTAGAAATGTTTACTATTTGAAGTTGGTCTGTGCAAAGTGTAAGATAATGAGTCACGTTAGAACCCATGTTTTTATTGAAACCTTCACCAGCCCTGCTGCACATTTCCTTTTCAATGCCAATCACGGAAATAAGATAGTGTCTTTCCATTATAATGTTCCCTTTTTCATTCGTTGCTTTGATCATTGTCGTAAGAGCAGTAAATTATTTTCTTTACATATTGAAAATTGTTCCATTCATCCTGAAATATCTAATTACTGCACATTGAGCCATACTTCAAATCATGTCAAACAATCAAATCACTATTGCTATTGTGACATCACAAAGAAAACTAAATATTATTAAATATTTAAATTAAATATACTAACATTGGGCTTGGACTTTTCTATTTTGGAATGCATCCTCAGAAGACAGCATTTTTAAGTTTTCAGATGCAGCCCTTGTTTTGTTTCTGAATAAATCAGTGTATTTGAATGAACTAGTTGAGTGAATGATTGACTTACTCATAAAGTAAACCGAAAAAAAAAGGAACTAACTGTTCTTTAATTTTTTTTCTACAATCTAAACTTCATGAATGATGAACAAGTCATGTAACTGACATCAATAATCATTATATTTATCTTAAGAGCTTCCGCATTCCTTAAACAGACATGTAATCCTTAATATCTCTGGCTAAAAAACAGTTGCAAGTGAACTATAGAGATGTAAAGATGTCATCATCTGGTTTCACGGACACCCATGAGGTCCTGACGCTGTCAGATCTGTTGCACAAAGCAACAGAGGGAATGGTAAAGTAACATTGTAAGTCTCTCTGGAAAATGTAATTATGAGTAATTATGAATAATGAATTCTGCGTTATTGGTGCTGGGAGAGGGTGAAGCAGAGAGGGAGAGCTCATTGCAGAAATACTTTCATCGCTCTTTCTTCTCCAGAGTCTCTGCTGTCATGATCCATGGTCACATCTTTCATCAGATTTTTTTATACCACATATTCTGTTTTTCTCTCTCTCCCCTAAGGAACTCTCTTTTAAAGAGCTAGATATGATATTCCATCATCAAAATAGTCTGTTTCGCTGTTTGTCTAGTGAGTTGTTTATTGATTAATATTATTTGGTTTGTTTCTGTGCTTATACTTGAGAGTTGTTTAGCCTGTGTTTTTAGTCTGTGTTTTCTTTCAAAGAGGTTCTACCGGCTGTGTGCGATCTCGAAGTGTCAATGATTGTTTTCATGACATCATGCATCTCTGATTGAGTAGTCACATGCCATTTCCATGTGTCACGAGTTGTGGTAGATAAAGGGCATGAGGATGAAGGCGATCCAATGGAACATTATTTTATTTAAACCGAATTCAAGAGCGTTACAATACAACCTTACATAAACGCGTACAGACATCGACTGACGGAAAACACAGGGAAGATATAGGTAGGGGATGATCAGAGGATGGGATTGAGATGACAAGACTAAAAAAGGTGAGAGCATGTTGGGAACCAGGAAGTAAACAAAGACATGACAAACACATAACAGATACGCCCCTCCCAAACAGACATGATCTTGGGCCGTGGTTTGGAACAATGGGGGAGGGAGGAAGGGAGGGGGTACAGGAGGAGGACATGGACAACAAGACAAAAAAAAAGAAAACAATAAAAGGGGGGTGGTGGGGAGGGCACTCTGGATTCCTGGGGATAGGGTCTGGGAACCTTTAATGTGGTGCCGGGAGTTCAGGGAGCCAGGGAGGTGCTGGAAGTTCAATGAGCCAGAGTAATGCAGACTTCCAAGGCGTCACCGGGAGTTCAGGGAGCCCGGGTGGCATACGGAGCTCAGGGGTCAATATTGGTTCAGGTGGTCTCGGGCTCCTAGGTGGCCCGGAATTCGTGATTTTACCCCCTTTGGCAACCACAGCCAGGGGTATATAAACCCCTCCTCCTCTAACCGCCCCCTCCAGAAGTAGTCTCTTCGGTTTTGGTCCGTCATCTGTCACAGGTTGTGATAGATAAAGGGCATGAAGACGAATAAGATCCAATCTAACAGCATTTTATTTAAACAGAACCCAGGAAGTGGTATAATACAATCTTATGCAAGACAACATAGACGTGCCAACGGACATTGACTGATGGAAAACACAGGGAAGATATACACAGAGGAAGATTAGAGGATGACACAGCTGACAAGACTAACAAGGTGATTAATGAAAACACTGGTAGAGCACGTTGAGAACCAGGAAGTAAACAAAGACAATGACAGACACCTAACACCATGGTAGTATCAAAATATTCTTTCAAGTACCATGAATACCTGAATATGGCTCCATGGTATACATCCATATTATATCAAAAAGCTTCTTTCTCCATTGAGGACTTTTTTTTATATTTGCCGCTGCTAAAAAATATTAATAATAAATATTTAAACTAAATAAACACTTTTTCTTCTCTCACTTTCTTTTTGTCACCAATCTTTGATAGTTAGACTAATATCTTCCTGCACAACAAAGCTTCTTTAAAGGCAAGGTCTTTTCACCTAAATTATAACTCATTTGAAACATGTCCAGCGTGTGAACACTTTTTTTTACAAGGAACTGACAGCACTAGAGATGACCTCTGCCTTCAGCATCCAGGTGAAGTGGAAAGAGCCTACTCTTCCTCACCACTCACCTAATGATTGTCAACATGAGATGAATACAAAACAACCGAGTCAGAGAACTGTTCTGGGTCTATAAGCCAGTGTTTGTATTTTCTTTCAGTTTTCCTCCAAACTCCTCATTGTGAAAGTGAATGATTTTCAAAATGATTCATATCTCAGTTTGTAATTGGTTGGGCTCAAAATGGCAGGATGTGTCATCAAATTAATTATACCCTTTGGTTATAATTATAAGTTATAATTATGTTGGATATAATTACTTTAAATGGCAAACTAGGGTTATTCTTAGAGTTTCTTAGAACCTTCGCAACATGTAAACCATTAAAATTATCAATGATGGTTCTTTTTGAAGTTCTTTTATAGAAATATGTTTTCTCAGCTAAATTAGTAAATCAGAGAGTCTGAACTCCAATATCGTAGTACTGAGAGCTTATATCTTGAGGTGGATTGACATAGACACTTATGAACTTGATCTTAGCAGCTCTGTTTTCATGTTTAATTTAACAACTGAGTGCTAGTTTGTTTGATAGTCTATTAGATGAATCTCGTTCAACACCAAGGATTTATTTTATATGTTTTCCCTTCGAACTCCTCTAAAACCACCAACAGTTTACTATAAAGAAAACAGATTTCATTTGATCATTGATCCCAAATGTATCAGACAGCGTTGTTAGTCATCTGTTTGATCAATTTGGATCAAATCATTCCGTTTTAATATCAAGTCATTATCCTCATCCTCTGTTTTCGCCTGGGGATCTGGACATGAGCCTGGCTGTGGAAGAAACGGGCATCCTGCTGGAAAGTTAAAGAATAGACGTGAATTCTGTGTCCTTTCTGTTTATTGTTCTGTGTCTGTTTCTTTCTAAAACACGGATGTGGAATCATGATGTAGAAAATGAACTCAAAAGGGAAATATGAATTGTTAACTTGTTATAATTAATGATAAATATTTGTATCAGTTAATGGAATTTACTTGATGTAGCTGAACTAATATTACAATGAATTAATCTGTTCGTCCAGAGCACACTCCGTTATTAATCGTTTGTCAACTCTCAGAAAGGAAATTTTTTGTGGCCATTGTGATCACATTTTGTGCTGTGATCGCATTGTTAAAGGGGGTGAACCAACAGAATCAATAGTTGTGTGAAATGTGCACAAAAGTTTGAACTAAAACACGAACACATAATTAATCTAAATACCACATATACACAAATCATCTATACATGGCATATGGAAATGTGAATGAAACCGGAACACAACAGGGTAATGAAGCATGAAATGAGTGAAGAATTTAACCATCTGAAAGAACCATTAGTTAGTTTTCAGTCAGTCACACTCAACGTTAAAATTGGGATCTCGCCTAAGTGTAAACGAAATGAACCAGTGCACATTGGCATGCAAGATTTGCATAGTGTGCTCCTCCCTGCAAAGCGGGTATAAGGAAGAGAGCATGCAATCGACATTGAGGTTTTCACTGAGGAGACGAGCCAATGGACCGGCTGTTCAGCGATGGTACAGCAATTGTGGCGACCGATGTAATGTCTCCATTCCCTCCCTCAGGGAACAGGGGTTGCAACAGTAACCTAGATGTTCCCTATCAGTCAGCCGCATTCACAGTACAGAATGTGACATCAGAGATGAACTAATGAACTAAGAATTAAGTGAAGTGATGCACTGAAAAAATTACGAAGTGAACTGACGAATTGGGATAACTACCAAAGCATCACTATTGCTGCACCTAACCCTAACCCTTACACAGGGAATGTTAATAACTGCTGTTCCTTGTGATCCACTCAGTGATATTGTGGATAACACTGGGAGTGCCCAACCGAAGAGGGAAGAATACAGGGGCCACATCCCACCCACAGGGAGGCATCACATATACACATATACACATATAGACTGGCCATCTGGGCAGTATTACATATGGAAGGTCTCTGTAGTAGATCCTGCCTAGTTATGGAGAAGTCAATACCATGTAGAGATGGCAGATTTACCAGGGAAAGACATGGAACCGTACCTTGGAAGAATACATATATGGGATCGCTGTAGGGATCATAACACATGGGTACCTAGCCTAGCACAGGGAAAACCAATGGGGTACCTTGGGGTGCTAGGCCTGGCATCGGACGTCTCCACCACGTCTGACTGCCGCTGCTGCTGGAGGAACTTCAACAGGGCTCAATTGATAGTTCCCACAAGCCTCGGCAGGTCCCCGTGACGCCATCTTGATAGGCAGCAAGCGCGAAGTTTAAAGCAGCTGCTGCTGGTAACGCTAAAGGAAATCGTTCTGCGGACAAAAGACTGAACATTTTTTCATTACAAGGAAAATGGCATCCAAACCACCACTAAAGGAGAAATACAGGGATGGATTAGATGAGCAGACAAGGCTTAGATACGACCAGAAGATCGCGTGTATTGGAATCGATCCATATGAAGTGTCGAGCAAGGAGATGTCTATGATGACGTAGATTTGCTCCCGGCAATTTCGTACTATGACATTGTAAACTATTTGGTACATACAAAAAGTGCTTACTCATCAGAAGAACTTAGAAGTTTGAAAGCAATGGAATCCTACAATCAATGCTTCACTGGATGGGGAAAAGATGTTTCGTCGATGAGAGTCAACAACAAAGTACTAGTGACAGGCCGAGTAAGTAAACCAGTGTTAATATTAGGGATGTGCTTTTCGACTAATTTGTTAGTCATTTAAACGAAAATTTTGTAACCGACTTGTCTAAAAGTAATGCCGTTAGAAATAAGATCGTTTCTGCGGCGCGCTTTACCTTCTGCAGCTGTATGTAGCGAGAGGCGTGTGTGTCGGTTTCCATGGTGAAACCCGTGACAATGAGTTCAATAAACAGGTAAAGAATAAAGTAAATATCTATATATTTATTTAAACTGAACGTGATCACAGTGGCGGACAGTTGTAGTAAATGACGCGATGATTTGGCTGTTTCTGCTCGTCTCTCCAAACATTTCCGTGTCTGTCCAGTGGAACAGTTTATAAAACACTTTTCTGTCTCCTCGTACTTTAAAATACTCCCACACCTCGCTCGTCTTTCAGTGGTCATTATTAAACCCGCCGTGACTGATATAAACAAAAACGCATGGGAAATCTGCTGTAAAGATTTAGTTTCTGTTTGTTGTTTCCATGGCGACGCGTCATGCTTGTCACGCAGTTCAGAGAATCGGCTTTACAACACGTAAATTCAGTCACTTCTCTCAAAATGCATGACAGTAAGTGTCCGGTGAAGCGGGAGAAGAATATGAAGTTTATAGTAACCTATGCAATGTGTATCTGATATGAATAAAACACCGTGTCAGTTTATAATGAACTTGAGACAATCACACCAGGCTTCTGTTTACTTCTGACACCATGATTTAATTAATCTAAGGTGAGACAAAAATCCTTTCCCTAACAGGGATTTGAACCTGAGCTATGCTTCGTTGTCCCTGATCCACGATTAGTACAGCCTTTCACCCAACAAGAAACTACCATTATGCTGCTTCTGCCTATCGCGATGGCGGACGGCTGTAAAGTGCCCGTATGTGTGACGTCATGTGGGAACTATCAATTGCCGGGGAACTCACCTCAGGAGTAGAATTAGCGCAGTGCCATCTGCGCCCTTTTTGGACGCAGGGATGGAGATTTTTTTTGTTTTGTTAAGTGGCTGTAAGCACAGGCACGGAATAGAAACAGAATTGAAAAAAAGATTGATGGAGTGATCCTGTCACCATCTCCTGAAGAGCTGCTTTCCCCATCTCTGGGCTGCCCATCTCAGGTAGCTGCTTGGCCTGGTGCTTGGCTGGCCAAGCAGGTGCTGGGACAGGCTGTGTCGCTTTCCTGTAGCCAGCTCCACACTGCAGCCTAGGGGGAAGCTGCTGCTGAGACCATTTGGGAGTGGAGGAAGAAGCTGCAGAGAGTGCCCTCGGCAATGAGCAGACGGGTGGAGACAGTAGTGGGTTTTTGTTGATCTCTCTCATAACCGCCAGGTTTAGCCAAAGATGCCGTTCCTGGACCATTAATGTGGACATTGTCTGAAGGGAATGAACAGTGACTTTCCTCGCACACATGGAGAGGTCTGTCGTGGTGTGCAGCTCCAGCATCAACCCTGGGTCAGAACTACCCTCTTGCAACTCTTTGAGGGCTTTGGCCTGATTGGGGCATAGGAGAGTGGACTAAGCCTCTTTGGAGGTATTGGAGTCTTAACTGCAGCACCGTGATGATCATAATTCATCCACAAATGCCAACTCAGTGTGCTTTAAGCCCAGACATGTGAGGCAACAATCGTGACTTTCAGACGGGGCCAGGAAATTACCTCATCCAGAAACACACAGGGTGGAATGACATTTTTAAAAAGATGTCACACCTGTGTTTGCTCCTTTAGGGAAATGCTCTTTTAAGTTCTGAAGAGCACATGGGAAATAGGTTGCAGCACAGCTTACAGGACTGTGCCTGCAGTGTCTAAAAAGGCTCTTTTAGTTGAAGCAGGAAGTGAAGATTGTAACCACCACTGACACGGTATCACACCAACACCAGTGAAGAGCTTCCCCGACTCATAAGCACACTCGATGATTTTCTCAAGCAGAAAAGGAGGCTCTGAAGTGAAAACCTGATGTCATATGATTGTACAAAATTTTGTGTAAGTTTCATTAATGCTATGTTTGGCATGTAACATTTTGACCTGAACTTGATGATTTTTTTTTTATATAAAAAAAAAATTGTGCATGAAAACTCATTTATACAGAATTTTCAAGCCTTTTCACATAAAACTATATATTTAAACTGTATTTTTTTGTGGAAATTGTATGCATGTTTGAATATAAAAAAGTGTTTATATTCAAGTGTTTATAACACTTGATGGATACATGACTCAGGTCTCATTAGCACTGGGATCAGAGAATATACAGGAAAATGTACAGTTTACAATTAATATACAGTTTACTATAAAACAAGCAACAGTGCTCAAGGCCATCCTGTTGTCAAGTCCTGGTATGAGGTGATACAGTTTTACAACCAATTTGTGAGTGCATGTGCGTGAGAGTGAGTTTGTGTGTGTGTGAGAGAGAGAGAGAGAGAGAGAGAGAGAGAGAGAGGAATTATCTTTACATATGTTATACAGTCAGAGCTGAGTACACTCTTCTTCTTTTCTATCTTCCTTCCTAGACAGTCTGCAGTGAACTGGAAAAATGAAATATTTACACCGCTATTCCAACAGGTTAGTTAACACTGAAAGATTTATGTTTTGCTAACGTGAGGCCTGAGGAAAGATAGAGAAGAGAAAGATGGAGGATATCTTGGAAATAGGGCATAGGGTCATTTTTAAACTATTTAAGTCATCTCTCTTCCTGACTTTTGCAGGTTACTCTCCGCCAATCTCACCTCAAATAGCTGAAATATGTGACAATGGAAAATAACTTGTGTGGTTTACTAACTGCATAAGAGAGATCTACAGGCTGATAATACATACCAAGATGTCCATTTCACATAACAAGCAAAGTAGGCTGGCTGTTTTTTTATCTTTCTTCCAGTTACTAAACTAGAAATGAGTCATCAAACTGCAAAAGTGGGAAACTTGAGTCGACCGTTTTTAATGCGATGACCTTCAACTGGACAATTTTTCTTATGCATCATAGGTTGGATTGTGATTATGGTAATAGATAATTAGATACCATCTAGCTCATAAACCTCCTCCCATGACAAACACAAACTTCACTGTGAAATCAACTCAACATTAGTAGGATGAAGGGAGCTCACGGCTGGCTCTGTTCTGTTTTAACTCACATTATACGATTTTGAGAAAGACTCCCTCCATAATTTTGTAATTGCAGTCTTAGCTCTGGGCGGCCATAGTGGATCCAAACTATGTGGAACTAATATAAATCAAATGAAGAGCAGGAGTGAAATGAGTTTAGCAGCACAGAGGAATTTGGCTGAGCTCTTGTATTTGTGAGTATGTGCAGTGTGCGAATTACATAATCATGTTCAGCTTTAAAAGTTTTGTTAAAAAAAGATTTAAATGTTTCAATGCCAAGAACCTTTATTTCCCAGAGGATATTTTTATTAAAAGAGCAGATACAATCCTTTACATGTAACCATCTTCTACCACATCATTTGAGATCAGGTGGAAATTGTATATTTTTTATGCGTAAATATGTAACGAACTGATACATAATAGTGATTTGTCATCATATGAGATGAAAGGAGCTCTTTGAAACCTTTTTTAATATTTGCATGAAAAAATAGTAATGAAACAAAAGCTTTTGTTAGTTTTAATTGCAGGGATACGATTCCTTCCTCCTGCAGCTGACGTCTCCATCCTGAGAGAACAGAGGTGAAGACATCCATAAGGATGAGCCGGTCCGTTTGCTCAGATCTTAATAACACTCACATTTGTGCAACCACACTGATTTATGTGCTGAATTTCCAACTGCTCAGCCTCCCTGTCTGAACCCAATCGATTGGTGAAGCATGAAAATACATCTAGAGCCAAAGGGAAGTTTACTTTCTCTTACTTTTTCATTGCTTTACTTCATTCTGTAGACATATGAGTGTGAATAATGCATGAAAGCCCCGAAACGGAGTTAAGACTCTCCATTCAAGATAAAAACAGCTGTTTAGTCAATTCTCTAAATAACTGCAAGAGTAACCCATCAGACTTTAGACGTGCCATTTAGAATTTTGTAAACTATCCTTAAAGAGAGCTGTGTGATATAAACAACCAAGCACATAACCCGAGGCAGTGTAAATTATATTTCTTTTACAGGGTAACTTACAATGTTGTGTACTGTGTATGTTTATGTCTGTGCACTGAACCAAATAATCAAAAAACACAATATGACTGAAGTAAGTAGGCCAAACAACTATACATTTTTAATTCATATGATTCAGCTTTATTCAGCTAATTTCATCTGCCAAATGCAACGTGAATATTTTATTTTTCAATTCACCGGTTAGTTAGCCAATGGATATGAGGCCTAGTGGTTAGTCTATACACATTAAGATAACGCTAGTAATGTAAGTTTGAAACTGACTTTGCAATGTTTTTGGCTTGCAATGGCTTAACTATGAAAAACTATAACATCATTTTATATTTTATTAACTTATATTTAAAATCGACAAAACTATATATAGTTATTATATATAGTTTTGCACGTATTACATTTATTATTATTATTATTATTAAGTGAATATAAATTAGCCAAATTATTGACTAATAATGTCAGATGAGGTGAATGTGGATTTAAAAAAGAGCAAAAAGAGTAAAGAAGGAGAAAAAAGGAGATGAACTGAAAGAACAACCCCAAAGACAAACTGAAATGAGCAATCTTTTCATAAGTATGAGCGTAAATCCATCCATGCTTCTAAAACCTTTTGCACAATGAAGGACTATATTCAGAGTAATTGTATGGTGTCACAAAGGCGTCCCCTTCACCTCCCTCAGGAATGAAAACTGCCGGCTGCATTGCAAGCTGATGATCATCCCTGACTGAAGACTATTTTCCTATCTTGGACTATTTTGCCTTATCTGTGAAAAACATTAATCATAAGATAACATTAAATAAATGAATGAATACAATTTGAAAAGCTGAATATGTAATTGTTGCTAATATTTCTGTCGGCAGTAGTCACATTAAGGTTAAAGAGGTGCGTTGCATTATTCATACAGACACTGTTTTTTGCCATGGGCAAATCTGTTGACCTCATCCTGTCCACAAGCAGTTATTGTGGAGCTGAGTACAGCACTTAGCCTACGATACCCTGTGCTCTGGCTGCTCTCTGTGCCTGGATGTACAGTTGCCCCATAATATTTGGACACTTAAAAATGTAGAAGTGTGTTTAGTTGTTCTGCTATGACTTTTAGTTGGTGGATTTTAGTGTATTTACAAAGTTGGATGTTCTCAAGTCTCAGAGCAGAATCACTAAAGGTTCATCATATTAATGTGCTTCACTGACATTTGACAACCAGAAAGAATCACAACACATTTTGTTTTCCTTTCTAGCATTTAATTTTTTTAAACCTTACAAAATGTACTATATTTCCTTGAAATAAATGTCACTGGTTTTGGCATTTTGTTATGCAATAACAAGTGTGAGTGTGACTGATTACTTTTTCATGACAATTATTCATTATAACAAATGACACCAGCTGAATATTCACAGTTCAGAGAAAGACAATGTAGCAAATATATATTTTGTTTATCCTCATAAATATGACAACAATGGAGGAAATAAAGAAAATGTTCATAAATACTGAACACATCTTTCTCAAAATCCTCTATTTTTTGCAATCCTATTGTTTGTCTTATACTGTATGAAATATTGAGGGCCCTGATGAAGTCTTGCATCTCAGGAGAACATTCTCCACTTCACCTAATCTCACCTCACTTCACTGTCCTCCAGGGATTTCCTCCATCTGTTTCAAAGGTTAATGCTTGAACAAGTCAACTGTGAATCAACTCTGCTCTGACTATGTTCATGTTCTGGCACTGTACAGCACCTGTGATTCAAAGCATCTTGTAAGACTAATTACTGTTCAGTCACTCATTAACTGTCGAACACTTTGTGGAGTTTATTGCTCAGAATTCACTAAATTCATCTGTGACCAGTCTAACTCGACACTGATGGATATACAATACTACTCTAAAACCATTTTCTATGCCATTGTCTTTCTTTATTGCCATTACTCCAGTCTTCAGTGTCACATGATCCTTCATAAATCATTCTAATATGCTGATGTGATGCGCAATATTTTTATTTTATTAAATGTTGAAAAAATTTTTATGGAAAATAATTTAAAAATTTGTTTTATCATGAATTGTTTTATGCAAAATTACTTGATTGGTAATAAATTAAATACATTATCTTTACTGTCACTTTTGATCAATTTAATGCATCCTTGGTGAATAATTTTTCTAATAGATTATAGAGGTAATAGTGTCTCTGTAGGAAAATACTGATACAAAAAGATATTTTAATGCACTTATTCAAAATAACCACTTCCAATTTTCTTTTTATTTAATAACTTTGAAGCATTTCAATCCATTTCAAATGATTATGAATCGCCAGTGTTTGTAGTAGTTAATATGAGACCATTTTGCACATCCATTACAACGAATCCATTTCTGCCCAATTACATATAACAGCTTTTTGCATTGAGGCATTCTGCATCTTTCCCTTTCACCAGCACAACAGTGCTATAAGTGGCTTTTTGATCACAGTAGGTATTTTCAGTTTATTTTAATGTCAAATATAAGTGTATTCGTGATGAGATTCTCATTGCCAACATACATCTACAAACTCATTACATTTTCGAATGGCCTCAAATCAAAAGGGCCTTTCGATCAAGAGGGGCCTTTGACCCATTGCATTCTTCATAGTTTCAAAATGCACTTATTCTTGGAGACTTTTCCATTTTCTTTGTCTTTCTTTTAGCAGTTTTGAGAGGGATTGTTGCACATCTCAAATCATCATTAACAGCATGACTGAAACTCTGTCTCTCCTACAAGCATGAATGATTTATCCTGGTCAGGACATTCATATCCACCCTGCTGTATCATCCCCTCATCAATCATGCACTCCCACACATTTTTAAATGCTTCATAATTTAGTGGGCTTTGTGTGTTGATGACTTAATATATGTTTGGAGGAATAAAGGGTGCTGTTTCTCAGCACAGAGAACAGATAAAGATGCACTGACTCTTACTCTTGCTATATTTTGTTGGCTGCTTCTTTCTGGTTGTTAAATAAAGTGTTCATTACTCTGGAAGTTATGGACTTTTTGAAAGAGAAAACGTGACTTTAACATTAAGGCATGTGCATTTTTTAAATAACATTATAGGACAATGAATGGAGTCTTTTGAGCAGGTATGTGTGATCAAATAAAAATAATAAAAATAATTATCAATGTGAGGAAAGAGGGCAAAGATAGACAAAACTATGAAATGTTAAGAAAAATAAGCAAATCCATTTATATTAATAAGATTCATGTGTTGCTCAGTGCCCGCAGATGTGTCTCTGCAGAGGTAATGCCACAATGGGATTGTAGAGTTTCTTTCTGTTCTTTTTGTTTTGATCTGCTGCTCTCTTCACTTGATTCTCCTGGTTCTCTTCTTCATTAGGCCACATATCATATTTAGAAGATATTTTTCCTTTGAGTGAAACTGACTGTTAATAGAGCTCAACTTAGAAAAGTGGAGAGAATTAGGAGACGTTCCTTGGTTGAGGGAATGTGCAGAGAGACATCTCAACTTTCAGTTTACTGGTTGATACTTCTGGACTATGTTAAGAAAATAATAATTTCTGCTTCTGGAGTTTCATACTCCAAATATTTGATCACACAAATCCACAAACCATCTGAGAGAAAATAGCAAGCGCTTTCCTTAATGTTTTATACATTTTTGTGTAGGGGTGCAAAGGTTTTCGATGGTCTTCAGGGAAACAAAAGCGTGTTTACAAGGTAGAAGTTACATTATAAGTCAGGTGTTAATATGTTAATCATGAAAGGAGTTATTTATCAAATAATGACAAAATGGAGAAGAGCATTATAACCTGGCATATTTCTGAACAGTGACCACAAAGTTTGCATGTTTTCCAATAATTCCAATCATAGGGTCATCTGCATGATCAAGATTGATCCACCATAGTTTAAACAAGGTACTACTTTTATTGTAGTTTTATTGATTTTAGATTAGGCTGCCCTTAGAACATCATATAAAAAACCTAACTATTAGATAAATGTTAGTCAGATAGTCTAGCTTTGGCCAGAATAAGGTCTCCTCTCCACCAATAAACTGGTGTGTGATGGGCTTTCTGGTGAAATATGGTAGCCATCTTATAATCCAGGTGTATGGTCCACATCCATTCCCCCCTTGCATATGTAAAGCACTTTGAGTACCAAGAAAAGCACTAATTAAATGTAACTGTCTTCTTTTTCTAAACTGCAAAGAAACAATTATGCCAATGTTGCAATGGTGTGAGCAAAAGAGTCACCTAGCTGCTTTCTTTGACAACACTCATAGTTCTGGAGACACAACAAAAATGACAAGAGATGAGACTTGCAGAAAACGTCTCAGGTTACGTATGTAACCGTAGTTCCCTGAGAGGGAACGAGATGCTGCGTCGACAACGCAATTGTCTCTTGAAGCACAATAGAACAGCACTGTGTGAATGCACGCGGATGACGTCATGAGCCAGGAGTATAAAAGGCACACCAAGACCCAGTGTCTGAAGCAAGTCCGGCATGCTCAGGAGCTGAGGCTGAGCGAAGCAGCATCTCGTTCCCTCTCAGAGAACCAGAATTACATACATAACCTGAGACGTTCCCTTTCTAGGGAACTTGAGCTGTGTCGAAAATGCAATGGGAATGAGATACCAACGCCGCCTCAACGGACAAAAGTATGCCAAGCAAAATATATTCAAATACGAGAAGAACACGACCCCAGAGCGTGAATATGGTCTAACAAGTAGAACCTAGACAGGGAAGCAGGAAGGAACAGCCAGCCGCAAGAAACTACAGGAACAGTCCTGTTGAAAGCCCCGCTCCAACGGGTCTCAACTAACACTTGCACAAACAGACGATCTGCAGGAGCAACAGAACCTCGGCTCCATGTGGACATAAGTGCCTAGTGCCTATACTGGGCTGCAAAACCTCCTGACATCACGACGGGAGGAGGAATGCCCGCAGTACAGACGTAAGGCCGCAGAAAGTGGCCTAAGCCCTCCAAGGAAAAGGATAAGAGTGAGGGAAGGACCTCACTGATGGAGAGGGGGAAAAACCCTGGGCAAGTCCTAAAACCCAGGAATAAGAACCCGCGTACCAGTGAATAAGAACCCCCTATGTACTGCAGTCCCACCTCGAGTGCCATGGAGGAAACAGAGGACAGGCTCTCCTGAGAAAGATCCCTAAGACACCTAGGATGGTGGCCCTCCAAGGAGGGACCGAGCGCATCCTAAACTGCGCATCGTCAGCCAAGTCTGTGGAGCAGCCATCAAAGGGGCATCGAGGCGCACGGAGAGACCCACGCTGACAACGAGACCAAGTAGTACAAATGCCTAGGGAAGAGGTCCCCCACAAAGGGACCGAGCACACCCTATTTGGCGCATTGCCGCTCAGACAAGTGATGCTTAGCCAAGAACCGAGAAGTATCGAGGCGTACGGAGAGATCTGTGCTGACAACGATACAAGGTATTCCAGAAGCCAAGGGAGGTGCCAACCACCCCCCAACACCCCCCAGATGGTGGGACCGAGCACACCCTACACTGTGTGTCGTCTTCTGAACTGAGCACTGCTAACCAGGAGTATCGAAGCACACAGGGAAGTCCCTCAGACGCCTAGGAAAGTGGCCCCCCAGAGGAGGGCCCTAACACACCCTAATCTGTACATCACAAGCCTTTCTCTCCGAGGAAGAAGGGAGGTAGCAAAGCGCATGTTGCCATCCATGCTAACAATGCAACCCAGTCTCTTAGGACGCCTAGGGAGGTGGCCCCCTAGAGGAGGGCCTAACACACCCTGATTTGTGACACACCCTGCCTCCTGGTCCAAATTTGTCACAAGCAACCTTAAGACACCTAAGGCTGTGGAGCAGCCTTAGAAAGGAGATATATGGCTTGCCTCGGACCTGTGTGCCTTGGCTCCCTTGGGATACCTTGGGTAGGACAGTGTCCAAAGAAACATGGGTTTACCCTCGGGAAAAAAAAAACTCTTTTCGAGCCACTACTGAAGGGGCCGCATGTACAGGTGACCGAGTGTGTAGCACTGGAAACTGTTTCCATGACGCCTAGCCTCAACTGCTCAATGAGTGACTGGCCAAAACCAGAGCCTGCTCGGAGTCTACCAGTGTTGGCAGAACTCGTATTGTGCAGGACCTATTGAGAAATATATGGCAGGCGTGTCCATGCAACCATGAAATCTACTAAGGGTCCCAGTCTCTCAAGGCTGGCCTCTGGAATAACATGAGCTTCCACTTCAGGGTCCTGGGATATCCCAGGAGACGCCTGAAGTGGGTGCTCTAGGACCCTCCTTAGAGGGGGCGATCTGCCCAGCGCAACCCGAACCAAGGGTTACAGCTGGCAGATACTGCCCGAAACATGCATGACCTGGCTCCCTTGGGATGCAAAGAACGTAGCTAAGTTTTGTTATAGGGTGCTAGCCAGGACAGCCTCCTCAGAGACTGTCAGGCAAGGGTGGAGTGACAGCGAGCACTGCGCGCTCTACCCCTATTATTGGAATGAGGCCACTCGCAAACGCCTCAACCAAAATAGTGGTGTAGTTTGAACACTCACTCCTGGAGTGACTACTCTTAAACCCTTCTCAGAGGGGCGATTTCCCTAGTGCAACCTCCTCAAGGACAGCAGAATTACAGCAGTTGGGAAATCTCACCTGAGCCCAGTGCAACCTGGCTTCCTCGGTTAAAAAATATCATCATTGTCATCAGTGTGGTAACAATGCTTAGCTCCTCAGAACTGGATCATTGAAGCCCACATCCAATCCAAGTCGGAAGAAATCGCTTTTTAGGGCATGCTTCCGGAACTTAGCAGCTTCCGGTAACAGTCCATGTGATCTCCGTGTTAGCGATCGCTGCTGAGCCTCAGCGGGACCGAACCCACGAGCCTGAGCAGCCTCATTGAAGACTGTCAGATGGGATTGGGCAATCTACACCAGGGGTCGGGAACCTTTTTGTCTGAGAGAGCCATATACCCAAAACATTTTTGAGTTCTTTTTTTCGATCTACCTGTCGTCCGAGGGCGGAAGTAGCGGAGCGATCGAGCCATATGCAGCCATGCAGGAGCGTCTTCTCTTGCAGTATTACTGCTAGCTCAGCCAGTGTCCTAAAACACTGACCGTGTATGCTTTCCAAGCGGGAGCCGAGCGTCTTCTCTTGCACAGTATTATTGCTAGACGTAACGCAGCCTCAAACACTGACTGTGCATTCTCACTCCCAACAGACAATGAAAGACTGTGTGCATCCCTGCTTTTCTCTGCATAGCCACACAATCACATTGCCTGTTTGCTTTGCCATAGCTGCATACACATTTTGCTCCAGCGCTTTCGCTTCCGCTTCCGGGTCTCGGTGCGCCTATTATACTCCTGGCTCATGACGTCATCTGCGTGTATTCACACAGTGTTGTTCTAATGTGTTTCAAGAGACAATTGCACTAAAGCGTTCCCATTGCGTTGTCGACGCAGCTCGAGTTCCCTAGAAAGAGAACCAATGCATTTCATAAAATGTTTGGCAAGTTTCTTTGAATACATTAATTTTCTGTGAATAAAACAGTGACTGCAGCTTTTTTATTACAAATTTATTGCAAATATAGAAATAGATCTTTTGTACAGAATTTGTGGTGGAGAAGATGTAGGATATAATTACCAGCAAAATAAATGTAAGTAAACCATTTCAGAGGCTTTTTTTCATCACATCAAATAAATTTTGTCCTTTTTTAGATCCATTCCATAGATAGAAAGAGAGGCAAAGAATTACAGCAGATCTGAAGAATACATTGTTGAACAGGATCTTTAAAATCGCTGAAACTCATTTACAATTCAGTTGCTTGTGATGTCCGATATCAAACTAGTATACAGCTCAGAGTTGGAGCTGTTTTGTGTGTTGCCATGGAAAAGCTTTGGTTTCCACTTGGAAAAAAAAAAGCAAGAAAAAAAGAAAATAATATATTTCTCAATTTTTTTGCCTTCAGGTTCAGATCAGTATCTTACACTCAACCAATACAATTCTGTGTGTCCATATTTTGTTCCTGTATAAAGCTCTAAGAAGAGAATGAACTGAAGAAAGAACTGAAGAGGCATTGACAAAAGTTCAGAGATGATGAGATTGATATTGTGGTTTTGGCTGCCATTGCCTCTCAGCCTTAAATAATCAATGCATGCCTCTTCATTCAGTCAGTTAAAATAGAGAATGTCTTCCTCCACAGCCTCCAGAGACTACGGCCTCCCAAACGGTCCATCCCCTCTCTAAGTACCTCTTTTTCACTGCCCATAGACTATTCCACCTACTGGCTTCTCAGAAATGTTGAAACATTCATTCGCTGATGTTTGCTTTATCATTGATCCAATGAGAAGCTGTGCATGGGAGAATGTTTTTCTCCAGCAGAGGTGATGGGCTACTGTGGGACACCCGCAAGGTTAATGTAGTGGATGTGCCGTATTCTCTCATTCATTGATCTGGAATCTGCTGGATGTCACTGAGTTCTGCAGAGGATGAACTGACCCAGCTAGGATCTCACTTTTATTTTTCATTGCAGAGAAATAACCATAAGTGATAAAGGTCTTTTTTTGGCACTAGACAAGACTGACTGTTGTTTGTTGGCAACCATAAAGCAGAATACGAAGCTTTCCCATGGCATTGTTTCAGGCATTTTTTTCTTGGTTTAAACTGTAAAAAGTATTCTAGTGACAGCAATGGAAGTAGTTCAGCATCCTTGAGGTATTTATACACCTCAGTATCATCCCTCAAAAATGATGGTAAGTTCAGACAGTATTTCAATACCTAATTTTTGCTTTGTTGGCAACATATATCCACTCAATATACACAACAATATAATTCATTTCTTTGAAAAATACAGAAAATCATGCAAACGTAACACTTTTCTGCCACTTTCAATGGTCTCAGAATGAATCAGATCTTGATTACGGGGGTCAACGCATTTACCCAGTCCAAAGCTATACAACATGTTACCCTAAGATCACCTCCTATACCGAGACATAATAATAACAATTACAACTAGAACTTCAGTAACAAAAAATAAAATAAAAATCCCCCACACATCTTTGATCCTTTGATCTTTTTACAAAGTTTGAAATTCACAAATATAGCTGCTATGTTTACCCTCCTGTTTTTTGGAACGTGAAACCATATTTGTGGAGGGCTAATAAAGCAGAGAAGAAATGAAGATACTTGCTAATAATTGTCATAAAGATTCCTGAGCCATATTGTAGGACAGGTGAAGGCTCAAAGATGCTCTCCAGCTCAAGAGCACACAGACAGACCCGCCAACCGCATGCCAACATCATGTGACGGGATTATTATACTGGAGGATTAAAACAAAACAAAATGAAACACAAAAGGCTCTTGTCACCCTTTTGTACATTTTGCCCTCAGGTTCAGCAAAACACATTATTAGAGAGTTTAAATTGACTGTAAAAATAATCAAATGAATGACAGTAGACCCGAACACCAACCACCCACCCAACTCCTTCTGTGTGAATTTTACCCGCTTTACATGTGCCAAACCAGGCTGTAAAAATCACATTAAGTGAATCCTTAGCAATGATTTATACACAATAACAAATTAAGATCTGCATATATTTCCACAAAATATGAACATTCTGTTCGTTAATGCACACGGCCCTATTTGCTGAAACATTTTTGACTTAAATGTTTTAGAGTTTTGAATAGTAGATCACTTGCTGCTGCAAGATAATAATAGTATACAGTCCAGCGCTACTGTTACATCAGCTGGCAACATAAACAAAGTCTTGGTTTCATTAAACTTCCTCTTTCCTCCCCATTGCATGTTAAACTACTGTCTAAATATACGAATGATGCTCCAGTGATATCCTGATATGTTGGCCTGCAGATGGATAGAAGAAGACTGCAGAGGGAATGAATGGAAGATTACAGGGACATCAGGCTGATGGAGTCTGAAGTTAATTGAGAAGTGAGTGATGGAGGGGGATGAAACCGGTTTAATCCCCTAGTGTGAATAGCTGGGAAAATCCTAGTTAGCTCCTTTGATATTCCACCTAATTAAATTCCATTTAATGTACACTTGTCTATTAAATGTTTCCCATGATTTGAGAAGCTGTTAATAGTCTATCCAAAACATATAATTTTGTCATTATTTACATTTCAAAATGCATATTAAATGCACATTTTTTTTAAAAGTGATTTTTTTTTAAAGAATCATCACACGGCTTTTCCCATGATTGCCATGGTCATGCAAATAAACAAAAAACATTTTCACTTTTATTTTGGGGTTGAGCTATCTCTTTTTACTGAACCAATGAACCACACACAAACATTTGGATCTGATTCTGGCATGATCTCAAAAGAAATTCAGACTATCTAATCATCTAAGATTGTTTTATCGTGCATGCAATAGCCTTTCTTCCTTCACAACATTACAGATTGTGTGTGTCGCTTATTCATTCAAATCTCCAACCATTATCAGGTTGATGCAGTTTGCATACTCTCTGTTCTTCTCTCTCAAGTACTCCTACACACTTGCTAAATCATCTCCAGCCCTGCTTTACTGTCTCCTCCTGATTCTGAGTGTTAAATGTGCTTTTCATCATCATAACGACATTCAGCAACTCACTTTGATGAGGTGATTAACCCCTCTCTCATGCACTTGTTTCTTCTTAAAATCATTGAATGCTTCTGTCTCTTCATCACAGTCTAATGTAAAGTATTGTGTGTTGGAGAAGCACAGCATCTGGCCCTTTTAGAGTGCCTCTTTTAGTACTGAACATTCACATGTATCCAGCCTGCAGTCTGTTTCTCTCAATTCTGCCATGTTTTCCTCCTTGCAGTCAAACCAATGGAATTCAGAGAACATATGAGAGAAAAGAACAAACAAGCAGAAAAATCGGAGGGAAAACGTGGCAGTGTGGTGCTTTTCTGTGTAAAGAGTGAGAAAATGACTTAAAAGCTTCATAAAAGAGGCACAATTATCCTGACTCCAGAGACCCTTGGAGTGATTTTCTCGAAGCGTCTTTTGAGCACGAGCAAAGACTGGCAAAGTCAACGAGGAGGACCTTCAATGACACAGAATATGTTAACTGCAAATAGTATTTGTACTAGATTTAGTGGCATAAGAGGCAATAATAAGCTTGTCGAACAATATTTGGTCCTGAGGCATTATTAAGTCAATTAAATATGGGTTCTGGTCTTGGAAAAGTAAGTAATTGCTTTAAATATGTTCATTACAAATTAGGAACTGCAATACAAATAAAGTAACTTTGAATCCAAAGGCTTTATAGTCTCAGAAAAAAAATGAATAATGGGGATTTACATGACATGACAGTGCTAATTAATTACCTCCAAAAATTTCACCTTCGTCACTTTCTTGCCATTCCAAGACTGTAAAAAAGAAAGGAGGCTGGAATGAAAAGCTTGTTTCAAGGCATTAATCCATATCTCTTTTGCTCATTTCAAGCCAATCTCCTTGTCTACCACTAAAAGGAGGCTAAAGAGCTTAGAAAAAGTAAAAACTGCTGTGGAAGAGTAATCCACTTTACGCTCTGTGTAATATTGCTGAAAGCTGACAATGATTAATGTCAAAGTATTTGCTGCCCTTAGTACAACCAACTTCCTTAACACAACTATAGTGAAAGGGCCTTCAGAAAGAAACTTTTAGTGTAAAAAGGTTAATTTACAAGTGTTAAATTGAAATTGACACTATGACATCCTGTCTCGTGACTTACTTACAGGGAGTGGAATACAAACACTATAGATCACCATTTCATAAATGGAGATAACAAAATAGCTGGTATCAATAGTCAACATGACATATGACAGCATGACCATAAAAAGAAAGAAAACAGTTCTTCCGGAACTTCTGAATGACAAATTGATAACACTATCAATACTAGGGCATGAATATAATGACACTTTAGCACAGGATTCAGAAAAAGAGCCAGACACATGCATTATTCAATCCCTCAAAAAACATCAATATTCCAAAAGGCGAAACTCTGACCCCAACCATCCACTGCGATTAATTTGATATAGGAAGAAATTGGAATTGACAAAAATGACAATCTTAGCTCTGTAGTAGGATAGTAAAAAAACATAAATTTGGCTGAACTGGGTAATTATCTGTGATATGTCAAGCAAATATTTAAAGGCCAGGCAAAACAAATAAAGAAAGAATGTAATATGAACATAAAAATAGTGCTTGAATAAAGGTCTGATACAAAAATGTTATTTGGTGGAGGGAGACCTTAACTTGAAATAATTGATTTACTTGTTCGTCCAGAATGAATGGGAAACCTTTCAGCAAATGTTGAAGGAGAATGGCCTTGAGCAAGATAACAGCATGAATAACCACAGTCTTCCTCACCCAGGAAAAAACAAAAAACAAAACAGTATGTACATATTTTCTTAACAATAAATACATATCTAAAAGATGCCATGCCAATTGTATTATTACTCCCTCTTTTGTTGTTCAACCTTGAATTCAAAGTAAAAATGGCTGACAAGAATTTGTACAAGAGTGCAAGTCTTTTTTTCTTTTTTTTTTGCTTTCTTCATCAATGAGGGGAGGCACAATAAAAACCATATCTAAAAACAAAGCCGGGCATCAGATTTTACTGTTATAAAAAAATGAACAGTCATTTTTGATTGAGTTTCATGGTTAGTTCCTTAAGACCAGTCCAAATGGTTTTAAAATCATGTTCATAAAGTAAGGAAAATGTCACAGTAAGCCTCCGGTAGCAGTCCTTTGTGGGTCCATTTCAGTGTCCCAAGAACAATTTGTCCAGTTAGGGTCCGTTCTCATTAAATGATCCATGTGCAATGTCATCCTTAACTACACACAGAGCCCTAATAATCCACACATGTTATAGCTACTGCTGTTCCTCTTTGTCTAAACCATTAAGCATCCTATAAACACTTTTGTCATACACCTTGGACTGGATATTTTTAAAAGCCCTCGAAAAAGAGGGAACCAAAGAGACATTGTGCCTGAGTGTATGTCCAATGGTGGCAGATATCTATCACATATTTACAATGAAAAACCTTGATGGTATAAGATGATGAAAAGATGGTATAAGAACATGTATTTACAATTAAATGTAATGAATGTATAGTATGATTTACAGAATATGAAACAAACAAACCAAAATTATTCTTTTGTGATACAAACAAATAATGGACCCTTTTACTGAAGGCACAAAAACACCTGATGCAGACTAAAGAGGGTTGAATGAAGAGGTTTGCCAGCTAATGCTAACCCTCACCCTCATATAAGCTGTTTGCATTCCTTTTAAATCTAATTTTGCTCATGATATTCATGATTCTGAATGAATCTCCCATGATTTTTCTCACCCTCATGTTGTTATGAATCCATATGACACTCACTCTCTCTGAATTGTGAAGTTTTTAGATTTTTGAGGATTGCAGCTTTTGTGTCATTTTGTGTTCTACAGAAGAAGCAAGCCATATAGTTTTATAATGACAGAAGGGTGAGTAAAATATATTTTAATGTTACTTTTAATATTTGGGTGAACTAACCCTTGAAGCCATGCATTGGGGTGGTTGTAGTTATACATCACTGATTAAACACCAATAATTAAATTTCAGGTGCCTGTTGAATGTATCACCTGCCATTTCACACTTACAGTAAACATTAATATTTTCCCACAGTGGCACTAATCAAATTTTTTGGCTTATGGGTCCCTGAAACTGTAGGCTGACTGTAGTTGCTGTGATGAAAGAGAGAAAGAGAAAGATCTTTTAATCAAATTGGAGGTCTTGGCTGCTTACCCTCGCACACTAAAGGATATAGCCTTGGTTAATTGCTAATTAGTTAGTGTAATCCAAATGGCCATTAATAAAATAATCGCTGACAGAGGTGTTAAAGTTACTATTATTTGTAATTCTTTCAATAAATCATACCATTAATAATGTATTATCCTATGAGATCTAAATTTGAGATTAAGTGCTTTTGGGAGAGGAGTTTTAATATCAACATTGAAACCCCTGGTAAATAAATAATAACATATAACATTTTTTTAATTTTAAATATTTGAAAAATATATTTTTAATTAAATCTTGCTCCTTTTTTCTGTATAATAGATTAGCATAGATCAGCATAATAGATTAATTTCCCCAAACAAATAAGAAAATAAATAATGGGGAAAAAGCCTGGCGAAATATGCCATATAAACTATCAGTTTAAAAGTTCCATAACAGGGTCTAGGTCACTTTGCCTGTTGAATGTCTCAGCTGTCAGCAACAGGCTTCCAATTAATGGACTAAACAAACTGACCTCAGGGCAGAAGAACAGAATACATAAAACTCTGCTGCCAACAGCCACTTTTGTGCTCATTCTGAGATACAGGTAACACGGTAACCTCTGATAAGGAAATGCTATTAATAATTCACCAGAGATGAGAGATGTACAGAACTATTGTTACTACAGGATACAGATCTATGCATTTTCCACAGACCCTGGTAAATCTACAGTATTTTCTTTAGCACTCCTTGCACTAGTTATGCCATGCAGCTCAGCACAGCAAGCAGCTGCCAAACACAGCTGACTATTCCAAAGCTCCCTCGGGAGATTCTTCTGTTTCATTTTTATCTTTTTTCCCCTCAATTCCTTTATCTTTCACATGAGGAGTGCTATTGAAATGTAAATTTGGTTACCCTGTGCATAGACTCTGCAATATGGAAGAGGGAAACTGCGTTTGACAGGTTTGTAGAAAATCAGCACATCTTTTTACCCTCATAAAACACACACTCTTACACATTCCTACCTAAAAAATGAATGCAATGGCCATTGATTTGAGTGGGAGTATAAACAGAGATTCTCTCTCAGGCTGAATAAGGACTCAGGCTACAAAGGTCTCACAATTGATATGAATGATGATACACAGATGAATACTGAGTAAATTACAATTATTTCAATTATTGACAAATGATAAGCCCACTGGACTTTTTTCACTGAGAACAACAATTGTCAATGCTCCAAATGATATCTTTGAATGTTATTGTATGCATGTAGTGTATTCTCAGGCTCTTTTTACTCTTTCTGTCTCACTGTACAAAAACAGATTAAAACAACTTGTCCTCAAACCCTGACAAACTTGGCTCTGTTTTGCAAACTGCAGTCATGAACTTCCTCAGTAAAGTTGCTCTACTGGTAGTAAAGGAGACCTGGGCTGTGTATCCATGCTGTCCCATATATTACAGCTTTTGCTGTGCCGACACACCCTTCCAGTAGTCAAGGATGTCATGCAAGTCCTCCCCCTTGGCAAATTGGACCTTTTTGCGCAAGGCGTTTCCAGCTGTTACATAACATGACTCCTCACGTGGACTCTTTCTGTGGGGACGGAAGCGCTCCCAGATGCGCAAGGTGCTCTCGGAGGAGTATTCTGGACTCGAGGAGTAGCCAGAATAATTATGGTGACGTGGAGAGAGCTGAGAGTAGGAAGCAGCGTCTCTCTTGGTGCGTGACAGAGGCTTGAGAAAGGAGACCCTTTGGGCCGGGGAGTCATGAGAGCCCTCATAGTAAAGGGCAGGGACTGAGTGACGATGCTCCGCACAGTGGTAGTCTGGGTGCACCTCCAGATGCTGCTGAAGACCCATCCCATCTACTGTACCACCGTCAATGCTACAGCCACCACCTCCACCACTACCTACTAAAGGGAGCCTCTCCAGGGGCTCACCACAACCCAACGGGCTGCCCTTGTCTTGATACTGGCAGGAATCTGGGGTGTGTGGTTCCGGAACATCTAGGCTGTAAACACGACCTCCCTTCCCACTAGAAGGGCGGCAGTGTCTCTTTGAAGACACAATGACAGCTGCATCTGCACTCATTTGTCTTTGAATAGGCCTCACTGCAGAAGCTGGGGGTGGCGGGCGATATGGTGGGGATACAAAGCCACCCCCTGTGATCCCAGGTCTCTCAGACAGAGGAGCAGAGAACGGAAGAGGAGGTGGAGGAGGGATTTTTGGGGAAGGCATGACTTGGCATGCATCACTGATACTTGTAGAGATGGGAATCAGTCCTCTGGTCAGGGAGGAGGTAGAGGTAGGTGGGGGTGAGGTGGGACCACTTGCTGTGGTGGAAACAGAAGAAGCTGTAACAGAGTCCAGCTTGAGGGCATCAATGCAGTTGTTAATTATCTGGTTGACCTTGTCAACTTCCATCGCAATGGTTGAAATCTCGGATGCTGATCCCCGTCCATCATCATCTGAATCATCACCCAGGTCACTTCCATCATCCCCGAGGTCTTCCTCCCTAACACCATGCACCATAGCTCCATCTCTCCCCCTTTCATCACCTCCTACAGAGGTCCTAATATCCATATAGTTGCCCTTACTGGCCATGGCTTCAGAGAAAGCAGTTGCCATCTTCTCTACTTGAGGGATGGAGGACATACGTGAGGAACTAGTGTTGGCAGAACCATGGCCAAGCATGGCAGAGCTGGACGAGGAGGACATGGGTAGTTTGCCATGGTGATGCTGATGGTGGCTCTGCTCGTGAAGTTTCTGGACAGCTGTGGGGTCATTTGCAACTGCTGCTGCCACCTCTGGTCCATATCGCATTTCCAGAATTGTTTTCTTCACACAGATAGATTTTTCTTTCTCTTCTTGTCTGCGACGTCTTCGTAAGCAGTAATAGACAAATCCAAGAACAATGAGCATTCCGAAGAGGCAGCCAACAATGGTCATGATGTAGTGGGTGGTTGTGGAGGGTGGAGGCATCAAGTCATCTGGATTTGGAGCTTTGGTAGAAAAGTATAAACAAGTGTGGTTGTAGCGCTGAGAGTTGCGTATAGATGCCACGCAGAATGTATAGTTGGTGTTTGCTTTGAGCTTATTAAGGGTAATCATTTCCTTTTTATTCTTCAAGTTCATCACATCTGATACAAAGCTCTGATTGTACTGCACCAGGATGTACATTTTGCTGTATGGCTTTGGAATCTGGATAAGAAGGGATGCAGAGGAAAGAGACACATGTTGCAGTTTGATGCTGGGGCTAAATGCATTGTCAGATGAGGAGGAAGTTGTTGGCTGATGGTATGGTCCAATGTAGTCAAACATGTCAGGTCCTATGCCTGAAGAATCAGGATCAGGTGGCAGAGATGTCATCCCAGGAATCAGTACACCATCCCGGCACACAGAGGAAAGGATGTTGCGAGCACTTCGCCCATGTCCGGCAACAGGACTAAGCAAAGGATAACCAAACAACTCTCGTGGGGTCTCGCACTGAAGTCGATCATAGGTGTGTGTGACATTGTTGAAGGCCTCTAACCAGGTGAGGAAACTGTAGAGCTCACATCCGCAGTGGAAAGGGTTTCCTGCAAGCTCACATCCCATGAGTCTGCCCAAAACAGTGAAAGTGGATGGGTCCAGCCGGGCAAGCTTGTTCGATGACAGATCCAGGTTGCTGAGGCTGGGGCACTCCCAGAATGCATTAGTGGCAAT
Source organism: Rhodeus uyekii (assembly GCA_037043235.1). Lineage (NCBI taxonomy): Eukaryota > Metazoa > Chordata > Actinopteri > Cypriniformes > Acheilognathidae > Rhodeus > Rhodeus uyekii. The sequence goes on from JAWRVZ010000068.1 coordinate 1,294,274, forward strand.
GACTTCTATGAGATTATGCTGCAAGAAAAGGCATTGCATACGACCTAAACCTCGCAACATGCCTTCTGTCAGGTTGGTTAACTTGTTATATCCAAGTTGTAGAACCTGTAAATTTGCTTGGCTTGCGAAAGCGCCATCTTCGATATACGAGATCTCATTCTTGGTGAGGTTGAGGTCGGTAAGGTTTGTAAAACGACTCAAGGAAGTGAAAAAAATAGCTTTGATCTTGTTCTCATTCAGCCGCAAATCATGTACTGTGTTGTTGATGTGCTGTGGGATTGTCTCGTATGGTGGCTGGTTCTGGCTGCAGATGGCCAACCACACATAACCTTTATCCCCTTCGATCAGCCAGCAGTCACCTCTGACTAAAGCTGGTGGGCATAAGAGAAGGAAAAAGGGAAGGAAGAGGAGGGTGGTACAGGAAGGAGCAAGGGCAGTCAACAAACTCTTCATGATTGGAGTGGAGAGGAAGGGGGTGTTTTAAAATAAAGGAAGACAAGGTTGGATTCTTCTTATTACTGAGAGTACAGAAAAATATCTTTCACATATGCAAAAAAAGTATCTCCTTTTGGGCTGTCAAAGCTGTTGGCTTGTCATGTTTTTTTTACAGAGGTCCCATATTTGCTCATATCAGGTATGGCTGAATTAGTGCCCGACACATTTTGAAAACTGATCTTGACATGAAGTGCAGTTGCTGGAGTCTTCTCTGATGAATCTGTCAAATAAAACAAAGACAATACATATGAGCTTAATTTAACTGGAAAATATCAAGGTTTCTCAAAATCTAAAAACAAATACTGGTAATAACAAACACAAATATGCACAAATATATATATTTTTTATTTAATGTTAAAAAAATGAATGATCAAATTTCACAGATTAATATAAAAAGACAACAAAATATTACTCAAATTTAAGTAAAGAAATTTTAAATAAAATGTTATAAAAATAATAAAATATTTGTTTTACTCGAATTGAACTGAATATGTAGCCTTTACATACATATGAGTCATAAAACATAATACACTAACATTCCCTAATGTATAATCATGCATAATAAATGGAAGCCACTTCAGTAATATTTGAGTATCTCAAATCTATGGTATGGACCATTTAATTGTTCCATATTATCATTGCTGCCAATGATGAGCTTGCACACAAGCTGGTATAAGCTGGCATAAATGCATATATTTGTGTATATGTTCATAGTGGTTTCTGTAAACTCTTGCATAAAACCAGTAAAAAAAAAAAACACTAAATGAAACCAGGGAAACCCACTGCAATTTGGACAATTTCCAAAAAATCATTCATTATCTGTACAAACAAATAGTGCCCTACCCTTGTATTTCATTGTCTTAATCATTAAAATGTTAGTAAATGAGCCACGCACTATCTTTCCAGAATAGAGATCATTTATCTCACCCTGTCACCTATCTGTCAGGCCTCCATATAGACTGCGAGAGGGGATTGTAATCTGACAAACATCATTAATCATCAAGCTATGCAAGGTTCCCTGTAAGGATATCTTGAACAGCATTCCAGGCCTATTGTATATCAGACAGGAAAATATGTATAGAAATGGGGGATTAAAATGATTTTGCATTGTGCCTGGCACTATCCTTCTCTGAACGTAATGGAAAATAGAACACATTTTAAAACTGCTCAGACTCAGATCTGCTGCTCCATACAGATGGTGCTGCTTTTGTTATAATGTTATAGCCTTGAGCACCGTGCATAAACACTCAAGAGATAGTTAAAGGAATATGTGATATAATCCTGGGATTAAATATCATAAGAAAACACAAAACACCAATCTACAGTGGCCTCAAACATGAAATCTAGGTTGTAAAAAGTTTGCAGCAAGTCCTAGTAATCAAGCTATCACCACTATGAAGGCCAAGGTTGTTAAACCAGTCTTTGACATAGATAAAATTCTATTTTTTCTCCCACTTCTTGCCCTCTCTGTAGTTTCTCTTTGCCTTTGTACTCTCTGTGTCCCATCATTCTGTTGTATTTGTTTTCAGTCTTTCAATTAATTGTAGAAAAGATTATTTTGAATGAAAATGTTTGCCAATCTAGAATGAAATGTGCCCTGAGAGTAATTACAGAACATCTGCTACTGTTTTAGATCACAACCGTTTCCCACACTGCTAAATATTTTTGAGGACAATGACAATTTTAATTAAACATGCAATCACACAACAGTCTTATCAAAGGCTTCCAGGCAAAATTTTCAGTCAGCATCATGCCTATATCTTGATGCCCCTCCACCTTTTCTCACTTGTTCCTCTCTTTCTTCCTCTCTCTTTCTTCCTCAGCCCACCAGAGATGTGATCTGGTTTGGTGCTCCACATAGTGAGGCCCAAAGGAAGCTTTAATTAGGGTTGGGGCTAATGCAAGGAGGTGCATCCCAATGAGAGTGCAGTCTGTATGTGTGTGTGTGAGAGAGACAAGCTAAAATAAAAATAAAGAATTATTACAACCTCAGTGGGATAGAAATTACTTGCAACTCAATACCTTTACACCATAAGAAATTGATTGACTGCCCACAAAGTATTTTCTCTCCTGCTTTTATTAATTTTGTACAGTCGTCAGAGCATCAAACAGATTGGTACCTGGTGTAAACTTCGAAAGTACTCTCATTAGGAGTACCAATAACTGATTATTGTCTCTCCAAGACTGTTACTATAATATCTAAATGACATCAGTGTACACTGAGAGGGTCTAAATTTAAATGCAGGTAAGTAGTTTTTATATTGACAGTGTTTAAGTGCATTAAGTTTATTTTTTCCCCTTAATCTTTCCATCTGCCAGCCTATTCTTTCATTAAATCCTAACAGGGCCTGAGTGGGAGGTTTGCTACATGGAAGTGTAAAAAAAGTCTCATTTCAGATTGGTGTGTGGTATGTGCCATGGTTTCATGTGATACTGCGAGAGATACTAACACACAAGAGCCTTTGATAATATATGTACTGCGTAGGAGCAAAACAACACACACCTTGCAATGGCTTCGCTTTTTGTGGTGGTGATGGCTAAATCTGAAATCCCCAGAGCACACATAAAGCATGCATTACAATCTTGTATGAAGACAAACTGGCAGTCACGCCATATGTTTCGGTTGCAATTTAACTTTTCTCAAGGATCAGGTGCAGATATCTTCCTTTTATATAAACAATATGTATATGAGAAAAGTAGAATGAGAAATATGAGGAGGAGGAAGAGGAGGAGGAGAGAAGTAAAGTAAAGATAACAAAAGCATATTTAAAGATTTGGCAATGGTTTGTAGTGGTGGGAAAGGATTTCTAGATGACTTCTGAAGGTTGGAGAAGAGTTTTGACACTTGCTTGAGCAACTTCCTCATTGCTGCTGACTGGAACAGCACTAAGACCAGCACTAATACAGCTGGTATAAGGACTAGCACATCACCATGGTCTCATTGTCTCTATTATGACAGGTAACTAGAAGAGTATTGACACTGACGCAAAGGAGCAGGCTGACCATGCTTTTCCTTCCAACTATTTTGGAGGAAATGGCAATGTGAGGTGATGTGAGCCAATTTGAGGTAATTGGAGGTTACGAGAAGTGATATGAATACATTTGGAGTAGTTTGAAACAGTGACGTGGTGTGATGTGGTCTGAAGCAATGTGAGGTGAGGAGGGCAGTTTTAAGCAATGTGAGGTAGAGTAACTGTGCAGGGACATTTACATGCACTTTTAAGAGTTAGTTTTCTGTCAAATTAAAAAAAGTAATTCATCCTGTAATAATGTAATGTAAACGTTTCAGTCCGACTTTTGCAGACAAACAGGCAATACATTCGTAGCTCAGAACTGTTTATTAAACCTTTAAAAAGTAAAATATTAAAAACATTAAATATATTTTTAAAAAGTGTCTCTTCACTCTTCCTGTTTCCTTCCCAGTGTCATTTCCCTCATCTGTTGTGTAATCACTTCCCTTGTTAGTCTGATCACCTGTTCCCTATCATTCTTTGTGTACATTAACCTGCATGTGTTCTTCAGTCTTTGTCTGTCGTTGTTAATTTTTAGTCGTGTGTTGGTGTCCTCCTCACTGTTCCCCGTGGATTTTATAATCACCTGTTTTGCATAAGTGTGCTTGTTTATTTTCTATTTAAAGTGTTTCTTTTGCATTTTTGAATACGGTAAAGTATGATAGCAGTCATATTAACTTGTAACAATATTTCATAATAGTACTGTTTTCACTGTATTTTCATTGTTTCAAATAAATACAACCGTGATAAGGATAAGAGTCCATAAAAACTTTTACATTTACATTTAAAAGTTTGAACAGTATTGTATGTTCATGAAAATATACATTAAAATTTATATTAACAATGTATTTTCTCACATGTGTTGTGAAACGTGTTGTAAAAATAAAAGGATGTTTCAAACAACGTGAAGTAGTGGGGCTTGACACAAACCTGTTTGATGCAATGCAATGTGAAGAAGTTTGAAGCAAATTAAGGGGTATAGAGCTATAGTTCAAGGCAGTATGAAGCAATGCGAGCCAGTGTAAGGTGATGTGAAGAGTAGCATGAGGCAAGACAGTCTGAATCAATCAATGTGAAGCATGTGACGTGATCTGAGACTGTGTGAGGTAGCTTGATTCATCAGGTTTGCTTGCCTGTGATGAGGCAAAGCTCAGCCAATATAACTTAACATCTGCAGAATGAGCCATGCCAAGCCTCTAACAAACCCACAGGGATCATATGTTTGTGTACCACACAACTGCTGCTGTAGCCTCTCACAACATCATTGTACTTATAGCAGGGCTTTAGAGATGTGTCTATACACATGCACAGACTGTTTAGTAAGTGGGGATGATTAGAAGTCATTATGCTTTTTTTTGTACCTGTATGAGAGAGCAACAATATATATGAAAAAGTGACTAGCTATGAGGATCAAGTTCATGAGAAAGCTATATGTATTGGCACATGTGTAGAAAAGATTATTGACCTGCCCTCCTGCAGGATTACCGTGGGATCCGTCGCAACAGATGGGTACGGGAGAAGATTTTATGGGTGATGCTGTTTCGGGCGGTAAGACACTTGTGTGTGCGGGTTGCAAGAAAATAAAATTATTTGTGGGATTCACACAAAACAGAAATATTTAAATATAAAATATTTAAAAACAAACAAATTATTATTCATCCATTCACACAAGCAACAAGAAAAACTAAAATCAAATAAAAATTATTTACAGGCATGAGTAAGTTAGCATTCTTCTGCCTGCTGCGGCTTCTGATTGCTTTTAAAGGGCAAAGCTAGTCTAGGATCTGTTTTACAAAATGTAAATAAATGATTCATTGCGCTGTCACATTCGATGAAGTCATTTGTTGATTTTGTGGCAGAGCTCGGACACTCCCATTATGTCTTGTATTTTGTGTGAGTGTGCGGTTTCAAGCTTGTCCATGTGATCTGTCTTGTGTGCGGGGCGTGGTGTTCGATCCTGATTCTAGTCCTGTTTCAGGTTTGTTTTTTGGGATTTGGACATACATGCTCCGTGTGTGTGTGTTTTTTTTTTTGTGAGCACACAAGACGTGTTGTGCATTTTGTCATGTTCTGTGAGTACAGGCGGTTTCGAGTTCGCTCGGGCTGCAAGCTCTCTTGTCCGCGTCAATTGTTGTGTAGCATGCGGTTCATGTTTACACAGGTCACATGCTTTCATGTCATGTCTTGTCTTGTGCTTTTCACTGTCTGCGTGTTCTCCTGCTTTCTTTTGTGTGGACACGCGGCTTCTCAGCATTGTCATTGGCTGCGTGTTCATGTCTTGTTTTGGCTGAGCACATAGCTTCAAACGTGCATTTCTTGTGCCATGTGCTCTCATGTCATTCCGCCGTCGTAAATCCACCTATCTTGATTCCTCGTTATTGGTTTGATTTGCCCCACCTATCCTCGCTTGTTACTTTTACCCTGTTTGTTCCTCATTTATTCTCCCTGTGTTTGCTGTCCTGTGATGGCTTGTTGTCATATCAAGTCGAGTCATGTTCAGTCTAGTCCTGTTAGCCCCCTCGGGGTAGTTTTTGTTTTGATTATTTTATTATTAACTCTTTTGCACGTAAGTTTAGCTGTCCCCGCAGTATGAGTTTTTTAAGAAGACCGTTATTTTAGAACGTTTACCCTTATTGTTTCCATGGTGACGCGTCATGTTTGTCACATAACACACCGCAGCCACATTAGCGCTGTATAACAGATGCATCGCTTTTATTTTGTTTTCCTTTTTTATTTAAAATATTCACTTGTTGGTAACTACCTGATATTCCAGTTCTCAAATATGTGGAAGTGAATGTGTTTTGTCGATTAAAAACCTTTATAATGATTGTGCTAGCTGATCTATGATGTGTGAAGGGCAGCGCCATGTTAGTTTGTGCCGCAATTCAGATAATCTGATCTGTCGGATTTACAACATGTTCATTCATTCAGTTCTGCCGGAATACATGAAAGTAAGTGGTCGGTGAAGTGGGAGAGAATTAACTTTATAGTTAGAATGAATAGAATGCACTTTATAGTTACCAATGCAATGTCTATCTGATATAAATAAAACACCTTGTCAATTTATAATTGAACGGATTGTTCTTTCCACTTCCATGGACATAAGTGTGCATTGTTTTAGTGTAAATATATTGTTTTTCCAGTTCATACGAGTATTTAAATGTCCACAATCTAAAGTTAAACATTATGGGGTTGAAAACACTGAATAATTGTGATATATGACAAACACTGAGCATGCCCGTCTCTGGATCAGCACCAGCCAATGCGCGAAAAAACACTTTTGAATTTAGCTGATCTTAGTTTAGTTGATCTTGTGACGCACCAAACGTTATAATCACACCGGTGTGATCATACCCTCCAGGGACCAGTCAAGACTGATCACACCGGTGTGGGTTAAATAAAACCCTCTCTCTGCATTTTGGGTCCTCGCACCTCCCTTCAAACCCACACTATGACATGTGCAGTGTAGACAGCTTCATTGATTATAACAGAACTTTGTGACTTATGCCATGCTAAATCACACATACACATCACACATTTCAAAGTAGTTTGTAAATGTACATTTTTTAATCTTTAATAACAAATAATTTACCTACCTAATTTACTTAAATTCACATTTAAGGTGTGTGTTAGTATGTAAATTGTTCATGCATTCACCCCTTCGTGTGGGGCAAGAACTGAAATGAAACATAATAATTAGTTATATTACTTTTACTAATAATTTCTACTTGCCAAGAGCACAAAAAAACCAACATTCCCCTAATCTGAGAAAGACAAGTTTAGAAGACCCTGAGGCTACCTGCCATCCCATGACTACAAGTTAATACATGTTCCCCAGAGATGAAATGAAGGACAGATTGAGAAATAGCTGAAGAAGTGAGTTCTAGTGAGAAAAGCTGCCCAGCATCTGATCAGTGAGTGAGGTTCAGACTGTGTAAGTGAACTTCATCCTTCCCATGGGGAGCACGTTCTGTTCAAGACTTAAAGTGCTAACAGGCAACACTCTGGTAAACAAGACACAACCCTATTCTTCAGCTTTGCCAATAGCACATCTACAACTGGAAATGTTCTCCCTCTCCTACACACATGTATAGTATACACAAGGCCACCCTGCAGTAAGAAGTGAGGAGCAATGCTGTTCTTCCCAGGAGGGAGGTCTGCACTCCCTTCTCTAATTAGAGCAGATTGATCACTGTGCATTGTGATTTCGTTCGGTCCATTGCGCAATGTTTTATGTTTGGCCCCAAGGCTTTGGTGCGTGTATGTGTGTTTATGAAAGCATGAGTAGTTATTTTTTAAATCTTGGCCCACACACATTAGTTTCTCTGCTCTGAGCAAGTTGTCATCTAATCGTGAAAGGTTTTACCGTTTAAACTGCAGCTGAGGGTGTTCTGTATCTGATTCTTTCATTTGAACTTTGCTCAAAACGAAGGGAAACTAGCTTAAACAGTGCAGCATGCTGTTAGCCACACTGAGGTCATGGCTTTGAATGTCGAGCATTAACTGATTAAATGTATACCTTAAATACAACATCATCTTCTTTGGATAAATATGTCTGCCAAAAACCTGTCAATTTCATGCCAATATATAAAGTTTCAAGCTATAACCAACAGCTCTAAGATAAATCACTTACAAACTTTGATTTGAAGAAAAAAAAAATGGACAAGACGCCTTTTATGATGGAATGAATTACATGAAGCATTGTGAATAACATGATCAATTAAAAATATGATGGTACAAAATAAAACGAATAATAAGTAGTTCCTTTTCAAGGTAACTTCGGGACAGTCAGCGTCCTCAAGCACTGACTGGTCGCATTGTGAGCAGTTCCTGCTGTGAATGCTCAGCTCCCGCCTGGCAGTTGTTCCCTTCGGTGCCATACGCCAGTGATCCCCAACCCCCGGACGAAATGGTCCATGAGCGGCTAGAAGCGGCGGTGACGCTGGCGCTTTGGCAGTGAGGAGGTGTGTTTAAACAATCTCACACGATTTTCTCAGTAGCTGCCCATGAGTCAGGTTGCTCTGGGGAAGTTGCCCCCTCCGAGAGCACTCACTTCAGGTTCTCCCTGCTGGACAGGGCCCTGGAGTGGATGTTCATCAAACCCCAGAGGCCTCGAGAGAGGCTGGGTCCCCTAGTGCAGTTTCTGGTCACGTGGACACGTTTACCAGATGTCTCTCAATGGTGTCCTGCGCACCATTTCGAAAGGCTATTCCATTGAGATTGGGTCTTGCCCACCCATGGTGGGCCCCGAGCAGGCTCTGGTAATAAAACAAGAAGTGATCTCACTGATGAGGAAAGGGGCCATAGAACATGTACCCCTCTCAGCCAGAGAATCAGGTTTCTACAGCCAGTACTTTAGAGTTCCCAAGAGGGTTGGAGGGTTGTGTCCTACTCTAGACTTACATTTTCTCCGTTCTGTTAACATTGAAGCAGATCGTGATGCAAATCAGATCCGAGGACTGGTTCATCACCATCGACCTCAAAGATGCATACTTTCATATCTCCATCCATAGGGGAGCTACACAGGAAGTTCCTCAGGTTCGCCTTCAGGGGAAAGGCTTACCAGTATCATGTACTTCCTTTCAGCCTAGCTCTTTCACCCCGCACTTTCACCAAAAGCATGGACACAGCACTATCGATGCTGTGCTCCCAGTGCATTTGTGTACTCAATTATATCGATTGCGACAGCTGGCGGTTCAACATCGAGATGTCGTTCTTGCTCACATGAAAGAATTGGGGTTGAGACTGAATGCAAAGATGAGTGTGGTCCAGAGGACCACCTTCTTAGGCGTTGTCTGGGATTCAGGTGTCAATGTAAGCACTATCTCCTGTGCGCATCAATGCCATCCTCTCAGCAAATAAGAGCATAAAACTTGGCCAGTCACTCACTTCCAGAGAGTGTTAGTTCTCATGCCAGCGGCTTCCAGCATTCTCCCATTCGGTTTACTGCACAATGAGGCCATTGCAGTGGTGGCTCAGAACCAGAGGGTTTTCCCCGAAGGGCAACCCCTTCTGCACTATCAAGGTCACAAGGCGATGTCTACGCATCTTAGGTATGTGGAAGAAACCTGCTAGATATACTGCCGGTACTTAAAGCATTTCTTCCAGACCTCAGGGGCTATCATGTTGTTGTCCACACCGACAACACATCAATGGTTTTGCTGATGTCTGTGATGCGGCAAGCTGATCCTCCCTGCACACTTTGCAGAGGTTCTACCAACTAGACCTCAACTCTGCTCCGGGAATGCGGGTGCTTTCATAGCGAGCTACATTACACTCATCAGGCCTTCGTCACTGAGGTGGCATTGGTATATCGTTCCCCTAATTTTTCGATGCAGCATGAGCTCCCTTGAAAGGGAATGTCTCAGGTTATGCATGTAATCATAGTTCCCTGAAGAGGGAACGAGATGCTGCGTCTTCTGCCTTAGCTCCTCGTGCCTTCCAGGCTTACTTCAGACACTTATCTAAGCTGCCACTTCTGGTTTCCAGCACACTATTATTATCCTGGTTCATGTCGTCACCAGCAGGTGACGTATTCACACTTGATCGATTCGATAGTGCTCACAAGAGGATATGCTAAAGCCTGGCTAGGTAGACCTAGTAAAGCTCTACTAATTTCTTATTAGGTCTATGTGTCTACTAATATTCTTAAATTAGGTCTATATGTCCCATCATGCTTCGATAAAGGATGGAGCTGTGTGACCTAGTTCCCAGCGTCTCCTAGCATTTCAAATTCTAGCATTGTAAAGACAATAGATTACATCATATTGCAATGCTTTATGGGAGTAGGCGATCACTGCTGAGCTTGTTCATCTTTATTTTTTATACAAATATGCGTGTGTGTGTGTATATATATATATATATATATATATATATATATATATATATATATATATATAACAAATAAAGACAAACAAGTTCAACAATGATTGCCCACTTCCTTAAAGAATTGCATATGATGTAATCGATTTTCTCCTTTTTTTTGCTGACATAATGCTGACTAATGGCTCTAAGAAAGAAAAAAAAAATCTAGAATAACAACTGTTGAACTTCTATTGTAGGTAGGGGGTGAAATCATGCATTCAAGAGAATAAATTAATAAGTTGATAATTTCAGATTTCTTATTTTAATGAAGATTTCAAAGCTGCTTATCAGCAAAAATGCATAATGATCATTAACTATTAAGGTTACATTAATCAAACATTTTTACACCACACATAAAGGAATAAACTAAACCATTTCTTTGGCCATGTCTTATGTTGCCTAGGGCTATATGTGACGCCGCTCTGCCACTTGTGCTTCCTCAAAAAAAACAAAAAAAAACGCACACACACAAAAAAACTCCACATGAGGCTCCTGGCTGAAATGAAGTAACAGCATTCAGTATCTGCATTTGATCATCTATGGCTGCAGTCGACAACCATGCCTAACCAAGCAGACTGATGCCTAACACACACAAAAACAGTGTGCACAGGCAGCACTAATGCAGCTGAGCAATAAACTATGTCAATCTTCTTCATAGGAGCTGTTCATGGGACATCCGCCCCTTCTGTTGAGACAGCCCCTTCTGTAGAGAGGTTTGGCCTAGCAGAGGAATCCAGACGCCAGGGATCAGACCAGGAGCACTCACCGCCCCACGGGAGAAAAGGAATTGAGCAGATAACGGAAAGAAATTAGGAATACGTGTCCCATCATGCTTCGCTTAAGGATGGAGCTGTGTGACCTAGTTCCCAGAGTCTCAGGTGTCCACAGAGAGAGAAGAGGAATGTCCCAAATCCTGCATTTAACCACACCACAGAGTATTTAACATACATTCCTGCCCTTCATATACACTCGATGACACATATGCTGTTCACTTCTGCCCTATAGCGTCACTGTCTAACACACAGCAAGCTGCACTTCACACACTAACTCATGACTTTCAGCTCTTAAACTTTGAATTTTCTGTCTGCAGTTTTTAACTCTTTTAATGAACTGATATAATATAAAAATACTGTACTCATTCTGAAGTAGTACGGGTTACATAATTCATCCCACAGGGTTAGACTGACAGCAATTCTTTTTACAGTTCAAAATTCACAAACCCTTTTCCACCATGTACAAATACTAAATAACAGCTCACATTTAATGGAGATTTCACTGAAAATCCGTGTTGAAAGTCGTGGCTTAGGAGTCCGGTGCTAATTTGGGTGCTGCAGGTTCAACACACAACATTTGCAGATACAGTTGACCCCATCATTTCTCTGGTGTATCTATCAATAAAATAACATAAAAATCTGTTTAGAGCCTGTGTCTGTGGCCTACCTCAGCTCTCTAACATCTCTCATCAAAGTTCAAATGATTGAGATGGCCAATCGAACCAAAGGCGGCAGGCTTTACAGTTCAGAGAAGCAGTGAATGAATTCCAGTGCAATGCTTCAGTTTTAATGGTGAAAGAGCTTAAGGTAAGAAGTAAGCAAACTTGTAATATTTGTATAACTGTTTTACAATAGAAATGTTACATGGATGCTTGATAATTAATATATCAATGAGTAAAAAATTAAATCTTGATTAATAGTGAATGTGTCTATATTTTAAATAAAAAATAGTATCAAATTTCAAATTCCTTTATACAAAAAAAAGTTCAAAAACATTACTTTAAAATCAATTTGACTTATTTTACTATTATCTGTCCTTTTTTTAAATCAATCTTCCAAAAAAGAAGAAAAAAAAAGTCCTACCCAATATTCAAGAAATAGTTATGCCCTCATTAGCGATGCACTACATCAAAATATATCACCCGTGACAGAGTGGATTTACTATTAAACCAGCTATTTTATTATGCTATTCTATTGGTTTTATTAATGAGTTCAATAAATTTACTAACAAACCTTCCTACTGTAAAATCAAATATAATATTATCTATTAATCTATTTTAATCTCTATATATTCTTATTTATATTATATATATATTTATAGATAATTTATTAATACATATCCAATTACTTGGATCAGGGAGAGATAATAACTTGATATTACAATAATATATATATATATATATATATATATATATATATATATATATATAAACACTGTATAAAGACACTGGTTACCATTGGGTATATTACAATGTACAATAAGCAGAATAATTGCAATGAAAAAATGTAAGGTTAGAAAGCATGTAGATTTTGGCGTCTGAAGCAAGACGCAACCCATAGCAATGCAATACGGCACCGATATCTCAGACAGTAAATTACTTTTTAATGACTTGTTATAAAAGTGCTAATAAAATATGCGAAACACAGAAGATCGAACATTTGTGTCACATACTAGATCAGACCTCATTGGCCTTGTCCCAAACGGCACACATCATGTGCACTTGTAGTTTTGTGGATTGAGTCCACAAGATTGTAGCATGTCCCATTTGTCATTTTAGGTTTCAGAAGGGTGCTCATGAGCGCCCCCTGTGCGGCTGATATGCATCCTCATCCCACACTTTTAGCAAGCCCACAAGCCCACAAGCCCATGAACTCCTACTCAACATTCAAATCAGCAATCCGTTGGAGGAGGCTTAGGGTTCCATTTGGGACCACCACCTCCTACATCACACTTGCATGACAGTCGATGTCAAATAGAAGGATCGGGCTTAGGATAGCCAATAGCAATCAGTTAAAGAAATGCTTAAATAGCCCCCGATACTGATTCTTGAGATCGGCTCTAGACATCCCTACAACAAATATAATATTAGTGACTTCAAAACTTTTTTTGTTCAGTATTTGTGCTTCATTTTTCTTGTGGGTTATTTTATCTCGTATAGCTGTGAATTGAATTTACATGCTTTTGCTGAAGTATGATGATTAAGATATACAACATGGTTTGAGGATGGCATTGTTTTGACCTGCAATAAATATGGATATTCCATTCCATCTCCATTACCTTATGGCCTGATTATCAGTAATGAGACATGTTCATAATGAAGAAGGGGTTCTTAGCTCAGAGTTAATTCACTCTTCAAAAGCAAGACAATTGCTGATGGCTGACATGGAAAACAGCCTTCAGTGAACAGACTCCATGCTTTCATTGTCAATACTGATCTCTTTCTACTGCGTCAAACTGTGCTCATTCCAGCTCATTATTCCTTTTAATAACAAAAATAACAGGTTATTTTGGCTGTATAACATAGCTTTTCTGTATTAAAAAAAACAAGCAGCACATGGACGGGCTGCTCATGCTGGCAAAATGATCTTCTCACTCTCTTTAATTTTTATGTTCCAGATTTTCTTTTGTCAATGTTATGGCAACACTGCAGAGATATCTCAAAGCTCTGACTGAATGCTCATAAATGAGAAGATGAACATAACACTGAACAATTAAAATAGAGAAAGACAGAGATTATTTCCTTGGCAGTGACAATGATAAGGTATTCTAAATAAGCAGCCCTCTACTTCATAAATGTTTTCAATAGTAATGAGGAGAGACAGACTGTAAAACCTTTAAGCCATGAAAAAAAGTTTAAGAAACATTAACAAAAGATCCAATAGGAGTTGGACTTTTATTACAACTATCAATACATTTAGATACATCATAGTGTGCTGCTTATTTTGTTAAAATTACTTTCTTCCATGGAACACACCAGGAGAAATTTAGTAGGATGTTTAAGCTGCTCTTTTCCATACAATGAAAACAGAGAAAGATCAGAGACATAGAGATCAGGGTTTCCATTCACTTTCATTTGGTGGACAAGAGCAGCTTGGCCAATCTTCTAAATGACTCCTTTTGCATTTAGGTGAACTATCCCTTTAACTTCTGTGGTTAGCAGAAAACCCATGTGTGAAGTTGGCGCAGCGAGAAGAACAAGACTTCCAGTTCAGCACAACTTGAGCTGAGAGCAGCTGCCTGTGCGCATACAAACGTGGCGTTCTCTCTTAAATCTGCTTGTGTTTTTCTGAGGGTGCCTACAATCACGATTTTCTATGTGTGTGTGCTGATATCTATAACTGTGTGTACCTGCGTGGTCGTATTGGCTTGTCTTGTTAGCCGTAGAGAAGTATGACAGGGTTTTTACATGCAGCTGCCTGGCTGTCTGAGGCTCTGCAACAGGAAAGGAGACTATATGTCACTGTCAGAGAACAGGACAGCCTGGCTGCTCTTCATGCAGTGCTGCCAGCCAAGCATCCAACCCATCGATACCATTACAAACCTTACATTAGAGGCTCTTTATCACACTAAAAAAGTTCCACATATATGGCACTACTTGGATAATTACATGTATCACATGTTAAGAGAGGCTTGTCTTGAAAGTGAATATCCTGTAATTAGAAGAACGTATGTAACATAAAAAGGTTTCAAATAAATGAGCACTTGCACTGAGATTAGAACCATGAATTATAAAGCAAAACACAGAGACCTTGTTCTCTCTCCAAGAATTATTTTTATAATCTCCCAGAAACCTCAGATGTAACACCATCTATTTCGCATACAATTTAATGTATTGCATATGTAACAATGCGAGCAGCCCCGGTTCGCTGGGACGTCGCAAGGATCCGTTGATACTGCAATTAATGAAATTCAATACTGTAGCAAGGTCAACAACCTACATGCACCTACATGCACAAACCTACACTAACTTTGTGCTATTTTAATATTTTTCAAGTACTGTCACATTATTATTTTTCATATTTTGAATTTGCAGTTTTGAATTTACAGTATTCATTTTGGTAGTAGTCATTTTTTTCTATTTCTAATTTGTTTATTTATTTAATTTATTAAAAACTGTCACTTCTAATTTTCATTTTTTTATTTAATTATTTTATTCCAGTTTTATTTCAATGAAAAAAACAAACATTGTTTTTAATATTTTTAGTAAATAAAAACACTGTTTGCATATAAATCATTTTAGAAGTGTCATCATAGTTTAGTGGGTGATTTGAACAGAGGAGAGCGTTTGCAGATTGAGAAGTACTAAAAAGCCACTGATGATAAGGATTTCTGCGTGGCTTTAGCAATTTGGGTCATATTGATTCCTAAAAGAGCCCAAAGGCTCATAGCTGATTAAATTCACAGAAAAGTGCTGTGAAAATCTATTATTTTAATAACAGCTCTCTCTCTCCTGGTGCACTGTTACACAAACTCAAAGTGGACTTAGTCCCTGCAGAAAGGGTCATTTAGACAGACAGGTTAAAAATGCAATATCCTTTAAAAGTCATAATGTTCGAGAAAATTAATAGAAATAAGCTGAGAAGTTGAGAGAGAGAGAGAGATAGAGAGAGAGAGAGAGGGAGAGAGAGAGGGAGAGGGAGAGGGAGAGGGAGAGGGAGAGGGAGAGGGAGAGGGAGAGGGAGAGCGAGAGAGATTCCATTATCATTGTTTTTTTTTCATTATTTACTGTTCTCCAATCTATTGTCTGCAGCTAATCTGTTTTAGCAATACAAGAAAAAAGACTTTGAATGATAGAAGAAAGAGAATAGAACCCCCATTCCATCACCCTTTGCATCACTAAGTGATTACTGACCAAGAATGCTAATGAGGAATGAAGGGGTGAGTCACCGCACTCATCTACTGAAGCACACATATTTGAGAAAACATGCACACTCACTAATATACTCACACACTGGGATTGCTGACAGGTTCTCCCTACACTGCTGAATTATTGGGAAAGCAATGAGGAAGTACAGTCATTTCTCATGATTTGAGTCTGTTTGGTTGCTTGTACTGCAGTGCAGACAAACACAATAACACACTTGATTTGCGATTAAAGTAATATTATACCAGACTTGGGGGTTATTTGAAATTGTATTAAAATTTCACAATATTATTAATTTCCATCTTTAATTTGTTTCTATTTTAAATTTTAAAAAAAGCAATTCTGTGATTAATTTTCAGCATCATTAATCCTGCTTTCAGTGTCACGTGATCCTTCAGAAATCATTCTGATAAGATGATTTGATGCTCAAGAAACATTTCTTATTGTTTTCAGTGTTGAAAACAGTTGTGCTGCTTAATATTTTTCTCAGGATTCTTTAATGAATATAAGGTTGAAAATAACAGAATTTATTTTATATATAAATATTTTGTTACAATGTAAACATCTTCGTTGCCACTTGATTAAGTACAATTATTCTTGCCGAATAAAAGTAATAATTTCTTTTAGGGCTGCTTGATAATGGCAAAAAACATAATCTTTGAATATTTTGGTGTATATTGTACACAGCTATTTAACATTATCAGCGTTGAGTGGGCATTATGAGTATTTTTGTTTTTAATTTTCAAAATAGCAATATAAGCCTGTATATAAAGTACGATTTAATGGAAATAAGGTTGATATAATGTCAACATTTTAGATACCAGTGAAATTTCACAATTCTTGATACCAATTTCAACACCACAGCTAATACTAAACTAACAGATGTAAATAACTTAAGTCCTCAATCAGTATTAATGATTAGTTAACTTAGAAGTAGAACTTGAACATAATCACATAATTTGTGTCTCCACAAATAAACTAGCTGTCTCTTTTTAACATTTATTTATCTTTCCATCAGCATCTTAAAGGGACAGTTCACCCAAAAATGTAAATTCGGTCATCACTTACACTTAAGTTCCAAACCTGTATGAGTTTCTTTCTTTTGCTGAACACAAAAGAAGATATTTAGAAGAATGTCAGTAATCAGAAAGATGATGGTACACATACTATGACTACATAGTATTTTTTGTTTCCTACTATGGAAGTCAACTGTCTTGTTACCAACATTCCTTACATTGTCTTTTTTGTGTGTGTGTTCAGTAGAAGAAAGACACTCATACAAGTTTAGAACATTTGGTGAGTAAATGATAACCAAATTTAAGGCTGAACTATCTCTTTAAGAACCCCCTTTCTATTCATCCCATGTCTTTATCCATTTCCATTCTTTCTCTCCTCTCTTTCCCTTCAGGCACATGGCATACTCTGATAATGATGCCTCTTATTAATTCTCTGTTCTGTGGAGCATCAGAAAGGCACTGTTCCAGAGGGAGAGCTGAGAGATGTGCTCTGACTTTGATAGATCGTCTGCTATTAGTAGGTGGGTCTCAGCATGCTATCCGCCTCCATGACACACAGACACAAACACACACACGCACACTACCTGCCATGGAGGAGCAAGCCAACAGCACACAAGCACAGTGGGGGAATACCTCACTAATCACCTCACTGTCTGCCACGGATCCCAATCTAATTGAGTGTGAACTGAGTGTGCACAGCCTGATAGCAAAGCACAATGACTAATGGTGTTTTGAAAATGTATTATGACATTCACTGATGAAAAAAAGCACACTATAACTAAAGCTTAACAATCACTATGCCAAGTGAGCAATGATGTGTTGACTGATTTATTTAGTTATTTTGGTCTTTCAAACTCAATATGTTACTGCTAAAATACCGGGCCCTGGTGTGAGGCATATTAACCTCCAAATACATAGACATGATTTGAAATTATTATTTTATTTTGTATTTCATTTTCACTTGAAGAAATAAATCTTAATTTGTGTTGAATTGATTGATTTGAGTTGAAATTTTATAATGTTATGTTGTTTTGATTATAAAAATCTTTATTTAACATTATCTATTGGCTCACTTCACGGGTAATAAATTGTTCACTTTTCGTTAAAATCTTGTGTTGGTCTGATTTTCTCTCAGTAGAAAACTAGTAGGAATTGCCCAGAGACGGTCTAATTCTCTTAATTCTCTAGAGTCCCTTCTCTCCTAGACAAATAATATCATTGAAGGCACGTAACAGTTACTTGTTTTTAAAATCCACCGCAACAATCACAGCTTAGCAACAAGAAGAGAACTCCAATAATATTACAGTCCTCTGAGGTCAATTTTACTACAATCAATAACTGAGACTGGAGAAGATGGCAATTGCATTTTTATGAAACAAGGCGGTCCGCAGAGTGATATGAAAGACATGAAAGTAGTGACAATTTCGCGTGGATGAGTGGTCTGATATACCACATTGCTACAAACGGCAACAAATATATATAATTGTATTGAATGCCACTATTATTTATTAATTTTACACTATTATTTATGTATTATATATTTTATTATTCTACTTATATTTTCTGAATAGTTTTGTTCTGAAAACACAGATTTGTAGTTGAGGGCCTGGAAATTTTAGTTATGGTTTGTGTTTGTGTGGGCGGCAGTTGTCCATGAGGGGCTGCCGCCATTACTTTTATTTTGTTGTGATTTTTTAAAAATAATTACAGTTATTTAAATGTTTGCCGGTTTCTGTCCGAACATTCTTCCCCGAATGTTTTACTTCATGACACAGACAAAGACTGGGGAAATTACATACACAGTGCTGATGATCCAAATTCTATGGAGCCCCTAAAGGGACATGGTGAAAGAAAAAAATATGAGATGCAGGAAAAAAATATTTGTCAATGCTTTTGCGTTCCTGAGAGAAACTTTGAGAGCTTAAAAGTTTTGCGAGCGAACACAAAGTTTCTCGGGGGAAAGCAACATTTTTGCGAGAGAATGCAAAAGCACCGACTTAATGTTTTTCCCTTTCATAATTTTTTTTTGTTCACCACCATGTCCCTTTAGGGCCCACGTAAATGCAGACAGCTGTGCTCATTAATTTAATGTCCATGACAATAGATAGGTGTGTGAAACTAAAACAAAGGAAACAGGTAACTGAAGAGAAACAAACTAAAAGTCCATGAAAATGAAGCTAAACTGACTAAACGCGACACCTGGTGCGATTACTCAGGACCAACTTATTTTCCGAAAAACGCTGTATTATTAAAATGGGAACCATTTGATAAAAAAAGTCTTGTAACTTTGGGTTTAATCACCTTTATCCATGGAAAATGTTTTACCCTATAAGGGGTCTCAGCCCTAAAAAGTTTGAGAATCTCTTTTCCAGGGAGATTTTGTTTTATTTTGCCATAAAACTTTCAAATTATAGAAAGAACGAAGATAAAGTAGTTAAAGAAGAAATAAACAATTTTGGGGCAGATAGGCCTCTAAACAGAAAGAGAGTGAATGAGGGATGATGATTAAAAGAGAGTGAGAAAGTGGAAAAGAATGATTAAAAGTGAGAGAGGTTGAGATTTGTGAACGTGTGTGGGTGGGAGACGTGTGTGGGTCTGTAAACTGTATTTTCTGTCTGACTGGAGATGACAGAAAGGGAAATCTCCTCACTACCCCGAGGCCACACTCACCAACCAGAGAGACACAGCCGAGGTCAAAGATATTGCCATCCTTACTGGATCAAAGCACAGTGAGAAACCTGAACACTGATGTAGGAAAGAGAATAATAGTGGCATTCTTCACCAAAAGACTGCAGCAAACACAACAAGGGTTTGTGACTGACTCAGAAAAGCTCAAATACAAAGTTTTAACTTTGTCCTCTGGTCAGTATTATATGAAATAGTGTGTATTTAAAAGAAAAAAGATAAACTGGCCCTTGTTACATCAATGTTATTTTGAATAGATAATTTTCCAACTTATTTTGAGTTTTTCCAAATTTCCTCAAAAAGAAATTTGTCACGTAAAAATAATAATAATAGTCGGTTTTATTTATATAGTGCTTTTCAAGAACCCAAGGACACTTTACATAATATTGACAAATATCACTAATAATACAGATATGCAGTCAGGGTACAACAACATGTAGACAGCAGTACTTCACACAATAACACATTTTATAACAACATGATCAATGAGAATCAGAGCAAGTTATGTTCAGAGAGTAAGTTGTTATGGATACTTACATACCATGAAAGTTATCCACTTACTTACCCTTAAACATACCCGGGCATGTCTCATAACCTGTTTTCTGGAATACCCCCCAAGAAGTGTTCGACTGTAACAGTTTTTTTGTTTGTTTGTTACATTTTATACATTTATATATATATATATATATATATATATATATATATATATATATATATATATATATATATATATATATATATATATATATAATGTAAGAAACAAACAAAAAAACTGTTACAGTTAACTGTTATATATATATATATATATATATATATATATATATACACACACACACACACACACACACACACACATGTATGTATAAATATATGAAAGGTTGTCTTGTTTGCATATATGATATTGTATTTTTTATTATTATACTGTTATTCTCAAATAGTGGGTGAGTGTGTTACTATAAATAATTTAATACAAATATACAATAAATCAATTAGCAATTAGCATTAGCAACCTAATGAAACAAGAGATGTTCCAGACGATTCTAGCTTAATTAATGTGGACATAAACAAATATTTACAAATATTAATAACAGATGTTGTATATATTAAATAAAAAAGTTATCAGAATTCAGATTCAGAATCATATTTGTTTCAATTGGTTTTTATGTGTTCTGAAAGGTGGAGGGCCTCCAAATCAAAGAACCAGCACTGCATATACACTACTACTCAAATGTTTGTGGTAATGAATCATATTATTGAGCAAGGCTTCATTGAACTGAAAACAGACGGTAAAAAAAAAAGATGTATATAATGTAAAAGAAATTATTATATAAGCAAATAAAAGCTGTTTGAACTTTCTATTCATTAAATAATCATAAAAAATGTGCGTCACGATTTTTACAAAAATATTGAGCAGCACAAAAATATCAAACATGGTTGGCAGACCCCCTGCAGTACAGCTAAGGACCCCTAGGGGGTCGCAGACCCACTGTTTTAAAGACTGAGTAAATAGTGTTCAATATTCATAACCTTTTTTTAGTAGAGAAAGTTTCACGTTTGATTGGACAGGCCTTCTAAACATAGTACGCGGAAATACTGTGCGTCTAAATGCGTCTTCAGCATATCGGAGCCGAAAGCCCAGTGAGCTGAACTTGAGCTTGATTCAGAGTGTATGAAAACAGCTTGCCGCATGTTTCTGCTCTGTTCTCTCATATCATTGAATTGTTTTGTCTCTTTTATTCAGGGGTGATGGTAGAGAACCTGCTAATAAACTAGGGCACCGACTGTCTTCAGGCATAGAGGAGAAAACGAAGAATAGAGAGCACAGACAGAGTGTGGAAAAAAGAAAGAAGGAAAGGGATACAGAACAGAGAAACTGAACAAGATAATATAACGGAACTATAAATGAACTACGTACTGTTTATTAAAGGAAGGCTTTAGTGAGACATCAAACATAAAGGACTCAAACTGTTCCTTGCATTTCTACTGACTAAATGTCACACATTATACTCCAACACAGATTTTTTATTAACCAAAGTCAACTATACAGTCATTCCCACATCTATCAGTTGCTTTCCCTAATTAATAAATATACCCAAAACAGTTTTGGTTAAATAACTATTCTCCATTATTCTAAATGGGTTTGAGCAAAACAAATCTGTGTTTCGATTATTATTTTTTGCTTATAATATGCAAAAGCCAAGGTAGGCTCATTAATATCAGACTGTCTCTTGTGAAAGTGAGCTTAATTGCTTTGAATGTGCACTTGTAGTGTACTTCCTAAAAGTAGTGTAAATCCTAAAAGTGGTGTACTTCAAATCCATACGTTTTACAAGATATTCTACTTCAAAAGTGCATTCCTGTATCTTTGTAATTGTTTTTGAAATCTAATACAAAGTTCTAAGTGAAAATTATTTCTACATCAAATTATTTAAGTTCACTTACTTCGGTGTGTTGACAAAAAAATATAATTATGAAATTACAGAAAGACACAATTAAGTCCTTAAATGGGCTAAAAGGCAGACTTTAGTTCAAATATGTCCATTTAATATTGCATAAGGGGTATGTGGTACATCTTATGATTCCATGATTGACAGACTTAACAGTGTTTTACATCAAAATTGGTGTCATGTTTGTGTGCAATCCTTATTATGGTACCGCCAAACCCAAGCAAGCCCATGTGGTAATGATAAATTGTCAGATTGTCTGAGTCTGAGGCTAGGCATAAAAAGGCAAGTATGATCAAAACATGAAGTGAGAGATAACGAACAAGATATTTATGTTTCAAATCAAACACGCTGGTTTATGTAGCTGTGCTCTTATTAGTTTATTAGTGTTTATTAGTAACTGCTAAGACTAATCCTATATGTTAGTCATTTTCTTTTTCGTTTTTAAAGTCAGTTATATAAAAACATAGATTGGTATACATTAATAACAAAAAGTAAGACATATTACCCCTAACTAACTGCTACTGTAGTTGGTCATAGCTCTAAAGACGCAGGTTTAATGTAATGGCCAAGTTTACACAACTGGCCCCGCTTCTGAGGTTAAGATTCTTTGCAAGGGCAGTTAATTGAAGAAGGCAATCGTACAGTGCACAAACAGTTTGAATTTCAGTCTCTCATCAAAGTAGGCCAGTGAAGAATGTGTCAGTAAGAGGGCAGGAAAGGAGGACAGTGTAAAAAGGGAACATAAAAAGGAAAAGAAGGGAGAATGTAAGAGTAGGAAGAGCTATAAGAAGAAAAGAGAGCAGATGAGCGATGAGTAACACGACTGATGCCGCTCAAGCAAGCAATGATAACAGGCCGCTCTGATCAGGATGTTGGCATTGTGTGCAAACAGTCAGGAGCAGAATTACAGAAAATCATGCCTTGACTGGCCTAGAAAATATGAATTCATTCTCTGAGTAAATTTTTGATGACTTCTATAAAGCAAGCATGTCCTAATTTGGCTTGATGAGAGCTTTGAGTATCAGATGACCACATGTGCACACACAAACATACTTTTGAACAGACCTGGTTGGCAACATGTATGCTAAAAGTGTGCACAGATATAGAGTGAAAGATGCTGGATCTTAATCATCTTACATATCTTGATCCCTCTGAAGGAAACATCCACAAAGGGTCTCCATCACAACAAGACCAGAGTTCAGAATGAAAACTTGTCAAGCACCAAATGAGAAGAAAATTACCTAGCTGGGTAACATTGAAAACTGCAACATTTTAGTTGAAGCCAAAGAAGAACTTTACTCTCGTCAACACTCTTGTTGCTTTTGTAACAAATATGAAATGTCACTCTGGTGCCTTAAGTTGTTTTAATGCACAAATGAAGATCTGATGAATGGAGACAGCATTTCAAATGCCTGATGCAAACCGTAATGGCTCCTATTACGAGAAGAAACAGGTATCCTTGAGCATTCTGTTCTTTTTAGGTTGTATCTCGTGACATCACTTCCTGATTTTGGCTTGTTTGGATGTCTTTGGTCCCTGGAGCATTGCATTCATACTTCAGTCAAACGGCACAAGAGTCTTAGTTCGGTTGTTCGGTTCAGATGGCAGCATTGAACACTTAAATGAACCGCACTAACAGTGCAATCGCACCAGAGTTTGTTTTGATCAAATCAAATCTGCAAAGTGTGAACACACTCATAATGTTGAACTTTAAACTCCATGATCTTCAGATAGATTTGGAGGAAATACATTGAAAAAAATATATGTACAGGACTCAGGAGTCAGACGAACAAGATCATAAAGTTAGTGAATACCCTACTTCCTGTTTACTGGCTGAGATTTTTTACTTTTGCCATTCATGGACATTTTACACGCTGAGTGAAGAGGTTTTGTCATCTGCTGAGACAGACAGCTGCAAAATAATAGTCGGGTCATGTTAGACATCAGGGTCAGCTTTGCAAATGTGCATTCCTGAGAGACAGATGAACACTGTCTGCCCCCCCCCCCCCCATGAGCTGCATGATCTCCCCCCCAATCCCATATCTACTATAAAACCTGCAACACTGATATTAAAGTTTACAGTCCTAAGGAATCAGTTTAATGCCCAACATGAGAGTTTAAATGACTTTGTGAGAAGACCGTGGCTAGTCAAGTGCATTGAGTTTGTCGTGATAGAGGTTAGGGATAAAGCGAGACCTTTTCAGAAAGTGAGAACGGCTCCAGGCTTTCTGTCTTGGTTCAGGTCGCAAAACATATAAAGCCTTAGAGGTAATGTATTGTACTTAGATTGCTTTGCAACAGGGTCTGACACACCAGGTGCAGTTACTCCGAAATAAACAAATTAAGCAAACAGACATGTATGTCATGCTGACACTGACTCTGTCATAAACATCTTCTTCCACTAGTATCACAATGTCTCATATTCCTCCAATAACACAAACTCATTGTGTAAGGTTTAGGTGAAGGGAGATGTGAAGATTCAATAGTGCAGATGGGAAGGGCTTTTATTAATCATAAAAATAAAATACAGACAAATCTACGCCAAGGGAGAAAACAATACTAGACTAGACTCGATTGACATGACGAGTAGCGACGACGGATCAGCACAGGAAAGAAAACACAGGGGGAATAAATAGGGAACACAAGCTAGGTAAATGAGGGAGAACAGGTGGGGCAAATCAAACAAATAATGAGGAAACAAATCGGGCAGGGTTACACACTTGACAGAAGACAGAATGTGCTCAGACAAAAACATGACATGAACACGCAGCCAATGAGAACACTCAAAGCCGCAAGTTTACACAAAACAAGATGATTTCAAAGCACGCAGCCAATGTAAACATGAACCGTGTGCTACACAGAACACAACTCATGCCGACAAGAGACACGCAGCCAGAGCAAAACTCAAAACCGTGCATTATCACATAACAGATCAGAGCACACGAGCACTAGTGAACACTAGCCTCACTTGCCTCAGTTAAGGTCAGTGTGCATGATTCCACCATAAGAAGCCACAGATATATGCATGTACACACACACAATCATTTTTTGATATTTTTGATCATAAGAGACTGGACAAAATTTTTAATTTGTCTCATTTTTGCCAGAAAACATCTTGATGATCCCCAAGACTTTTGGGAAAATACTCTGTGGACTAATGAAACAAAAGTTGAACTTTTTTGGAAGGTGTGTTCCATTACATCTGCTATAAAACTAACTCCGCATTTCATTAAAATTAACATCATACCAACAGTAAAATATGGTGGTGGTAGTGTGATGGTCTGGGGCTGTTTTGCTGCTTCAGGACCTGGAAGACTTGCTGTGATAATTAGAACCATGAATTCTGATGTCTACCAAAACTTCTGAAAGAGAATGTCCAGACATCTGTTTGTGACCTCAAGTTGAGGCGAACTTGGGTTCTGCAGTAGGACAGTGATCCAAAACACACCAACTAGTTCACCTCTGAATAGCTAAAGAAAAATAAAATGAAGATTTTGGAGCGGCCCAGTCAAAGTCCTGACCTGAATCCTATTGAGATGTTGTGGCAGGGCCTTTAAAAAGGCAATTCATGCTCAAAAAACCCTCCAGTGTGGCTGAATTGCAACAATTCTGCAAAGATGAGTGTGTCAAAATTCCTCCACAGCGCTGTAGACTCATTGCAAGTTATCACAAATGCTTGATTGCAGTTTTTTCTGCCAAGCAGTTATTAGGTTTCAGGGTCAAGCTTTTTTTCTCAAGGCCATGTAGGTTTGGATTTTGTTCTCTTGGATTTTGTGTTATCTTTGTAATAATAAGTGTTTCTTGAGCAGCAAATCATCATATTAGAACAATTTCTGAAGGATCATGTAGGACTAAATATCCAAGTAATGATGCTGAAAATACAGCTTTGCCATCACAGAAATTACAATAGTAAATATATTAAAACAAATAAGTTATTTTAAACTGTAATAGTTCACAATTTTGCTGTCTTTAATGAATTTGTGGTTTATCAAAACCTAGTGCTTCATTACAGTGTAAATGAAAAGCATGCTTGAGATGAATTATGAAATGTGATCTGTGATGAAAATACTTAAAATAAATATTTTTCAAACGGTATGAAAATCATTGCGTCTAGAGGACTAATACAGAAAAAACATGTCTGTTTGTGGGTAAGATGAAAATGCAAAATGTTTCAGTGGGTAGTGGATCAAAAATATCAAAAAGTGAATGGAAAGTGATTGTGTGTGTGTGTGTACATGCATGTATCTGTGGCTAGGGAATATACCACCCACATGCTACATCTTCAATCATTAGATAATCTATCTCTCCAGTAACAGTAAAGACAAATTGCTCACTGACAAAGCCCCTCCTATTTCTGCTGTTTAACCCCATATTCTCCTCCACACCAACAAACAAGCAATTACATTCTTGGTATCAATGTACCACGAGCACAGTCAATGTGAAATCCACAGTCATTGACAGCAGGAACTCACCATCATTTAGACACTAAATTAGGGACCAAGTGCATCCAAGATAAAGCTATTCAAAGTCCTTTATGTTATGCATGTCACACATATACATAACAATCTGGCTGTTGAAACACAGTGGTTATGTGTTGTAAGCTTTGAAGACAGAGAAGCATTGAGGTTGGAGGTGGGTCTCTGGGGAGGGAGGAGCCGGAGGCAACTGTGTGAACATAATTGGAAACTTAAATGCAGTAGTGGAATGTTCTATACGTGCTATGACAGTATAAAAAGAAAAAAGTAATTGTAAAAAACACAATTTCTCCACTAATCTCTTCATGTCTCTCTCTCACTTAGTAGCAAAACCACTGCCTTCTGGTGCATCTTCAGGGAACCAGCTGGATATATACCTGGTTGTAAGACTAGGCTGGATGTAAAATGCGGTTTTGTACTGCATAGAATTAATACCTGTTGCACACCATCTAGGCACGCTTCTTAGACTAAATCTAACACCTAGTCAAAATTGGGTGTGACAAGTGAAAAAGTGAAAAGTCATGACTTTCTCAGACTGTTGATTTTAATAAAGACACAGAACACTTATTTCACAGTCAAACACAATGATCCAGTGTCACTCTTTTTTCACCAACAACATATATATCTTAAAAAAACATGGCTTGAGCGTCTTCAGCTTTAACTAAAAATATGCACAAGCTTAAATTACACTAGAGTTTTCCAACATGGAAAAGATTAATTTCATGTCAATGAGTTTATTGATATTGTGGACATGAACTGTAGCCTAATGTTTATGGTCAATTTGAACAGTATAACAATCGTTAAGATGGGTGTCCTCTGCATTACTGCATTATGGGTGTCTAGAATAGAATAGAATTTATTGTCCCTTTACGGGAAATTTGTTTTCACAAACTGTCATACAGTACACGCTTCTGACAGTAGCGTGAGCTGGCATGACGGACATGTCGCCGCAGCTAGAGCATGCGCCGTAGCCATGCGCCGCAGTCATGTCTATATTATCTAACATTCAACAATTACATAACAAATATGAATTACTGTTTTGTTGTAATTCAGAGTGAAAGCTTTTAAATTTGCAGAAGGCTCAAATGTAGCTCGCTCATACTTTATTAAGCAGGGACAATTCCTTTTTAAATGAGTATTCACAAGCTAAGGAAGTTTGCATTGTACAGTAAGTTCAAATATATGAATGCTGACTCATTAGGCAACATTTGCACATTTAAATCAGATGCTGTGGCTTCACTTGTTATGATCTTATGAGCAATTCAGTTCTTTATTAATAGCAAAGTTTGAATGGCATCTTAATATAAATGTGTCAGTCTAGACACATTTCATCTACGCTGGGCATAATTGCATTTGGTTGTTGTTTCAGTCGGTTCAACAGGTGTAAATATTAAATCAGAAGGATGGACGTATTTAAGCCCAGAGTAGAGCTTATACCCAACTATTTTATATCCAGCTGGTGCAACTGGTCCGTGAAGTGTAATGAAAAAAATACTTGGAGGTACATCTGATTCCTACGCTGCTTAAGGAGAAGACACATAGGCTGTGGTCATCCAAATACTTCAAGAAATACACACAACACGAAGCAGTCAGAATCTTCTAAATCATATCATGAAAAAAAAACGGCCTAAATTGGTTTGCTGTTTTTTCTGGTTTTCACAGCTTTTAAATTTCGCTTGTTTAGCTGATTTTCCAGCTGGCCTCTGCCTTTTTTCCAAGCTTTTTATCATCTGTCAGGCAAAAACTGTTGCGTAGAAAATAAATAATTAAGCAATCACTCTGCAGCTCTCGCCTGATCACCCATTGAAGCTAAGCAGGGTTGAGCCTGGTCTGTACCTGGATGAGAGACCTGCTGGGGAAAAGCAGTTAGCTGCTGGAAGAGTTGTTAGTGAGGCCAGCAGGGGGGCTCATCCTGTGGTCTGTGTGGGCACTAGCACCTCAGTATAGTGATGGGGACACTATGCTGTCAAAAAGCACACTCCTATGGATGTCCTTTAAAATGAGATAGTGTAACCCTGGCATCCTTACCAAATCAGCTCACAACTCATTAGCTAAGTTCACATAAACAGCTTTTGTATCAATCTGAATAAAATAATTTTGACTGATCAGTATAACGCATATTTTTATATGTCGCAAGAATCAAATATTTTGACATCTAGAAATTTAACCTTTAGCCTATGGAGATTTCCACCGTTTATAGATGTGCATACTACACAAAACCAAGTCCCGTCCTATATTTTTTCTTGTTCAAGAAGTGGTTTCACTCTGACATACATCACAATACGAAGAAAAGATTATCAAAACTTCCCTTCCGTTGCAACTTTAAAAAAATTTGTTTTTGTTTTTATATCAACAAACAAGTAATTAAAACTTACAGATGGTGTAAGATTCGAAAAACATAAAAATTAAAAATAAAAATGAGAAACTCCACTACAAGACATGACTATTGTTATGCTGACCGTGTGCGATGCGAATGGAAACACAGAGAGCAAGTTCAAACAGAAACTTAGTTTATTCAAAAGACGAAAAACAAAACACTTTAAATACAAAACAAAAGCGGCACTCTAGTGCAAAAACGCTAGGCAAGTTCTAGAGAACTCCGAATATAAAGAACGCATCCACACACTAGGAAATGACAACAGGACAGTCAAACATCAATGCAAAACCGACAAAGACCAGGGAACCACGAGAGGGTTAAATGCATAAGGGAATGACGAACACCTGGGTATCTTAACGATGTGATTGATTAACAAGACAGGTGCAGGAACATACACAAAAGGGACCCGGAAGGGAAACATGACACACCCGACAGGAAGTGACAGATGACTTTACACACAGGGAGTTCACAGATGACACAACAAACAAGGGTAACAACTATAGAGCCAAAGAGAGTGTGAGAGAGCAAGTAGGCAGGAAAGGAGGAGTACAGAGAGGAAGGCAAAAGTTTCCTGTGGATGAGGGTGGAGAGATTGCTGTTTGCTGCTGTGCGATAAAAAACACACCTCAGAGGGATAAGCCTCGCTTAATCTCCTCGCCTGCCATTTTTCAATTACAGGAGGATGCAGCCAGGGAGTTTGGGGAGAGGAGAAGGAAGGATTACAAGGATATTTGGACTCTTATATAAAGAAAAAAACTAACTGAGGCCCCCTGTATGGGGAGAGGGGGGACTCAGTGGACAAGCGAGTGAGGAAAAGAGATTTGTTGGTCCCACACACAGACATAGTTGCTTAATTCACCCTGGAGTTAATGCTAGTCAGTGTGTCCATCATAGTGCCAGTGCTCTGGGGAACGTGCCAACAACAGCGAGGTAAGACAGGGATAACAAATGATACAGTAGCACACCAAACTTGCTGGCAGGGTTAAGAACCACAAGAGCGGTGAGAGTGCTCAGACCCGCAGATGTGAGAGGCGTACGGGATGTCTGGGGGATACACAAACACATACACACAGAGAATGCAATTATGAACGGCCTACCGAGGATCGTTTGTTAGCGATCCCCTGTGGAGTTGATTGCTGTACAAGGATATGTGTTTATAGTGGCCATGAATTAAACATTTTATTACACTTTCAGATTGCCGTTCAGAGAGCTGTGTGTGGTTTTATTCTATCTGGCCATTTCCATTGGATATATTCCAACAACACAACACAAATTACTGAAAAGTTTAAATGTGGTGCGTGGACACGATTTGCATCCCGCACAAGTAGAAAGGCCTGAGTTAAAGATCGCTGCAAGCTAAAGACATACTGTGTGAGTGAACTAAGTGCAATCACAGTTGTAACTAAATGTAATTTATTGTTATTACTGAATTCAATATACTATAAGCATAGTTTCCAGAACTGATAAAAACATTATCTAATGAAGACAGATGAAGGAGCGATAATTAGAAAATGCCAAATATTTGTTGATATATCAGCCTGAGAGATGGGAAATAGCAGCAAAAAACAAACATGTTAACTTCTGTCATTTTTGTTTTAGTTTTGCATTGAAATGTAGACAATACAAGTGAATGTGATTTTTTTTTTTGTAATGCAAGTTCATATAATATTATTGTATATGCAAATTTTAGTTTCAGCCTGTGGCCATCAATCAAGTTTTTGGCTCTTCGTAGTAAAACTTTGGACATTACATTTATGCATTTGGCAGACGCTTTTATCCAAAGCGACTTGCATTGCATTCAAGGAACACATTGAATCAGTTCTTGCTTTCCCTGGGATTGAACCCATGACCATGGCGTTGTAAGCACCAATGCTCTACTGATTGAGCTACAGGAAATATAAAATTGGTTTGGCTGTTATAGATGCTGTAATTGCACTCATTCTCCATTGACAGCCATTCCAAAAATTATTTACTCACCATCATGTCAAGCTTTTCTTTCTTCTGCGGAACACAATAAGTTGATATTTTGAAGAATTTTAAGAACCAAATGTTTTTTTGTGACCATTGACTTCTAATGTATGGACAAAAAGAAAACTGAGACATTTCTATAAAATATATTTTCTGATCCACAGAAAAAGTTATATAGGTTTGAAGGGCGAGAAAATGATCACTTTTATTTTTCTGAGAACTCCATTTAAAGTGTGAAACAGGTGATTGGCTCAACAATGATACCTACAATCTAGATTTTACATAAAACAAAGAATGCAAAATGGGCTCTTTCGGCATAGGGATAGTTCAACTCAAGAGTTTAAGGAAAAATATAGATTGAGACTTGTTTAATATAAATACAGGCTTTATGTATTTTCAATAAATTCAAGTGCCATTGCTTGTTTGTATGAATATATATTTTACATTGCATACTTCCAGGAAGTCTTGCATCAACTGAGCAACTGCCATTAAGATGAATGGAAATGTTAACAGATAGCTTTCTCCAAGTATTACAGACCTCATTTAATGTGTCTTTGGTTCTAAGTTGCATTTGTTTTTCTTACAGTTTACATTTTAGAGCTTCAAAATTAAGATTTTACATTTAAATTAATTTGATGAAATCAAATTGACTTATGAAATCAATCATATATGATTATATTTCCCTCATGACATAAAGGGGGAAGCCTAAATCTCTTTAAATGACATGGTGTCTTTAAGATAAATTTCAATTTCTCAGTAATCAGATACAGCAACAACCCACATATAGTATATGTACCAAATGGCAAGAAAAAACCTTTAACAAATAAAGATTGCAGGATTTCTACTTTTGTGTCTGTACAGGTTGACAACATTAACTAAACCTACACCCTTGCTCATACGTTGGCTGACTGTGTACATCTGTGGGTGTACATGCATGTAGTCATGAGGCACTTCTTAGTCTGTGAGTTTGTGTGAGAGGGCACAGAGCACTTATTTGATCTATCAATGAGTTATAACAACTCCCCATGTCTAACTACAATGCTCCTTCGCTCTCATTCTAGCTCTCCCTTTCATTCAACTCTAGAACAACATATTCCCTCTACATGTTGCACTTAGTTTTTTGTTTACCGTGGATATCTCTCTCTCTCTCTCTCTCTCTCACACACACACACACACACACACACACACACACACACACACACACACACACACACACACACACACACACACACACACACACACACACACACACAATCCATTTCCATTAAGACATTGTTTCTTGTGCTTATTAAGTTGTTGTCATTGTAGGGATCATTATACCAGTAGTAGAATTAAACCGAATTATCTGGTGTGGACTGAACTAAACTCATTTCACCAAACAAGTGGTTGACAATGCTAACAAAGATAAGATAAAATTACTGTTCATCTCCAAACCATGTATGGTATTGTTCTCACTAAGGTTAGTGAATGAAAAACTGGGGACCAAAGAATTCACTTCAAACAGAGAATAAAAGGAGAGCTGTGTAAGAATAATTGTTCATATCATTGTAACTGGTGGCTTCTCTGCTTCCCCAAGAGGGCCAGATGGTGTGGTGACCTGGGTTCTTTAAATGGATATTATTCTCTGTCTACTTCCCAGCTGCAACCATTATGGGTGAGTGGGGCGCCTCAGGGGACAGGGTCATCAGGCTCACCTGGGACTGATTGTCCCAAGTACATCCACCATAACACCTCAGCTGACAGGAAAAAGGAGCAAACGTCCACTAGAGCAGCACATCTCCATCACAAATCTGACAGAGTTGAACTTACTGTAGATAGGGAGCTACATGTTACATTGAGCTAAAAGAAGTGTAGGAGATTTTTCAGTGAGTCTTTTTGTAGAGTACATCATTATGCCAAAGGTGGTGACAATTGGCTTTATGTCTGAATTTAAAGGGATTAGTTCACCCAGAAATGAAAAATTTGTCATTAATTACTCACCCCCATTTCTTTCCAGACTTGTTCATCTTCAAAACAAGGAGCTTTCTGTTTCTCCATTGACAGCTCCAATGAAACTTTAATGCTTCAAAACTTTTTAAAGAGATCGAAAAACTGATCCATATGAATTGAGCAGTTTAGTCCAATTTTTCTGAAGAGACTACATAACTTTATTTGATTTATTTGCTTTTATTGACATATAAACATTGATCATTAACAGAAGCTCAACCAAACCTGCTTGAGAGAACAAACCTCTTGCGGAAGCTCATGCTGCAGAACACAAGAGGATGAACCTCATTGGTTCTTGCTGAAGCTAAAATGTACTGCGTAACACGAGAATGAACCTCATGGTTCTCAACCTCATGAACCTCATGGAGTTTTTGTTTACCACAACTAATGTGTGTTTATGAATGTTTAAATGCAAATAAAGGCCTAAATTCAATCTGTTCATATCCATATGGATTAGTTTTACTTTCTGAAGCATCAAAGTATCAGTTCTGTAGCCATCAATGGAGGGACAGAAAGCTGTCAGAATTTATCAGAAAGATCTTCATTTGTGTTTCGAAGATGAATGAAAGTCTTGCAGGTTTGGAACAACATGAAAGTGAGTAATTAATGACAGAATTTTAATTTTGGGATGGACTAATTCTTTTTTATGCCCTTCCCTCGCAATTCACCCAGGTGTACATTGCTTACTATACGCAAGTGCCCACTACTGGGTGAACCCTTGTAATGTGTTCACCCAGTAGTAGGCACTTAGTGAGCAAATGTGTAATGAAATCCCCTAAAGATTTGAACAATCTCTCAAGTAGCAGTCAGTATCTGGTGAGGCACCAGCTGTTCCAAGTACTACAGTGCATCTCATCTTCATGAATTGAGTCAGATTTGCCTGTGCTTGCTGTGAGATGTTACCCCACTCTTCCAACAAGGAACTTGCAAGTTCTCAAACATGTCTGGGGGAGCACATTTACACATGGTTTGGCACTGCAAGGAGGATCAGCTGTCAATCCTGTCTCCCTGTACCACTGTCTTAAATTATGGGCATTGCAGGAGACTCATGCCTCCTGCAGCTGGACTATGGCATGTGTTTATCAGAAAGGGGTTTCTCTCTTTAGTGTCCTAAGTTATTGGAACTGGCCGATCCATTTTTGACTGCCAGTTAACTGTTGGTGTCTTATGGTCTGTTTATAATGCTATAGTATGTTATAATCTCTCACCAACACAACACATCAACTTCCATCTTATTTTTTAGCGTGAAAGTAAACAATTTCTGTGAATGTGTGGATTCAGTTGCATCTATAGGGAAACAAATATAAAAATAACAAAACCTGTAAATGATCAAACAATTTTCACTACAAGCCTTTGCGTTTGTACGATAATAAATTAAAATAATATGATAAGTAACAGTATGCAATACAAAGCTGTGTGATTGAGTCATGAAGCAAATGTGTAATCTAACCAATTGGGTGAAGAGATGTCATAGGCGGGTGACGTCACGAACCAGGAAACTATAAACGCATGCCATGCTAAACAAACGGCAGTTTCTGTGACTTAAGCAGCGCTTTTTGTGATAGTTTGTTTTATTTATTGTTTTATGTCTACCAACGATATAAGAGTGAAACTGGCGAACTTTCAGTATTTCGATTGTGTATTTCCCTGCCCTCGTTTCATTACGGGGTGGGGATTCACATAATCTTTGTGTTGCTTGTTTGGGAGCAGAGCATGCACGGCCAGGGCTTGAGGGCTATTGGCTGTGTGCATTGTGCTTTTATAGAGATGCACTGCTCCCACCTGGCACTTCCAGAAGACTGTCAGGCTAACGGTTCTCTTGGCTTGGGTCCCGCTGTGGCTGAGGCTCAGCGGCAGTCTAGGTCTTCTATAACAAAAAATATCTATTGGAGGGGTTTGAGATGGGCGCTGCCCTATCTCTGCCCTCACCTGGTGGATTTAGTACCTTCTCTCAGTGTTCAGAAGCATGCTTTCCACCCAGGGAGAGGTACCAGTGTTGCAACTATCCAGTTCTGTGGGGCTGGATGTTGTCAGTGTGGAAGCTGGAGATGAGGATTCCCCACCTCACTCTCCAGCTTGCGTCGTCAGGGCCCTGGTATCACAATCTAGATCTTTAGACCTAAAAAAGGAGAAAGGTTGGAGACAGGCACTGCCTTATCTCTACCATCACCTGTCAGGTCCAATGCATTCTCTCAGGGTTTGGACAGATCATCTCATATCAACTCTGAGGACTGATTTGTGATGATGGATCTCTAGGATGCATACTACCATATATCCACAGGAAGCCCATTTATCCACCGCTGCAGTAAGACAACAGTAAGACAACACATTGGTGGTAACCTACATAATCACCAGGGGGGTTTGTGCTCATGTCCATCCCTGGGTACAAAACTAACATCTAAGCTTCTTAAATCCCTGGGTGCCAAAAGTCAGGGAGCAGATAACCTGTCGAGGCTGTAGGGACTAAGGCCCTGCTATGGTACAGACTTGGACGAGGCGTCGCATTTCACTGATCGCTCTGGGAGTTCTGGAGAGAGTTCATCACGACAGGGTTCGTCACACCTTGATTGCCCACTGTACCTGGAAGAGGTGGTTCTCAGACCTAGTGTCCCTTTTCAATGGCTCTCCTTTGAGATTCTGATCAGTTGACTGATAATTGGCTGCTGGACTCAGTCAACACTTAATCTTATATTAAAAATAAGGTGGATAGCTATTAAATCTATGGAATAAATCATGCAGCATCATATTCAGATATTGACCATAAACATTTAAACATGGCTAGAGAGCCCCACTCCTAAAATCTACTCACCCACAGTGAAGAGTCATCCACTCCTTTTTGACAAATTTCTATATGACCCTCTCGTTTAGTCTCAATAGTATTCAGATTCTTTGTTATTTTGTATTTCACAGTTTTACTAAAGATCCCTGTTGTCTACACCGCACAGGGTTGATGATGCAGTAAAATTTATACAGAAACCTGACTGGCTTGAATAGTTGCCTTTCACAATAGCTATGTTTCCATCTATGTATTTTACATGGATTTTGGGATATTTCATAAAAGCAAATGCTGGATGCTGGAGAAAAAAAAAAATCAAGCTGAGCAAGAGGGAGGTGACTGAAATAATGATCATAAACCACCCGTGTTCCTAAGATGTTTCAGGAGCTGAGTAAAACCATTGCTTTGGAAATAAATTACAGATCAAAATGTTTTGCGTTTTACTCTTCTCTGTGACTCTGTGTCTTTTTCTTTCTCTCACTCCAGATCCTCACTGCTGACCAAGAGCGCTGTGGCAGTAATGAGGCCAGAGACAGCAGATGAAAAGATGATCATCATCTTCGGAGTTTGTTTCTGACGTGTGAGGAATCATTAAAGTGCTGGCGAGGGAGTCTTTGACAAGCTGCCTCTGATCACAGGACAAGAGACTCTTTCTTTCTGGCTTTTTCCCTCTCTTACCGTTTCTTCTCTTCTGTACTTCCTCCACCATTTCTTTTTTCTGAAAATATTTTACTTTACAGTATTACAGATTTTTTTCACGATTTATATACTACAAAGTAGAATTTTCTGTTGTTGCGATAATCACATTTTCACAATGTTAAACACTGTGACAATAGAATAATAATACATAATAATTAATAAAGAGTGAATCTGTGCATTCACTTCATTGTTTGGGAAAATCATAGTTTGTAAACTATGTGTATTTCCTGCTTTGATAAAAAGAATCATTTTCATGTTGTTATGGAACACAAAATAAGATATTTCAAATGAAAGAGTTTCTGTGTGGGTTCCAGAGAAGAAAATCATAAAAGTTTGGAACAACATGAGAGGTTGATGACTAATGATAACTACATATTTCTAACATAATTTGTTAACGGTTACTAGAGACTCTCACATTATTCTGTACAAGTAACTGCAAAACCAAGCTTATTGGATGAACTGTATGAACAAGTGACCCCCTTTCCAATTCTTGAGATAGCTGTGAATAACATCTGTAACCATAGTGATAGTCACTAAAGTAAATATCAAATATGGCAACCTCCATAACACCAGAAAGTCTTATCACAATTTTGCACACAGCAGTTTTTAATAAACGAGCCCAATTGAGTTGAGAGTTCATCAGTCAAATCTTAATTAACTGACATTGGCTACAAATGCTCAGATAACAAATCTGGTGGGGATAGACAGCAACATGATCTAAACCTTCATACACACAGCTCATATCGCTCTTTCTGAGTTTCCAAAACCCCACACGGGCTGTGGACTTTTTGGATGCCAGAAAAGCTGCGAGAGGGGGAGAGAGGCCCAAACGGGCCTTAGCCATAATCCGTCCCTGAAATTAGCCCCCCAAAAAGAACTGACACTAGTGTTTTGCTTCTGTGTGAACATAGTGAAAAAAATAATTTAAGGCATAAGAATTTGGAAGAAAATAAAGACATGAATAAAGATGAAGAAAATATAGAACAGATACTAAACAAAAGATAATAGGATTTGAGAGAGAAACCATGGTTCCATTAAAAACTTAAAAAAAGAAAGAATGAGAAAACAGCTGGGAAAAATAGGCCCTCTGTTTGTGAATTTGCCATCTGTTTAATTTTCTGCCTCAGAAATCTCTGGAAGCTCTCGCTACATTTCAAACAGTCCCAGCCCTCAGCCTCTCAAGTGCGTCTCTGTGAACTGATGTTTTAGTATGCGGCTTGAGATGCGGGCATCCTCCGCCCTTCAGAAGTGGAGTGTGTTGAGCACTCTTCTTTAAATAATGGTGCTAAGACCCTGCTGGGTTCTGCACCGCATGAGGCACAAGATCAGAGCAAAGAGGAATTCATTTTAGACGTGTGCACTGCCTAAGCCCTTCATTCTTTTCTCAATCTTCACCTCTCACAATATTTTTCTTTTCTTTTGACCTTTTTATTGCCACATCTCTCTTCCTCTCCCTCACTTTTGTTCCCTCATTCCTCTCTTCTTTGAAATGTTAATTCTGTCATCAGGTCTCTAGCCTAATTGGCTGCCTCCTTGTTTTAATTAGGTACGTATAACTTGAACTAAGAAGTCCCTGTAGACTGATGTTTGTGTGTGTGTGTGTGTGTGTGTGTGTGTGTGTGTGTGTGTGTGTGTGTGTGTGTGTGTGTGTGTGTGTGTGTGTGTGTGTGTGTGTGTGTGT
Source organism: Rhodeus uyekii (assembly GCA_037043235.1). Taxonomy (NCBI): domain Eukaryota; kingdom Metazoa; phylum Chordata; class Actinopteri; order Cypriniformes; family Acheilognathidae; genus Rhodeus; species Rhodeus uyekii. The sequence goes on from JAWRVZ010000068.1 coordinate 1,332,392, forward strand.
GTGTGTGTGTGTGTGTGTGTGTGTGTGAGTGAGATAGAGATAGAGAGTGTGCAAGCTCAAACGGGTCAGTGACATCATGAATTTCTTGTTTCAGGTCTCTGTATTGTGTGTCAGGCCCTTCCGTACGGTGCATCTCTCGTGTTGTCGTAGTGACGGCATGAGCTCCCTGCGGCTGTGCTGTTGTTCCCAGAGAGGCTAATCTGACTGTATGACTGAGATGACGGTCATGGGGTCATGTTTGTCCTATTATGGCTGCATTTGGCCTCCACCTCTGTAAGAAGCCGGACTGAGCAGAACCAGGATGATGCAGTTTCCCAATTTTAGTAAAACAGTAAGGCCGAGTACATTTTTTGCCAACCCCTTTTAAATAAGCTACTTATTACGGAATGGTGCAGTTTAAAAGAATATACTTGTATAATGTAATATTTTTTTACATTTAATTGCTTTTTAACAGCAAATAAGTAAATGTATTATAACTTAAATTCGTATCAATGCATTAGCTGAACTTCAGAGTGCTTTTTGGAACACTGAAGTAGGAGTTAAGTACATCTTATTTATGTAATTGCAAAATTACTTCTATTGTCTTTGAAATATGGTTAAAATATAAGATTGACTTATTCAACCAGATTCTGATTCAAGCACAAAACTAAAATATACTTCAATATGTAATTATAAGTGTATAAAAATAAGTGCATTTAAAATAAGTAAGATTTTTTATTTTACTTTTTGAAAGTGTCCTTAAGTTAATCTTTCAATCATGAAAGTTTACTCTCTTTAAGTACACTTAAGTAGCCTTTTATTTAATTAATGTTATATTACTTGCAAGTACAGTTTTTCAAAATTGTACTTTTAAGATTTGAAGTACACTACAAGCTAATATTCAATACAAATCAAGTACTTTTTTCACAAGGGTATAGTAGATGCTTTTATATTTCAAAAGCTGCATGCCTTTAGTTTTATATTTATGTACAAATTTTGTTCAAACACACTTGGTTGACATTTCATATTTCTATGGTATTTACAAAGACTGCAAATGACTTTTGTTAAATGTCTCATCTGGATTAGATGTATAAATAAATTTGTCTTTAGGTCTTTCTCAGAGAAATGTTTTCTGCACGCTTGCCCCCAAGAAATGTCAAAACATGAACAAATAAGATCAGGTGTCTAATTACAGAGACAAAGCTGCTTTGTGAGTCTGTTTTTCACCTAAAATCTAGTTTAAAAAAAAGCAAAATAATAACCACTATTAATGAAAATCCTGATGGGGTTTTAGGAGTACATATTCCAAAAAAATAAAATAATTCAGTAAATACTGTTTTAGATGACAAACACTTGAAAAACATTGTAGGAAAAGGGAAAGAATACAAAACCAAAAGTGAGCCAATATCAGCCTTATTTCCATTATTGACATAGCAAGATAGAGAAACTGAGCTATTTTTCCTCAATCTATGAAGACAGATAGAGTGAATAGTTGTGGAATGACAGGAATTGAGTGATCTCTAGGGTGTGTGAGTGAGAGATCGGCAGGGGGTATCTCGCATGCATCTGACTGCAAGAACATGGCAAAGACATGCCAGAGAAAAGCCAGATCTGAGAGAGAGGGGGAGTGAGAGATTGTAGAAAGACTTCTAATGCATTAAGTGGTGCTGGAGAGACCATATATGTTTTCAAAGAAGCATTATGAAGATCATACATTAGTGGATTATTCAGATCAAATGCTATATTTGCTATCTGTCACATCAGACTGGAAACACTACCAGTCTTTATTATGGACGTGTATGATGTAAGCTGTATATTATATGTGTGATCCGTGGAGGAATGGTTATTTTTTTATATAGCGAACTGTGCGATTATGTAAGCTGACCTATCTTTGCTATAATCAGATCAGCGCGCGCGCGCGCAAAATAATCTAGAAACAACTGAAAAACAATGCCGAATTCACTCAGCCAAAAGAACGAGGCAAAAAGCAGGAAAATCACCAAACCAACTCGTGAAAATGTGCTGAGGAAGAGAGGGTACTAAAGTTCATGCCTTAGGATGTCTGTGTTCATCTGGGATGAATATTTCATGCTTTGTCAAGCTGTTTATGGCTGCTTGTGGCTCACTTCTCCTTCCATCTCTTTCTCTCTCTCTCATTCTCTCTCGCTCCCCCCCCCCCCCCCCGCACTCTTGGTTCTCAGCCTCATTCTTCTTTAATGAGGGCATGGGGGAAAATGTACATGTAAAAATCTTAGCTATGGTTGTTTTCCAGTTCAACCACAAAACACCACAAACATATTTAAGCAGTACCACAAAACTGTGAAGTTCTGTGATGAACAAATTACAGTTGATTATATATTAGTTGTGCAGTGTAAAACACTGAAAATTAGCTGACAGCTGAGAGTTTTTGCAGATACGAAGAAAGACAGAGGACGTGGAGGTGTACCATGACCTGAAAAACTTTGTGTGTGTGTGCGCATGTATGAATCAGAGGATGCAGAGTAATGAGATCCCAATTTAAATCTTCTTAGTTAGAAATGTATGACTTGGCAAACCTGTTGAAATTGTGCAGGATTCATCAGGGTTCATTTGGGTTATCATTCTCTCATTCAAGGTCAGCCTCTGGGCCTCTTGGTGAGATTATAAAAATGGACTCCTTTGGTCTAAAAATGAATCATAATTACAGCTGGAATTTAAAAACATCCTTGATTAAATTCTGAATGCAGCACAACCTTAATGTTGAAAATGATTCTTAAAAATGAACATTTATTGAGACAGACTTGGCAAAGAAAAAGGCTAATTATTTGCTCATGTTTTCATTCTGCAAGTCAGTGAACGTTCAAATCTGTGGCGTTCATTTATTATAGTAATAAATGAACTGGTCGGCTCTAGTCACGACATCACTTCTGATGTTCAGTGATTGCTAAGTGTCTTTATATTGAATGGTGTGATCTACTTATTTGTTATAGACCATCTCTCAGGGCTCTTTCTATGCATCCATGCCTTCCTTTTAACAAAAATGAATGGCATAATGATTATACAGTTCAAATAATAACATACTACACATGCAGTATCTCCAAACCTCCAGAACATAACTCGCTTTGAGTCACAACTTAAGGTCATGTGACAGCAGGGCTTTGTACTATATGAGTCATGCTGTTTGATGTCATACATCATCGTAAAAGGAAGTGTGAAAAGGGCAAAGGGCAAATTATGAGTCTTAGCCAAAAACCTTTTAAATGATAGTCGTTGGTGCATTATGATCAACAACAGAAATATTTCATTTCTTGTGTTTTTGGAGTTAAAGTGAGCCATTCATCAATGACAGTTGATATTGTTCGCAGCTCACTTGATAAAGTTAATTCCACATTTACTGACTCACCAGTCCACTTGTTTTTTAAATCAGTGGTCCACAAGCCCACTAAAGCCATTAGTCAGCCCAAGTTTGCCTAATAAAGTCATTTGTTGAGTGGTGAGGTCATGCAAAAGAGGCTGTTTCACAAGAGCTATAGGGACCACACAACACACGCTCTCAGAAAACAGCTCAACACCACCCCAGATTCTCTTCATTTCTAAGCAGAAAAGCTCTCTGGTCCGTCACTTCATAAAGAGACCTTCAGTCAAGAGAGGGCAGCCAGAAATCACAACAGAGTTTGAAGCTCTTAATGAAACACCAGAACACACTCCCCAGACCCTGATATTAATTACCACCTCAGCTATGGAAATACAGTCTGTGTTTCTCCATCTCACAAGTGCTCTCACTTCAAGATCAGTCTCAGTGTGTGCTCACTAGGATCTCAGCTTCACCTGATTCACTCTGGTTTCATATATAGAGATCTGTTTTTTTAATATATATATATATATATATATATATATATATATATATATATATATATATATATATATATATATATATAAATAAAAATCTTACTGATCCTGAATAATTGAACTGTATTGTTTTTACCAGATAATACATTCATTTTCTCTCTGGAAAACAGAACATAACTATTTGATTATGTTGACCTCCAATTTTTGTTTGATAAAGGCTTGTGTTCCTTTAATTAGGGTGACCAGATTTCTCAGAGTAGAATATGGGACAGGCCCCCTCACCCCCACTCACACATAAAAGTATCTATCTACACGTGTGTAGGCCTATATATATCTCACTATGTGTGTTATAGCTTCAGATTTGGTGCAGGCAGAAGACATTTTCTGATCATAGTTTACAATTTCTTGATTCATTTTGCAGTGCAGTCAGCTTACAGAAAAAGTCCTGAACCCATTAAAAAAAAAAAAAAGATTCGCTGACATTTGGTGCCGCGTCCACATGCTTTTTTGTGTGTGAATATGCAGTGTAATGTCAGCACTCCCTCCATGAACAATGGAAATGTGAGCTCCGCAAAAGTCACATCCTAATTATCTGGGCTCTGACAGTGACTCCCTTTTAATGATTTAAACTGTTGTTGAAGATCCCATTTAAACGTACACACACTTCTTTTCGACATCTTCATGTCCGACTGGATTTCCTCCACACTCTCTACCATTGACACTGACATCAGATCCCATCCTCACTATCATGAGAGCATTGGGATTGAATGGTATTTTTTTCTTTAAAATATACTATGACATGATTGACTACCTTTGATTAGGCTCTTCTAGTGTGATAGAGGACTCGCTCTATCACTCTGAGCCATAAAGACATTTTAAGAAAGATGAAATATGGGAAAAAACAAGATTCTCATATGTCAGGACGCGAGAAGTAAAGGTGAAACATGGGATGTCACAGGAAAAACAGGATGTTACTACTTTTTGATCAATCAAAACTGCATTTTAAGAGTGAATTTAGTTAAATGTGCGCTGTATTACTATCTAAAGGTCATTTACATGCATTCACACTATCATTGTACATCAATTACAACATGGCAGAGAAATTAGGTGCTTTTTCACCACATACTGTTCATGAGTGGATCAATGCAAGACAGTTTAGAAAAGAAAAACTTAAAGATGCAATTCACAGCCTTGATATTTACTATCATTATCTGTCACTATGGCTACACCCATTACTCAAGGCTATCGAGAGATGAGGATTGACTTTGGTTACTCATTCATACAGACTGGATTCGATCTGCTCCAGTCTGCTATTGAATGTGCAGGGCAATTTCAGAGATATACCTGTTAGAAAATGCGACTGTCAATCTCATTTGCTAACATATCCTTTCAAACCTCTTCTCTCACATTCATTTACTCCAGAACCCTATACAGGCCTTTGGGTCCTTTCGACCTTCTCTTCTCAAGCAATCTGTCATTTCGATTCAATTACAAAACCCTCCCTCTTTACCAGCCTGTCACCTACCATGTGGAACAGCTGAGCGTGTGAACAGCTTAGTTTAGATGCGCCTCAAAAGATGTGCGTTTGCACTTTTTATTTGCCATACAGTCTCTAAGGACTTGTTGATTTACAAATAAGTGTCTATAAGTGCATGTTCAGTGGCTTTTAGCCCTACAATCTACAACATGTGCATCAGTGTGTCTAACATCTTTCACAACAGCAATCAATCACAGCGGAAACCGCTGTTTACACTGTCTGTCACACTGACACGCAATCTCCACAAACTCTCAGGAGAGCTTTCCACTAGTGTTTCGGTCACTGAGCCATGTGCTATGCATTTTAACATCCTCCTCCCACCATCCAAATCTTTAATAAATGCAAGGCCATCTGCTTGTGGACTCAATATGGGAACAAGGGTACACATATGAGGCTAAAGAATTTATGTTTATGACAGTTCTTTGTAGCTCAAACCAAAGCCTTGTATTAATCTTATGAGTTGACACAGAGACAGAAGATGCTGCAACACTTCACATAAGTAGATAGAGATGAACCTATCACGCATAAAAGAACCACACATGTACCACATCTGAGAGAATTTGTGGAATATAAAAAGAGATGAACTTAACGATTTTAGTATTTTTAATGAATGTATTCACTACTTATCAAACGTTTGGGGTTGGCAAGATAAAAAAAAAAGAGTTTTTGAAAGGTCTTTTAATGTCAAAGCAACATTTAATTGATATAATACAGTAAAAACATCAATATTGTGAAATATTACAATTTAAAACAACTGTTTTCTACTTTTATACATTTTTTTTATGTAATTTCTTCCTCTGATGGAAAAGCTCAATTTACATCATCATTACTCCAATCTTCAGTGTCACATGATCCCAAAAAATTCTTATTATTATCAATGTTTAAAACAGTTGTGCCGCTTAATATTTTTGTGGAAACTGTGATACAATGTTTTTAGGATTCTTTGATTAATAGAAATGTCAAAAGAGTATTTATTTGAAATAGAAATCTTATATCTTTATTGCCATTTATTTATCAATTTAATGCCCCCTTGGTTTAATACAATTATTAAGTTTATGACTCCAAACATTTGAACTGTAGTGTATTTAAAAAAAACAAAAACAAATTATTCCAAATAATGAGATATTTTAAATAAATTTATAACAGTTATTGCTTATTTAAATATGTAGTATGTACTTCTTTAAATATGTAAATATGGAGAAAGAAGGAGAGAGAGAGAGAATACATATAAATGGCTCACAATGTCACACATATCAGTTAATGGCAGTCACTCCAGACAATTACCGGACTATATGGTTGCTACGGCTGAAGCTAAAGAAGAAATGTGATAAGATATTAAATATTTTAAGATATTTAAATCAATATATGTACTTTTAATATAAAAAATGTATTAGAATGTCAATGTGTCCCTGAAATGCAATGTAAGTCACTTTGGATAAAAGCGTCTGCCAAATGTAAAAAATAAAAAGATTAAAAAAAATACACAACAAATGAAAAGCAAATTCTGTGTCCGGTTGGCCATTCTAGCACCAGGAGGTAAAGATTCTCTGGGTACGATCTAGCTCAGTCACACATGTCGAATAACCACAGACAGCCACACATTGACAGTCAGACTGTGACTGATTCTGTGACAGAGTGAAAGCACTTCTCCATCTGTAAGAAAGCTACTTTCTCTCACATCCAAATGGCTCTAGCTAGCTTGCAAACTGGTATGTATTTTCTTGTGGCCTTACAACTAATGCATATCTGATCAATGGCCATGTGACCCAACTGTAAACCGCCATACTGACACTTCTTAACATGTCTTTAATAGTTCACTTTCACACACAAGCACAAAGTAAAAAAATTTTTTTTAAATCCAGCATTTGGAGATTTTTTTTAGCTGAAGATATTCAAAGATAGGTAACATTTTAATTTAGGGTCTAATTTTTATTAGCATTCATATTCCTAGGATATTGGCTGTTTATTAGTACTTAAAAGCACATATCAATATCAAAATAATGTCAAAATATCAATAAAAAGCACATATCAACCTTATTCTGCATGATCATGTCCCTTAATCCTAACTAATAATAAACAGTAATTAGGAGTTTATTGAAGCAGAAGTTGTAATTGGACCCTAATCTAAATACAAAAATGTGAATCTATACTACAATACACAATTTTAAGTAAAACTCAATGTTGAATCCAACTAACCTAAAAGAGCCTTCTGATTTTAATATTTTTAAACGTTTGCCTTATTTTTATTTTTTTCATCAAATTATTTTTTTTGCAGTTTATTAACATCTAGCAAGGGACATGGGCAATGGACAATAAATAGAAACAAGACTCGTATGAATTATTCTGAAATTAACTGACAGCAGACTGATGTAACTCAAAAGTTGCCAGATATAGACCAAGTGCTGATGTCAGCCGAGAGCTATGGGTCTGTTTTCAACATGACCACAGAATGTAGAGCCATTAAGACAGTCTAAGATGAAAAACCAAGAGCTGCAACTATGTACCAAACAAACTCCATCTACCTCATTGGCTTGAGACGGGTTTGGATCAATACTTTCATTAGAACTGTCTATTGCTGTCTTTTGTCTTTTAAGGACGGGCACAGAATGAGTCAAATTGGTTCATCCTTCCTCTAGAAATCGTTAAGTACATTTTATAAAAACAGAGCAATTTGACTAAAAACCAAATGTTTTTTGTTTTTTTTTTAGTTATTATTGTCAGACCCCTTCCAACCAAAGCAACTTACCAGAACAGGGTAAAATGTTGTTTCTAAAGCACTGTGTAATTAAATAATTAACTGTCAATCATGAACAAGAAAGATTAATTGAAAATGTGTCTCTGATAGTGGTACAATACAATAGATTTTCTGTTCTGTTCTGCCAGAGCTGATTGACTTCTCAATTATTTTAGAGCAGGTTGGACTGGTGGGAAAACACACACACACACACACACACACACACACACACACACACACACACACACACACACACACACACACACACACACACACACACACCACATCACATCAGGCTTTACCATGAAGACATCTTGTACAGCAGAAGGTCCAAACCTACCAAAATTTTAGAGATGGTCAAAGTGCACCATAATGTTCCTATAGTAAGAGCCCACCGGTTCAGGTCACTGATAGAGATGCAATACAATTTACCCGATACCACAGTCCGTCACTCATTAACCCCCACTGAGAGACATCATCTCAGTTGATGCTCATGTCCACATTTAAATGACTCATGTACATGCATACATTTATCCTCTTTGAAAAAATAAAACGTAAGTTATGCTGTCCAACATCAAAATCCTCTTAAACACTCATTGGTCTGAGGAAACCATTTTGAACAGTCCACATAGAGACAAGACAAAGAGAAACACAGAGGGTTAAATTCAATACATTCAACAGCTGCCTCACTTTCCAGTTTTCTTCTTTCATACTCCAACTAGTTTAATAAGGGCTTGAAAAAGTGCTGCCCTGTTAGTGTTTAAATAATTATTCTTTTCAACACAAAAAGGCCTCTTTAGTTCTACATAAATTATTATTATAATGTATATTAGATCACTGTTAGTTCTGATCCAAAAAGAACTGGGAGTTTTCTGCAGGTTACATCATTATGCCAGTAGGTGATGGCAAGTGACTTTCATGTTTTACTTAGTCAGTGAATCATTACACCAAATATTTCAAAAACACTGATTCATTCAGGAACAAATCAAGTTAGCCAGTGAATCATTTGTTCAAACAATTAATTCATAAAAAATTATTCATTCAAAAATGAAACACAACAGTGCTGGATACAACAGTGCGTTCTTTCTGTATATATATATATATATATATATATATATATATATATATATATATATATATATAAAAAATAAATAATAAATACATGTATGGTCTTTTTCAGATCATTCAATCTAATGGACACAATGAGAACACATTATGAACACAACCAGAAACTATGGAAAAACATATGAGAGCATCAGCTTTCATTTCTGCTCTAATAGCCACAAAACCACGGCGAACAAAGCGAGTACTCGTAAGAAATCAGGAATGATAAGAGAACATTGTGCTTGGTACATTTTCCGTCTTCAAACCAAACTTGGGTCTCCAGCCAACAGTTTAAATGGTGTCTGGCTAGAGCACTTCCCATAATGTTTATGCATCAGGTCAGTAGGCAGAGAGTAGGTGGTCTTTTGTGGTTGTTCAAACACAATCAACCAAACGAGCATCTACACTATGAAAGCAATCCGGTTGAATGCATTTTAAAAGTGGAAACACTCAAAGGGTTTTAGACGCTGCTTACACCTGTACTTAGCGTTGTTTTCTTTTGATTGGATTGATGAAAACGCTTCTAATACCATGTATAAACCGGCTATTGTGTCTAATAAGTAATATACATGACTTGGTTTATTAAACTGTTGAATAAAAGCAATATCCTTTCAAAAATAAATTGTATTTGACCATTTTAAGAGAGATGTTAATAAGAGATGTTTATGTAAAACAACGCTAATACTTTAAATTATAAGATAGGGAATAATATATAATAGGGAATATATACAAACTACTGTTTAAACAGTGTGGGGTCTTTTTTTAAGTTAATAATTTTATTCAGCAAGCATTACATTGATAGAAAGTTAAAAAAGGTATTTATAATGTCACAACAGATTTATATTTTAAATAAATGCTGTTTTTGTGAACTTTCTTTTCACCAAAGAATCTTGAATAAAAATATTTGAAGCAGCTACTATTTCAACATTGATAATAATAAGAAACATTTATTGAGCTGCAAATCATAATATTATAATGATTTCCGATGAATCATGTGACACTGAAGACTGGAGCAATGATGCTGAAAATTCAGCTTTGCTATCAATACACATTTTAAAATGTATTATTTCAAAACATTTTTTAATATATTAGAATAAAAACAGTTATTCTAAATTCTAATAATATTTCACATCATTTACTGTTTTACTATATTTTGTAAATTATAAAGTATGAACACTTTCACAGCCCATTTTAAGCAAAAGCCTTACTGACTCCAAACACTTGTGTGCATTGAAATAAAAGATTCTTCCTGATGGGAACCTGTCTCCAGCTGTGGAGCTACAGTTCTTGTCATTGTGTGAAGAGTTGGGCAAGGCAGGGGTGGAAACAGAACTCTTAAGCACTGTTGTCAGGCAGTAATTATACAGTTCCTGTGTTAATCGCTGTGGGTGGAGAGGCAGCCATTATGTTCTTCTCAACAGTATAGTTGCTCACATGACACAAAGAACCACACACACACTCACTAATTCTCACTCACTGCATGTATTTGTGCTTTCCCTAAAGGTCCAGGCTTTATGTGCTCCACTTGACCGACCTTTACTGTCAACAGAGTGCCACAGCAGTCATTACAGAATAGCCATTTCACACATACATACACACATTCACCTCTCATGGGCCAAGCAAGGAGAGACACCTCACGCAATATGAGCTTTCCCCCTGCAGTGATACAGCCGGAGAGAAGATCAGCAGATGAGCCCTCACAGGTCCTTAAAAAACATGGAAGGTCAGTTGTGTCTCTAAGCCCACAGCATCTACACACTAACTACAGAACCTCCCTCGCTGTCTCTCTTTCAGTGATTGCCTTGTGTTCTCTGTAGGGATCATTGAAAAGAAAATTCTGGGTCAAAGGATATACTTGGCCCGAAAACCAAAATCGAAAATAAATAGTAAATTAATAATCAATTATTTTATTCAAACGTATTTAATAATCAACACCCAAAAAGCTAAAACTCAGGTGTGCAAAAATTTAAATGGCACATAGTTTTGTTTTGTTACATAAACTTTTTAATAACTGAATTTTTTGAACTCCTGTTTGTTGGTGAATTCAAACATTAAACGTTATTCAAACATACATTAAATAAATGAAGACATCACTAACAGGTTATGTAAAACATATAATCAATATGTAATACAGTGGGTATATTTAGCAAAATGCTCTTTAGAGTATTTTTAATCTAGCTTTCTTGAGGTAAATGTACTGTTAAGTGATATTCTATAGACTACCAACAGTCTTCTGGCGCTACAGTGATCTGTCACACTGCATTATAGAGCAAACAAATAAAAAAATTAATTTAACAGAATTTTAAAGGTGAAACTTTGTTTCATTTTAATAGTAACAAAGCACAAAGCTTTTGCCTTTTATTGGATGGCAGGTGTGCTGCAAATGTTTAGTGAAGTTTTGTTCATGCATCAACAGAAAGCAGCACAGACTAAAAGATTTCAGACTTAAGAAACCATATAATTACCAGTTAAAATCAAGACATTATTTTTATCAATATAGACTTAGTGTCCACACAGCTGACATGTTTAACTGTTGACTGAAAAAAGTCAAACTGTGCAATATCAGAATTACACGTTTCAGGGACTGATATGTGACTATACATATACTGTTTGTGTATATACACTGCTCAAAAAAAATCTAAAGAAACACTGTAATCATATTTTACATCTCAATGAATGAGATTTTCAATTTGAAAATCTTGATCTATATAAATTCTACACTTTATTAAGATTCAAATTATGTGACAACAGTCAGGGGAAACCAAAATTATCAACACACAGAGGGCTGGATTCAAAATAATACCAAAAATCAATGTACTTGCAATCAGTTTGCATGAAGTTCATCACAGCAACTTATAATGTAAGTCAGTATTGTGTTTGGCCCCCACATGCCTGTATGCACTCATGATAATGTCTGGGCTCCTGATGAGATGGAGGATGGTCATGAGGGCATCAGTGAGCTCCTGGACAGTCTGTGGTGCTTCTTGGCGGCTTTGGATGTTCTGAAATATAATGTCCCAGAGGTTCTCAATTGGATTTAGGTCTGGGGATTGTGAGGGCCAGTCAATGGCATCACTGCCTTTGTCATCGTAAAACTGCTTATACACTCTGTAAACCCAGGGCCCACTGCACTGGCATAAATTTGACAATGGCTTTGAGGATTCCATCCCACTACCTAACCGCAGAAAATGAACCATTGGCTAGAACGTGGAGGTCTTTGCGACTCTCCAAGGACATTCCTATGGACATTCCTATGGACTGCCTGTGCAACCTGATTGGGTTGCGGGTACTGCCTCATGCTACAGACAGTGAAAAGGACACAAACCTACATGATAAAACACAAAACTAATGACAAATCAGTCAGGAAGGAGAAGACGACAACAATTATCTCTCACCTGCAAAATTATCAATTTTGAATGAACAATTATTACCTGCAAAATCATTCTCTTTTTGGCTGTTGCCTCTCCACTGTACTTGTTGTCACTTTCGCTTGCATCAAAGCAGGTGAAACAATATTCATAATCACTTATGCTTCCTGTTAGATTGATATCCCTGACGTTTAGTTGATTTGGTGTTATACTGTGATGATTAAGTTTTCTCCTACACACACACAAACACAGAATATCTTTATATAAGTATTTGTTATGAAGGAAATGAGAAAGCACAGTGTGTGATTTGTGGACTTGTGCACATAATACTGCTGTTCATTAGGACTGAGGTGATAAAGAGGGTCGCAGGTAAGCTTCAGTGGTCCAGATGCATTAAAGCCTCTCATGAGTGAGCAGAATGGACCATTTGAGGGAGCAAGCAAGGCCATTTAACCATTGCATTTTACTGTTAAAGGGGTCATGAACTATTTTTCTTTTCTTTTATACTGTTCCCTGAGGTCAATTTAAAATTATATCAAGACTTTTACATAAAAACATATCCTGATTTAGTTGGAATAGGTTATTTTTATGATTTGGTAACACTTTTGCATTGCAAAACAGTTTTAAAACGCCCTTGCCATTACATTTTGTTCAACTTGCAATGTTGAAAAATATCTTGTTACATAAATTAAACTTTTGCCAGCAATATGAAATATATTACATATACTTTATAATGGTTGTGGCAAATAAAGTTTTAGTACTTGAATTTACAACAGTTATAGTTGACAAAGGATGACTTACGGTATTTCGTGGAACCAGAATTACGAATGATTGCACCATTTGTCGCAGTGTTGTTCTCATTGGCTATTCATCGTTCAGTAAAAAAAGAAAGAAAAAAGAACAGAAAAATCACAGCTATACCATTTAACTGCGGTGCTATAGTATAAGTACTCCGTCAACAATCTGTGACAGACAAAGCAATAGTTACAAAGTTATAAATAGTTAAAAACACTGTTACTCATACTGGTGTGCTGTGACATTACTACCAGATCCAATATAGGCTAACCTGCATAATCTTTTATTAAAAGAAAGTTGATTTCTCAATTCATGACCCCTTTAAGGAGAGCAGACATCATCTGTATGACTCTTAAAGCCACTGTACACCGAGCTAAAGGGAAATACTTTTCAATGTCTTGTAGGCCTGTATTTGAAAACAGAAGAGGGCAGATGTCTCTCTTTAAATACTGTGTGTGTGTGTGTGTGTGTGTGTGTGTGTGTGTGTGTGTGTGTGTGTGTGTGTGTGTGTGTGTGTGTGTAAGAGAGTGGAGATGACATGACAGGTCCATCATCATTTACAAAAACATAAACCACAGTGTCTGTCAGCCTGAGGCAGGTCTGATGCTTGTTGAAAAATGGATGGAACAAATGCTTTTGCGGTGAAATTGCACATAGACTGTTTAAGACTTGCATATTTCACAAGGTTTTCTGGAGCCTGTTGAACAATCAATACATAAAAAGGGCCTAAAATGGCAGCACTACTAAAAGTACTACTGGCTATGCCAGTTCTCACCTGCTTTCTCTCCTTTGAGGTTACAGTTTATCTTCTATAAGATGAGACTGGCAGCGTCTTCCTCTTGTGTAGCAGATCAGGTGTGAGCGCCGGACCAGGTCTGTGGCTGTAGATGTCAAGTATAAGCAGTCGTGATGCAGTATTTAAGCCTGGGTTGAAATCCACTTGTCGCAGGGAACAGAGCCTGGGAAAAACGATGAGCTCTGAGCTGTAGATATGAAATGATAGGAGAGGGAGAGACAGTTAAAGAGCTGGCACAACTTCTGAATAATGTTGTTTGCGGTACTGCAAAACCCACTTGGCTTTCTTAATTAGCCTGAATCTAAATAAGGTGGCAGACTTGGCATAGTCTGTCACTTAGTGCATCAGGCAAAGACATCAGAGAAAGGGGGGGTGGGTGGGGGGGGGAAGCTGCTGATGGGCAAAGCCGGAACGATGAAAGAGTATTGGGAGTATGAAATTAAATGGAGAAACTGTATACAGACTTTATGATTATTTTATTTTATATTTTGAACTAGACCAAAGGTGTTTAACAGGGGGTCCAACAACTGTTAAATGATCGCAAACATATTGCTGTTAAAAAAGTCAAATATTTAAAAATAATTACATAATACAACAAATTTAATTTATGCAGTTAACTTTAAAAAGCTAAAGCTAATGTGTACTTTATTAATAAACAACTATTTCATTGGCTTTGCAATGTATAAATCATAACAAGAAAGTATGTAAATACTCTAAATTACACTACATGCACTACATGCATTTCACCCTCGGCGGCACTTTTTTACACACAGGGTACCCACTTTAGACTCATTTTTTTGACATGCATGGTACTCCAGTGCATTCAATTATTTACATCAGATCAAGCTGCATTTAACTCTTTGCATTGTTAAAATTTGAAAAGATTTTTCCATATATTTATACTTTCATAGATATTTTGAAGCACCTAACCCCACCCCTACCTTAAACTCACTTCACAACAATACAAAGCACATAACAGGCAAATAAGAGTAGTCAGGCAACAATATAAAAGTAATACAAAACAACTGCTTTGTATTCAAAGTATTCTGTAGCTTATGATAATATTAAGTGAAGAACAAAGTGTAACGTCTCGGGTTACATATGTAAACATAGTTCCCTGATGGGGAACGAGATGCTGCATCAAAACGCTAGGGGAATGCCTTGTCATGTAGTCTCGTGAAGCACTGTGAAAACGATCGCGTGATTGTGGGAAGAAAAAAAACGCAGCGGGTCGATGACGTCATGATCCAGGATCTTAAAAGGGCGCCGAAACCAGAAGCGGCAGCTCACAGAGTGTCTAAAGCAAGGAGGCGCAAGGAGCTGAGGCAAATGACGCTCCTAATGGAGTGGGCACGGACCCTCACGAAGAAGGAATTCCAGAAAAAAAAAAAGCCAGAGAGATAGCTGGAGCTATCTGTCTGCTCAAAGTAGTTTAGATGCCGGGGCCCACTCGAGAGTCCCGAGCAGAAGAACAGCTGGTTGGTCCTTCGCCACAGGGAGACCTAGTGTACATAAGTGGACCTTGTTCTTAAATCCTGTTCTCAGGTGCCAGGCCCATCACAATCTCTTGACGGCTGAAAGGGTGGCACCGCTCTAACTGCTCCGACATTAACACTGATCCAGAGGAGACACACTACTCTAAGTTCAGCTTCAACCACAAAATTTGAAGAGAGCAAGAACGAAATCAAGATTTCAAACCACTAGTTGTCAAGGGATGTTCTTAGAATGCGCTGTGTCAAAGCAAAGGATGAAAATTTGGGGTGACAGAGCTAAGCCAAAGAAGAAGCCTCCGAAACAGGTACGCCTTCATGTACGCCTTCAAGAATGAGCATCTTCAGGTAGAAGGTGACAAACCAATCCTCAAATCTGGTTTTAGACACGATTTTGCATTACTGTGCAATTGAAAAAGACATATCTCACTGGGCCACAAACCCCAACAACTTGGAACAAAGAAGAAACGGCTGTACAGCCGGACCCTCTGTCTGAGAGGGGTGCATGTTCTATGGACCCTTGCCTCAGCAGAGTATACTTCTTGTTCCATGACCAGAGCCTGCTCGGGGCCCCCCATGATGGGAGGGACCCCAATGGAAAACAATACCCAGAGGGTATTATGTGCAGGACACGTTAGGAGACATCTGGAACCAGCGCACACGACCAGAAAGTCCACTGAGGGACCCACTCCACTCTTGAGGCTGGCCTCTGGTACTTGAAAAGTTACCACCACAGGGCACAGATTCTTGGGGAATGCCTGGGTTAAGTGTTCCAAGACCCTCCTCGGAGGGGGCGACTCCCCCAGAGCAACCTGACTTAGGGGTGGCAGTTGGGGAAGATCGCCTAAGTGAGGCTTGGTACAATATAACAGATTCTCATGCTATTAGCCTGCTTAGTGGCGAGAATGGTCCTCAGATCCGTCCTCATGCCATGGTGTGCCTGAGAATGTCGGCCCAATCCTCTGGTTCTCTTGAAGGGGTAACAGGTGGCGACAACCCACCGAGTTGCCGAAAAGGCCTGAAGGTGACAGAGGGGACATCAAGGAACTCGAAGAGGCTGACCTCGCCCATTCCTCTGTGTGCTTCAAAGGTTTCTCATTTAAAGTAATTGAGTACCCTGCACTTCGAAAAATGATGCTATCCTGTGCGTTTAAAAAGTGGTGCTGAGGAGCCCTGACCAAGGATCAAAATGTGATGTGTTGAGAGTGTGAATGTGTTGACAAAACAGAACCAAGAAACTTAATCAACATCATCAACATCACTCATTCCAGAAGCGTGAGAGAGATAAGAGACAGAGGAGCATTGGAATATTTTGTAGCGACAGAATGAGGGATAAGTGTGGTGGAATGATCCTGGGGAGATCAGTGCATTGGCTGACTGGTAAATGCTATAATTTAACAAGCAAAAGTTCTGGTATTGGTATTGAAGAGGGAAGGTGGGAGAGAGAGGAATGATGGGGCAGATCTTTCCATCAATCACACACCTAAATCAATGAGTCAGGCAACCGTGAGCAGAGTCAGAGGAGATGTAAAGATTCAGAGGAAAGAGACCGGAGGTGGATGTGGACTGAGAAAAGAAAGAAAGACAGAGACTTATCTGCGTATATCTGAGTACTCTTTAGTGTTCATTAACTTCATTCAATTAATGTTCATTCTTGTTTAAGTTTAATTTTATTCTGTTTTATTTTAGTCATATGTGAAAGTGTACAATATTAAGAGTACAGTCAGAGTATTGAAGGAATTCGATACTATTAATTTAAATTAATTCTCATTTATATATATATATTTGTAGAAATGTTTCTTTTTTATGATGTATATTTTGTTTTCCCCATAATTCATTTACTTGAGCTCATTTATTTCCTGTGTTGTCTACATCTTTACCATAAGCACTATGTACTTAAGTCCACTTAAAGAGAGTACACTTTCATGGCTATATTTTTTAACAAACTTAAGTAAACCTTTTAAAAGTTTGAATGTAAAAAAAATCATGTAAAAAAAATGTAAAAACATTACATTCAGTTCACACTTAAGTATATTATTTTTACGTATATTATTTCAGTAATAAGTACTCTTTCTAAAAGTATGGTAAAGTCTTACAAAGTATCTTGGTTTAGTTTTTTTTACAGATCTCAAAATCACGTTTGTTCACATGGCGTTTAAATACACAACAGGTATGGTACTTCACAGCGCTTTTTTATATGGAAGTTGTCTGTCACTGGTCACTATTATCTTTCATTGTGTGGAAAAGAGAATCACGATCATCCTGCCTAACATGTTTTGTGTTTAACAAAAGAGAAACAAATCATGTCTGCAATGTCATGATAATGAGTACATGACAGAGTTGCATTTTGGATGAGCTGTCCCTTTAACAGTGACACCAATAAAGCATTGTTGACTCTGACAAGGTCCACAACAGACATGACTTGAGGCAGGTAAACGGAGGGAGAGATAGAATCAAACCACAGTGGAGGAGGAGTAAAATAAGGCAGAGGTTGTGTAGGAGGATCGCTCTCTATTATGCTGTTGTCCCTGGCAACAGCCACTTTCTCTGTCTCTCTCGCTCCTTTCTTCATCCTTCCCTTCCACACCTCCTCTTCCTCCAGCCTCTGCTGTTCACTGTTAGCCTTTTCTGTTTTTGGCCTCAACCTCCCTCACTCTTTCTCCCTCAAGCGCTCACAGCCTTGCAACTAATACCCCACATTTGCTTTTTCTATTTCTACGCCATCATGTTCATTTCTGTCTCAATTCTCTCTCTCTCTTGGTCCATGAGTGCAGCGAGTTAATGAGTTCTCAGTTGTCTCACAGTGGTACTGAAGGGAGGAGAGATTGTCAGTCAGTCTGTGCATCTCTAACACACTAATCCCTGAATTTATCTGTGGAGACATGTGCACTGGCATAACATAGCATGCTCTCTTTCTCTTTCACACACATACACACGCATATTCAACCTGCACACCCACTATACCACTGCTGACACTCAGTATCATGGTAAATAAACCATGCCAGATGCCTCTCGGCCAAGGTCTCTGTGATAAACAATAATATACTTGCTAAAATGTTGACAATAACAGCCAGGCAAGGGCTCTAAGAATCGTTTGTAGTGCTAAAGGTGTCAGATTATTACAGGGGTTTGACTTCTTGTCTAGTCCTGATCTGTATTTTGGCCCTCTGCTAGCCACAAGCAAAATAACTTCAGTCGCACTATGATTTCCAGACAAATCAAATCTCGGACCGGTGCACAGGTATGTTTATTTCCAGCAGTGTGAAGTTTGTTCTGGCTCCTGACTTCTGTCTGGTCCCCTGCGGCCATTTCTGAAAAATTTCTGTTGCGTTCTTCGTTTTGTTCTCTCTGTCCTCAGGGATATACTTTGAGAGTGAAATGTTGAATTTTCAGCAACAGTGAATAAATTCAACCACATCTTACTGTGCTTTAAAGGGCATTGGTGTTAAAACGACTGTGGTGTTATGTCAGATATTACTGTTGGCCTGGACGATGAACATTTCAAAGTGCTCTATATTCAAATGATTAGGTTGTGAATAGACATTGTGCTCTTTGTCAGCCTGAAGTTGTGATTTTACACATGCCTCCTTTAGATGAGCGATATAGACCAAAGTGTATGTGGACCTTTTGTCAGGGTTTCAGAAGAAACATGACCTGCATGTTGAAAGACTCAGAAGACTACAAATTCCCACAAGGCAACTCATTACTCAAATTAATTATGTCATTAATCTAATCAGTCTAATTTTTCCATCTCAGATCAATGACTATCGATAAGGTCTCAGTCTCCCCAAGGCGTCAGTATCATTACACCACCTTCTGCTGTCTCAAACACAAGGATGTTAAGTCTTAATTTTACTCATGATTCAGCTCAATTTTAAATGAACCTCCTGTTAATATTTCCGCTGTTTAACCAAAACAATGGAATACGGAAATTACTTTTTTTTTACATGAGTAGAATCACATTTAAATCCCAAAGCTAATTATTTTACATAGAACACTAAACTAGGGATGCACTGATAGTTATTTTCATGTAATGGCCGATTAACGACAAATGGCCAATATTACAATTTTATTCTATTTTGTCTAAATAAATATAAAATTAAATTAAATCATATTTATTACTATAAAATTAAAATGTAAAGTATGACAGTGGATATTTATTTTGAGAATTGCTAAAGATTACATTTAACAATGTTATTAAATTATTAGTTTAATATTAACTGTAATTAAGCAGATGATAATATGGTCATTTAAATGTAAAAATAGGAGAAAAAGTACACTTTAACAGGATATTTCATCCCCCCCCCCCCCATCATTTTTTTTTTTCATGAATTACTCAATTAACCTCATGTCCTTCCAAAGCTGTATGGCTTTCTTTGTTCAGTGGGACATAAAATATTTTGAAGAATGTTGGTTCCCATTGCTTTACATTATATGGACAAAAAAATGGAAGTCAAAACTGTTTGGTTATCTACATTCTTTAAAATTTCTTCATTTATTTTCCACTGAACAAAGTCATACATGTTTGGAACATTTCTGGGTGAACTATCCCTTAAATACCCAATACTTAATCATACAATCGTAACCAGTTAACTTTAGTGCTAAAATAAATACCACATCCACGTACAGGGTGAAACAGGACTAATGGTTGTAGATCACACAGAATCAGTTTTTCTTTCTTGATGAAATGAGGAGCAGAGCTTCTGACTCAGAAGACCAAGTGCTAATTGGCTATTATTGCCCAAATTCTCAGCAGAACTAAACAAAATTGCAATAAGTCACTATGTTCATACTTCAGCTAATGACTACTGCCTCCTGTTAGCATCTCTCGCAGCTGCAGTTAACGTGATTGATGTGCCTCTGTACATTTAAACGAGTTACAATTCAGATGTTATTTTAACTTGTTCACCCTCTTCACAAACACAAATATCAGCAGGCTGCAGCAAACAATTCATCAATGAGACAAAATGCTGAAGGATTTTTTACATTCATCTAAGCATCAAAAACCAATATTGTAAATGTATTTAAATATTTAGTGCGATTTTTATTTACAGAAGAAATTTGTAGAAAAAAATTCTATTGAAAACAATTTTAGCAGGTTGCAAATTGCTGATGGCGAGAAGCAGCATCAACTGAACATTTATAAAATCAAGCTGCTTCAGTTTCTGAATGCAAATGTTTTTTAAAACACATTTTATATCATCTCAGATTATGTCATGATTCGTGTGGCGTAGAGAAGTATGAAGATGAGGGAATTTCCGTAGCCTCACCCACTTCGAGCACCAAGGCTCGAGGATGTATGACTAGAGAAATTGTTTCACTGAAGCAGACAGGTAAACTTGTCTTAACTTTCACTGCAGAATCAAGTGTGTGTGTGTGTGTGTGTATATATATATATATATATATATATATATATATATTTATTTATTTATTTATTTATTCACATTTTTGTTTAGTTGTTTGAGATTTAACATTTGTACTTTTAGATTTTCACACTAATTTCATGAATACAATGAAACCAAAGCCAGGGATTTTCATTAAATATCTTTCTTTTTTATATCCCTCAGAACATTTAGAATATATGACACACCATTCTATGACACTTTTGCACCTTTTTTAAAGGTTTGATACTGGTTACTATTCACTGCCATTTTATGGACAAACATGAACAGGACTTTTTATTTCATTTGATTCTCCTTTTGTCATCCGAAACAAAAAGAGCTAAACAGGAATTTACTCTCGGTGAGTAAATTATGATATTTTTTTAATTTTTAGGGTGAACTATCCCTTTAAGTTTGCAAAATAAACCCTAAATGGGTGATCAGGACCCTGACTCAAAATGGTTATTTAAATAAATGGACATTTTAATGTGATTTCAAGTCATTTCATTGTTGTATGCTTTCATGCTTCTGGTTAGAATAATAGCCGTTACAATATGGTGCCATTAAGAACTGGGGAGTGATACAAAGTACATGAAAATTGCCATGGACAATGGTCAAATATTAGTTAAGTATCCTTGTATTGGACTGCTCAGTGCTGACCAATGAGAATCAAGCAATTCCAGAGAGTAATAAAATACCGAAGTTTAATTTTAAAATAAAAATGTTTTATGCCCGTTTGATTATATATACTCAAAGCAGGAGATAGTGGGAATGCTGAGGGAAAGTAGGAGGATGGTTTTTAGCAGCAGTCAAACTGTGAGGCCTGCAGAGAAAAGCAATATTTTTCCATCTGTTAAGTGAACGCATGGAGTACACGAGTCATCAGGTGTCTTAAAAACACACATACACATACATATACCATCACTAACTACACATATCACATTTGAAACTGTTCCAATACATAGGCCGATGTGCCAAATGTTTATAGTCATTGTTTATTCATCTAGTTTTGCACCCCAGACTCAATCTGTTGCCTTCTGCTCTGAGGGTGACTCATTAAGTACCTGCAGAATTAACCCTGCATGCGCCCTGGTGCACAACAAGGTGCAGGGGAGATGTAGGAAAACTCAATCAGAACAGAGTTAGGTAGAGAAAAAGTGAAAGACAGAATGACTCCATAGGAATGTTGCTCACTGGGCCCCATAGACCCTAGTCAGGGTAGCGCCATATTTAATTTTTCTCAGGAATTAAACAATAATTAAATAATTTTTTTCAGGTGTTCTTTTTTTCCAAAAAAAGGCTTTGGTTTTAGTTAGCTATTTGACGCTATAAAAACGTTAGTGTGGTGTAATGATTGACTGCTGAGACTGACAGCTTCTCTGAATAAAGTAGTCACTGAGGAACCAACAGACTTTTATTTCTGGATTTTTGGGAGGAGACTGGAGCTTTAACATAAATTTTTACATTTCCATAACTTTATTTCACAACCACATGAGTTGTGGTACTAATGAATATGCGCAGGTGGGCAGGGCCTTGATGCTGCAGCTCTACTTTACACTTGATACTGCGACTAGGGTTCTGAAATCAGCGCAAGATGTCAACACCATATAGGGACTCACTTTTCTGCAATGGAGGAGAGTGAAGGTGTGTTGTTTATCTTTTTTTTATAGTCTACAGTGTGAGGTCCAAAGTCTGAGATCACTTATAAAAATACTTTTTTAAGATTTTTATAAATAAATACAAAATTATTTCAAAATAAAATATATTATCAGCATAAAGGTTGATTAAAGCTTCAGTCATTATGGAAAAAAGACATTCAACATTCAAAACATGTGATTGTGTAAATGGTTAGATCTACCAATAAAGTAAAAATGTAGTTTAAAAACAAATTCTTATTTTTAATACTTTAATTTAATCTGAAATGTCAAGAAAACACCTTACTGACCTGCTAATAAATACAGCATCTTTGCACTGATTTTAGAACATTTTCAATCATTCAGTTCTCGCCATCTCCAAGCCAATGTTGATTCTTGTTTTATTACAAGCTTGGTCGCATTGTCTTTATGAGAGCAAACTCTCATCTGTTCCTCTGGAACGGGTGATTCTCCAGAGGTTGGAGATTTAGCTGCTCCATGTCCAGTATTGGGCAAGTTACTTCCAACTCATTCATTTCATTCACTCATTCAAATTCATTATATTAATAGTTACTGTCATTCGAAAGTAATTAGTACTTTACAATATTACTATCTCTGAATTTTAATCCATTGCACTACTTTTGTGTTTCTTTTGAGGTACTTTCAACAAAATAACTACAGAAGTATGACTAGGCATTCTAAAATGCTAAAAGGTAATTTATTGCTGCTCATTATGCATCCAGTGGAGCATGATGTGTATAGCACAATGACTGTGAAGTGCCCCAAGCCTACTAACAACATAATCTAATAGGCACAATGAAGGTTCATGGTCCAATACAATAAGCAACAATGACTGTCAGAATCAAAAAAAGTAGACAACTGATCAAAGTCTGATAAATTATGGTAAAACACAATAGCGTTGGCGCCCACTATAATGCATATATATATATATAGCCTAAGGACATGGTGCACAGCCTCTTTTTCTTTCTATTCTTTTATTTTCAATTAGTTCAAGTTACAGCACAAATTTGGCATGCATATCTTCTGCAACATCGTCTCTTCACTTCTTGAGGTAAAAGCAGCATTGTAGACTGAGATAAACTTAATTTCTGTTGCTTTGTCTTGTTCATACTCTTGTCCGCCATAAGCTTTCTCGTTTAGATTAGTCTTAACGTGGCAAAGGTCCAGGTGTTTCTTCAAGTTAGTCGCACTAATTCTCAACAAAAAGAGTACCCTCTGTGTCACACTTAGATTGCACTTGACTATTAAGTTCTTGTCCTTTTCTCTGACGAACTGAAAATAATAGAAGTATGTCCATCTCACAAATGTAGAATCCGTCTCTGCAGTCATTTCAACCATGGAATTCCAGCAATAGGAAATAGACATCTGGTGCTGAAATTTTTGAAATTGTATTTTTTTTTTTCAAATTGTCGGTAAAAGTTATTTTTCTTTTTAATGAACAACACTTAATTGGTTAAAATGCATTGTTGTAACTTGCATTACTGAGATTGTAACAGGTATAGTATTACCAAAATTCTATTAGTAATGGATTATATTATTGCGTTACAGAAAAAAGCAATAGGGCCTATATTACTGTAATGGCATTACTTTTGTAATGCGTTACTACTAACACTGCCCATGTCAAACCTATGCCACTCCCACATTATACACGTGCCAAAGTAGCCGGAGCAACTTTTCTCTATTTATGGATATGACGAGACACGCATGAGCTAATGGTTCATGTACACAATTTCTCACGAAAAGTAACTTCTGTTAATTATTTGCATTAAATCAAGCAAAAGAAATTACAGTTCAGCCACTTTTACAAATAGATTGGCCTCCACATACATTTAACCAATAAACAAAAAGAAGTTACTTACAGTTGAGCATGAAAACAATTGTTTCCAAACAAGGACTTCACAAAAAAACAGCCAGAAAGGCATGGTGGCAAGTTACCTGAAAGGTAACCATACTCTCTTTCTCTACTGATCACTTTACTCTATCTAACCCCAGCATCTCTAGATCGCCCCTAATGGTGAGGAATAAAATTGCAGCCTATCTTGTATCAAGTAACAGGCTGGAGGACTGTTACATAACATAGTGAATAAGGGTAAAAGAAAAACACATTTGGAAGAAAGATTGATGATGTATTAATTCATTATTTATTTTGAACAAAAAAAAGTGACAGTGTACCTTTACATGTAAACCTTTAAAGTGATAAGCATTTCTATGTTGGAATAATACATTAACATATGGATTGAATTAACAAATATAAGCAGAAAATGGTGCAAAGGCATGTATGAATTTATGTCCTGTATGTGTGCAAATCATTGCTCTTAATTACAATGTGCAGATGACAACATCCTGGCCAGTGAATAAACAGAAGCACATGGCATGCAAGCGAAGTGAGAAAAATTGGATCTCAGACATTCCCAATGTTTAGACAGGGACCTCATGATCCCATACATCCTCTTTGACATTAAAGAAATGTCCAGGAATCCATCAGTTTGACCCCATTCAAATTACTCTATGGGCACAAACAGCTTTCAGGATTCCCTGCCAAGGTTTGGGAACAATAATCATTTCCTAGCAACCCCATGTAACCCATGAGGAAACAGATCAGTGCGATCATGCACCATATGCTGGAAGCCCAGTATGTTTCACTATTTTTAAAGTATTTGTGTCAAGTTCTAGCTGCCTGGCATTCTGCAATGTTTCACTGTCCTGTTGACTCTGGCTCATGACACAAAGCTTGGAGATGGGTCCACCATCTTGGACAGAGAAATGTGAAGCAGCTATGTCAACTTGTTTATAAAGTGAATAAAGCCAGATTCCCAACTCTGCTGAGGACTCATGACAAAATGAAGATATGTGACCAGCTCATGTCAAGATTCTTCAACACTCCTATACATACAATAATATGTCTATACATAACTGTATATAAATAAATGTCCTCATTCCCTCATTCAAAGTGGAGACAGAGCATCAAATGGCTGGACACACTGCCAAACTTCCTATGTACTCAATGTATGAGTTGATCTTACATTTTCAATGATGAGAAGTGTCCGGTTGTTTTAATAAACCAAGAACTTTTGTCTTTTAAACTCTCAAAATGTCAAAGTTTCAGGAGGAAAGTCACCTAAATTGTTGTATTAACGTCATTCAAAATACGTTGGTGATTCTGCATCCTAACTTAGCGGGCAGACAGCACTGTGAATGTGATAAACAAATCCTTCTTTACTTGCACGTTCTATGAACACAACTAAAATAAAATTATAAGCAAAGGGATAGATGAGTCTTCTGAATGCAAGTCATAATCACCCTGTTTCTCCTTGTGCTGGTGATGCTGCATCCTGGGCAGGTGATGAAGTGTGGCACATGTCTCATGGGCAGAGGGAGGAATTTTCAAACTCATGTCAACATCTGTGACACAGCGCACTGGAATCTAACTCCAATCTCTTGGGTTTAACCCAAATAAAACTCATTTACCTGGTATACAGCTGAAATCAAACCAAAAAATATATTCATATTCTTCATAAAACATTCTGTTATTTTTACTTGAGTTTTAAGTGTTTAAAATTGAATCTCTAAAGATAAATATTGGCTGAATTTTAATTAGAAATTTGAAGCAGCAATTAATCTTTCTTTTTCTCCCCCTTTGTTTTAGTGGGTTAAAATCAAGGAGTCAAGGAGGCAGTCACACTTGAATGGAAATGCTAACGAACAGATTTCTCCATGAAGTTCATTTTTGCAGTGATTAGTTAGATTCCCTGTTGTTTTTCACACTGGTTTGTTAACTTTGATATATGCAAAGAAAACCACGTTAAACTTAACTCGTTCCTTGTCCTAGGAACTACTCTGCTCTGTCTTCACTTTCATTGTCCCCAGGCGCTCTCACGCCTCCATGCATGTGGTCATGTGGCACTCTGGGGTGTTAGTGAGTCAGTAGGGCGTGAACTGCTTTGAACAGGCTGCCTCTCTTTCTCTCTCTCTCCTGCCCTCCATCCCTTTTTCCTGATGATTTCACTCAACTCTGAAACTGTGCGCATCTCCCTCCATCTCAGTTAATCTCTTTCTCTCCCTTCCTTGTCCATTTCTGCCATCTGTTTTTAAAGCCTTACACTAACCATCCATTAGGAATTAATGAGCTTTACATAACCAGGCCATACTTGCTAATTAGACTACTGTACAACAGTTGTAGCATTTACAAACCATCATTTCAATCTAAAGCTTCTAAGAGCTATCTAAGAGCTTTTTTATTCTCGGCTTTCAGGAAATACGTGCAATCTGGAAACATCACTAAAACCAACTGCTGTTTTAGTAAACTTCCTCATCCTCCATAAACCTCAACGAAGGTGAGCTAGGTCAATGTATCCCTGTGTGTACACTGAACAACACCACCTACCAATGCCTCCTCCTGCTCCCTCCTTCGGCATTTGTATTGTTTAGGACCACAGTGTGTTACAATCTCAACAATGCAATAATCCCATTTTGCACAGTCATCACAATGGTTGCCATTATAACCGCTGTGAGCAGCAGAGCATGACAGCATACGCTTATAAACACCTTTCAATGCTCAATCTCCCTCTACCAGCCGGAATAAGACTGCACGCACAGAGTCGACCCGTCTGGCCTGGCCTAATCAAGCGGTGCAGGGAGGTAATGTGGGAGTGAGGAATGATGACCAGACTGTAAACAGGTTGTTAAGAGAATAAAGTCCGTGACTCTATGTATTATAAAGGAAATTAGTATTTTCTTTGACAATTCAATTTACAGCTCCAGCTTGGCAATGCACAAACTTTGTTATTGGAAAAAAAAAGTATATAAACAAACTGGGTAGATTTAGCTTGGGCAAAGTTATATAATATTAAACAATATATAGCGTCCCGAGTGGTGGCAGTCTAACAACACTCAGATTTGCACTGCATGCTTGGCTTGTCAGTCTGTGTTCAGTAAAAAAAGGGACATCTCTATGAGAGAATCACTAAATTATTAATTCCGCTGATTCGGTAAAATGCACTGATTCATTCAGGAACTCAAGTCGCTCTCTTTATGAGCGAATCATTGAATCACACAAGCAATTCGTTAGGAAACATTTAGGTTATAGCCACACTGTATTCAAAAGAAAAACTATTGATTTTGCTCAATAATAATCAGTGAAAGAGCTGGTGTTTTAGTCAGAAGCATTGGATGACGGATGAACGATGCGTGCATGGAAACACAAAAAAGCATAAATTCAAGTCAACAGATGTGTCAGAGTCACTCAGAAAAAAATAGGCAAGCATCTTGCCCAAGTTGCATAAAGCAATATGATTGGTTGTCAGGCAGAGATATGAAATTTGTGTGTGAGAGTGGGGAATCACTGTGGGGCTCTCAAGTACCACTGCTTTGGCATGGAAATCAACATTTGCCCTAACAGAGAAAAGCTGTTGAGATTTATGGGAAATGTTTAAGTAAAGAAAACAGACATGAGTTGACCTGATTCCTTATTCCGTGATCCAATCACATGCGAGAGGGAAGACCATTGGGTGATGCATCATTACTAATCCACTAATGCTGAATCATGGAATAGATCAGATTTAGAGATCACACAAAGAGCAGCTTATTGAGGGGCTGGCCACTGACAGAGGAACTGAGCAAAATCAGTAAAACACCCAAGGTTTGCGCTAATCCGGGTGAACAGTTTTGCATGGAGAACACAGTAAAGCGATATGCAAAACAAATCATAACGAATCATATTGTTCAGTTCTTCACCTCTTACTGTGAATTTAAAATCTTTCATTCTATTAAATTTGGATTTGTCCATTACCAAGATTATTTTATAAACATTTAAAGGGAACATTAGGGTTCGAAAGGAAATAAAAGTCTGCTAATCCATTATATGTCATAAGACATTTAACTCAACAGAAAATCTAAATGTTACATTCTGCAGTAAAATAGTAAGTATGGTTAATTCTTCTGGCAGTTGTACACATGTTTACTCCAATGTTTTGAAATGCATGTCTTTGGTTTTCTAGTTAACAAGGCCTGATTTAAAAAAAGAAATGTAAAAAATCCATTCAAAAATTCAAAAAGCAAGCTGGCACGGAACAAAGCATCAAATAATTTTAGTAAATTTTCAACATTTGAGTCAGCAATACGAATTGCAATAGAGAGTATATTCATCCTACCATCAGCTCTGTCCTGATATAAACTTTGATGTGAATTATGTATCACATCACAGATGTGGAAACAGATCAAATTCTATGGTTAGTGAAATCTGTACAAATACAAAAGAGTACACAATATAAGAGTAGTCTTACGAAAAATATGTTTATTCAAGTGTGCTATTAGTATACTTCTTGTCACGAAAACGGGGCTGTGTGATGCAGATCAATGGCACGAGCATGAGGATCTCAATGAATATATACTTTATTAGATGACGATAAACAAAAGACTTGACATGAACAAAAACAGCACTCAATGGTGCAAACCTGGAGACACATGGCAAGACACGAGGCAAGGCAAGGCAAAATACGAGACGACATCCACACACCAATGTAACTTCACGTAAATTCAAAGACTGATAAAGACAAGGGAGCACAGGAGGGTATATATGAACGAACACAGGATTGAAACAGCTGACAAGACTTGGGCAGTGATTAGACACAGACAGGAGCGTACAGGACCTGGAAGATACATAAAGGAATTCGGATGTGACAGACGCAACAGGGCAAGACTGTGACACTTCTTTTAAACTAAAAATAAGAAAGTATACTTTCAGTCTATTTTGTGTGTACTTTGTATGTACAGAATTATACTTTATGTACTTATCATAAAGTATATTTAACTTAAAGTGATAGAAAGCTGTAAGTATATTTGGACTATAAATGTACTCAATGTTTTGACCTATATATGAATAATATACTTAAAAGTACAATTAAGTATTCTAAGTGTACCTGGCTTGTAGTAGCATTTACTCTTTTGATTGAGGAGCATATTTAATACTTACTTGAAATGTAACTCAGATATTTTGTTAAAAAAATGTTTTTAAGTAATGTGTTAAACAGATATGGTCCTAATTTTGAGTATCTGAATTTTTATGTAGTCTTTCCTTACTCGTGTGTTACTTTTTCTATTATCTGGGCTCGGCTTATTGTTTGTTTAATTGCTTTTTAATAACATAAAAATTATATTTTTGGGCTAATCTAAATCCCTTTCACGTCAAAATTGAAATAATAACAAGTACAGCTCCAACAAACCTTTCAACTCCTGCCATTCTGGATAACAGAAGAACAAAGTTTAACACTTAAATGTTTAAAGAAATTTTTGCTTATGGTTTAACTGAATTCATCAAAAATCAGCAGCAAGACACTGGCCAATAATGTGAGATTAAATGCATATTTGTCTTATTTAACATCTTTAATTATTGGAGGTTTGTGTAATATTCTGATTTTGCTTCACTGATTTTATTCATTTTAGTGCAAGTGACAAGTAAAAGTAATCTGATTACATAACTCAAGTTACTTGTAATGCCTTACCCCAACACTGTAAATAAGTGATAGAAGATTTCTTACGTTAAAATGTAAAATAACACGATCATCAAGCATTAAATATACTACTTTCTAAGCTTTTTGTTTACAATGTTGTTGTTTTTTATGAAACATATCCACATTCAAGTGTTGATGAAAAGGGATGCATGAAGTTAGAATAAAATGCTTTTAAAATTGAAGGAGTTAAAGTACAGTTAAAGGTATATTTCAAATATAAAAATTAATAAATAGGAACTAAATAGGAACAAAGTAGTTTACTTAAAGTGCAAAATAATATTTAAATCGTAAACTACAAATATTATACCATGTTCACTTACCGGTAAGTAAAACATACAAGTACTTGTAATACTTGTAATATAAAACTACTAAACTAGTAGTGTACTGAGAGTACACATCAAAGTGTACTTTCATAACTAATAAACATTTACTACAAATATTAAAATAGTAAACTACTAGTATACTTATAAGTTTACTTGTAGAACAGATAAGAAACACAGTTTAATGCTGTTACACTTTTATATACAAAAAAGTGGGTGAACTTAGTCCCAAGCAGTATTGAAATATATTATATATTATTATAATTTTTATAAATAATTATAAATAATGATATACTGTATCAAATGTGTGGTAATTTGTATTAAATGTATTAACATAAATGTATGACATAATATGTGTCATGCCTATATCCCTATATGCCTAATCTGCACAATTCAAATAAGAAGTCAATGAATTCTGCAAAGTGAAGTAAACTTCAACACATATGCCCAGCTTGTCATGTAGAGAGCAGTGAAAACATTAGGAACCTTGTGAATCTGAATGCAGCTAATATCTGCATGATGGGATAATGTCTCCAGCATGTGATGTTTTCATGATCGGGCACAGACGCAACTGAGCTGTCCATGGTTCTGAAAATAGAAGTCAGTCATGACTCACAGAAATAGTGACAGAGAACGAGAGCAGAATAGTTTGGGAAGTTAATAGATGACTTTATTTTTTGGAGTTTATCAAGCGAGCAAATGTGTGACCTATACAAAAAGTCAGTTTTCTTCACTGTGCCCTTCATTAAAAACAACAACAACACCAACAATACCATTTGTTGCCCCCAGTGAGATTAGATACTATCTCCCAACCCCGGTAGTTGGTGTCATACGCAGGCCCCGTGCTCCACAATGTACAGGTCATAATATAAGTAATCAAGACTTGTTAATGACTCAATGGCAACTTTCTTTGTACTTACTAAAATAGATCTGTACCATTATACTATTTACAGCCATTTACTTATTTCTAACAATTTTACGCAAAATAAAACAATATTAATATTTTTTTATGCAAACTCTGAAACATTATAAATGTCTTTATTGTCACTTTTTACCCATTCAAAGCATCCTTGCTGAATTTTAGTGTATATAAACAAGTGAGCGATGAGCGATAGTGTATATAAACAAGTATTTAATATTTGTAATTTTGTTTAAATTTTAAAAAAGCCAGAAGAGAAGAGTCCTGAAAAGTCCCAACAGACACATTTAGCCCCAGTCTAACGGCTGTGTCTTGGTTTATGCGCCTCAGTAACTGTAAAATACTAGAGTGAGTCCACAGGGACAAAGTTAGAAATGAAAGTCCCATTGGTGACTGCTGACCTTGCAAACATGTTGTGGTTGAGTGGACATGTCAGTCTGATGAAGGCCTGAGTACAGCCCCGTAAAGTGACCTCCTCTGTAAACACAGTCACACATTCAGTGTTGTGTGCTGCTTCATCCATCCAATATGCAGAAGCACCATCACTAGTACACTATTATAGATATATTACAGAACTTGTATAAAACAAACAAAAATAAAACATTCTGATCTCTATCCACTAGTCAGATTTTTTTTTTTATTAAATACAGAAAGTTATATTCTGAAAATAACAAATTAAGATTCAGTACATCAATACAAATATTTATTATCACAACAGATAAATGCCTATTTACACTGTAATTGTTCAGAAAATTAAGAAGCATTGGCGCAATATAACATTCGTAAGATGTTAATTGTAATTTAACTTATAAAGTTATATTCAGTTCAATATAATTACTGTGCTCAGTCAACCTCTGAGCAACAGTATACATAACAAATCTAAAAAACATATGGAAGAGCAATGTTTCCGATTCACTCCTCAGTGAAGCCAAATGAATGAGTCCTTCTAAAGACTTCTCAGCAATGCTGACTCTAGTGACCAGAGTAACATTATGATGTAGCTCAACTTACTGGCAGCTGTTAGTCTGAGGTCACATGTTCGAAACATGCATACTGATTAAAATCAACAAAAGCACAATCTTTTATCCAAAGCAACTTGGATTACATTCAAAATACACTCCTGGTAATCAAACCCATGACCATGGTGTTGCTTGCACCATGTTCCACTGCTTGAGCTATTACACTGATGTTCACCTCTGCCACCACTAAGTGTATTGATTTAGAGAAAACTATAAAGAAAAGCCAGTTTGATTCAACTAGTCTGAGCTAAACTCGTAGCACAGATTCTGATCTTTTAGCTGCACTATGTGTCAATCGCTATTTACTAACTTCAGCTCTGAAAAGGTCTATGAAGAGAGTCTGGATCCTGCTTGTTTAAACTTTTCAAACCCTGACAGATGACTTCAGTGGAAAAAGTACACACATTGCAAAAATTATTCATGTAGAGTTGTTGCACTAATGAAAGACCGAAAAGAAGCAACAAATCCAGTGGGAGTTGTGGGATCCTCATAGTTTCACGGATTATGTGCTTTAGAAGGTTATCAAGTTTGAAGTTGCTCCCTGGAGGACAATCCTAAAAATGAGACCTTTTCTAGCTGTGTTTTCAGTTATTGTTCACACTATTAAAAATAAAGAACATGAATATCATTATCATTTTCAACAACGATCAAGCTAAAAAAAATAAAAAGTAAAAATACTGTGTTAAAACCATTTGCATTCTCATTTAACACACTAAACACGTTACTCCAGCTCGCCTTGAAGTGCACAAACAGTATAAATATGTATGAGGGAGAATCACTTTAAACCAAAAAGCACAAAACAAGCTCAAACATTCCTGTTATTAGAAGCGATATTGCAAAAGGAAAAAAAGTGGGCTGTGAATGGGTGAACTTAAATTCTCACTTCACAATACTCTGTGTATTAAAGGGCCCCTTACAAATTGAGGGCCATGCTGTGCACCAATCCAGGGCTGGGTTGGGAAATTCATTATGATTTTGGTAATGAAAACACTACTGTGCAGAGCAGGAAACTGTATATACTCGTTTTTTTTCTGCTTCTCGGTTCTACCTTATTAAAGCATCATAAAATTTTGAAGACAGAAAATGTCCAGTTCTAGTTCAATGAAAGTGGCCCTTGTCAGAGGCTAGATTTAAATGACCTGGGTAGGGTTGCATGAGCCGTGTGTAAGGTCTTGGCGAGATAGAACTCACACTAGGAATTACAAACATGCTATTTTACAGTAAGTCCACTTGCACTTACCAAGAAAGTACTGAGTAATACAAGGTAACGACATGGGTTAAGATTAGATTTATGGGTAGGTTCAGGACTAGTAACTTGTTATTACCCAGTTATTGTAATTATGGCAATAAGTAAAGTTGGCTGTAAAGTGCTACAGTTAGTTTGTAACTAACTCAGTTCATTTAATTGGGTTCACCATTTGTTCTTAAAGAGATAGTTCCCCAAAAAGGAAAATCAAAAGAAAGTCATAAAAGTTAGCACTGACATGAAGGTGAGTATACCTTAATGATGAACTATCTTGAAGGCAGAACTTTGCTAATAGGCCATAAGCTCTCCATAAAAAATATATAGTAGCAAAATATGACATACATCAGCTGTACGTGTCAGATTATCTTTAGTTATTTAATTTATGTTAATAATTTATTATTTTGTATTCAAATGTAAATGATAATTTTTCAGCATCAATATCTAAGATAAAGAAATGAAGATAAGCAATAAAAGAAAACAATTTGTTGTATTCTTCATTTTGCTTTTTTGATGAGACCCTCCATGAACAAGAGACATCAGGTGGTACATATAGAAAAGTGTGTAGTTTTGTGCTTAAGAAGTAATTTATTAACTTAATGTTTAATCTCTTAAAAGGGAAAAAATGTAAATGTCATCATGTATGTCTGAAGGATTTGAGTCGGTCACAGAATATGATCTCATTCATGTAATCCAATCACATTTTGTTCCAGCCATCACCCCTGGTTGGAGGCTTCCATAAATATTTAGAATATAAGTAGCATTACAATTTAACTGAGTTTAATAGTGCAACGCTCAAATATTTACGACAGGACAAGTTGTAGTTTAACGCTTATTTAATTTCCAACCAGGCAAAGTTATAACTTATTCACAGCTGGTGCAGCTGGCCCTTGGAAGTCTGAGTTTTCTGCTGAATCCTTTTTGTACAGATTCTGTCCTGTTCTTACCTCGAACACCATTACATGAAATTAAGAGTACAAATATATGTCAGATTAACCAGTAAAATCACAGAGAGCTTTGCATTCACAATACTGAGACTGATTCAGACTGGAAGTGTGCTGGTGAGAGAGAGAAGGTGGGAGTTGAGATGTGGGCAGAGAGTCAGAAAAATGTTATTGCCAAAACACTGAAAGGGACAGGCAGAGAAAAAACATCAGTATCTATAATTTGGAGCTTCTTTCTGAACAGTGGTTCTTCTAACTGAAGCAGGAAAGAGAGAAGAAAGGATCACCAAGGCATTCTTGGTTATTTCTTGCTACAAATCCTCCTATTTTTCATCCTCTCTGTCTCTTTCTCTTGGTCTCCCAGGTTTGTATGCTTCACACTCACTAGTGGATTATAGGGGGTAACGGGTCTGGAGTGCTGCAGATGGCAGATGGTATACACACACACACACACACACACACAAGTCTCTAACCACGTACGCTTTCTCTTGCTCATATATGAAATTATGTAAACGCTAACCCCTTCTGTGTGCCTGTCTTTCACAAATATGGACATGATCAAGGTATTTGTACACTGAGTCAATCAGTTAATCAACCTATCTAGACACTGATAAACAGATCTGTCATATTGCAAAAAATCCATGCAAGATGTACATAAAAAGAACAATTATGACGGAATAATTGTCAAATCAAACATAACTGATTAAATTATTAAAAATCAGCGAGCATGATGAAATTGATTTGGCAGATGCCAGTTTGGATATTGGTTTCTATGGAAATCTTTCCTTAACTGAAAATGCATTGTTGTCATTAAAGTTAAAAAGGTAAATAATTATCTGTGTACAAAAGCGGAAATGATTTGTCCTGTTCTTATAAAAACAAAACAAGTTAGTTTCAGGTAAAATCACTCATGTCTCTTCAAAATTATTTTCTAGTGCTGATAGAGGTATTAAATGTAAGTTGGTTATGGCAAGAGAGGTTTAGAAATAGCCGGCAACACCACAAAATATTTAATCCAAATGCTTGAATTCTGGAAAACTGCTGTGATCTTAAATTGAATGTGCATTTGACTCACTCGAATATCTATGGTAATTCCCCAAATCTCTTTCTCTCCCTCTCTGTCCCTTGTTGTCTTATCAGGTTTGTGTGGTAATGTGGCTGCGTGTGTAGAACAGTGTTCTTTGGACATTATCTCCACAATGATTGTCAATTTGATACTGAGAGAGTGATGGACCAATTTTTTTCTTTCTTAAGATGTAATACTTTATAAAATAAGATCCTGTTCTTAGTAAAAAAAAAAAAAGTGTACTAAACACTCACCTAAAGGATTATTAGGAATGATGGAGATTTGTGGGATGCACATCCAGGGCACGAAGCTCCCGTTCCACCACATCCTAAAGATACTCTATTGGTTTGAGATCTGGTGACTGTGAGGGCCATTTTGGTACAGTGAACTCAATGTTATCTTCAAGAAACCAATTTGAAATTATTCAAGCTTTGTGACATGGTGCATTATCCTGCTGGAAGTAGCCATCAGAGGATGGGGTACATGGTGGTCATAAAGGGATGGACATGGTCAGAAACAATGCTCAGGTAGGCCGTGGAATTTAA
Organism: Rhodeus uyekii; assembly: GCA_037043235.1. Taxonomy (NCBI): domain Eukaryota; kingdom Metazoa; phylum Chordata; class Actinopteri; order Cypriniformes; family Acheilognathidae; genus Rhodeus; species Rhodeus uyekii. The sequence continues at coordinate 1,368,623 of JAWRVZ010000068.1, forward strand.
ACGATGCCCAGTTGGCACTAATGGCCCTAAAGTGTGCCAAGAAAACATCCCCACACCATTACACCACCACAGCCTGCACAGTGGTAACAAGGCATGATGGATCCATGTTCTCATTCTGTTTACGCAAAATTCTGACTCTACCACAGTGCTTCTAAATTATTACTCCCCCCACCTAGGAAGAAGTAAACATTTGTAACTTTCGCCTTATTGTTTCCATGGCGACACATCATGCTTGTCATGTAACATACCACAGTCCCAAAAATCGCTGTATGAGATAGATGTATCACATTTATTTAGTTTTTTCTTTTTTATTCAAAATAGTCAAAACTGTTATCAACTACCTGATATTCAGATTCTCAGATATGTGGATGTGAATGTGTTTTGTCGCTTAATTTTATAATGATCATGTTCGTTGATCTCTGAAGCACGACGGGCGCCGCTGTGTTAGTTTGCGCCGCAGTTCAGATAATCTGATCTGTCTGATATACAACACGTCAATTCAGTCACTTCTGAAATACGTGATAGTAAGTGGCCAGCGAAGTGAGAGAAGAACAGAGTGAAGTTTATAGTTACCAATACAATGTGTATCTGATATGAATAAAACACCTTGTCAGTTTATCATTTAATGGATTGCTATTTCCTCTTTTATAGACATCCGTGTGTTTTTTTCAAAGTATAAATGTATGGTTTTGCCAGTCCTTATGAGTATTTAAATGTTTGAAACCTAAACGAAACCTTATGTGGTTGAAAACACTGAATTGTTGTGATAAATGACAAGCTCTGAGCGCGTCTTTTTCTGGATCAGTGCCAGATATTGCGTGAAAACACGTGTGAATTTAGTGGTTTATCATGTGACACACATATGAATATGTGTACGTGTGATTGACGTGTACGTGTGATCGTACACGTCAATGGTAAAGGGATTGTTATCTTAACTTCATATTTGCTGCTCTTGTTCAGTGCAAAAAAACTACTCCCTGGCAAAAAAAAGCATGTTCCCCATGGTCACGCGCGCCCCCCACCCCCACTATTTGAGAACCACTGCTCTACCATCTGAATGTCTCACAGAAATCGAGACTCATCAGACCAGGCAAAATTTTTCCAGTCTTCAACTGTCCAATTTTGGTGAGCTTGTGCAAATTGTAGCCTCTTTTTCCTATTTGTAGTGGAGATGAGGGGTACCCGTTGGGGTCTTCTGCTGTTGTAGCTCATCTGCCTCAAGGTTGTGTGTGTTGTGGCTTCACAAATGCTTTGCTGCATACCTCAGTTGTAACAAGTGGTTATTTCAATCAAAGTTGCTCTTCTATCAGCTTGAATCAGTCGGTCCATTCTCCTCTGACCTCTATCATCAACAAGGCATTTTCTCCCACAGAACTGCCACACACTGGATGTTTTTCCCTTTTCACACCATTCTTTGTAAACCCTATAAATGGTTGTGCATGAAAATCCCAGTAACTGAGCAGATTGTGAAATACTCAGACCGGCCCGTCTGGCACCAACAACCATGCCACGCTCAAAATTGCTTAAATCACCTTTCTTTCCCATTCTGTTCAGTTCAGGAGATTGTCTTGACCAGGACCAACCCCTAAATGCATTGAAGCAACTGCCATGTGATTGGTTGATTAGATAATTGCATTAATGAGAAATTGAACAGATGTTCCTAATAAGTTCCTTTAGGTGAGTATATAATGTAAGGGATGATAATGTAAGAGATAATGTACAGTCAAACTGTCATTATCAGAAAATAACCCCCTTCAAGGTGATACAAGATCATAAGTTATCTCTCTAAAAATTATATGGCTACTGGCCAAATAATTACATATATGCAAATTAAAAACTGATTTGATGATTTTATAATTATAATAGGGCTAGTTATTTTATGGTTTACATCTTAAAGCTTCAGCTCATAAAAATTGTCAATTACAATATCTAAAACAATCAGCCTGCCAACAAGACTAAAAGAGCATCCACAACAATGATAACTATAATTACAACAATAAAACATCTTTTTAATTATAAAAGAATAGCCAAGTATAATTATACAATTCCATCACACCACACCAGTAAATATAATGGAACAGGAGAACCATATCATTGGAACGACTTTTTTTCAAAAACATTGACAGCCAATCAGAATCCCCCGGATGCCATGGACAATGATCAAAACTGACCAATCAGATTCAGCATTCCAGAGGGGGAGGACGCATTAACTAAAAAATATGTATTGTTTGGCTACTAGGGTAGGGTTGTATAATAACCTTATTTCAATCCACTTTTCAATTTTACTACACTCTATTGCATATATGGGAGCACTGACTGAGCCAAATACAAAACTACCTGATTCGTTCTTCACTGTACATACACAAAATTGTACTGTTTGCATTTGCCGCCCTGTATTGTTCCAGCAACATTATGTAAACTGGATTTATGACTGCACAGATATGGATGTCATGATAATATGTCAATAAACGCACCTTGTCCTCAGTTTCTGACGTTTGCTCTGCTCGGTGCCGCTGTGGATTGAAGAACGAGCTGAATCAACGCAGACTAAAAGACAGGACGGAGTTGAAGCCTGCCACCCATTTCATATGAGCTTTAAAGGGGACTGAAGCGATCATAAATCACAAATAGTGTACAGATTACACTAAGTTAATTAAAACATTTTAGGGGGGCTGGCTGGAAATTTAGGGTGGCTTCAAGGACCTAGTGATGACCATGTCGCTGTATAATAAATTAATGTAACATTTTTTGCTAAATACCACTAACTTCGAAAAGTTCCTGCTGTGTTAGACACCTTTAAGTGTCGTTCTGAGAGAATGAAAGGTCATTTTCTCTGAGTTGGTAAAGTACAAAGATGGACACGGTATACATCACTCTTTTTAAATGTCAGAGGTGGTAATAGTGTGGGCGAAGGAATAAGAGAAAGAATGAGAGGTCTTGTCTCAGGATATGAGTTTACATATGCAGAGAGAATGCAAAGACATTTTTTCTCCATACTCTATCATTTTCATTCATTACTCAAACACTATCCTCCATCCCAGTCCACCTCTTACTGCTGCTCAGTCCAGGTGTGGTGGAAAGTAGATCAATCAAAAGATTTGCCTTTCATATAGACTGAATAATTATTAAATTAATTTTCCATTCTTTTCAAACCCAAATAATTAGTGGTGTTTGCTAAAGCATCACTATTACTACTAGTACATAACTCACAACGCTTGTAGTATGAACATGAAAAAACTGTGCAACTTATTGAGGAGAGCTGTGCAATTACTTTTAAAAATACTTATATTCCATTTGACTTGCATTAAAAAAAAAATGTTTGCGGACTTACTCTGATAAGGGGTCTTACATACATCATGGAGGCTTGAGGTCGGGCTTTTTATGTCTTGGGCTTATAAACAATTTAACAACCACTCAACGCCCTAGTAACCACATAGCCACATAGGAGAGTTTTACACAGGTATGTGCCACTCTCAGAAAAATATATATACTGTATATATAAAAAATTAATGATTAATCACTTTCGCAACTTTAGGCAAAATTTTCATAATTAGTATTGTTTATTTTGAATTTAAAACTTACACAGACACAACAAACATGCTGTGGGCATTTACGGTCTAATAGATCCACGTTGTGATAGCAGTGCTTTAGGTAATTTAGGGCCTCCCATAGTACTGGGAGTGTAATTAACCCCCTGAGTCAGCCAATAGGAAGTGACAGTAAGGTAAATAGGCAAGCCTCATTAACCCATCATCATGAGACTCCATAATGAGGAGATACACACCACGACTACAATCAACACATCATCATAACACACACTGGCAGGAAGTTGTAGATCATCTGGAAAGAAGTGTCTGCCGTTTGCTGGGCAAACATGTGAAGATGATGAGCATGCTTAGGTAGGTAACACGTCCACTACATCAGCCCACAGAAACAAATCAGCTTTCACACAGTCAAGTGTAAATTCATTCAAATCAGTGCATACTACGTGTGAATCTGTGTGGGTCTAATGCCTAGATTGACACCGCTGCATGTGTTTTCCTATAAGTGTAGTGTGCCCATAAAGCATTTAAGCATTTCCGTGTCTCTTAACATCTAACTGCATTTACTGCATAGGGAATGTTGTCACAAGATTTGAGTTGTAACACAGCAGCTTAGCCAATTAGAAATGGGCTACAGGAATGAAATTATGCATGAGGCCCATCCTCCTGTGGTGACAGTAGAAGTTTAAAATATCAAGGATTTACATTTTCATGTCTGGTTTATACTTTCATTTGGTATCATGTTAACAGCTAAATGGCAAAACCGGTCTCATTCCAATGAACACATTTCTACTGTAAAAGTACAAATAACATCCATATAATTTTATATGGAAATTGACTAATGAATTAGTGAAAGTGACACACATTATGCATCAAGAGCTGTTAGGTTGTTTTATTTATTCATCGTAATTTGTATATAGTGTTCAAAGGTTTGGGGTCAGTATAAGTGTCCTTTTAAGAAATTACTTTATTCAGCATAGATGCACTGAATTGATCAAAAGTCACAGTAAATACTATTTTTTGTCATAGTTACATTTTTTTTATAATTATATTTCAACTCTGCAAATAAATGCTGTTATTTTGAACTATGTAGTCCTATTAATCAAAGAATTGTGATTTTTTTTACTTAAAAAAAATATTAAGCAGCAAAACATAAGTGAAGAAATGTTTCTTGCTGACTAAATAATGATATTAGACTGATTTCTTAAGGATTATGTGACACTGAAAACTGGAATTTTCATGCTGCAAATTCAGCTTTACCATCATAGGAATACTGTAAATCACATTTTAAAATACTGAAATAGAAGAGTTATTTTTAATCATTAGTTATTTTTAATCATTTTTAATAATTTATGACTGGATAATGTCCTTTTCCAATATATTTACAGATATTTACTTCAACCCTAAAACCCATTAAAATGTGATGTGTAATTCAAACTACGGGTAAAACACCTGTGAAAAAATCTATATAGAAAAATCTTTTATTTTAACAGTATATTGGGGAGTGCTTTTAAGGAGTGTATCGACTTAACTATTTCGAGCAGACAACTGTGTATTTGTTACAGACAATTGTACAGTATAAAATACTATTTCAAGATTTAAGAATATGTGAAGTATAGGTTTAGCTGACATTTTGACAGTTGTGCAGTAACTAAAGACATAAGCATGGTCACTCTCATTCAGTTTAATCTTTTAAAAAAAGTGATATTACATAAGCCAATTACTTATTACAATTACTTATTAATTACCCAGAGCCTCATTACTACAATAACATGTGCTTAAATGCAAGACAGACAAACTAGATGAATCAGGTTCCTCATTTGCCAAAGGGTAAAGACACTTCTTTCTTACCATGGAGTTACAATATAAAAAAATAAAAACACATTTTAACAAATGTTTACAGACGCAGAAGTACACTGATATCACCTTTTATCGATTCTGTTAACTCTAATTTTTATAGAGTATGTGGCTTGCTAAGGAAGCATGACATATGATTACTTAATAGCACTGGTCAGCACTTCTCTACTTTCTCCTAACAGCATGATTAAAAATGTGCGATTGATGGGATTAAAAATATCTATTGCCCCACAAACACAAACGGTTCTGACTTCATGCTCAACATTCTTTTGGTCCAATAGCCACAGTCTTCATTACTAAATCAAAGTGATTATTCATTAATGGGAAGCAGAATATAAGACACCCCTCCCCCTTAACACACATACTTTCTCCCTCAGTCTCTGTCTCTCTTATATCATTATAAAGCTCTAATTAAAAGGCACATTGAAAGCCTGCAGGGATTCAATCTTTAGGGATGTATTTGGAGCAAAGGGACAGTTGAGCTTGGCATCATAATTACTGCCTCTCTGTGCACTGAGGAGAAAGATGCATTAAGTGCACAAGAACAACATCATCTATATTGCCTGTTTCCTTCATTATACTGCTTTCATCCCACACAGAGCAGCATCAACCACACTTGTACATTTAAAGATCAGATTGTGCACTCAAACCGTGATATAAAATAAAAACGCAACCTTGCTGGGTGATGGTGTCTAAAATGTCCTCCACTTCACCATGCTGGTGGCTTGACCTTTGTGTCCATAGCTATCAGGCCGTCTGTGAAAACAGCAGTCTTGTGGCTGAGGAACTGAGCTACTTTCTCTGAGTATCCTTAATGGATAATGACTGATAGAGTGAAATCCAGCACTGTGGCACCCACCAGTGCAAACCAATAGAATTGTAATCCTGCAAAACTTTAAGCACATTCACATGTCATTTATTGGCACTGATTAGATTAGCAATTTCAAAACTTTTTTCAGTTGTGGCATGATTTACTGGCAACTGGCGAAGGTGGACACTGTGATATGAATTGACTGACACTGGAAATTTTATATATATATATATATATAATATTATAAGCATATATATAGCCTATATATAAATTATTTATATTTTACCTGCTGCTAAAATCTATTTATAGTTTATTGACCCATATCTGCTATACATTATATAAACAGAATGCATGATTATGTAAAATGCAAGTGCATTTATTTATTTATAATATTACATTTATAATATATCTGGAATTGGGGAGCAGGGAAACAGGTCCAACAGGTTTTTCAGGACATTTACTGAAACTTAGAGACCAGTCAAAGCCAGCGCCACACTGAATTTGTCGGTGAATATTAAAATAAATTTTGATAATTATTCAAAACACCTCTCTCTCTCACCCTTAAACACGCACACCTCTGAGCTGTGAATGTAATCCCACCAAACCGTTCAAGGAGACCCAATGCTTTCTAACATTCTTTCTCACATACATACTAATGAATAATACATGAGATGACAATAATCATGTCAAAGTTATGAAAAACTGAGGAAACATGCCTTTTCCATCGTCTGAACGCTGCTGTGAGCCGAAACCGTGTCACGCAGTTCGCCAACAAAACCCCGCCATGGTATATTAATACCAAAATCCCCTCCGCACATCTGTTAGTGGCGATCTAACGGTGCGCCCAAAGTGCATCTCCCGCAGTAGCTCTCCATGTTTTTAAATGCCTATAGATTAAGACCAGCTCCCAGAGAACTACATCCTTTGCGGGGAGATGCAGGATCGTTCATATGGCACCACACAAGTAACATCCACGAGAAAAATCACATCAAACATACATATTTGAGCTTCAACGTCTGCCTTGAAATACACACACATTGAGACGCAAAGATTCTGACAGAAACGTGCTGCGCCAGTAAGGCGTGAATGCCTTTACGGATTCTATATGATTTCTGGATAGAGCGCGTGAGAAGCGGCGCGTGCAGGTGGCTTCTCATCAGAGCACTGCGCAGTCTGGGCAACCACGATGCCTGCTCTACGATAGTGTGAAGAGGTGGTCCCTCTATTCCGCCCAGACATGCCTGCCATCGAGTATTGCGAATTTGGGTGATATAAATACAGAAAAGTTTCTTACCTCTACGGTGTCTTCTCTGAAAAGATCCCGCTGTTTGTATAGCTGCCTATCCGCTTTACTACACTGTGGGATCAGTGAGAGATACAGAAAGAGGATGGGAGGGGGAGTGAGAGAGTGAAGATCGGGGTAGACCTCTCTACACTGGGATGTTCATGCCACTCCTGCCTGATCCCAACCGCAATATGTAGACATCCATTATGTTAGCTGAAGATGCCATCACTTTTTATTTAAAGATCATCATCATCATTAAAAAAATAGCTTGAGGCACCAATTGAGGTTCCTCAAATTCCATGGCAGGTGAAAACCTCTGAAGAAACTCCAGGTAGCCCTTCAAAATGGTCAGTTCTCAGATGAACTTACAAAATGAATTGCTTAAAGGGTTAGTTCCCCCCCCAAAAAAGAAAAAAAAACTTCATCAATTGCTCACCCTCCTGTTGTTCCAAACCGTATCTTCGAAACTCAAATGGAGATATTTTAAATTAAATCTGAGAGATTTCTGTCCCTCCATTGACAGTTCCGCAACTAACCACACTATCGATTCAAAGAGTTCGTCAAATTAAACCACATGAATCGAGCGGTTTAGTCCTGATTTTGTGAAGAAACTCGATTGCTTTATATAATGAACTGATTGAATTTAGGCTTTTATTCATATATAAACAACTGAATCATTGACCCACGAGAATGAGCCTCATTGGTTCTTGCACATCAAGCAAGCATGATTGAAAGTTAAATTACAACAGAATTTATATTTTGGGTGAAATTGTATTATTTAAGTTCGTGTAAGAACTCTAAACACTGTGAAAGGTTTAACTAGTAAAAACATAAATCATAAGTGAAAGGCATTTAAAATGTACAGTACATTTTACACACACACACACACACACACACACACACACACACACACACACACACACACACACACACACACGTGTGTGCATAATATATAAGAAACACAAAAAATAAGGGAACATTTTGGATCTTTATTTATATGCATTCTATAATTTGCTTAGGACAAAATTATGTGATAATAATCAATGAAAACCAAAATCATCAACACACTGAAGGCTAGATTCAAAATCATACCAAAAATCCATGTAAAAAAATTATGTTACATGCTGTTTCAACTTGCATGAAGTTCATCACAGCAACTCATAATGTAACTGAGTAGAATGTATGGCCCCAACGTGCCACTCATGACAACGTCTGGGCACCTGATGAGATGTAGGATGGTGTCCTGGGGGAGCCAGTCAATGGCATCAATGCCTTTGTCATCTAAAAACTGCCTACGCACTCTAGCTGCATTATCATTCACCAGGAGGAACCCAGTGCCCACTGCACCAGAATAAAGTCTGACAATGGCTCTGAGGATTTCATCCCGGTGTGTAACAGCAGTAAGAGAACCATTGGCTAGAACGTGTCAGTGTGACCCTCCAAGGATTTTCTTCTGGAGACCATTACTGACCCAGACCCCACCAAAATGGTCATGCTGGATGATGGTGCACATAGCATAACGTTCTGCGCAGCATCTTCAGACACCTTCATGTCATGTCACATGTGGTCACTGTGATCCTGCTCTCATCCATGAAGAGAACGGGGTGCCAATGGTGGACTTCCAAAATGATGTTGTTCTCTGGCAAATACCAATCGAGCTGCGAGCACAGATCCCACTAGAAGACGTCAGACACTCATGAAATCTGTTTCTGACAGTTTGGTCAGAAACATGCACACCGGTAGCCTGATGGAGGTCATTTTGTAGGGCTCTGGCAGTGCTCCTCCTGTTCCTTCTTGTATAAAAGAGCAAATACCGGTCCTTCTACTGGTTGATGCCCTTCTATGTCACTGTCCAGCTTTCCCATGTACATTTTAAATGTATTCATTTAGCAGACTTTCAGCTTTCGTTGTGTAATTTCCTGTCTCCCACTGTCTTCTCCATGCTCTCGAGACACACCAAACCTTCTTGTGACAGCACAGATGGATGTGTCATCCTGGAGGAGCAGGACTGCAAAATGCAGTTGCCTCTCCACTGCACCAGTTGTCGCTTTCATTTGCACCACAATCACTTGTGCTTCCTAACCGGACAGATTGATATCCCTGATTATTTTTGTTATACTGTGATGATTAAGTATTCCCTTATTGTTTTGAGCAGTATACATATACATGCACTCTCTTGTTTGACTGAATATGTTGATCCTTATTAACTATATCCAAAACAAATGGTTGCCTACATAGACTAGAAGATAATTCTATAGGCATTATACAATGGGCAATCTGTAACAGGTCTGCTGAGGGCTGGACTCTTAATCAATGCATGAAGGATATGGAGAAGACCAGTTGTAGTATACTTCTTACTGTAACATATTTACTGTCTCACACACACTCTCAAAACAAAAAAAAGCTCCAAGGTTGTCAGAGATGCCATCGACAAACCATTCTGGGTTCCCTAAAGAATTTTTTAGTGAAAAGAAAACTTTTTTTTTAGGCTGGCATACACTAAACAACATTTGCTCCAATTTTCATCCCGATTTATATTCTGGCCAAGTTGATACATTTGCCAAAAGTCAGGCAGCAGATTTGATTTTATAGATTTTATAGGAAAGTGTGTAGTGTATAATGGTCACAGACGGATTTTAGAACATCATTGTTTTGTATTAAAAATCGTAAAGTGTATTTCAGCCTTTAGTAAGAAAACATTTCAATAACCTCAAGGATTTTTTTTTCACTGTAAAGAACCTTTTGTGTGATGCAGGATAGAATGATTCCATGGGTCTGTGGAATTTTCCATGGGAAAATTATGTGATCACTTACTCAGCCTAATATATTTACTAACCAGCACAAGTTACTTTCTTCTGTGAAACAAAGAAGTTATTGTGAAGAATGCCTAAACTGGTTTTGTCCATACAATAATGCAAACAAAAAAACTCCTAAAACTTGAATGGTGAATTATCCCTTCAAAATTTGTGTCTTGAGTCTGTGTAAGAAATGTTAACATGTTGTTGCCCAAAAAGATAGAGAGAGTTGTGTGTACTATGAAGTGATGAAAGAACCAATTTGTTAAACCCTCCAAGATGAGAACATCTCAATCTTCTAAGTACAAAACAACACATTTGCTCACACTGTTGGCATGGCTATGACTGTAGGTTCTGTATAAGCTGCCTTTTCCCCATCCAACTGGCTAAATCCAATAAAGAAATGCAAACGTGTTTACTAAATAGAAACCACCAGCCTCCCCAACTCACGACTCAAGTGCTGCAGCTGTGTTCCCATGGCAACATGCCGCAGAAGTGAGACAAGCAATGAGCCAAGGTAGAGCAAAAAGATACAGTGTGTGACACTGCTTAAAAAAGGCAGATATTTCTTCTTATCTCATGCTCCTGTTCCATCCCTTCATTTATGTCACTCTCTAGTCTCTCATGTCCATCTGTCGGAGCACCAGAGGCTGAGGCACAGTGTTTTCACAACTGGTGGTAAAACTAGGCTATGTGTGTAAAATGGGCAGACAAAATAGCTACTAAAAAAAAGTTCAGTACTAACGTATGGAGGTTATATTTGTATTGCGCGAGAAGTGACGAGAGCACTCTCTTGGAGAAAGAACATCATGTTCCTGTCTCTCACAGAGGAACTTTGAAATTCACTTTGAAAACAGAGACCAGGGTAGAGGAGAAAGGATGAATAAAGGATGGAGTGAATAAATGAACACATGCTGGGATGAGTAGCAGACTTGCATGCTTCTGCTGTGATGGAAAACTCACTTCATTCTGTTATCGTCATTCAACAAGCATGTCCCTCTCAGATTTGGTACACTTGTGAATTTTAACTAACAAGTCCATCTCACACCCCAATCGCTCCAAAATCTGTTTGAATGGCACTGGTTGTTTTTCTCTGAGAAAAAAATCTTCAAAAAAAAAAAAACAAGAAACATGATACCGAGGACAAGTTCTGGTGAATAGAAAACCTAACAACTCCAGAAGTAGACATGAAATTCACATCCATGACCTGAGAGTCCTGAGGGGGGGGATGAAATTTATTTACTTGTTTTATAGCACAGTAGCACGTCCCATCTGGCCCTTATGAGCACTGTTAAATTCACAATGTTTTAGCATAAAATGTAATAGCTATGCTAAGTTTGTTCTTCAAAGAATGCTGGGAAGACTCAATTAGCAATGAGCAAAGACATAAAAGACAAGCTAGGGTATCTGACATAAAAGGGAAGAAAATAATCTAAGACATCTGTGCAAATATTATCATCTGAGAATGGGAGAATCAGAATAATTGGTTCAGATGTAAAAAGCTTTGGATAATATACGTTTGTTTTCCAGAGGGCCACAATGGAATGTGTGGGGTCTGTGGAACAGAGAAAAACTGAGCAAAAACTAAAAACTTTTGAATTTAAGGACCCGCCCTCACACCAGGGTGATGTATTTTGGGGTCTGAGGTAAAACAACAGCAACGTGAAACCTCTGTTCTAGAGAACTTGTATATCACAATATAATTGTTGAAGTACCATATCAAAACAGCACTTCATTCTACAAATGGATCTATAGTTAGCAGATTTCTATGGGTTATAGAGGGGTTTACGTAACGTGTGTGACCCATAAGGTTAATTTGATCCTCATTCCACCGCTGCTCTCACTGCTTCTTCAAGCAGCTTTAGTGTCAGCCATTTTCAATGTACAAGTGCTGCCATCAAGCGGTGAGCAGAAGCAATCAATCAATCGTCTTGTAATGTGAAATGACTTCCCTCAAACTGAAGCGATTTCCCTCTTTACCCCTGCCATCTGTCAGTGGACTACTCTTTTCTCCATACAATCTGTGTTCAAGCTGTGAATTAACTATGGATGTCATTTTTTTTAGCAGTCAAACAGAGCCACACGGCAGCTGTCGTCAGTGGAGACACATTTACTGTAAGTGTTTTCTGCAGATGCTAAACGCATTGAAATGTTGCAGGTTGCTTCTCACTTGCAGATGTAGAGAGAGAGAGAGAGAGAGAGAGAGAGAGAGAGAGAGAGAGAGAGAGAGAGAGAGAGAGAGAGAGAGAGAGAGAGAGAAAATGTTTTTTTAAAGCATGATTATACTATATAGTTAGGACGTAACATAATGGACAAACGTCTCTGATGTGGAGCATGAAATAAATAACTAACAGCTTAAGACACTTTAATGATTTCTTAAATGTGACTAACTCTGCAAAAGGGTTTAGATAACCTTTAGACACTGAAAAGTAAAAATTAGACTCTTAAATGATCAAATATTGGAATGCAGGAGAATCAGGCTAGGATAAACGTGGTTAGACGAGCTTCTCAAAGTAGAAAATAAAACGTTCTGCATCCTGAGATACTGTAAGAATGTCACTAGAGGGCAGTGCTCCTTCTTCTTTGAATATTCCAATGTATACATTTCACACATACACTTTCCACAAAAGGTACAACGTGGGACCTGAAACTCTTTATTGTTTTTGTTTGTTTGTTTTACAAATTGTCAAATAAATTTTAGACATGTCTATATGGACATCTGTTGGACAAGGTAGTTTGGTTAATCAGAACAGTACATATATATATATATATATATATATATATATATATATATATATATATATATATATATATATATATATATATATACTTAAACTAATGTAATGTGTGTATATATATATATATATATATATATATATATATATATATATATATATATATATATATACTTAAACTAATGTAATTTGGCTCCAGTTACAGTTTCAATATATATCATAATATTCCATATACATAGCATTTCTATAGACGTGGACCTTTAAAAGGGTATAAACAAAAAGATGTGCAGAGTAATAATAATAAACATACAACAATCTGGCAACCCGGTGTTTTCACTTTCACCAAATCGTGACTACGGAAGCCCGTGCGCACGTTTTCCAGACAAAAAAATGCAATTGGAAATGCAGCTCACCGGGGTAATGTAAGGACATCTATAGGGTCAGCACGTGACGTCACGCGGTCGTATATTTTTCCCTGTAGAGTAAAACACATAGATGTATCTGACCTGCAGACGGTGCGGGCAATCTTACATGGATTATTCGAGCCAACAGTGAGTATTTCATGCTTCCCATAGAAGATATGTTGATAAACATTCCATTCAAGCCACTATATAATCAATGAATACGTTTAGTGGTTATGTTATGTCGGGTTGTTAAAGTGAAATATACATGTAGTAAAATCCCCCAACACTAAACGCTGCCTCAATGCAAGCACACTTTATTTGACGTTCCTTCGCGGTGTGCTGTTATGGGTTCATGGCGTTCCCTGCCTGCTCTATATTGGAGGTCTGTCTGGCGAGACGTGGAGGCATGGCCTACTTTTTGCGCACGTATGGAAACGAGGCGGTGGCTCTTTTCGCTGTTGCTGTGCCAGCCTATGCGCAAATACATCTCGACGCTGGATAGGTCTCCTGGCATTGAGGCTGCGCCTGTGATGATCATGCGATTGAGTGACGATGGGGAGTCATGTTTAGTCTATGCATGATCAGTAGCTCTGCGCTCCGTATCCCGCTGGAAAAAGAGTTCGCGCTCGATGGCTCTGCGATCGACTTCGCGCCTATGCCCACAATGAATGGCTGTTTCCAGCGCGAGACAGACGAGGCGAGAGAGTGAAGGAGAGCGAGCGCGTCGGACTCCATTGAAACACTTTGAAACGGCCTCCAGCTAGGGGTGAGTATCCTGCCTTCGAGTCCCCGCGGCGGGTCATGCGAGGCGGCGCGACACGCGAGGACGGCGCGCGTGCGAACGGCTGTACTGGCATTTCGGCTGAAATCCGGTGGCTTTGAGATGTTTGGGGGGCATTGTTTTGGGGAAGGTGTGCGGTGGGGGATGGGCACAGACTAATGGTACCAACAAAAAGTTTAACCACTTCGCCGACCTCACTGACATGGCTGAACGGTCGTGCTGGCAGATGTTCCGGACTCAGACCTGGCTAATTTAAAAACCTGATTTCCGGGATCTTTTTTAATCCGCCAAACGAAAGCCTCCTGTTTGTGCGTTTAGTTTGAAGAGAGCACTTTGAGTGTGATTGATGTTGTGGCAGCGAGTAGTTCAATCATTTTCTTATTGGCGGAGTCTAGTTGACCCCCCCTACTGTCAGCGCTGGTTCAGTCTGGCTCGCCCCCAGTTCGTGCATTTGTCCCGGGATGACCTGTTGATGTCTGTGAAATAAGATAAGGTGGGGTATCCGAACTAGCGCGAAATCGCTATGGAACATTAACTTTGAAATTCCGTGGACCGAAAAGTATGCGCTTGGGTGTTTAAGGATGCTATTAACCGGCTGCCCATCCTGTCGTTAGAGATTGTTGAGTGCTGCCGTTGTAATTGAGTGGCGTGTGGTGAACGGGGCGAACCCTAATTTCAGCGGTGCCGCGCACGAGACGGACCCGTCTAGGCCCGAGGATGTAGGCACGCTCGCTCTCGGTGCGGTGCATTGGCAAAGACGGGACAAGAGAGGCAAACTTGCTCGTTTCGTGCGATCCTCGGTGCGTCGCTCGCATGTAGGTGCTGCATTTCTCACAGAGTGGCTCATAGCGGGCGCGTTTGCCATCGTTCTTCACCCCCTTCACGGCCCGTGCCAGTGGAGAACTCCGGACGGACAGGCGGGCAGATTGACTGACACACGGTTAGCCCGCCGCCGACACAGCCTCATAGCACTGCTGTACTGGCAGCTCTGGCGGCCAAAGGTTTGCTCATTATTTCCTTACATTGTACTTAACTGTTCTGCATTGTTGAATTAGTCCAAGTTTATGCATCGTCGTATGTTCAGTGGCGGCCACACATCACACACACGCTCGGCATCACAGACCGTATTAGAGCAGATTCTCCAGTGTGTCAGTGGCTCTCGACTGGGGGTCCACTAGGGCTCTTGGTAAACTTTCTTCTCCTTTTTTTTGGAAATCTGCTGACATGTAATATGCGAGATGTAAATGTAATAGAATTAGTGTAATGTGCATCAAATTACTCTGATTGAAGATCAGTGAAAATCATCACGATTTGCTAAGCTGTCACTCAGAGACTTTTTTTTCTTCTTCTCTGTGTGGACAGCACACAGCCTTGTTGAACAAAATGTACTTTTATTCGCCCCTCTTCAGAAATTGAATTTAAAACGTCTGTAGTGGCTTTTCCCTCCACTCTGATGTATCCTTTCAAAAAGTTGTAGGCTAGTGGAGCAGAGAAGCAGCTATTTGAACTTATTTGTACTTTCCTTAAAGAGGATGTACAAAATCGATTTAATAACAGTAGTAATGTAACCACAGATAGTTATTTTAATGTTTACAGCTACAATTTCTGTGAATAAAATGGTTACAAGCACCTTTGAATTTTACAGCAGGAGACTTGAAGTTACAAAAGTTGAGAATCACTGACATTTAGTTTGAAATCACACACAAAAAAGTAAATAACTTTGATAGTGACTGACTATAATAGTTTCATGATTTATCCATTAGTAAATTAAGATTGAAGTCGAGAAGTTAAATTAGTTTTTCTAGGTGTTTTCAGACTCCAAGACGTAACTGGCTATTGCACGTTGAAAGTTTCATACGGGGAGTTTGAGTTCAGAGGAAAGTCTTTAAAAGGTTGTCCCCCCCCCCCCTCCTCACACACACACACAGTGATAAACTATTACCCAAGGTGTCCCTCTCCTCCCCCACCCTAAGGGAAAGCTTCTTAAATAAACCCTGGGCCTCTCAGTGTGTATGTGTGCCACTGCTCTGGCCAACTGTAAACAAGCCGTTTTGTCTGATGTCTATGGCTTGTGTGTGTGCATGCAAGGGAGGGGGGAGCGAGCCTGAAGTCAGACAAAGAGGGTACTTCTTTTACCACGAATGTCCTGTTAGTTCTGTGTGATCAGATCAGATTCAGTGATTTCTAATGTGATGGCTTGTGTGGGAAACATGTGCCCAGATGTTTTGCCTACCACCGTCTAATCTTAAAGTGTGAAGTATATCACATCACAGTGTTATTCTGCCATGTTGATTTAACTGACATGATTTGAGGGCTGTTTTTTTTACTTCACCAAATGATTGCTAAACAATAAGCCACAGTTTCTCTGTTGACGGCAAAATGTCAATCCGTACCTTCTCAGAAAGTTCTGCTACTCGTATAATTGTTTCTTTTTAAGTAGGGAATTGTAAACTAGTTTTATACTTGTAACATGTTGGACAGCCTATTTTATCGTAGAAAGTTCAGGTTATAATGAATTTCCCCAGCAGCAGCACGGCTGAGAGCTGTAATGATGGCTTTGTTCATGGTGTCACATTTAGCAGTAATAAGACTGACTGCAGTGTCAGTCAAAGCCCATTGTTTTCCACCCTCTTCCTCAACTATGACCTCAATCACTGGTTTAGTATCTCTCTCGCACTCTCCCCCTCTCTCCCTCCCTGATGTAGTACTGTAAAGAGTGCCATTTTATCTCTGTCTCAGCTGAATCACCATCTCATTCAGATTAGCAGTCACATCCAGTTCACAGGATTTTAGAAGCGGCTCGCCAACCCCCCTATTATTTTTCAGAGTTCGCAATGTTTTAGGCCAGTCTGCTAAAGAGGCCTACAGGCCCGTCCCTGGAGTCTTATACATTTCACCTTTTAATGTAACGTCTCTTGCCAGTAACCGTTTGTGTCTTTGCAATAAGTGTGTTTGATTTAGTGTTTTTTTTTACTGCTTCAAAAGCAAATGATGGTTGCAATGAGTTTTAAGGGATGAACTACTGTGCTGCTGCGAGAATGCTGCTGACAAAGATCTCTTTCTTTCTCTTCCATCTGTCTTTCCTTCGGTCTCTTCCTCCGGTGCCGCTCAGATTTCTCTGGTGGTGCTGGCCATAGCGCCATGGCTCAGACCCTTCAGATGGCGATCCCAAACTTCGGCAACAATGTCCTGGAGTGTTTGAACGAGCAGCGGCTGCAGGGCTTGTACTGCGACGTGTCGGTGGTGGTCAAAGGCCACACCTTTAAAGCTCACCGTGCTGTGCTGGCCGCCAGCAGCTCCTACTTCCGTGACCTTTTCAACAGCAGTGCGGGCAGCAAAACCCCTACGGTGGTGGAGTTGCCCCCGGCTGTACAGCCACAGAGCTTTCAGCAGATCTTAGCCTTCTGCTACACTGGCCGCCTCAGCATGAACGTCGGGGACCAGTTTCTCCTCATGTACACGGCTGGCTTTCTCCAGATACAGCAGATCATGGAGAAGGGCACAGAGTTCTTCTTGAAGGTCAGCTCACCCAGCTGCGACTCACAAGGTCTCCATACTGAAGAAACTCCTCCATCGGAGCCTCAGAGTCCCGTCACCCAGACGGCGGCAGGGGCCGCTGCGAATGGAGGTGGCGGAGTCGTGGCTACGGCTGCCAGTCGGCCCACTTCCTGCTTGACCCCATTGCCCCTGGTGTCTCGGGTGAAGACAGAGCAGCCGGAGGCTTCGCCCTATTCTGTGGTGTGCACGCCGGTGGCCAAGCGGCTCTGGGAAGGAAGCAATCGGGAAGGCGGTGGAGGCTCAGGCGCAGCCGGTGGAGGAGGGATGAGGAAGGCGGCCCGCTTTTCCCAAGAGATGGCACGTGGAAGCGCCATCCAGCAGCAAAGTAGCATGGGACTTGGTATGGGTATTGGGATGGGCACAGGGGGTCACAGTGGTGGCAGCAGCACCAATGGCAATGGCACGAGCAGTGCCACTCCTGAAGGCACCAGCCCCGGTACATTGAGTGCATATGCCAGCGATTCACCCATCTCTTACCATGATGATGAGGAAGAGGAAGAGGCGGTGGATGACGGCACTGAAGAGCAGTACAGGCAGATTTGCAACATGTACACCATGTACAGCATGCTCAACGTGGGAGCTACAGGTGAGTCCACAGACTTGCTGCATGATTTGAAAAGCTAAAACCGAATTGTTATAGTACAATTATTCTGATCATTTAATCAAGCTCATGTTTTTTCCAAATCTGTATGACTTTTCCTTCCATGGTAAAGATTATGTGAAATTTTAATAACGCACTGGTTGTCTTTTCCATGCAACTACAATGAATGCAAAATGGAGCTTTCATACTTAAAAAAACAAAAATGCAAATGCGTCATAAAAGCGTATGGCTTTTAAAAAGTCATATGATAGCTTTGTGTGAGAAATTGATTGAATTTTACAATTTAATTTTGAAGAAATTAAGTTAAAAATCCAAATTTAATATTGGTCTTATGTTGATCAATTCATCCATGCAAATTTCATTTATTTAATTTTTGGATCTTGTAATTTTTTTTAATCAAAATGTCAAGTCATTCGTCTGGTGAAACAACAGACTTGTCTCTGGTGACATGGCATTTAACTCTCACATAAATTCAGTCAATCAACAACCGATGAATAGAACCAATATTCTTGCCATACGTTTTCTTTTTCCCAAATTTTACACTCAGATGTACATTACAGTGAGTAAGGATTAAAAGTTTTAGTTATTCAGTGGTCATCTTGACCTCCCGTATGCAGTTAATGGTTTGTTGTCCGTGAGTGCCAGTCTGATTCATGAATGAATAATTTAAACTGGTTTTGTGAACCGTATCAAATGATACTTTGAAAGGTCTGACTAAACAAAATAATTCTCAAATGTAACATTTTCTCATCAACTCTCATGATTTTCACTGAGTAAAACACACAAAGCCAGCTCTTATTCTGTTCTTGATTGCATGGAAAGAAAACGACCAGCACACGGGTAAAATGTTGTCCTCTGTGTTCCACTAAAAGAGAAAAGAAGTCATAGAAGTTTGATGATGACAGTATTTTCATGTAAGTTTTAAAATAGCTCTTCCCAGACCAGCACTTCCTTTGATCCGGCATGTGTTGTAATGTATACAGGCACCTGCTTTTTTTGGTTCCATTTTAAAAAGTTAACTATTGTCTACTTTCTTTTGTTTCTTAAATGGGAATATCATCATAGCTAAATTCACACATTTTGTTAAATGCTAAAACTGTTTTGAGCTCATGAATATTTTATCAGAAGGTCTTATCTTCTCTCAGACGGCATGAAAACTGAATGTGTTCCGGTGCCTTTGGATTTCACAGGTCTTTTATTAGTTTTGGTCCCGAGAGGTCTGTATTATCTGTCTGTTTTGAGAGTCAAAAGAATTGAGTGCTGGTTTAATCTTCATGACTGTCTAGACTGCGTGTGCCGAGATCACGTTTTTGTCTTCACGCTTTCTCTACTCTCCATAAACTTCCTTACTCCTCTTCGTCTTCTTTTTTTCTCGTCTTCAGCGGGTGAGCGTGTAGAGGCCCTCCCGGACCACTCAGAGACACGGCCTAGGATGCGTGGCCGACAAGATCTCGCCTCTCTACCTGCTGAGCTCATCGCTCAGATCGGCAACCGCTGTCATCCCAAACTTTACGAGGAAGGTGACCCTGCAGAGAAACTGGAGCTAGTTTCAGGTCTGATTCTGATCATTGTTTCCTTAAGAAAACGCAACCGATAAAGCAAAACATGTTGAACCTGGGGTGTATTATAGTGGGATACATCATTATTTTGTTCAAGCGATTGTCATGCACTTTAAGAAACTAAGAAATCTGTTTAGAACACAATGTTAATCTATAAGAGACACAAATAGGTAGTATAAAAGGCTACATACAACTGAGTCATGTTTAATAGCCCATGAAAAGCAAATGATCTCTTGTGGTGATTGATGGGTCAACCGTGTTTGGAGAAGCCGTGTTTTGGTTTTGTGGTGTAGAACAAGTTTTTGTTGAGTGACTGTAAGGTAATGGTGGCTTTTATGAGCTGTAAACCGTGGCCTTAAGAGACTCTGAGCTGTCCAACTGGAACTGTTCAGTACACATAACAGAGGAATTCTGCTAATCGCTGGAACTTTTATTTAAACAGCAGTCGCGTATATAAACATGCAGCTCAAAGTGCTTTACAAATATGATAAAAGAAAGCATTCGAACAAGACCTGACATGAAGCAATATAAAATGGAAAATGAAATGTGGAATTGAAACAAGTCTAGAAGAGTAACGATAAAAAGGTCTTTGGGAAAAAAATGTCATCAGAAAGTCATTAAAAGATGAACAAATACAAAAGTGCTGGAGGAGTGAAAAGCAAAAATGGAAATGAGACAAAAATGTTTAATTAAGACCATGATGGAAAATAAGCTTTTGAATGATTTTGAAATGTTGTTTTATTAATGACCCCCCCCCCCCCCCCCCCCCCCATCCAATGGAGCCAGGTTTCTATGATCCTGGAAAACTGAGCAAGCCAGTGCTTCATGATCAGACAGAACCAGCCAGTCAATCTTATTTATATGATTTTATATATATATTAGAACTTGATTGTTGTAAATGGATCAAAAGTTACCATAAATGGCTTTATAATAAACTATAAACGTTAATAAATTACATAAAAAAATAATTTAAACAGTATTTTAAATGGTTTCGGTGAGTATTTTCTTTCAAAAACCAAACCATCTCCAAACATTTGAACAGCTGTGTATGTGTATATCATAACATGAGAAGTTGTTTCATGCACGTGTTTCTTTTTGCCATTTTACTGTTTAGTTGGAGCCGATTGATTATTCTGTTCTTGAGTTATTGGTGTTGCTGCTGCTGTTTGACAGTCACTGTAGAAGCCATCTCAAAACTTTGCTGTGTAAGCCAATAGATTTTTTGTTTGTTTGTTCTTTTACTAGTATCCGGTGCCTGGCTAGTATTGAAATGAATTTTTAAAAACAAAGAGATAAATCAAATGCAAACTGAATTGATTTATTTATATAGTGTTCTGTATTTGTAAAGTTGGATTAGAAACTGCATGAGCTCATGACAACTCCTGAGTGACGGTCACGCAAATAGATGCTGTAGAACAACAGCCAAATTTAATGAAGATGGTGCAGAAAAGCTACATAAATAGAAAACAGTTGTTAATGCTGTCAGTTCTTACACTTCTCAGGTCACAGTTAGTACTAACACATGAATGATCGTTAAGCGCTAATTGAATTTCAATGCATTCTTGCAAATTCTGTGGGTCGTAAAGCATTTGCCAAATGTATCTTGAGTACACTTGAATATGAATCAAGTTTCACACCTTTTAAGCACGATTCATATTTCCACAGGCACCAGCGTGTACATTTCACGAGCTCAGCTGATGAACTGTCACGTCAGTGCTGGCACCAGACACAAAGTCCTTCTGAGGAGGCTGCTGGCTGCTTTCTTCGATAGGTAAGTCGGAGAAAGTTTAAAGATGTCTACCATAATAGTGAACATGTATGGCCTCTAACTTTCCTGTTTCTTTGTGACTCACAGGAGCACTCTGGCCAATAGTTGTGGAACCGGCATCCGTTCCTCCACCAATGACCCCAGCCGTAAGCCGCTGGATAGCCGAGTGTTGCACGCAGTCAAATGTGAGTTTGTGTTCTTTTATCTCCACAACACAACTATAACAAGGATTGATATCAACTTTTTCCAGCTGATGAATAAAAAATATTGACTGACAATTTTATTTTAGACGTATTTAATTTAGGCTTTTATTCAAATATCAACTCATGATCGGTGTTGATTACAAAGAGTGCATAAAATATGGTAAACCTGAAAGACTTTTATTTGAGCTTCCATGTTTATTAATTATTACGGATACACCGATGCCAATACAGATTATAACAAACAATTATTGGCTGATGCCGATATTTGTCACTTGCTTTCTTATTTGAAGTTTGGTCATGTTTTAAATGAGAGAATTTCAAAAACGCATACATGAAGTTATATTAGCTAGTTTATTGCTGCATCAAGTAATTTCTCTTGAACATGGATTGGATATTCAGCAGGCTTACATAAGTACAACAGAACAAAGATACAAATTAAATAAACTGTGCGTTTTAGGTAGGTTTAACAGTAGTTTTGAGTTATAGAAATAAAGTAAATGTAAAATAACACTGCATTCATTAAATGCATGTTAATCATTATTATTATTATTATAAAAGTTATTTAGTCCAGAGTACTGAATGAATTATAATTTTTATATATATATAGACACAGAGCAGCGCAGCAAGAAGATTAGGCTGCTGTCACTTTAAGAACTGCACAGATCTAATATACTTTTTAAGACATAACTGACTATGTGTACAAGTATGCTTGCTAAATGGCCATTTTGATATAATTTAGTTTGAATTAGCATAAGCAAAAGACAACTCTATTCAATAATTGCACTGTCTGAAACGTGGCTTTCTGGCGCATGTGAACTTCTCAGTTCACTGTCACCTGCTGGAGTTTTGGTTCCTTGCCACTGTCGCCTCTGGCGTGTGTAATTGGGACACTTAATATTCCTCAATATTATTTATTGGCCTACTAGAACTACTGTACATCCAAAAGAAACTTTGTTGCATTGTTTTCCTGTTATCTCTGTAAAGCTGCTTTGAAACCATCTCTATTGTAAAAAGCGATATATAAATAAAGGTGACTTGACTCTTTTGCGTCATCTTACACTTCCGTATATAAATTTGCAAGGCTTAAAACCATATGCAAAGGATAAACTTTTGTGAAGATGCAGCACTGGCCTGATCAGAACCGTGACAGTGTTACACAGTTCAATTGTTCTCAATGTTATTCACACTGACTGACCGGGCAGTCCTTATTGTCAAGCCCTGCTGAATTTTGTACAGATTTAATTTTGCTTCGGCAAGTGATTAATTATTTTAGCCAGAGGAAAAATGTTGGATTATATAACAGATATTATACTACGCAGTTAATTTAAAACCTTGCTTTTGCTTACATGCCAGCGATTTACCCCATAGCTTTCTGACCCCTGGTCTGACTTGCATTTATTTAGGGATAATCAGTCTTTCTTTTTGTATTCCAATTAGACCAAAAAGAAAATTAGGTGACTTGGTTGTGAGACTAGTTTTTGCCATTTATGCAACCAACCAAAAAAACTCTTAACCTTTTTAACTTTATTTTGGCTTTGTGAGATATTGAACCAAATCGTGATACCACTACAGCGTTACCATATATGGTAGTGGGCGCTGATACAATTATGGTTTTAGTTACATTCGTGACGTGAATGTGCTGTTAGAACTGACTCCCTTCTGTATGTCAACAGTTTACTGCCAGAACTTCGCCACCAGCTTTAAAGAGAGCGAGATGAACGCCATTGCGGCAGACATGTGCACTAACGCTCGGCGCGTGGTGAGGAAGAGCTGGATCCCCAAGCTGAAGCTACTGATGGCGGAGGGCGACGCCTATGCCAATTTCCTCCCCGACAGCATCAAGATGGAAGCGGACGGCCTCAGCGGCGAGCCTGCCTTTGAGACCGCAAGCTTGGAGGGCGGTGCTTCGGTGGAGACCGGAGGATCCTCGGGCGAGTCTCTGCAGGGTGTGGGCGGAGACAACGGCACTTTGTTTCAGTGAGCGACCTGGCGAGGATTGCCCTGCCCCATCCCCTCTGCCGCCCCACCTCCTTCCCGCCTCCCACCCCGCTGCGTGACTCTGGGCTCTGCTGCTTTTGCCTGGGATGGGAAAGGGAGATTCGGGTAGGAGATCGGAGGAGATAGCATGGTCTAGTGTCGGGAGGAACACGGGGGGGGTTTATGGCAGGGGCGCCATTTTCTTTTCAATCATATTTGTTTTTGCTGAATAACCCTCTTTTGCACAGAAGATCCCCTTTGCCTCAATGCTCGGCTATTAAATCTATTCACCGATGCTATAGGAATACATAATTAGGACCAGGAAAAGTTGTTGCGATGGGCGACCTGAAGTTCCCTGATCTCACTCTACTGAATTTGAATGTATTAGTTTGTAGCACCTGGCTATGTCAGACTAGCCGATTGTATTTGGCCCAGGAGAGAGACAGGAAAAATGCTTGTCATAAGATCTAAAGGAACAGCAGATGGAGAAAGTAGTGAGTGAGTGAGGGAGGAGAGGAGAAATAGGTGGCATATTCTGTCTCTCGTTCTGTCTAAAACGGAAAGAATCTGATATCCTCCTCTCCTTCCATTCCTCCCAAAATATATGTGGGATCTTAGTCTGCCACGTTCTTTGTTTTTTATGTCGCCGTTTTCTCCATTCCCCTTTCTACTTGTTCCCCTGTGTGTGATTTATATGAATCCAGAGTTGATGAAAGATTATTAAGGACTGTAAAGGATAAAAATATATTTATCTGCTCACACCTTTAGAGCTTGAGAGAGAGGGATTGTTTTAAAATTGTTTTTTTGTTTTTAACTTGAATGTTTCTCAAGAGACACCTTGATGATGTTAGGCTTTAAAAGGAAATTGTAAGAATCCTTATATTTTTGCATAAGGAGTACCTAACATTTTCAAAGACTGGTGCTTGGCTTGTATCTAGATTATGATCATTTCCATAGCTGAATTCGATCGGCCATTTTAACCAGCGACATATGACTTGCGGCTCTCGTCGATTAAAAAGATAGTTTATCCAAAAATTAACATTGTCATCATTTATGCACGCTCATTTTAATTCAAATTAGGGATGTGCTTTTCGACTAATTTGTTAGTCGTTTAAACGAAAATTTTGTAGTCGACTAGTCTAAATGTAATAACGTTAGAAATAAGGTCACTTTTCCACGGTGTGCTTTTCCTTCTGGAGTCTCAAAACTGCAGCTTTATGTAGCGAGAGGCGTGTGTATCGTTTCCATGGTGAATCCCGTGACAATGAGATCAATAAACAGGTAAAAAATAAAGTATATATCTTTCAGCTGAACGTGATCACGGTGACGGACAGTTGTAGTAAATGACGCGATGATTTGGCTGTTTCGGCTCGTCTCTCCAAACATTTGATTTCCAAACATCAACACGTGTCTGTGATTAATATGGTTATGCTCGGACCCAGTGGAATCATTATGCCAGTTTGACATAACATTTCATAAAACACTTTTCTGTCTCCTCCTACTTTAAAGTACTCCCAACTCCGCGCTCATCTTTAAGTGGTCATTATTAAACCCGCCACGACTGATATAAACAAAACGCATGGGAGATCTGTGGTAAATTTAGTTTCTGCTCGGATGACAGACGTATCTCATTTATTTAGTTTTGCTTATTTATTCAAATATTCACACACTTGTTGGGTTTTTCATCAATTACCTGATATTCCAATTCTCAAATTTGTGGAAGTAAATGTGTTTTGTCTTAAAATCCTTTTATAATGATCATGTTAGGTGATCTATAATGCGCGACGGGCGCTGCAGTTCAGAGAGTTTAATCTGTCGGATTTACATGTAAATTCAGTCCCTTCTCTCGAAATACATGATAGTAAGTGTCCGATGAAGCGGGAGAAGTTTATGGTTACCTATGCAATGTGTATCTGATATGAATAAAACACCTTGTCAGTTTATTATTGAACGGATTGATTTTCAAACTATAAATGTATTTTTTTGCCAGTACTTATGCGCATTTAAACGTCTGAAACCTAAAATAAAGGTACGTGGTTGAAAACTGAACAGCTGTGATGTAAAACAAACACTGAGCTCGTCCGTCACGACCGAAAACGCGTTTGAATTTAGCAATTGATCACGAGACGCACGGAACGTTCTAATTCCGCGTGTGTAAGAGGGTTACATGTAAGATTAAAACGTTATTTGAACAATAAAATCTCGTGTTTTTTTCTTTTCTTGTGTACTAGTCGACTACACTCGCACATCCCTAATTCAAATCTGTATGATGTTCTTTCGTCAATGAACAAAATTATTCTCCATTCATTGAAAGGCAATAGGATTCAGTAGTAATCTGGATCCTAATGACTTTCATTCTATGTACAAAAACATCTTTTGTTCCATACAGTTTTAGAACAACATGAGGGTGCGTAAACGATGACAGAATAAACTACCACTTTAAGAGAAAAGAAAAATTGCATAGGAAATAGTGTTTTTAGCGTGTAAACCTTTTAGCTTTCTTCCCCCATTATCGCACACAAATATGCTTTTACAGCCCAGGGGGAAAAAGAGGTTGTGCTTCTTATTGTTAGTCACTTTACTGTCTTAAGGTTTGGGCCTGACTTTGTGTGTGTGTTTGGGAGTGGAGGAGGGTTTACATTGCCTGTGTCCCAGGAGAGGAGGAGCAGAAAGATCAAGTCTCTCCATGTTGCCCATGTCCCTGTTTGGGCAGCTGTGTGTGTGTGCGTTCGTTCGTGTGTGTCTGTGCTCGCTTAAGGCAAGCATGTGTGTGTCCACACAAGTCATCATCTGTATACATTCCGTGCACATAGTTGGCACTGTGTATTTGCATGTGGGTGACGTGTTGATTCTCGGATTTAGGGTACGTTTGTTCTACGCAGGCATCTCGTGCGGATGCCGTTAATGAAATTCATCCGTCTGAAGGTTCGCCGTAACCTGTGAACTTTTGCATAATCCAGATTTCCATCAGGATTTGAATGGGATTGCATGTGACGTCTTAATGTGCACTCGGGCATGGGTTTCATATGCACATGCCTCCCAAAAACAGAAATCCGATACTTCAGGCGATTTTACTATTTCAGGCCGAGTGCGTTTGTGTAAGTCATGTTTTTGCTTTTTGTGTGCATCTGATCTCCTGGGACACATACAGTAGCCGCCCCCTTTCTGACAGAGGAAATGGACCTCTTTGCACCTTTTCGTAGACTGAACTAGAGCCTTTTGCACCTTTTTGTAGAGGAGAGTGGTGGATTGTGCACCTTTTTTGTAGAGTGTAATCGATGGTTTTTGGACTAAACTTTGTTGGATGTGTATGTTGGTATCTGGACCGGAACAGGATGCACCCCTGTGTCTGTGGCCAACCATGTTGAATACTGATGTAAATATCGAAGAGACTGTTGAACAGATTTTGACCACGTTTTTAACAGGTCGCTCGTCTTTTTAATTGATGGCTTACATTAGGTCTTTCACCCCTCTTTTTTTCTTTTCTTTTTTTTATGCATAATCAAGTTTGGCTTACCTGCTGTTTGTATATCTGGAAATGTTGTTTTCTTGTTTTGTTTTCAGCCTTTAGAGTCGTAGCAAATAAAGTGAACTCCTGGCAAGTTTACATCTTAAATGCAGTCTGGTTTAGGTCTGACCGGTGACCTTTTTTTCTTTTCTTTCTTTTCCTTTTGGACCAGAGGACAGTAATGCCTCTAGTGTAGAAATGCATAACATTCGCCAGTCCAGGGAATGTGCATGCATTAATTTCGTTCTGTTTCATTTCTCCATTCTTTTAGCAGACCATGTGTACTGTATTTGCTTTTCAACTACTACTAATTCAAGGTGAAAGAGTTGACTTGCCAAGTTTTTTAAGGATACAATATAGAGTTGTTTGACTGATGATAGAGTACTGAGTATTTTTTCATTTCTTTTTATCGACTAAAATGCTGGGACAGTGGGAGGGAGGGAGGGGGACACGGTGAGGGTTGAACTGGTGCTATGTGTGCTATTCTTTAGATGTTAAAGGCCTGTTGGGTCGCTGGTGCCTTTTCAGGAGGACTGCGGGAGACGGACTGTGTGTGTATCTGGGTGGGGTGGGGCGTGGAGTGGCAGCGCTCCTCTCTCTCTCTCTTTCGCTCTCCTTTCGCCGGCTATGACTGTGCCAGTGTTTATGCGTCCTCCATTTTGATGGCACAGATCACATATGCTGCATGCGTCGCTGGAGAGGAACCGCTGTGTCCATGCGCCACCTGCTGTCTGTGTGTTGTTAATGCGGCTTAAATGTACTACTTAGTCAACACCAGGGGGTGTCATAACTGAGAAAGATGACTTTTAGTGGCCACAAAAGACAGCCTTTCTCCTTCTGGGAAGTTGAAGGTGACTTGTGTAATTTCGTTTTTTTCCCCTGCAATGTTAAAATAATAAAAGTAAGCCATTCGATGGTTGATTTCCCCCAAAAGGTGTATCACTGTGGCTCTGTGGCGCTATCAAAAAGTTGCTCTGTTTGTTTGAGCATTACAACCAGCCCGAAAGAGCATCAACCCATGGCGTGAGTTTGAAATCATTATTTTTGTGATTCAGTTTTAATTACACACTTCACCTTATAAAGGATTATTTTTATTTAGTCTCAACTGGTGTGAAAGGTTTCCTAAGGCAAGTATATAGTGGGAATGAAGGGACAAGTGTTGATAAAAAAAAAGGCCAGGATGTCCATATCACGCTGCCTATCTGTCTACCTTCTGTGCCCAAGTAAAGCACCTTTTTCCCGGGGTTTGCGTTCATAGACGTGCCCCCCGGCACCTTGCAATTCAGTCTGACTGTCACGGAGCGCAGAGAGCAGATAGATGGCGGACGCCTCTGAGGGTAGAGGAAGAGTGCGAGAGTTTAACTGCCCATAAGTCTTGTCCTTCTTCCTTGTAACACAGTTTGTTGGGGTACTGTGCGTTGTAGATCATTGTGAATTTGTAACCTGGTGGATCGCTGACAATATGCGAGAGAGAGTATGGAGCGGTGTATTCAAAATTGAACTCTTTTATAGTGACTGTTTGTCCTCTGCGAAGGCAGAAACCAGACCTGTCCGTTTTGAAGTAACGGACTGGCTGCATTTTGCTGGTTTTCTTTTGGCTTGCAGTTTGTGCATTTTTTTTCTTTCTTTTTTTTTCTTCCCCTTTTTGTTGTTGTCAGTATAAGCCTCTTTACCCAGAATGCAGCACTGCTATTCCACTAGATAACAGACATGCCACATAAAAATACTCTCACCTCTTTCTCTGCGTGTTGCGTTCTCTTCCAGCACACCCCAACACTCTGCTTTCAATTTTTTTTCTCCCTGAAATGAGATGGATTATAACCCAACTTTGCAAAGGTTTTGGTAAAGTAACGTGTGACAGCTCGACAAATTGATGTCCGGACACGAATTACAGAGAAATACAGACAGGATGGGTGATGACATCAGCTCGCTTGAACACTCAAAACAACAAAATGGTTGTGAACCTTTTTTTACGATGCAGTGTCTCACTTTCTATGACTACATCCCTATACAAATCTATATACTGTATATTACATAGAAGCACTAATGAAGTTTGATTGTTAGTCGTGCACTCTCAGCATGAGTTGTAACCCATACCCAGCTGTGCTCATGCACTGACCCTGTAACGCCAGTGCTCATCCACTCCATTCTGTCTGTGTTCAAAGTGCCAATAACTTTGTGAATCCCTAACTGTGACCCAATATTATCAAAAGTAATTGCACATTAACTACTGTAAAAAAAAGAGAGAAAAGTCAAAGGATACAGCTGAATATCTTAATAAAAGTTTGTAACAAAGATTCTTGTGTCTTAGGCTCTTTATTTTAGTTATTCAAAGGAAAAGAGATTTCTTACTCATTGGCAGATCATTTTTGTTGTTGAAAAAAATACCTAATATCATATCCTAATATATTTGCCTCTCAAATGTAGTTGGAATATTTACTACTTTTTTTCTACAGATATTCGTACTGGAAAAGGGATAAACAAATTCTTTAAACCATTTTGATTCTTTGCAAAAAGTAATCTTGCAGCCCTTTGGAAGTCCAGGGAGACCACCTGATTAAAAACCACTGTGTTAATATTTACATAGTGGTATGTGACATGCAGACTGTGGGAGGTTATTGGAGCTTATTAATCACAAGTGGCCCTGAACTGTAGCTTTATCTGACCATAGAAAAACGTGTGGCGTTTGTGCAAAGTTTAATAGCACAACTTGGTCATAGCTGCAATCCAGAGATTGAGTTTGAGAGCATACTTTAACATTTCATTATCTTTTTTTTTATTCCATTTAATTTCTTTGGTCGCTAGTTAATGATGAAAACATGCTTATTTATACACACAAATTCATTCATATTATCAGGTTTTACCATTTTGTATGTTTTACTTTGAATGTAGCTTCTGCGAATCGAGCGTTTGATGAAATGGTGTTGTTATACGTTTTACGCGAAAACAGCTGGATCCACCCATAAATGGGCAGAGGAAGCTTGACTCGCTGGTGTTGTGTGAGGTTATTGGCTATGACGAAATCTCTTGAAGCAAATAAGGCTACAGGAAGTAGCCCGAACGAGCCCACGCAACACGGGTTTTCCGTAGAACGACCAAACTAGCGGATACTCCTTATATGGGCATAAGAGAATGAGGAAGCTAAGAATATCCATGGGAATTCAAGTATCTTTGAGCCCAGGCTAGAAAAAAAAGGCAAAGACGAGTTATGTTATAATGTAATATAAACCGTATCTAGAAATGTAATAATTTTCAATAAAACGTAGGCTAGTATAAATCAATCAGAAGATACAATTAATCGACGCTTCAGTTTTTCCAACCTTTTTTTAAAGGTTGATTAATAGCCAAGTGATTTAGTACTTAATGGTCAAAAATCCTCTGACTGATTACATCAGAAACAGAATGCTTTACGGTCTGACTTATTTCCTCAAGCAGAGCCGCAGTTCATGGGAGGAACCCGAGTGTCAATCACACGCAAACACGTCACCGAAACTATATAACGCCCGCTGTCTGCCCGCTGAGGTTTACTCCGGCGAATGAAACGACAGTAAAAGTGCAGTGAGCGCAGATAAAATTGCCTAAGCATTGTTTGTATATTCAGAAAGAGATTGGAAGTTCATTAAATAACTGAGAACAATGGATGTCACAGCAGAGGCCAAGCAGATTATGGTCCAGGCTTTGAGTAAAATGTACAGCTCGCGCACGCAGCGCGGTGGACTCCGACTCCACCGGAGCCTGTTGCTGACGCTCGTCATGAAATCCGCAAGGGACATATACCACTCTGCCCGACTGACAAGCGAGGAAAAGGGACAATCCGACACTCCCAGTGCCACAGAGAGCACATCACAAACAGAAGAGCCCATGGACACAAAGAGCTCCAGCGCGACAGCGACACAGTCCACCGGGGACGGCCAGGGGTCCGGACTCGAGGGTCGAGCACACCTACACAACCCCGCAGAGCTCACCGGGGACAAGGAGAACCGCAACCCAACCACACTGGACCGCCACTCTAGGAAGCGACGGAGCAAGACAGCCACGGACCCTGACTTCCCTCCATGCAAAAAAGCCAAACTGGAGTTTGTGGAGGCCAGAGGAATTCTTCAGAGTAACTCCGCCAACTGCGGCAGAGCGCTGGACTCGCTGTCACTTGTACCTATGCCAAGAACAATTGTCTCATTTTGAAAAGACAAACGACAATGGCACAATATTCAAGAACGGTGAAGTGAACTTTGCGCACTACTGAGAGGATGACGGCTATGTCGGCGGGTCCTGCTGTGGTTTTGAGGGCACTCGACCAAGGTGGAGAAGTCAGTGGGACTATGTGTGGCTGACAGCTGGTTACTCATGGAGAACGGGTTGTTCTGGAAAATATGTGACTGTCGCGTTTCTCTGATTCAGGACGTGACGCGGAGCCAGCACTTATCCGAGAAGTGTTACTCAGAGAACTTCCACTGACATTCACACGAACTTTATTTATTTATTGAATTTCACAAATGTGTTCTGCTTGTGTAAAATGCTCAGACTGTATTTGTCTATGGTGCGTTCAAGACAGTCCTGTTAGGGCACACTGACTGGGAGTTTTTCGTGGTCTCCATGCTGGAAACCCCATATTAAGCTGTGTTTTTAGGAACATTGTAGCTGGTTTCTGACTGGTACAGCTGGAACATTGTAGCTGATCAACCAGGGATTTTCCAGCAGGTCAACATGATATAAGCTATTACAAACAGACATTGTGGTGTTATGATCTATCTACCTCAATTTTGTACAATAAAAGATTCTCTAACATCTCATGTTTGTGTGTGACGCATTATCTTGAGACCGAGATGATCTGACAGATCATGTGACCGGAGGTGCGGGAGGCAGGAAGCGGTGAAGCACATCAGGCCGGATCACCGCTGTCGTCGCTTTTCACACTCACACTTCTTTTCAACCCTCCATAACCGACTCAGGATATGGGGAACAAAAGAAGAGAAGCTGTAAAACTTTTAAGTGGTTTACAGAGCATCCATGGGCCATTAGCAAGTGGTGTAAACACAAATTTGTCTCTTCTTTTATTAGTCATTGTCCTTATCGTGGTTGTCTTCTCTATTTAAAGTCTACGTCAAAGTTATACTAGTATGTGTGTGTGTGTTCAGCCAACCTTATGTTACAATGTTTATATCCAAACTGCAAAGTGCGAACAAGACTTTCCTGAAGAATAATTTTCGGTCTTCGCGCGCACCCAAAAATGTCTATCGGCAACTTTAATACAGTTAGCTAATTCATAAATCTTCTATTACTTACATATTGTTTATATCTAACAGTCACAATGACAGTTTTTGCGACAGCCATGCATAATTCCTGTATTCGCCGACACATTTGTAATGTAACATCCTTATTGAAACGTTATAGTTACCTACTTGAATCAATATAGTAGGCTAGTTATACAGAGAACAAACACACTAAAATCGTTACGTTGTTATATTAATTACATATATATTAGTTGTTATATATGTGAGCTGTGTGTATTTGTTGTTGACCCATCAAAATAATGCCCCATGTTGGACGGATGAGGGTCGTGGGGGAAAGCAGGAAGTGTGGCAGGCGCGAAAGAGGAATGTGCGTGTGAGCGGAAGGAGGTATTAATAGACTGGAGGAAGGACGGCACCCTTCACACATCCGCACATCTGGCCGACTTACAGCAGACAGCCGGGGGGAGGGGAAGCTGCTTAATGCCTGTGTGGCCCATCGATTGTCCTGCTAATGGAATGAGCCTCCCCCTCCCTTCACTTTCGAGTCTGAAACCTGAGCCTCCAGTGTCTGAAATCTCACAGGAACGCGTTGTTTGTTCCTGCAATCTCCTGACCGAACGACTTTACAACACCCGGATCAGCAAAACTACATATTCACAAAGACATGCAGGACCAGAAAAGGACAGAGCAAGGGTAAAAACAAAAGGAACAAGCTAATAATTTAGACATGCCACCCAAGAGATACTGCCTCATAATATACGATCACATTAAAGCCTATTTTTTATTCTGTTATTATTTAGCCTTTGAAACAAGCATACTAATCCCGGGTTCACAGACAAGACTAAAATGCACGTTTGAGCTGAAATGCAACCGAAAGCAACTTGCACAGATATATCTTAAAATATTCCAGTGCCATTGTTTTGTCTCAAGCTGCACATCAGTAATGTTTTTTTTCTAAGGCATTTTTATAAAAGATACTTAAATGTCCCAATAGAATTAAGGCTTAATCCTGGCTTACACTAAGACCTTTCTGTGAAACTGGGCATAAAAATGAGAATTTAGTAGCTACATTTAAAATATAAAAGAAAAGAAAAAAGTTCAAATAAGAAATATTTAAGATTATGAGGCTCAGCTATTTAATTTTTAACACTGAGCATATAAAAGGGATAGTTCTCACTCATGTTGTTCCAAACAAAATAGTTTTTTTTAACTGTTAGCAATCAAAATTTGGTTACCGTTGACTTACAGTGAAAAAAAACCCTGACTGAAACATTTTTCAAATTATCTTTTTATGTTACACAGAAGAAAGTAATACAGGTTTGAAATTGAGGGTGAGTACCGTATTTTCCCGCATATTACCCGCAGACACAGATAATCCGCACCTTCATATAGCCCACACCTTTACATAATCCGCACCCATAGGTTTATGAACTTTTTTTGTGTAAATTCACATTTCGAATGTTGCTCGCATGGCGTCAATTATCCATAACTGTTCAGGCTCGGTACACAGTGCTTGTGCGCGAAATTCAAACAATTAGAAAACAAACACAAGTCAGAACAAAAAGAAAAAGAAAAAGCAGTCTCTCCCGCTGTGCAGCAGCATGTCCCTTAAGAAGCGTTTCTACAGGTGTTGATCATCGGATGAGAGGAGAAGATCATGCCCTCATGGCAGCACAGCCAATCACGGCTTCTTGCATGATTGACAGGTCAGACAACCTATCAGCGCCAGCTGTCAGAGTGACAGTACAAGCGCCAGAGACAACAACCCTAGCAAGAAAGAAAAACCGAAAGAAAATACCGCAAATATATTGAAATATTATTGCGCGTAAAAAATTTGTGATATAACCCGCACCCCCGGCGGAGTTCGTAAAATCTGGTATAACCCGCAGGTTAAATGCGGGAAAATACGGTAAATGATTATTTTCCCTTTCTAGGCTATTTGATTTTCGTATTACTACTGAAGCTCACAAGATGCTTTTAAAAATATGCTGGATAACATGCTCATCATGCTCAAATGGGGCGGACTAAGGACCATCTTTATAATAAAAAAAATTTGAAATGGCGAGAAAAAAGGATCAGAAGAAAGAAATGTCTGAGATCATTTTTAAACATTTGCTAGCAGTGTGAGTACGGTACTGATAGCAGCACCATGAAAGGAAAGTGTTAAATCCTGCTCTTAGCACTTTTTTCCTGACTATACTCAATTTAAGCAAGGCACTTGACCTCTGAAGCCCCGGAGGTGTCTTATGACTATGACTTATGACTTATGATCCCTCTATGTGTCAGATAAGACTGAAATTTTCTACTGTAAATTCTGCGAACAAGAGGATGCATTCAGCTCTGTGTAACCTCACTGGTGTACTCATGATCAGGCCACGTTATGCCAAATGCACATTCCTTTGGAATTGTGTAAGAGTCAGAAACTCAAAACCATAGTGAAAGCAGAGGAAGATGAACACGGCGGATTTCAGAACTAAAACAGAGTTTTGCGCACAACAGCAATGATTTTCTTCTTGACTCTTTTATTTCTTTCTTTGTTTGTGACAGTAGTCATATTGACGTGCCCTGAACATAGTGTTGAAGTGTCTCTCCTTCTAGTTGGCAGGAAAACAACAGCTAGAAACGAAAGAAAAAACTACTTTCAAGTTGCATCAAAGTGATTTTCCTCCCCAGAATATGCTATTTTTTTGTTTGTTTTAAAAAATAGAGCATAAAGCAACATCTTACTTTAAAAAAGATTGATCTGTACTCGTGTTTTTTCTACAAAACATTTCTTTTCTTTTTTAAATTCCTGCAGTTGATGTTTTATCAAATGCTGGGACATGCACATTGCACATGCAGTTCTCGAGGTAAATGCTTTTCTACGCAAAAACTTGCTTGTTTTTAGTTTCTTCTTTTACTGTGTGACTCCCACATCAGCATTGCATTTTTAAGTGTCACTTGTTTTGCCAAAGATGAGGTTGTTAGTAACAATGAATTATGACAGACAATGAGAAATGTCAATGTCCTTTCCAGACAATCGCTTGTCTTATTTCTCACAGCCACACACACTCAAACACACACCAAGACACTGAGAGAACATCATGCATGCAAATGAGGATGAGTGAAAATCATTCAAATGGTGATTTTTGCCAAACACATCCTCATGGACATGATTGCAAACATATACAAACACACACTGCTCACAAATATACAGACGCATCATTTCCTTATATGCTTGTTGCAACTCGAAACAGGTTTGTATTGCATATAGAGACTCTCCATATAAAAAAACTCAAGCTAAATGCCTGTTGTGGCTAAAAGAAATCAAGAGAGACGATTTCATTGCAAACCGACACATTGCAGCTGTATAAATGTGTAAAGAGACGTGCAGTCTAAATAATGCTGAATAAGGCACTGATTAATCTCAGTAATAAGAAAGCAATTTTCAAAGAAACAATGACTACAAAATCTAGTAATGCTCAACTAGCAAGGGGAGACAAACTTGGATTCTGTATCTTGTACATCTTCAAATACAATACTCACCAGTTGTGGACACACTTATATAGAGAGTCTCAAAGGAGAGCCACAAATCGACCAGTTTCATCAGTAGTGCTACATACAAGACTCGTTCAAGTGGGACTGTGTGTGAAAATATGGTAGTAAATGCTAGCTACATTGTCTAATTTGCACATGCTGCAAAGTTGGACTCTATCGGCAGCGCGTCTGCGTATGCAGAGTGATTCCACAGAGGATTCTGCCTCGTAAAGAATTCTGAGATGGCGATGGTAGTATGGGCCAAAGAGACACAAAGATCAGTGGGACACAAGAGACAAGTTTTGGCAGAAAAGGCCCGGTCATTGTTTCACCCATGCAATTTGATTGGCTGTGTTACATGTTCCTGTGCAGTTTGACTGACTGTGTTACATTTCCTGAACACAGAACGGTGCACCATCGGTGACAGACACATAGTACTACTCTCTCAATGTACAGGTCATTGACATAAACATGGAACAGAAAAAAGGTGAGACTAATGGAGCCAGAAGCACTGGCTGCCGAACAATGTGGATCACAGCGCCATCTGCTGATCGTGTAGAGGTAGTGGAGCTCAGTTACCTTCTCACATTTACTTACACATTGAACATTTTTTTTTGTAGGTCAGTTTAAAGAAGTGTCTCAAACTTTTTCACTTGAAAACCCCCTATTTCTGGCATGTCTTCTATAATTATGACAAAGCTTTTTGGGTGTTGGGAGTTTTAATTAACTTCAATTTATGATGCGATTCCATTAATATATTTAAAAAATAATAATAGTACTGGACTTCTGGCTCCCTAGTTGAAAACCACTGATTTAAAGGTATAAAATAAATTATTATTAATTACTTATGAATAATAATTAATCAGTAAAAACCATCATTTAAAATGAAGTTTATGAGAGAATAGATTTAAAAAATATAAGAATTTTATGCCAACTTAATTAATCCTTGTTACTAACATCTAAACGCTCTTTTTAATATCAAAATGTCTTAGCAGACATTTATATAAATATGGTTGATAACTACTCAGCTCTTCCTCTGTTCTTTTTCCGTTTTTTCCTGCTTGATAAAAAGTGTTCACAGTTACAGAGACTTGAGATCAGATGCATGCTTCAAACTGTCATTAACGTTCACTGATATGGCTGAGAAACTGTTTCCATAGAAACAGTCCAAGTTGTCAAGCTACTGAGGACGTTTCCCGAAGGTCAGACGGGTTTCTGTCATGGCCCATAATGGATCACTATCACAGAGCTCCACACACCATCTACACAAAACTCACATGAAAACAAGTATGGCAAAGAGCAGCAGTCAAATACAAAAACAGGTAGAAAATGAAATTAAAAGCATCATCATCATCATTATCTTCATCATCACCATCATTATCACTTATCATTTATGTGATCATCTTTATACACACATTGTCATTATCAACATGAAAGCATTTGCAAAAATGGAGAGGTTCTCTCTCTCTCTTTTCCCCCCTCCCCTCTCTCTCTCTCTTACTCATTATACCCCCCCCCCCCCCCCACACACACACTCCCCCTCCTTTCTCTCTCTCTCTCTCTGCATTTACCCTGGAAGACTGGAAGAGCATGTTACGGCGGTTTAAGGGAAAATAATCACACGTCCTTTACCTGTTGTGTGTTTGTGTATTTTCTGTGCTACTATATCTGCATTTTTGTGCAAGTGAGCAAATTATCTATACAGTGATAGAGGAATGTAAATAAAATCTTATAAAATGTCTCAAGCTTAAAAATAATTGTGCTATCCGTTAATTTTTTTTTAAATTCACAATCTTTATTGTATGTGGTATTTGGCACCAAATCTGGTATAACAAATTTAGAACATCTCTCTGGTCACCCATTTACTAATAGTTTGAACTTTAGCAATGGCTTCATCTCCCCTTTCTTTCAGGAAAGAGGGATCCCAGAGAGTCATGAGAGAGAGAGAGACAGAGGGCACTGATGTGAGAGAGAAAGAACATCATGGACATGACAAAAGAGCCAAAAAATTGATCCCCCCATTCCCCCTTTTTATCCAAAGTTTCTTTGTGTATTTTTTTACTTGTTATTTTTTTGTTTTGTTTTGTTTTTTTCAATCATGCAGGATTTCCAAGGGATTTATTTTCTAGGAGTTCAAACAAAGTTGGGCAGTGCAACAGAAGATTCAAACTCCAGTGTTTCCAATGAGAAGCAGAAGACGAAGCTGAAGAAGAAGAAAGTGTGAGGAGCTTTTCGTTTTTCTCTCCTATTTTTTTGTTTGTGATTCTTTTTATCTTGCATTTGGGGGGCTGAAGTGCAGGGTGGGCTTTCCTATTTTAGTTTAGTTGAGTTCACCTCAACCCATCTCCATCTCCCACCCACAACTTACCCGCATAGGCAAACGCCTCCCCCTCAACTGGGATAATTATTAACAGTAAACATAGATGATAAAACTCATCGATATTTCCCAGCATCTGGACTGATTTTTGCAATAAACGAATCTCCATTCAAGTTCTGTGAAATAAAAAGTGATCCACCTTTTCTTTTCTTTTTTACGAGTGCTAAAGAGTTTGTAGCATCTCAGTTCTGGAGGGACTGCATGAAATGTCCTGGGAAAAAAGGTTCAGACATTCCTCCTCCTTATCAAAACATTTTTTTGTATTCTTCAGAAAAAGGCTAAGAACAGAATTTCATATTCGTTAGTCTTCATATTCACTGTCTGCAGTCCGTCGCTTTATGGGAAACACTTGGCAGCAGAGGAATCGGAAAAGAAATAAGAATAAGAAATAGGAAGAAACGAATCATGCCTTGATTTCCCCTGTGGACATTCAGCGACACTGCCAAGTGTTTCCCCAGACAGATCGGCCAATCCAGTGAGAGTATTGTTTTACTGTGAGCCTATGCTCTGTGTGGTGGCAGTCTGTTCCAGAAAAGTGCGGAAGGACTCGCCCCTCCCCATCCCAGAGGCTAGCACCAGTCATCCTCATCAGTCTCACTGTAGGGTTCATGGAGGCCCTTCCTGGGCCCTCTGGGATGAGGAGGCTTATGCGTTCCTGGGTGGGTGGGAGCATGGTGGTGCGGAGAGGGCGAGGACGAACGGTAGCCGTTCGGCATGCGCCGCGGGTGGCCCTGAGAGGGGGTGCTGTGGCGGGAAGTCCTGGGGGAATGAGGGTGAGGATTTCCCTGCACAGGGCTTTGCTCGTAGGATGGAGGCTCATGGTGATTGAACTCGTAGTCTTGGTCATCGTAGAAACCATCACCCTCCACACTCTCGATAGGGTCGGGGCCCCAGTGCGCATGACGGGAAGAGCGGGGAGAGCCATGGTGGGGAGGCGACGGGTGGTGATGAGGGGGAAGCGGGGGCTCGGGGCCAGGCGGACTGAACCGCCGGGAGGTCGGGGTGGGCAGTCGGTTCTGCTGGCTGGGAGGGGGGGTGCCGCTGATGGGCTTACGGACCACGGGAGAGTAGGTGACGTGGGGCCGGGGTGTAGCGGGGGTTTGGGGTAGCTGACGCCGGCCGCGGCGGGGAGTGCTGGTCCCGGAGGTGGAGGGGACTGGACTGCCGCTTACTGAACTACTGCCCTACATGAAAATGGAACAAGGCAAATAAAACAGAACCACAAAATTAACCACACAACAAGAAGACAGTAGGAGGTGACACACATACACACACACCGCAGTCAAAGAGGAAAGAGCGCAGTCATAAAAGAGAGAGAGAGAAATGCAAGAATGAAAGACATTGCAAAGCAGTAGAGTAAAGCGACCGATGCAAACAGCCATAAAATAATCGACCAAAAATTAAGCAACATATCACAGGGAAAAGAGAGGACACAAGGAAGAAAAAACAAACAAACAATTTAATTCTGTTGCAACTGTGAAAATAACTTCAGTTTTGGTCTTGACAAACTGGGCTGGACAAACTGGCCAATGTCAATTCAAATCAAAATTGGACTTTAGATTGATCACATTACAATATTGGTAACAATATTAATTAAATAACAAAAAGAATAAAATAACTTTACAATAGACCTAAAAAATTGGATTCTCCAAGTTAAAGATCCTGTTTTAATTCAAGAAAAAGATGGGTTCTTTGCAAAAATCATTAAATAATTTCCCCAATCAGTATTTTTGTCTTGTTTTCCAATAAATAATTGTGTGTGTGTATATGTCTGTCCAATTGGGAAACATAAGTGATTAGGGTCCTTGACAGTCCTGCTGCTTCAGGATGGCACATCCATACGTGAGGACATACATGCAGAGGTTTGGTGTGTTTCCCATCACAGGGAGACAGGCTGTTACACAAGGAGAGCTGGACAGGGATGTAGAAAAGCAACAACCCAGCAGCAAGAAGGGTATCTGCTCCTTTGTGAGAGGAGGCACTGTCAGAGCCCTCAAAATGACCTCTAGAAGACTTCATGAGGGAGGCATGATGGACCAATGTCATCTAGTGGGACCTGTGCTCACAATTCAGCACTGTGGAGCCTGACTGGCATTTTTTGTGCATAATGTGCAATTTTCAATTCCACCATTGGCACCCCGTTCTCTTCATGGATGAGAGCAGGTTCACATTGAACATGTATAACAGACGTGAAAGAGTTTGGAGATGCCGTGGGGAATGTTATGCTTCTTGCACCATCATCCAGCATGACTGGA
Organism: Rhodeus uyekii; assembly: GCA_037043235.1. NCBI lineage: Eukaryota > Metazoa > Chordata > Actinopteri > Cypriniformes > Acheilognathidae > Rhodeus > Rhodeus uyekii. The sequence goes on from JAWRVZ010000068.1 coordinate 1,409,386, forward strand.
TTGGTGGTGGGTCAGTAATGTTCTAGGGAGCAATATCCTTGGAGGGTCGAACTGACCTACACGTGCTAGCCAATGGTTCTCTTCCTGCTGTTAAGTACTAGGATGAAATCCTCTGAGACATTGTCAGACTTTATGCCAGTGCAGTGGACTCTGAGTTCCTCGTGGAACACACTACTGACTTACACTATGATTTGCTGTGATGAACTTTGCCCAAGTTTTATTATATATATATATATATATATATATATATATATATATATATATATATATATATATATATATATATATATATATATATATATATATATATGTCTTTTTCCTTTCCTAAATGTAACTGTTTAATAGGATAATTAGATACATTTAATGGAAAAAAGTGAAGGCAAAATTACTGATTAAGAAAATGATTTTTTTTTCGTGCTGCAGAAATGCTCAACTACAATAGTAGTCTATAGATATTCATTATGAATGAACTGCCCACCTGTCTGTGAGTCAGGCACTCTCTGCCCTCACTCGGTGAACGGGACCAGCGGCGGTCTCCCTCTCTAGACTGTCTGTGGCCATAATCCCCTCGATCTCTCTCATGTCCGTAGTGCTCCTTATCTACAGAACTGTGGTGGTGATGGTGATGGTGGTGGTGCTTGCGATCTTTGGCCCGGCCTCGGTCCCTCTCCTTGGATGGCAGGTCTCCTGATTGTGTGGTGGTGCTGAGATCAGTACCAAGACCTGCTAGACCACATCCAGAGAGGGAACAATGGTACTAGCATTAGCCATCCAATTCTCTTGTACTCAGAAAAAGCCATCAGTGCCAATTCTTTAATCTCTGACCTGTGTCAGCATCTGTGTAGCGGCTCAGGGACCGCTCTGATGCACGGTGACTGCGGTCCCGGTGGCGATGCCCATGTCTATGACCCTCTTCTGGGATGACCCTGTCCATGGCGTAGTCCTCACCCCGCATTGGGCGGCCTGGACGCCCGTGTCCCAGAGATGAAGCCGAACGCTTCATGGGACTGTTATCGGTGATGGTCTGCTGAAAGAGTTGGCACAGGACAGAGAAATAGGTAGGGAGAGAAAAGAAAAGGGAATGAAGGAAAAGAGAGGTTTCTGTTTATTGGAAATAGATGGGTCTGGAAGATTTGAGAAGGGAACTTCATTTCTGTAGTATTTAGTAACAGCAGGCAGATGGTCGTGCGAATGTATGGCCTAGTTTACCCCTGGTATTAACATCTGTCTCGGGTGATCCCTTTACCAGCAGTCAGCTGAGTCTCCTGCAGCCACTTTTTATACCATTTCAAGGGAAAGAGTATTCAATTTTGTTAATCACTTGCATTATCATTCAAAAGTTTGGGGTCACTAAGATTTAAAAAATAATACAGTGGAGTTCACTTATCTCGAGTCACGGATAACTCGACAATCCTATTATGTTGACGTTTTTTAAGTGGAACCGCCAAACTCCTTATTTGTCTTAGTATTTTAGATTCTTTAATGTCGATTCCTTAATGTCTCCGAACACTAATATCTCAAGCAAATATCTTGGACAAAGTCGTCTCTTCAAATGGTTATATCGTGAGTCATGAGCGTACCTAGTTCACTGCGTATGCGCTGAGTTCGCGTTGCACGTGGCGGGTGTCTAAGACTCGCGTAAGTCTAAAGCCTTCTAGATGCTATCTTGGAAGAGGAGGCGCAGGAGTCGAGCGTGTCTGTGAGTGTGTGAGTGTCTGCGAGTGTGTGAGTGTCTGCAGTCAGTCGAGCATGTCTGCAGTGAGTGTGTGTGTTCAGTGAGTCGGGTGTGTGTTCAATGAGTCGAGCGCGTCTGCAGTGAATGTGTGTTCAGTGAGTCGAGCGTGTCTGCAGCGAGTGTGTGTTCAGTGAGTCGAGCGCATCTGCTGTGAGTGTGTGTGTTCAGTGAAGCATCATTGTCCAGGAATTCCCAGATTACATTGACATCGACAAAGACGCCGTTACTGATAGAAGCATTTGTTTTCAAGCAGACCGTTAAAGGCAAAAAGCAACAAAGCATTTTAGAGTTTGTAAATAAACCATATTAACCGCATGTGCAATACTATCAGAGCTGTGTCAGAGCTAAATGATTGTTATGGGCAAATGTGTTAACACGTGTGTTGTGCCTGTGTTTACGCTGTAAGCGATCATCGTGTTTGCAATGTTGGAGAATATAATTAAAGTTTTGTATCGAGAATCGAAGGTGTTTTTTATTGTATTCTGGTAAATCTCTGCTGTTAGTTGGTGCACAAATGCCTTTTGCTGTTAGCAAACATATACAGCGTATGTACATTTTTATAGCATGCCGATCGCTTCATCAAATAAATCGCCATATTGGGTGTTGGTTATCTCGCTAAACGGTTATCTCAACGCCTTTTTGCAACCCCCGAGGCCGTCGACATAACCGAACTCCACTGTACTTTTTTATCATTTTATTTAGTGAGGATTTATACTGTTCTTTTGCACGTTCTATTCTTCAAAGAATCTTGGGGAAAAAAACTTTCAGTTTCCACAAAATATAAAAATATTTCCTTTTCAACATTGATTTGTTTATCTTGACCACCAAATCAGAATATAAATCCTAACAGAATGATTAATGTAAATGATGTAACACTGAAGATTGGAGTAATGGATATATTTCCATAAACAAGTAATATAATTATATTATATACTTTCACTTCTCAAGTAAATTGATCTTGTTTTAAGGATATTTTTACTGGAAAACAAAACAAGCACCCTGCTTAAATGCATAGATAGTGCAGACCATTTGTGATTGTATCTTCCCAACCATATGTTAATACCAGGTGTAAAAAGAGTAAGATGACTTAAAATTTGAGCGTTTAATTCTGCAGTTCTGGGAGTTGGTGTGATTTGATTGTTTATGACCTGATGAACACACTCGGCCGATTCCAGCGAACAAATAAACAAATTCCTCATTCACCATGCAGAGTCAGAGAAGAAGAGAAAGACAGAAAAGATATGAAAAGAGAGAGAGAGAGAAACCAAAAGATAGCTATAAAAGTTTGTGCCACGTATGCATCCAGGACTGAATCTATAAAGTCAAAGTACTCATGTGCTACAACATTTGAGAGAAGCACATTTCTACCAGAAGACCCCTCATTCCATCATTCACAGTCATGCACGCCGCAAAGAGAGGGGGCTGTCCAGGCTTCAGGGAGAATATGTGAGGGGCAACACCAAATGCATGGTCCAGAAAGAGGGATCTGTAGAGTGGGGTGGTTTGCAGTGGCTCAAGCCCTGGACCCTATGCTCTAATCTGATTAGAGGCTTTCCATCTCAAGAAAGCATGAATTTGACTGTTTTGGTGCAGCTTCACTATCAACACTGACACCTAGAGTCATGGATGCAGCATTACATACTATTAAGAGTTTTCAGTTGCTGATTCATTTATAGAATTCTGACATACATGGTCATCCATCCATTTTGGTGAGTAACTTGCAGCAAATACAGGCTTAGGAGAGTGTTGCACGACAACTGGCAATCTCTCTCTCTCTCTCGTTTGAAAACACAGACAGTGTTGAGTTACTTTTGAGTTTTGCATTTTATAGAAAGTAACAATTTGTATTTTTTCTTACCCACTTTCACCACAGTAACATTATGTTTTTTTATTTTTTTTTATTTAAAATGATTAGTTTTTATTTTATTTATTTGCTGTGGACAAGTGGTTGTTCCTTCATCGTGTATAACTTTATCCCAGTAGAGATGTCACTTTAACTCAATAACATATCCAAACTTTCCTTAAAATAATAAAACTCCTATTTTCTCCTTGTGACACACTGAAAACCAAAATGCACATCTCTGCTCAGCAACTGCTTCAGAGGTTAACAGCACAGATACACATTCACGCACAAAGACTGCAGACACATGTGCACAGAATAACATGAAACATGCACATGAACACAGCACATAATGAGTGTTAAAAAGCACAAAGATAGCAGATATAAGTTACGAGGAGGCAGACAAGGAGTCTTGTGTAATTTTATCTGTACACAAATCTATATTTCTAATATTATATATCTGTGCTGTACAAATAATAATTAGCCTAATTATAATAACTATAATACTCCGGTATGTTAAATACATCTAGATAAACAATATTTATTTAAAGAAAATTTAATGTTAAATATTACATATGATCCTTCCTCAATTGCTTCAATTTTTCCCAGTTTTGACTATTATTTCATCAAATAATTTTTTATTAAATTTGCTCCAATGGATGAAATCTTGGTTCTTTTCAGTAAAAAAATAAAATAATACTTTCAAAAAAAACCAAATAAAACAAACACAATATTGGAATATTAAAAGACTTTTCTAGTATTTTCCCCTGAAATATTCAGGCACAAATGATGTGATTTCCAGAGAATTGGCCAGAGAGACAGAAAGACAGATGTTAGAGTCAGACAGGGTCAAACAAAGAGTGATGATGGAGGGAAAGTAATAATGAACGAGAGAGGTTGCACATACAGAGAGATTATCTCCCCGGTGCCTTCCTTTCCTCCTTGGCTGCTATACAGCCAATTCCATATAAACACAAGGCATGCCAAAAATATGTCCATACAAATACACGCACATGAAGCACATAGGGCCGCATTTACACAAGAAAAAGCACATTAACAGTAGGTGACCCCAGGCATGAAATAGAAGGAGAGAGAAACAGAGATTGCACTCAAACAAAGAAAAAGGTGAAGGTTCATGCAGTATGAGTAAATTAGGATGGGGAGGCCAAAAAAGTGAAAGAGGAAAGGAGAGAGAGAGAGAGAGAGATAAAGAGAGAGAGAGAGAGAGAGATAAAGAGAGAGAAGAGAGACACAGAGAACCTGGTTAGACACAGAAGCAGTGGAGACAGAAAAAGACACTTACCACAGCAGCACACACACACTGAGGGCCAGAGGCAGTGTTAGAGACACGTCACAGTACACCACAAAGAATGATACGGTGAGGAACGATACAGTGATCACAAGACACAGTGCCCATATAGAGGTAGCTTATACTACTACAACACTGCACACATATACAGTACGTATAGCATGAGACCACACCAACAAAACTCGCTTGTGCTTGCTTTCAGAAATTTGTAAATTACTCTCACACTAAACGGTTCAAAAGTTTGGGGTCGATAAGATTTCTTAAATTGTTTCTTTGACGTTGTTGATAACTTAAGTCTCTTATGCTCCAAGGATGCTTTTATTTGATTAAAAATACAGCAAAAAAAGTAACACTGTGAAATATTATTACAATTTAAAGTAACCATTATATTTGAATATATTTTAAAATATTATTTATTCCTGTTAATCTGTATTTTCAGCATCATTACTCCAGTCCCCAGTCACAAGATCATTCAGAAATAATTCTAATATGATATTTGTTGCTCAAGAAACATTTTTCTTATTCTTACAATTATTATTATTATTATGAAAACAGCTTTTTCATATTTTTTGTGTGAAACAGTGATACATTTTTTTCAGCATTCATTGACAAATAGAAAGTTATAAATAAATATTTTGTAACATTATAAATGTCTTTACTGTCAATATAATGATAGCTATTATATAATATAAGACTTTTATTTGATCGATATAAAGCATCCTTGCTGAATACAATAACTGTCTTTTAAAAAAAGACCCCTTAGTGACCCCTTCCTTTTGAACATAGTGTACACACATAAACTCGGGAGATATTAGCACGCGCACGCACGCACGCACGCACGCACACGCTCACACAAATCCACATCTCAGTACCAACTCCCAAGTCTCTGTTTTCTTCAGCATCAAATTCCACTGAGCTTTATGACCCTGAATGAAATGCAATTTAAACTTGGGCAAAATATGAATACAAAAAATATATATAGAAAGGAAGCACTTTTGCACTTATATAAAGTTATAAGCTCTGTAAGTACAGTTAAATACAGAACTTAATTTACTAAAATACCGTAAAGACATTTTACAAACACTGATTAACATCTTTACTGAGGGAGGAAGTCAGAGTTAGCTACATCCAAAAAGAAAAATAACAATTTAAAGAAGGCAAAGAGAAGGAGAGAAGAAATACATATTCACAGAAAACTCAAGAAGACAGTATGAGAAGAGAATTAATTCAGAAAAAAACAACCCTAGTTTTATAATCTCTCAGATTCGTAGTTCCCAGAGCAACATAGGATAGCAAAGTGCGCACTTGTTACAAAATCCCAGTGGATGTAGTATGTCATCTGGAAATTTTGTTTTATGAATACAGAGCATTCAGATGTCCTATTTGTGAGACAAATTGCTTTTTGTATAATGTGTAGTAGGTACTTGTGTATATTTGGGTCTGTATGAACGAGAAGGAGGCTACTCAAAGGCCAGTGGTGAAAAATATGAAGGGGACAGGGAGGGGTTCACACACACACACACACACACAAATTCTACACTGTTCTAGACCTGCATCAAATATGCATGATAAGTAATGAGGGTGCATGAAGTAATATGCTAGATATCAAATATCTAGACAATTATAATAAGAGAGTGTTTGAATGCAAAAATGTATCCTTGAATACATCATATCAAACACATATTCTGATAATTACAACTACTTAAAATGCATATTTATGACAGGTATGCTGATGAAGATCGATGAGGCTCTTTCTTGTGGAATGCCTCATGGATCTGTTCTGGGCCCAACATATTTTCCTATTTATGCACAGCATTAACAGGAAAATTCATTAAAAAATATCTTTAGAATTTTCTAAGTTATGAAGACTGATATACTACATGGCCCAAAGGTGTGGACAGCTAACCATATGCCTCTAATGAAAAAGTAATATACCCTTCTATACCAACTTCCAGTTTTCCACTGCATGGTTGTATACTTGATTTGATCCATCTTTCAGCCATTTAGTGTCGTTATGACTTAACTCGCTCGTTTGTTTAATTCACCCTCACACTTCAATCCATTGCTGATGCTATAATGGGATCTCTTTGCTTTATCTGGTAAATGGACACATTTGTTTAATGCAAAGGCAGCAATGGAAAGTGGGTTGTTTGGATGGTCGGAAAAGGAAAGACACGTGAAAAGGGGGTAGAAGAAAAGGAAGGGGGAAAACACAAAGGATGACAGGATGAGGCGCTCACTTGGTTGTCTGCTGGGAGTCGAGGCATGGAAGCAGCTCTGCCATGGCCTTCCATCGACAGATAGTGCTCAGTGTCCGAGTACCCGTCCCGCCCCATCTCTCTCATCTCTACTGTCTGCAGAAACAGAGGGAGACCATGCATGACTGCCCAGGGACAGCAGGCAAGAGTGGAATGCCAGGGGCCTGACAGACAGGCCTAAGCACAGTGAATGGAAGGAGGACATCTCCACCTTCATCTCTCCTTTCACCCTGTGGGGAGATGCAAGAGTAGCAGGACAGTCCTGCCCCAGCCTCTGTTCTACATGTCACTGCTGTTTGGTTTGCATAAAGTGATCTGATGCTGTTATCTTGTTAAATACATGCAGGGATTCAATGGCAGGATGATTTGGAGACGATCAGATGCTGGTAGTGCAATCTACACTCTTTCTTACAAAACGTTTTCACCAAGGATATAAGAACCAACGGTCCCACTTTATATTAAGGTGTCTTTAACTTCAATGTACTGATATTTTAATTAATAATTTGATACAGTGCACTAGTTGTGTACATTACCGGTATATTAAAAAAATACCTGCATTTAATTTTCTGTAATTACATTGATGATCAATTATTGGCCCTTCACTTACATCTAAACCCACCCTTAAACCTATCAATACCACCTAACCTGTCCATAACCGTACCCATATCCCACCTCAAAAGCAGCAAAAGGGTTCTAAAATACAACATGCAACAATAAGTACATTGTACTTATTTTTTTATTGAAGTACTGTACATTGTAGTTAAAGACAGCTAATATTAAGTGTGACCGAACCAACTTCAAATACACATTCAAAGACACACATCTCTTCTGTTCACTCATGCATGCATATGCACTTTTGTTAAAAAGTTATTCATAATTAGGGACGGATTTACAGGAGTGGTAACTGCCACCCCAAGAATTATCACAGAATAAACTATAAATGTAAGCAATGTTTCAAGTACTGTGCAACATTTCAGACTTAAGGAAAAATAATGGCAAGAAAACACGTCTTTCAATAAACTGTGCATGATGGTTGCACAAGCATGCAGAGGACCCTGTGTAGCCAGTTAGTTTTATAAACAAATTAATCTTATGAATCAGTTCTTTGTGAGTCAAAGGGTGCACTCACACTAGGCATGGTTGCCTTGTTCTGTGCACCAGCTCGATTGTCCACCCTCCCCCGCTGGCCTGCACTCACAATGCACTTAACGTTCTGGGCCGGAGCACACTTATATCATTTAAGATGCAACTTTTTGTTTTGAAAATAGCAGGAAGAAAAGCTCTTTTGCTAATAGACTACCTAATAGATTCATCATGTATGCCATGCAGTGATTTTCATTTGATTGTACTGCACATACTAGATTAGATTAGATTCAACTTTATTGTCATTACACAAGTACAGGTACAAGGCAACGAAATGCAGTTTAGGTCTAACCAGAAGTGCAATAGCAACAAGTGCAGGATATATACAATGGTTGCATAAGTGCAGGATATGGATGGGCACAGGATTTACAGGTAATATGTACAATGAATATAAATATACAGATGGTTATTACTAAACAGCATTTACAGGTGAGTATGTACTAAAGTGTAAATGTAATATACAGATGTATCTAACTATAAACAGAATTTTACAGGTAGATGTATTCAATTGTATATTAGCTTAAGGTAAGCAGTAGATTTAAGGTAGTGCAATGGGCATGGACAGTGCAAATAAGTGTGATGTGAAATGTACATGTAAACAGTTGGTACTGTCTGAACAGTCGGTAGAGCAAATAAGCATGTTCCAGCTAAAGTACAGTAGTGCAAGATGCATATGTTAACAGTTGTTACTGTAATTAACAGTCAGCAGTGCAAATGGCGCAAATAAGTAACATAAGGGTAGTAGGATGGTGGAGGGGGGGGGGGGAAGGGGTCTATGTGTCTATGACATATCAGAAGATTATTATGGAAACAGTTGTCTTTGATGGAGGGTTAGGGCTAAATGCAAGAAGTCCTTGTCTACGAATCAATTACGAGTTTGATGTGCTACAGAATTGGCAGTACATAGAATAGTGAAAGTTCTCCCATCAAAAGTTCTGATACTGTGTACTGTAATTATACTATATGTTTAAAATCTCTATTCTGAGATTCTGATTGGTGTGTCATCAGTTTTGCTACTTAATGTTGACAGATTAGTAAATGTGTGCTATTTGTCTTCACAGTGTGACACTTGAGGAAATTACATTTTGTGTTTGTGTTTTCCGAAGGAGAACACGGTTAAATCTGTGCAGAATGAGGGCATTTTTGTGTAGAATTTTGCAGAAAACATTGAAAAAATTAGAATGTGTGTGAAAACCAGTGAAATGTGTTTTGAGACGTATGTCTTTGTTTCTAGTACTGAATGAATGGTTTGGAAAATTGGGCCAACGGATTGTTACAGTGTGTTAGCAATCGAAAAAAAAAACTGTAATAGAAGATGTTGCAGTCATAATGATGACGGGTGCGGTTTGCGATCACAATACATGCGTACTGCGCTTGAGCCAAACTGAACTGTGCTCTGGACCACCTGTCCCAAGCAGACCAGGAACAATTGAATGAATCGTGCCCGGGCACGGTATGGAGTGATCACTCTAGTCAAACGAACTAGATGTTGGGGGTCCAACGTGCTTGGGCACGGTTCAGATCACCTAGTACACCCAAAAACACACTGCATAGCCCAATTTACTTACAAACTGTTTTTCCAGTAGTTCATGAATCAGAAAATGACTGCTTTTTGACATCTGCTTAGTTCAGACTACGCAATTTTAAACGTTGGCAGTTTACTGTGCTGTTCAGATTACATGACTTGCTGTCTGTAATCTGGAATCGTTGTGGTGGTCACACTACGTAACACTAGAGGGGTCACATACAACACGAGCTGTCACCCAGAAAATCTATCCAGTCCCCAAACCATGTTTTGTCACGAGAACACATGTAAGAAGTGAAAGGGAAATGACACAAAACAGGAGTTGTTTATTTGAAAAGAGAAATATGGGTGAAAGAATGGATCTGCACACATGAGCAGCAGGGAAGTAGAGGTAAAGTATGTTCATAATGAAAAAGTAGCTGCCTGCTGGTGTTGTGGACTCTCATTGGCTGTAGCTCGCCGCAGCACTTGACACCACATGATATAAAATCGGCCAACAGCTCCAGATATTCATTATGCTAGATAATTGTCTGGTGTCCATGAGGAGTCGGCAAAGAGTCAGCGAGCCTCTTTGATGCGTCCCTGAGTAGTTCACACAAAGATTGGCGAGCGTTGATCACCTGCTGATTTTCCCCTGATCACAGCCCGACCTGTCGGCGAGGTCGTTGACTAAAATTCTGTTGTGTGAACTTGGTATTACTCAGAAGTCCTCTGAGAAATCTAATCCCGTCCGTATGTCGAAGATTCGTTTCATAATCGTTTGGCGAGTTGATTCTCTTGACAGCCCGCTTCACTTTTTTATCGTGGATATAGGCCTTTTTACCATCCAACGAAACAATAACATGAAATCAATAAGAAGATCCCGATCACAGACATTAACAGTTAGGTAAGAGTCAAATCATATTGCAGTTTTTCTCGATTGCTAACACATAACTAATTCAGTTGGCGCAATTTTGGCCCAAAGAGACAATTCTAAAAATGGTTTAACAATGAGTAAAATTAGGTAGCAAAACTGATGACACAACAATCAGAATCTCTGCATCCTGGAGACATATTTTATGTGTATTGTATTTTTGCAGAAGTATAGTCTTGTATATAGAAGTCTATACTGTAATGAACATGGCCAAATGTGCAGAAGATGCTGAATTTACTTTAATATTTTTATTTACAGTACTGACAATTTACTGTATTTTTATTACATACCAAGTTCTTTGGTATTTGAACTTTTCTAGTCTATATCTCTATCTGCTTCTGTAAATGTATTTGTTGTGTATTGTAATAGACATTGAGCTGCAAAATAATTCCTGAATCCCAATAAGAGGTTTTTGTTACAGTGTTATGAATTGATCTAACAAAAGTTCACTGGTCAGGAAAGCAGTGTGTAATTGTTAGACTAGAACATTTTATTTGACCTGGAAGTTTGAGGTTTCTGCAAGTTGGTGTATAGTTTTGGGATTGTGTTTATAGTTGTGAGAAAATTGTAAATTGTTTCATGAATTGTGTGTTAGGAATCAAGAAAAAACTAGACTGAAAAGTTTTTAAGACAAATTTATGCTGGCTTGTCTTAAAGTCTTGTTTAAAAAAATTTAATAGTTTTTTCATTAGGCCAGAAAAAGTGTTGTTTGCTAAAAAGTGTTGCTATGTGGTTGCAAGGATATTCTGGGTGGCTGCTAGGCTCTTGCTATGCAGTTGCTAGGGTGTTGGTAGAGTATGTGGCTGTTCTGGGTGACCACAAACAGACATTCCCACCTCTGTTAATAACAGAAACGCAAACATTTCTGATCCAGAATCAGTGCTTTGATTGTATTGTATGTCTTTCTAATATAAGGATATTCAAATGTTTCTGTTGCTCTTTAACTTGCACTAAAACATCTGATTCATGCAATCCAAGCAGCCTATGTAATATTAATAAAAATGATGATACAAGCTCAGAAACATTTAGAATCTATTGAACAGAATAGATAATTACTTTGTGGTAATGCAACATAATTGTGTATGTCAGGTCATAAATCCCCCCAAACAATGCATGAGTTCTTGCTTTGGTGTTGCCACCCCTCATAGACCTCATGCCACCCTATAATTTTCTAGATCCGCCCCTGGTCATAATCTTCTCTCCTTCATGTTGCTCCAAACTATTCATTTTTCTGTGGAACACAAATGAATGATTTTGAAGAATTGACTGGTGGCTCTTTTCCATGTGATTACAATACTTCAAAAAGGACAACAAAAAGCTACAAAACTATCATAGGAATGGTCCGTATGAGTCGTGCACTATAATTCAATATCATCTGAAAAATAAATGGTGATTTTTCATATTCTTCACTGAGTGAACGGAACTCTAATTCAAACAGAATTATTTCTGTTTTTATCTGTTTCTGTATTATCACTCATTTGATCATGAATTTACAAGATCTGACTAAAACGATTCAAATACAGATTCTGCTTCTCTCATGAACATATATATTTTTCTTTATATAGCCCAATCCTCTTTCACTGTCAAGATATTCTTCAAATCCAACTATTTATGTTCAACAGAAAACAAAGTAATATGGGTTTTGATTAACATGAGGGTGATTAAACAATGGTATTTTTAACTACTCCATTTCATATTTGGGTGAATTATACAAGTAAAGTCTCACTGAACTATAGTCTCTCACTGCTTTTCATCTGCTCAGAAAATCGTATATTTTTCCAAGCAATTTGGGGACACTTCTTTTATAGCTTTTTTTTTGCTGAATCACTTATCCTGCCTTCCTCATTGATATGATTAGGATAAACCCACCTGGTGTTCCTATAACGAATTTAAGAAATAGTTTAGCTGGGCAGGAGTGTCTCACCTCCTTGACAGTTCAATGGCACTCAGAGCTGTGGAAAGGTTTACACAACCTTCCCAGACAGCTGAATATGAATGCATATATTCAATGACACAAGTTTCACCGAACAAAAGCAGACATGTGAGAGTAACAGACAGACACACAGACTGAGGGGAAATATAAGAGAGAATAAGAGATTGTGCAAGACAGCCTGCCGAATTTAGTTTTTATTCCGCAACAGAGAAGGTGCTTTGTTGCTTTCTGCCAATGAGATGCACATGGATGAGGGATAGACAGACCAGCCATTCATGGTTATGAAAACAACCCGTTCCAATGAATATCCTCCACAAAAGACTGTGAATATCTGATATGCTAGCTTGCAAAGGCAGAGAAAATATTATTGATCCACTGAGACATCCAGTGGTGTGACACTACATCCTGAGCTCTGACAAATAATTATCATGCTGTGAGGAAGTTAGCATGCAACTATTGTTTTATCTCATACAGTAGTGTGTGGGGACAATTTTACTTGCATTTATCGTACCACTATATTAATTTGGTAATGCTTGAGGGTTAACACAGTGATGCACTACCCTAAACTATTTTTATTGAATACCCTAATAGCAAATTGTGACTGAGATGGGGCAGGCTCTGTGTACCTGAGATTGTCTGTGGTTTTCTGCTGTGTCGTCTGGGTGTTGGCCTTCAGGACTCCAGCTGCCTGCTTTCTGAGACATCTCTTGGGCTCGCGCCGTCACCCATGATTGGCTCTCCGGTATCCTTTCATCAACAGGCCTGACAACACACCCCCGTTTAGTTAGTTCACAAGCTCTCTACATCCCCTTGAAGGACTCAAGGATCTGGTTTGTCGCTCAAGTATTTTTCTCATTAGATCACCATTAAATGCAAGTAGAGGGAAGATGATCTCCAATAGCATTTGTTGGTATTACTGTATTGGTCATGGATTGTAATAGAAGAAGAGGATAAAAAGTAGACAAATATTTTGCTGTTTTTTTAATCAGGGTTTTTGTGTTTCGATGAAAAGATCCTTTGAATTCAAGATTTAATGTCATATTTATTAATTTCAATTAATTTTACTCTAACTAGAATCAGACTACTTGTCATTACTGATTAGGATTAGGTTACAGTGGAATCCGGTTATGTCGACAACCTCAGCCAATATGGCGATTTGTTTGATGAAGCGATCGGCATGCTATAAAAAATATACATACACTATATAATTTGCTAACAACAAAAGGCAGAAATTTATGCAGAAATTTACCAGTATACAATAAAAATCACCTTTGATTCTCGATACAAACCTTTAATCATATTGTTCAACATTGTAAACACAATTTCGCTCACAGCGTAAACAGTCACATAAACACAAACACATTCGCTCATAACACCGTCATTTCGCTCTGACACAGTTCTGAATAGTACTGTACATGCAGTTACTATGGTTTCTTCAAAGTCTAAAATGCTTTGTTGCGTTTTGCCTTTAACGGTCTGCTTGAAAACAAATGCTTCAATCAGTAATGACGTCTTTGTCGATGTCAATGTAATCTGGGGACTCCTGCGCCTCTGTAGGAGTGTAATATGCATTGTGTAATTTCGTAAATCACTCTTGAACACCAGCATTGTGTATTTCACAAAAGTGCTCGAGGTCACAATTATATAACATGAAATAATCAATTACACAAAATATGGCCCTTATGACATGACAAACTAATGCGTCCTACCGCTGTAAAATCACAATTTGACTGGGCAAATGTAAAGCGGCCAGAAGGACCGGAAAGACCAAACATGGTCATGGAATGCACGTGCAACGCGAACTCGGCGCATGCGCAGTGAACTAGGTACTATCTTTAGTCATAGGATCGAGATAACCCACGTGAAGTGGCGGATTTGCCTCTTTTGTGCTTGAGACATTAGGGTTCGGCGACATAAAATAATCGACATAACCGAAAAGAAAATGCTAAGACAAATAGGGAGTTTGGCAGTTCCACTTCAAAAACGTTGACATAATAGGGTTGGCGAGTTAACCGAGGTCGAGATAAGTGAACTCCACTGTATTTGAGACCTTAAGTTCTTTATAGATTTTTCTTCTACAAAAATGGTTAATATTTTGCTATTTTATTTTTATATTTACTTTAAGAGTATGCTGATTCAAATAATTTATTGTCATGATATATGCATTAATAAAAAAAATATATATCTCTACTTTGTATTTAATTTTTTTTAATATTTATGTCAGTAATTTGTTAACACTGAAAATGGCATTCGGATCTTTAATACTTGGAGAGAGGCTGAGAAGGAAATGGAGAAAGTGCTACTCACAGATGATTTGCTGGTTGCGGTTGAGTTTCAGGAAGGCCAGTTTGTCCCTGCCCCACATCCTGGCTTGGAGATGGCGGCTCCAGACGCTGAAACATTAATGGCGTTCGATTCTGTGTAAGATACAACATGGCCTACAGCTGGTATCAGGCAAGCTGATGGGAAAATGGGGTTGGGGAAAAACATGGGATGCAGAGCATCCCATGTGCGAATGGGGAGGGGATCCAGCAGAGGTCAGTCAGGAGGCATTCCAGGAGCATTATGGGTAAATGGATTTATCCTGTGGGTTGTACAGCCTGAAAGCTGCCGATGGTACCACCCGGAACTATATTTACTTTTATTGTCCCAGTAAATGAAGAGTTTCTGTAACCAACTGGCTGCTAAACAGTAGTGATAAATCTTGGTGTCATTCAGCACACCCAATAAAATAAAGTTTGAGTAGTTTGAGTTATTAGCTATGGAGTTTATATACTAGTGTACACCTATACATAGACAGGGATCTACTTTTAGCAGACATGTACCGGTACTACCATTCAAAAGATTAGGGTCAGATTAAATTGTTCAAAACGGACAGTAGACATTTATAATATTATAAAACATTTATATTTCAAATAAACTCTATTCATTCTAAAATCATGAAAAAATATATCATACTTTTCACAAAAATATTTAGGAGCATATCCATTTATTGAGCAGCAACTCATCTTATTAGAATGATTTCTGAAGGATCATGTGACACTGAAGTTAATGACGCTGAAAATTCAACTTTGCCAAAACTGTAATAAAATTATATGCGAGACATTTAAAAAATACTAATCCCACAGACCCAACACTTTTGTAATGGTAGTGTACACTTTCAATACAGATTTAGGACTACTGCTGTACAAAACAGATTTCTATGAAAGATAATTTCCCTTAAAACTACCTCCAAAATGAGAAGAAAGGAGCAAGTCATAGCTGTTATGTAACTAAAGCAATAGGCTAATTGCCATTTGATATGTCTATGCCCTGTTTCAATAGGAAGTGCACTAATCAAGATGTATGACTACTTCTTTTTCCTTAAAAATATGTCCAGATTTGTTTTTGCATAATCTTTAAATGCACATTTAAATACTTATATGTATTTGACCCATACAATTGGTACCACCAGCCAAAAATGACACCTTGAGATTTGAAAAATGAAGGGGGAAAAAAACAAAAACAATCCAGTGCAAAACTCAAAATGCATGTAGTATGTAAAGGCAGGTTTCATATTAAAATCTCATGAGAGGAATAAACAGTTGAATGAGAGCTGGTAAAACAAAATCATCTGTGAACAACATGCACATTTTACTTAACAATATCTAATGGATGAATTAGGTTGTATGAAGAAAAGCTTAGCAAACTCAATGGTATCTGCAAAAACTGCAACATCCACTTGAAACAACATGGATTACCACAAAGATTGTATACAGGCCATGTCAATGTCTATAAAATTGTGATAAACGTTCATGTGGATGTATAGTTGTAGATCAGACAAGAACAAAACAGTATAAATTGTAGATCAGGCCCATGTTGCATTAAAATCTAATATTCCATCTAAAATTCACAATTTAAACACATATAAAAACATCTTCATATAAACTAATGAGGAAATTAAAGTGTATTGTGTTTGACTTAAAACAACCAAAACACTCCTTCTGCAACCAAAATCATGGTAACTGCTAACAATCAATAGTTATCAAACTGCTTTACACATTATTCTGTTATTCAGCTGGAGAAATGAATGGACATAATTATAACAACCATCAGACAAATTGATGTAATAATAAATTAAATAATACACCACCCACTGCAAGTGACTTCATAAAATGATGAATTATCTACGGCAGTCAATACGTTTGCCAATAAATTAATAATCTAAAAGTTTATGTGGAAGTGCGCAATCATGCAATACTTTCCAAATTGTAAAACCTTTACAGCATTACAATACTTTGTAGGTATATTCTATTTCTTTTCACCTCTTGCATAGATGCCACAAATGTCATAGATGTGATACATTATATATTTTAAATACATTGTGAATTCAACTAAGCATAGAAGGCCTGATTTCAACCCATACAGACCTTAAAGGTGATGCATATGTAATTTCATCCCTGTAAAAGTACTTCACTTGTCCCAGCTTAAAGACAGGATGAAACAAAAAAAATCTCCCCTATTGTGACATATGTCCAAGTGAAACAGCATCTCGAATTAGAAAAAAAAGTGGTACGGTACTAGATTTTGTCAATTTGGAATTGACTGTATTGTTGTCATTTCCCAATTGCTGTGATCTCATGAGAGTGACAGGTTTCTTGAGGTGAGGTAAAACTATTACCCTTGGTTTTCGATTAAAGACTACTATTTTGTGGCAGAGATGCATTTGTGAATGTAGTACTTTAATGTTAATTGGTTGTTCTTAGTAAAAGTAAAAAATTGTTGAGCTGACATCATCAACAGTTTGAATGAAAATAGTCATGATAAAGGTTCAAGCAAATAAACTAGTAAAATCTATTTTACTCTAAGTACAAAGAAAGTAATCACTCATAGCCACGAAATTAAAAAGAGAGGGTGAGTACATTGTCAAATTTGATCAAGAACAATTTATTTCCAGATTCCACATGAACTGTGGCAAGCAGCAGGAATCCAGCACATCACTGAAGGTGATGTTTTGGTTGCAGATCTCAATTAATACTAACTAAGAAAGTTCTTTAAACAATATAGGCACATCCATAGGCATGCATCCAACTCACTAGCTAAAATTAAAGTGCATCCATGCTTCAGAGTTGGGTGAAAATGAATAATTAGCATCGTTGAGGAATGCTCATCACAGCTCATCATGGATTGAGGATGTGACTGCATGGTGAAAGGAAGATGGCATACCTGCTCATCGTGGAGAGCTTGTGTCCGTTTGGCTTTACTTTGCCGATAGTACTCCATGATCATCATGGCAGCGTAGATTTTTCCCACTGTCAGGTCTGTCGCTGCTGAGAAAAGGACAAGTTACCCTGCACGATTAGACAAGGTGAGATGAACCCTGAGCAAGGGGGATGGGAGTGAGGACGGGACATGCACACAACAAACGCAGACACACAAACTCACATGCACAAAGAGTGTCAAATTGACACACACAGAGCCAATGGTCTTTTCACAAGCAGACTGATTAAAATGGCTAAAACTAGGCTTTTTATGCATTTCATTTTTATGATCAATATTCTCAATACTCTTACAGTTTGTGCTGTTTTAAGTGTCAAAGTATTACAAGATCTGACAACAAACTAAAGCATTACTACTAGATACTACATTACTACTACAAAACATGATAAAATGGTCTCCCAAAAAAATAGTCTTTGCCACTTTATGGAACCAAGTCCACGTGGAGAAGTTACTAATAGTAACTTCAGACTAGGTTTACATGCCATGCTTAGTGGTGTTTAAAGCCATGGTCACCACCTCTGTATAGGATCTGCATAGAACAATGAAGATAAAATTAGCATCAAACAATACAGTTCTAAATGCTTACATGCTTGCTGCAAACTTATCTGAAACAGACTTTTATATCACTAGCATTATGATTTGGCCAGAAGCTTTATTGCCTCATGTATGGCAGCAATGCCACCTAATTTTTTCATGCTTTTCGGAGCATCTAGCAAGCATTAGGCTAATAAGCTAGTTAGCCTTTAGCATGTTTTTAACGTGTCTTACCGGAAAACTAGCACATACATCTTGTTGGTAGCATATCATTGGTGCAATACATTTTCTTTGTTATAATATGGGTTTTATGTACATCTTGTCAGGAATCTCATAACCCCTGTAGTGAAAAGACATCTATAGAGGGTTGATCTATAGTAAGGCACCCCCTGATCTCAGGCATAGAGAGCTAGAACATATACGCAAGGCTAATTTCAATGTATTTTTGTAGTGTTTTAACCTGCATTGTCTCAAAATGCACATTTGTTTAACACCTGGTTTCATACACAAGTCTCAAGCCTAGTCCAAAGCTAAAATTATAGTTTGAGCTGTTTTAACTAAAAGCAACTTGCACTGACATATCTTAAACTATGGCTTTATGTAAGCACTGTTTGTGAAACAGGGCCTATACGTTTTTGTGTAAAGTTGCAGTTTTTCTACATAGCAAAAGTGGAGGAGCTAAATATGCTAAAGATAATGCACTATGACATATCCTTTGAACATCTTTCTAAAGTATATTTGGGGTTTTACATGTAAACTAGGGAATGTGTACACTGCATGTGACAATTTTCACCATCAGCCAGATTTTTCTACTCTGTACACGTGACTTGAATTATTTTGCACTAATTATTTGATCCACAAGGAGCAACAACAAAATACTGGTGATGACGACAACAATATACATCGCCAGATAACCAAAGTTAAATAAGCATTTGTATCGCCTATAAGTTAACTTCTATTATTAACTTCTATTAACTTCTAGTATTTTAGCAAATATTATCTTGGTTCATTTGCATGCATTGTATGTATTTATATGTTATATGTTTGCGCCATTATCTGATTTGCATACTACATAGTGTTCATGATTCATTCTCGCTGATGTGATTGGTCTGAAATTTAAAAGTGTGTGGTCTGTATCTATAAGTCCTAAAATTACTATAAATAGTGCAGGTGTAGGCCTGGACCATCAGGGGGTGCATAGCAGTGAGTGGGCTGACTGAGAGAAGCTGTCCTCGGGTGGTAAAAGAGAAACGCTGTGGACACACCAACCTCCAGGGTAACTTACACTTGTGTGGCGTCACCAGAAGGTCCAGAGTCTTCTGAGAGAGATTAGGCCATATCGCCATCATCTCCTTCCTTAGTTCAGCATCCATCTGGTGTTTATCTACACCTCCTATTTACACAACAACAGGTACACGTACACACAAATATGCAAATATATTTCCACAACAACACAAACAATTTTTATGATGAACAAAGCTGTATACAATCTTATATAAAAGTTTTTTTTCCAGCGAAAATTGACAATTTTAAGGTTTAAATTAAATTTGGATTTCAGACTTTTGATGCGCAGTGTAATGATGCCGCTTTAGACATTATAAACCATACAGAAATCAGACAAATTTAGGCACAAACAGAGGAAAAGTCTACAATTACTTAACATAGGAAATATATAAAGAGGAATGAATGAGGGAAGGAAGAAGAAAGGGGTGGCAAACCTTCCCCACCCTTGGCGATCTTGATGTCCAGAGCAGTTCGAATTAAGGCCATAAGGGTAGAATTAAAGTGCACCGTGTTGTCATCAGCAACCGGCAGATCCATCCGCAACAGTCTCTGTAGAGAGCCAATCAGGGGCAGTTAGAAGAGCAGGGCCACTGAAATGTGTGTGTGTTTTGAACCTCCGGGTAGGGTGTGCTTTTGGTGTGTGAGAGGGTATTGGAGGAGAAAGGAGGAGGGATTTTCAGGGTAAGCTCTGTGACCTTTGATACTCGGTTTAGAATTAATTAGTGACAAAAGAGCAGAAATTGATTTTAAAGCATTATTCTCTGGTCTAGATCAGTGGTTCTAAACTGGTTGGTAAAAAGTAAACCCTAAATTGGGTCACGGATACTTAAAACATGTAATACAAATAGGAAATTTGTAGTTGGAGTTGTAGTAGTTTTTTGTGCAAATTAATTTGTAATTGGATTGAATTAGATTAGATACAGGGCCTCACGGTCAAAAATCATGAACATGAGATCACTAAGATAAAACAAAATCGTCCAAAATCAATCTGTCAACACTGATGTTTGATTTTAAGGACATTATTGCTTGTTTTGTAGATGGGCTGCCATTTTTTATGTAAAACCTGAGTCCGGAAGCAAAAACAGTCAAAAACCACTGATTTAGATGTCAATAAAACTGGAGCTGCATGTGCTACAAATCAAATTCGTGTCACAATGTGCGATGGTGTATCTTGTTTTCATATCAGCATCTGAGTTGTCAGTCAAAGAGCTTTTTTTCCGGGAGGAGGTTCACATATTAAACTCAGACCAGCGGATGAAGTAATAATTTAAAACAGCATTACGTAAATGTCAGTGTTTTAAAGTATAATTCATCCTGTACTAGTCTGGGGAAAGATTATACTCAAACACATAAAGTCATAGTTGCATTGCACAGGGTTAGATGTTACCTTAATCCTTCCGATACCATGAGACCCTCTGCTATGCAAACACCCATGTTACCCAATGTCTCCCCGTCCCACTCCATCCCAGAAGAAACACTCAACCTCCACCCCCCACCACCCTCTTTCCCAGCATGCATCATGCAGTCGCATGCATCACAGGACAAGCAACAGAGCAGCCAACACTGAAAGCATCATCTAGTTGGTTCATTTCAGCTCATTCATTTAGGTTTAGTAGTGGTTGCTGTCATTGAGACTCAATCAATAGATGGGCTACTGGATAAAACAAGAGCTTGATCCAGATTCTCTGGTCTCTCAATGCAAAAAAGATGGGTGCAGGCTATTGGTTTAGGTTAGAGCAGCATTCTCCAGTAAAAATAAAAAAAATAACAAAAAAGGGAATGGCTTTGTGAGTTGTTGTTGTGAAGAGGATGAGCTAAGAGTGAGGAATCGGCTACCTGCTGCGCGAAGGTAATACTTTAATGCTATAGATGATAAAGAGAAAAGCAGTGGGCTGCCAGAGAGGAGTACCGGAGCAGGAAGTTGGTTTAGGACTGACAGCTTTTACAGGAGGAGATTGGATGGTTGAGATGGAAGTGATGAAATAGACAGGACAGAGACAGTGACACCAAATTTAAAGAGAGCTCGAAAACTACATGAAAATCCGAGGGCAAAGGAGAATGAGACGTAAAATAAAGCTACAAGAAACGTAAAAAAAGAGAGAAAGATCTACCACAGGCTGGTCACATTCTCTACAGACGATCCTCTATTATGGGCCCTAATGTTTGACAGGGAGAAAGAGGGTGAATGCAATGGTCTTGGTCACTGTTCCTCATTCCACTGAGATTAGGGGGCGACAGAGACCCCATTCGACAGGAAGTGACCTGTTTGACTGAATACACAGACATTGTTGGTCTGCCACCACAAGTCTATGTTGGTGGAAATCATTGAATACTCTGTGGATCAAAATATTTTACTTTACAACAAAACGGGAGTTAAAATGGGACAGAGAAAAACTGAAGGGTGGGCAGAGCAAAGGTAAGAGAAAGGAGATCCAAGTCTTGTTGAGGCCTCACTAAGGGCACAGATCTCCTTTCTTGCACTTTTTAGCTGTCGCTCACTGACCAATGGTGAAATGTCAGTGTACATTTGCAGACAGACAGAGAAAGAGAAGGAAAAAGAGAGAAAAAGGCTAAGGGAGTATCTTGTGGGAGGGGCCAGTGGCCTGAGAGGCAGAGCATGCAGATGATTGGCAGAATGTAAAGAGGAGGGGCTGGAAACAGATTAGAACTGCATTGACAGAAGAAAGAGAAGTGGGAAAAGGATTTTTTTTGTGCAAAAGAGTTACATTGTACGAAAAGTACTCATACCGACATAGGGCCTTAACGCTACCCAAGGATTACATGTGCTTTGTTACGCATATGTGAGTGTGTGCTTATCTGTGTGTGAGTGAAAAGAGAGAGACAGAGAGCTGGTCCCAAGAGGAAAGGGTCCCTAAGAGAGCGCTATCCACAGAGCTGAGGGACTCGGAGGACTAAAGTCCTTCAGGCCTTCCAACCACTGCTGCACACGCACATTTGAGTGTGTATTTGAGCGTATATATGTGTGTGTTTGTGTGTGATGATGATGTGAATCTAGAGTTTGCATGTGTATGTGTTTAGCTGCATCCCAATTCATGTACTTATGCACTATTCTATGCCATTTTGTAGATTAAATAGTCTGAATTAATTTATACATGATTTAACAGACATGTGTTCACGCTGAAAAGGAAGAAAAAGTGCACTTCAAAATCCTAGATGCACTTATTTAACTGGAAAAATTAGACACTACATACACTCAACTGTTGCAGCTTTTCTAAAGTAGTGTGTGTGTGTGTGTGTGTGTGTGTGTGTTGGGGGGTGGGGGGGGGGGCTATCAGACTATGATGCTGGATGACAAAATAAACTATAGAGTACATAGTATAAATGCATAAGTGTATTCTCCATCATTTGGGACACAGCTTTTGGGTTTACTGTCATACTCTGTCCTTAAATTCACTTGCTGATCACTGCAGTACATTAAAGCATATGCATATAGCTTTAATGTATCGATAGCAATGTCGACCGTATAAACAAATCTGAGACTTTGACATTTCATCCTTTAAAACCAGCATGAGAGTGCGCTAGTGTTATGTCTTTATACGGTGCAAAAGTGCTGAGAAGGTTTGTCCGTTCCCGCTTCCCTGTGGATCGGCCCGTCTGAGCCTAACACACTCGAACCCGGCCCTGCCACCAGAATCACAATAGCGGCCTCCGTCAGACAACGAAGGAGGAAAAGAAGGAGAGAAAATAAAAAGAGAAAACACCAACAGTACAGACACAGCGCTGGCCACTCGGAGGCCCTCTACCTTGTAGGCAACCCGTGCAGGGCACTTCTTCCCCAGGCCTAACGGAGGAGACATGTGCCTGAGCATCTCATACATATCCCTGTAACTGATTCTGCCACTGGGCAACCGAAACAAAACAAAAAACCAAAGGAAATGTGCATGGGAGAGAGAGAGAGAGAAAAAGAAGAAGAAAAGGAGTAAATCATAAAAGAAGGGATCAGGAAGGAGACGGGAAAGTGGGAAGGGAGGAGAACAGAACAGAACAAAAAGAAGGTTATTGGCCTGGACGAAAGGAGCGGTTTGGTAAACTAGGCTGCCGTAAGACGAATGACTGATTTATTTGTGGAGAAGGGAAGGGGGAGGTGGGAGGGGGTGCTCAACGTTTGAGTGTTAAAACGGCGTTCTATGCAATGGGGCAGGTTGCATAGAAGAGCAGGGGGGCTTCAGAACAGGCATAAAGTCCCGCTGCTGGCTGGGCGTTGTAATGAAGTTTTATGTCAATGCAGTTTCTGTCCCCCTCCACCCAGAACAATGCACGCTACCGTACCAGCTAGGCCGTGCCTCAACAGCAAGCAAAACAAAAATCAAAGATGGCTGATTTGTTTCTTTTTGGTTTGTTTGTCTTTCACTTTAGTGGTTTTCTCGTTTGCTTGTTTCATACACACTTCATGCTCCTGTAAGTGTCGGCATTGTCCTGCACATTCTCATTGTCATATCAAGTAGAATGCAAGTAGAAATGGTGAAAGTACAAAAACATTGTTGAAAAGAAAACGAAGAGGAGGTAAGCGACATTCATTGCATTCTGGATGCTAGCAGGTAATATTAGTTTTTAAGTGGAAGTCAAACCTTGCAGGCCACCCTATGAGGACATTTCTTGCCTAAGCCCAGAGGGGGGTCGATAACTCGCAATAAACTGTACATATCCTTATAATGAATGCGCCCGCTGTAAGAAGAATACAGGGAAGTTAGAGAACACAACTCAGAACAGAGACATTGGCAGGAAGAAGAGCACAAGAACAGAAAAAGAAGCACAGAATCACACAAACATTTTCTTATTTGCTCGTCACCCACTTGTGCAAATCTTTAGGCTGCATCTCGTCATTTTGCACACCTCTGCATTACTGTTCCTTGCCCGTTTCTACTTCGTTTCTCTTTTTCCTTTCATTTTTCAGTTTATTCTATGTTTGTTTTTTTCTATCTTCCTCCCTTTCCTTTCCTTTATTTCTTTGTCCACCTTTCTTTTCACCCTTTGCGTCATTCCTTTCTCTTTCCTTTTCCTACTTCATTCTCTTTTTTCTTCCTTCTTTTCTTGTTCCCTTCCTTCTTTCATTCATTTCACTATTTCTTCCTCTTTCCTTCCACGTTTCATTTTTTCTCCTCCTATTCTATTCTACTTCCTTCTATTCTCTTCTCCGTCATTTGTTTCTTGTTTCTCTTCCTTACAATTTTCTTTTTGTTCTCTTTCCATTCATTTCTACTCCTTCCCTCCTTCTTTTAGTCCTTTGTTTTGCTTCCTTTTCCTTGAACGCATTTCCTTACTTCTTTTCCTGTAGTTTTTCATCCTTTTACTAACCTTCTTTTCTTTCCTTTCTTTTCTCTTTCATTCATTCATTCATTCTTTCTTGTTGTCTGACTGTGCTGTTCAGAATAAGACTATTTGGAAAACTTGCTCTCCTCAATCTTTTGAACATAATTTCACTCTGTAGAAAGGCTTTAATCCTGCTTGCATGTTAATTCCTTTTCTTCTCTGAATATCTGATTAACGCTCAGTTGCCCACCTACATTATTATCTAACACACAACATTAGGGTGACAGGCACTGGAATGCAGATACCGGGAAACTTAGCGTGTTCAGTAGAAGGGATGGGGGCTGGCACAGTAAGTTTGGCTTGCAGTATGCAGTATTCCAGAGTGGGAGGACTGGGACTCACAGAAGGGCACGTAGGAGGGTTTGGGGGGGATTGATGGATTTTAACAGAGCTGAAAAGCTCAAATCCATGATCCCTTTTTCTCAGCTGGTGCTGTGGTATTCTCCCCTCTGTTTGGTCCAAGGTAGGATACAATGAAGCCAGGCTCTGTACATTTAAGACTGTGCCAGAGGCCACGGCTCTATACCAATGTCAAAAACGAAGCGTTCCAGTCGAACACATAAGAGAGGGCCAATGTGTTCTGCATTATATAGGACAGAGGCTTTATTCACATGCGCAAAAATGTATAGTTAGACACATTTGAATCAGACTGGCCTTTCACACAAGATCAAAAAGTGTTTCTTAAAATGGACACTTAAAAATGTTATGTCCAGAAATTTGGGTGCCAAAGAAAAAAATAATCATTTTAATGATGTAGCATGTACTTTAAAAAACTGAATGGTCTCATCTTTCACGAGGATTTTCTGTTAATTACCAAAAAACATATTATTGACAAACTACATATACAAGATTAGTATATACTGTTGTGTTTATGTATGCAAGTGCACATGGGCTCACCAAGCAGCTGGATCATACTCTGCCCAGATCCTCACATACTCATCCAGATGATGGGGTCCCAGGATAGAGGAATCACGCGTCAGGTACTCAAAATTATCCATGATCACAGCCACGAATAGATTCAACATCTATACACATGCAAATCAAAGGTCTGATGAAGCGAGCTGTATATTACACACTAAATGCACATGATGCGTATTTTATTTCTCTACTTTTAAGCAATAATACTGCAATGCAGTCATGGGAGTCACTCTGTAATAAAAAGTGGAATGGATCGATATAATTATAATCTATAATATTTTGTAGATAGATATACAACTAGCTCTCACTACAGTAATCATGCTGATACTCAGTTTGATATATCGATACGTTAACAGTGTAATACAAGTTACAACTGAATTGTTGGTTTAAATAACTCATATTCATACTTTGTTTGCATTTGGAACAGAACTGTCACATGTCTTAATCACTGTTCACTACTGATGAGACACATAGTGACCACTCAGCAAAACATCAAAATGATGAATTACAGTTCCAGATGATATAACATAATACTATCGAAATGAAAACTGCCACTCAGCAAACAGAGATCATTTCATCCTGCTGTGGCGACATGTTCACTGTACAATTTATGCCCATGAGTAGTAATAACAACAGTGCTGTTGTTCTCACCAGAAAGGAACAGAGGAAGATGAAGGAGACAAAGTAGAGGTAGGCAAACTCGCTCCCACACTCTGCCTCCGGGTTATCAGAGAGGCAACTTTCACACACCTTCTTTCCCAGACATGACAGCATGATTTCATGCCATGCCTCACCTGTAGCACTCCTATAAACATACAGAGTTGAACTATGGTTGGAAAATGTATGCAACCCACACACAACATTCAACAGAGCCAGTCTGTGATGCAAACCTGAAGAGCAGCATTAGGGCCTGGAAAAAAGTCCTGAAGTTGTTGTGCTGGTTAATGGCACTCTCAGTATTCTCCTCAATCGAAATGTTCCCAAACAACTGTGAAACACAAAACCCACCTCAGCATAAACCCACAATCTCATTGCCCACAACCTTCAAATAGAGCCATTTACCTATTCTCAGTATGTGCTGTGCAGCCTCCCACACACTCTCTCACATACCTGCATGCCAATGATGGCGTAGATGAAGAACAGCATGGCGATGAGTAGGCACACATACGGCAGAGCCTAGACACAGAAGATTTAAATGTGTGAGAAAACCTGTTACTGGAGTTTGAGGAGAAATGTGAAGCATAAACGTTTTCAAGAAGAGATGTATGATTACAGAAGTACAAGCAGGTCAATCTGTGACATTAAAGATTATAATTGAACTATTTGACTTTTTAGACTTTTCCTATTCCCTTTTGTTTCCTGAACAGCATTCTGTAGTTAAAATAGTTTATTTATCGTAAAAATACACATTTTATTAAATTTCTTGATAAAAAACAACAACAAACAACCTATTTTAACCAACATTTTCTCCATTCGCTGTGTGTGTAGTGTCCTAAAAAGTCTTAACAGTGGTTGCATACTTCTTCGTGTGTATAATTTTACCTTGAAGGACTGGACGAAGGTCCAGAGCAGGATGCGTATGGTCTCACCCTGCCTGAGCAACTTAATGAGACGAGCAGCTCTGAAGAGCCTTAGAAAACTCAGATTTATGAAGTTGTTCTACAGAGAGAGAAAGGAAGCAGCAGACAGATGTAGAGAAACAGTAGGACAGAGGGATAGACAGGCAGACAGAGAGAAAATAAATTGTGTCAGTCTGAAACATTTGATTATAAAATGTGAACAAATAAAAAAGGGAAGGAAGGAAGGAACCAAATCAAACAAGGAGGAACTAGAAAATAAATATCAAACTGGCAAGACTGAACAGGCTCATCATATCCAATGGTGAAAAAGGGGAAAGACAGAAGAGGGAGGAGGCAGCAACTCATACAAAAATATATAATAATAATAATAAAAGAAATTATTGTAAGAGTCTAAACATCCTCATTAGGGAAGGGAGTGCACAGACCCTAACTTCTTGCTTCAGTCAACCAAATGCACTGATCTGTAGATTCACATGGAATCATGCCAACCACATTGATAGCTTACAATGACCAACAGAGGGCACTAGCAAAGAGAAGGGACACATGTGCTGGGTTAAAGGACACATTTCAGTCAGATGCGGTAAAATGTTGTACTTCTTGGCATTTTTGGCACATGAAATCTTCAGGAATTGAAGGAAATAAATGACTGTTCAATGTCTTTTAAGCAGCACAGAAATACAGGGACATAAATAGAGTGTGAGCTCAAGGTGGATTTAACTCCATCTCCAACTTCATAAGTGACATATTTAAATGCCTTCAGTATGTTTACGTCTGTGTGTGTGTTTATGTATTCGGATGTCTATATGACTGTAAGACGATGCAGTGTCAAAAACAAAATAACTTGTGTTCCCTATCAACAGAATAGTTGAGCGCAACATGCATTCTGGAAACCTGCAGAGAAACACCAAATGTTTAAATTGTGTTACGGATCAATTACACATCAGCGGAGGGGGGTTTGTCATATCATCAGACAAATCAGGGGTGAAAGTCATCATGATTCGAGCACATGCATCATTATCAGCATCACCATCAGCCACAGGGAAACAGATGCATTAGATGCATTACTCAAAAAAAAATTACAAACCATCTACATGTAGATGTTGCAGAAGCATGGTTTGATAGCAGTATTTTTGGAGGTTGATTAAACAACAATTGTGATTGGTCAGGTCAGGTCATGGATTTACACATGAGTTTCATAGTGCATTTTGATTGGATGGAGTCATCAGAGGGCAAAGCCGCCATAAAGAAGAGTTTAAAGAAAGCATGTAAGAAAAGATAAAACAAGAAATGAATTATCATTATGCATATCTTCAACAAACTTTTTGATCCAACTAAAGGTTCATTTGTAACATTTCATTTTTAAAATGATGATGCACATTTCATATGCTTTCAATGCACTTTGATTGCACTTTGTTAAGCTCTAAATATATATTTTTTGCCAGTCAGATAACTGAAGATCTGACTTCCTTCAGACCTGGTGTTGTAATAACAACACCAGGTCATGATAGCTCTGAAGATCTACCAGGATTCTCCAGGTAGATCTCCATATACAGGACTGGGTCTTAGACTAAAGCCCCGTTTACAAAGCCAGCGATTTTGTGTACTGTACTGTGAAGACGCTTGTGGGTGTTCCCAGTGCTGTCGCTCTAATGCTATTGGTAGACTGCACATCTGGCCATATCTTAAGAAAATGCAGTTACAGGTGAAGTAAGATATATTTCGTATTTGACTAGGAATTAGACTTAAAAAGTATAAAAACTTTTAAAATTATTATTTTTTAAACAAATACTAAAACGTCATTTGTGCTTAATAAATTCACCATCCCTTCACTGAATATGTAAGGGATCATGTCGCTTTGTTGTTGCGTGTCGCTGGAGGTGTGAACAGGGCTTTGAAATGACTGTGTTATTAACATCATATCATAGGATATTTCACATCACATTTCTGTTAAAAGACCCCATGAATTTAAAACAAAAGTATTTGCATTGATGTCATCAACATGCTTGTGTAATCTAAAAGTAAATTGAAAAAACAATAAAATTTTCACATTTCTTTGATGGGAACAATAGTCTCCCAATAAAGTTCTCTCTTGACCTAAAACAAAATGAAACCATGAATGATACAATTAATAAATAAATTAAAGTTTCCAAATGAATAAAACTATTTCATATACAAATAAATAATATATTGCAAATTTCTATTTAAACAGGAAGTTCGGGGCAAGACAAGCAAAGGGCTTGTCTCTTTTTTTATTAAACAGTCAACAGAACTATGATTGGGTAGTTTCATTTGGGGGTGGAATGTTTTCATTCTAGATAGCATTTGATTGGACAAAAATTGCTGTAGTGCAGGATGAGTCATCAATATTTTCCTAGAAAAGAAAGACTTTTTGAATGTGTAGATTTGTGTAGATGTAAAGATTAATTTGATCACACTGTAAATAGCCTCACAGTTAACAGACTTTTAAAGTCACAAAGCTTTAGATTTCTTGAAGAAGTACTTTAAAGCGTCTGTATAAAGGTTGACTGGTAGGTACTGATAGTCTGAAACCAAAAAAAACACAATCTTATGTTTTAGTAGTTTTTAGAGATGGCCATCATAATTTGCTGGATCATAAATACATGTTAATAGCTAAGAACACATTTTGTTTTTGTTTTTCTTCACTGGTAGTTGAGTCTGATTTGACTCGGGGATAAATGACGAAGCTGGAAAAGTAACAGACCTCCGTCCCCGATGAGCACCACTGGCTCACTGATCTGCCTCACGCACCAACTGGAGCGATTATATAAGACTTTTAGGAGTTCCTTACACCTCAGTGAGCAAAAGCAGATCTTGCTTAGAGTCTCTCAATCACATACGGAATTACACACAAATGTACAGATACACAAACAAACACGCACATACATGGCAGCCTTTCTGCTACACACTTACCCCTAGCTCTGTGACTAAAATATCAGTGATGCTGCCAAGTACAGTCACACAGTCGAAGATGTTCCAGGCATCTTTGAAGTAGTTCTGTGGTGAAAAGACACAGATGCGTTTGTCAGTTGGGCTAAAGGAGGATTAAGTTTGGCACACACACATACACTCAGTGACCCACTAACAGAAAAAGGAGCAAACTATTTATTTGATCTCTCTGGTACTAATAAAACAGCTCCATTCCCCTTTTAAGTCTTTATTCCTTCCCTGTGTTTTCATCCCCCTCACACTGTGTATAAAAAAGGGTGGATGCCTAGAAGATTAGTGGCCCAGATGCTGAACATAACATGCTTTTTGTGAGCTGCAAAGTGAATGCCTACAGGAAAACACTGCATTAGAGCCATTCAGTATACCAGCTGCATGGGAACAGGGGTACCGGTGCAAAGATTATGCGCGTGTAATTTTCCAGCCAACACGTGTCACACCCGTCATCTTCATTTTGCTCTAAATCTCCTTCTTTTTCCATTTTCCACTCCTAATCACTTGAATGTGCCCTCCAGCTCTTTATCTTCATGTGCGACTCTTACTTGTATGACTTTTAGCTGACTACAACCATTTCCTTTGTGTCCTGTACTTCCATGCCAAAACCCCTTTCACATCTACTTCAGAATGCTACCTCTTTGATCTCGCTCTCATTCTCAATCTGTTCATAAATTGATTCTGGCCTCTATGATTTAAAAAAATATTCTTAGGTGCCTTACAATTTGAATCATGCAGTTTAAAAAAAAAGTCAACATATACTTTTATATGCATTTGGTGCTTAGTGGCAGTCGATTTTAAACACACACACACACAATGTGTGTACAAACTATGAAAGTATACTCACCAGCACCCCAAAGGCAATGATCTTCAGTATGCACTCCATGGAGAAAAGTGAGGTGAACACTATGTTCAGGTTTCCTAACACAGCTTCATAGGCAGGTGATGCTCCATCATACTAGACACACACAACATGTTTAATCTGTATTAAACTGTCTATATATTTGATAACTGGGTTGCAAAAAGAAAAATCTATAATATCTATAAACGTCATTGCCCAATATAGAATTAGAGAATAAATGATACATTTATTTTGGTTTTTCCAAGCCATTTGTTTTACAAAATGTAGGGTTACCATATTTTGGAAGTCTGGTTCAGTGCTCTAAATATATAAAGCAATATGTACGAAAAAGAAATACTCCCACACCTTCATCATAAGGACAATGGTATTCAGGGCAATCAAGGCCATGATGGTGTATTCAAATGGAGGAGACACCACAAACTCCCACATGCGGTACTGGAATGTTTGCTTGTTCTGAGGCATGTGGCGTGTGAGCGGCTTAGCATTGATGGCGAAGTCTATACAAGCTCTCTGAAAATAGAAAATAGACACGATAAGGTTCATCAAGCTGAAAATCTGCCTAATATGATGCTCCATATAAATTAGATCAATGCCAGGCCTATGCACATAAAATAAGCTAGACACATTTTCTTAGCTTAAAATCATCCATCTGGTAAGTCTTTCACCTCATTCTTTTCCAGGCTATAGTCCTCCATCATTTTGTCTCCTTGCTCCTGGAAAGTGATGATGATGAGAGCCACGAAGATGTTGACGAAGAAGAAGGGGAAGACCACAAAGTACACCACGTAAAAGATGGACATTTCCATCCGGTAACCTGGGCTCGGGCCCTGATTCTCGTAGGTCGCATCCACTGAATGTTTCAGCACCCTGGAGTGAGACAAAATGGAGGAATTGGGTGATTTGCTCCAATCAGATACTGTACTAATCTTTTACGTAATCATAATAAATCCTTAGATATGACATATAAAACAGTCAGATAATATTTGCATTACATTAGAAAACAAACGCAATTTCACTAGTGGTTTCAGACAGGGTACACACACAGTACAAGTTTGAAATTGAGATGTGTACGTACTGCGGCCACCCCTCTCCCGTAGAAACGGTGAAGAGGGTGAGAAGGGCCCAGAGCACGTTGTCGTAGTGGAAATCGTATTTCTTCCATTCCCGCTTCTGCGCCCTCACTTCGTTATCTCTTTCATAGACAAGATACTCGCCCCTAACAACAAAATGCTTTTAGAATAGCACACTAATGTTGTTTCGGTTCATCAGTGTGATTGCATTTTCTCTCTCTCACCTGCAATCTCGCTCAAACTCTTTGGATTCATCAGTACAGTAGAAGAAACGGCCCTTGAAGAGCTGCACAGCCACCACAGCAAAGATGAACATGAACAGCATGTAGACAATAAGGATGTTCAACACATTCTTCAGAGAGTTCACCACACAGTCAAAGACAGCCTGAAAAAAAGATAAAACGGAGAAGAGACAAAGAAAATTGAAAGCATTGAAAGCATAATTATTATATTTTATATATATATATATATATATATATAAATATATATATATATATATATATATATGTGTGTGTGTAAAATGTAGGGAGAAAACATGCAAAAAAAATTGAGGTACCTTCAGCTTGGGCAGGCGCTTGATGGTTTTCAGAGGCCGTAGTACTCGGAGCACACGCAGGGACTTGATAGTACTGATGTCTTTGCCTTTACTGCTCCCTCTGCAAATTGACACAAATTGACAGGGGGAAAAAATTGTGAGAAAGTAAGAATGGTGAAAGGCGTTAGACTACATGGGTAACTGGTCTTGCCCATAAAATGTTAGGGGGCAAGGCGGTTAAAACCCTGAAACATGCCTGCAACATCCACACATTTACTCTTAGCCAATCAGAAATCTCATCTGTCTCCTTACTGAGAACGTAACTTGTTGTAGCCAGACAATCAAGCTCATTTCACAGTACTTAGGAAAGACAAATACTAAAACACATGCACTCAGTCAATCTGTCAATAACACTCTCAGACACGCTCGCTGGTGTGGCTCATGCTGTACTGGAAACTAGCTCAGTGGATGTAACATCCACTGTACCGTCTTAGCACATTGCTGGAACCACCACTGTACCTCTTCTCCCAGGGAACAATGGCTGGTTTCATTACATTGCCATGATGACAGCATGAAACATACGGAGCAGACTCAGGCATCACCATTGTGGAATGCCCAGCCAAACCTCTTTCTTTCTTGTTTTTGGGGTTGTCCATTGGCAAACACACACACACACACAAATCAACATATAAAAGGACCTGGAAACACACATCCAGTCACTCCAGAGGGGAGAAGCTTCTACAATGAGCTGGTCCGTTATATCAGCTCTGGCTCTGTAGTGTGAAGAACCATGTCACTCTGGAGATAGTTGATCTAATCTGGGTTACATTATTACAGTTTGCACATCACTATTGAGGTACTTGAGCACGGCCATCCACCAGATGTGTATACAGCTGTTGGATGGCAGATGTGCGGCTAGTAACCAGCAAGCTAAATGCAAAAGTCACACGCTGAAGACTAAGCTATGCAAATGCGTGGTTGTAAACCGATTTATATTATATCACAGAAATACAAATCTATGTAATTATTATTTTGATAACTTCCATCACATACAATATGATCCGACAGTGAAACGTTTTTTACAACAATATAAAAAGTAAAACTGATCCTTGCTGAATAAAAGTATTAACTTCTTTTTAAAAAAATCATACTTTTTCCAAAGCTTTGAACGCTAGTACCATTTATAAGATTTTCACACCAAAATTAGACAATATACGAAATGAGAGAGCACGGTGTAAAAAACCTTGTTTATTATATCAAATCATCTAATTAGTAATATTAACAAACTGAAATTTCTGGTAAAGTAATACTGATACATGAATTGAATCGCTGCATCTTTGATCTCACTGTATAACTGACTTCACTGTATAAAATGTGTATTTATTTCTCTTCATATATGTTTTGGGTCTTTATTGTCTACCCTTCCCTGTCTTCTCTTCTTCTGATTTAGTGTCAAGGACAGAGGGCAGTGCTCTTGATTTCCAGTGCTGTGCCGAATCAGCAGATGTGGTTACACACTGTCAAGCATAAACAAGCGTCCATCAGAGAATTGCTGTTAGATTGATGGGTGTAGAGGTGAGGGACCTCTCAAACACCCTTATCAGGACTGCATGGACTGGATGATCGTCCACGGGTGGTTAACACAGGAACAGTGACAGAGCGATAGAAGGAGATGGGTGACTTGTAGACAGACATGGAGACAAATCCAAAAAAGAAAGAGAGGAAAGCCGTGTAATTGCCAGGACAAGCATTAAGAGCAAAGGAAAGGAGAGAGAGAGAGAGAGAGAGAGAGTTAGTGAGTGAGAGAGACATTACCCGCTGCCTCCGCTGTAGGTGTGAGCAGTTGAAGAGATGAGAGAGGAATCAGACACACATACACACGCATACACACGCATACACACATACAAAGACACAGGGGAGAAAGGGAGTTTGAAGGAAGAAATACATTAATATGAGAGACACATACTGTAAAAAGAGAGAAATAATGATCCAAGCTTGTGAAATATTACACTAGTGCACATCCACACACCCATGTGTTCACTTACCCATTTATATAATTTACAAAACTCTTAACAATATATACGCTACACCAGCAGACATTTAGTCTTATATAACCAGACTTTTGACTTGCAGCAAAACGTCTGGTCCTCTTGGCAACTTATTCTGGCCAAGAAATGCCCACTTAGACAGGAAGTGACTGCATGACTGACATGTGAGCCGACCAACCACAGTCTGTTTTGGTTTTAATGTGACGTTTAGAGACAGGGTTATTTGAAATAATTGTTACCACAATGCATTGAAGCAGTCAATTCCAGATGTAAAAATTCTGTTAATTTTTTTTTCGCAAGGGGAATTGATTTTAAACAATAACTTATAAATATTTAGTGCCCAACTATTCACAAAAAGAACTGTGAATAACATGGAATCAGTTTCCCTACTCTTTCAAAATAATTAAATATTAACTTTAAACACAATTCTTTCAAGATACACAAAAAGCATGTATTATATGTATATTATATATTTTAATATGTTTATATTTATCTGTCGTTTTCAATCCGACTGTTATGGAATAGGAGCCATTAATTACAGTCTTCTATCTGTCTTTGTTTTGCTTCCAATCAAAGTTCTTAATGTTGTGATTCAAATTGTAGATAGTGAGTTTGCTGCACTACTTAAAAAAAAAAATTCCTATGAGAAAAACGTAAAAAATACTTCCGAAAACCAAGGCTGCTGAAAATGTAGTCAAGAACTATTATACTTTATACTGTAACATTTTGCCACAAAAAAATGATTTTACGTATTCGAAGGGAGAGAAAAAATACAAGAAAAATGCTTTTAATGTACAGGTAAAAAATGTTTTAGGTATTCATACTTCACAGACAAAATCGAGAAAACAAAGTGGAATATATGCTCCTGGGTCAAACAAATCTCAGACTGACGATGTGATGGCACTAATTGCTAAACAAATCTACTCATTAACTCAACCTTAAAAGTGCTTAAATTTTAAACGTTTTGTTTCCCAGTGAACTGATAACAGTACTGTGTGGGATGACTCTTGAAAGTTGCATAAATCAAGCCAACCAGATTTGAACTAATGATTTCAGCCTGAAGTTTTTGTGTATATTACGCATGAGACAGTCAGTGAACAAACTGTGGGTGGTCTGTGGGCATGCCGTCTGAGGCTGAGACTAGCTAACATACACACATTTTCACACAAATTTAAATCTATTTGAATGTAAGAGTTGTAAACATGCAGTGCCATTCTGCATGTGACTTCATCTCAGTTAGTTGCCATGCTTCGTTGTTCATTATGATCTTGTGATCCAGTGCTTTAAAGATCATACTGTCACATACATTGTATTTCACATGGCAGTCATATGACCATAAGCGCTTCACCTGCAGGACAATGGAGACCCAAAGCTCTGCTGGAATCTGTGAGCTTTCTTCAAAGAGATTTACTCTACATGCACAAACTATCATAGATCGCTGCTTGTACGTGCAGAAAAACTGTTGCACAAACAATTCCAAAATAATAAAAGAGAAATTTCCTTAGAATGATTTCTTAAATATTACACAGCACTCTGCCGTGTAATATACAACAAAGCAAAAAACAGACTCCCAGCAGGCTCAAGTCTGTCAGCTTAAGCAGTTCACAACGCTAATAAAGTTTAGTCAAAACTGGAAACATGTGCAACTGGGTGGCATAAACAAACACTGACCTTCTCAACAAACATCTCTCTATGGCACAAGAGAAGATGTCTCATTCATCTCTTTTCATTCTCTAGAGATGATCTGGATCAATCCCATCACTAAAGAGGACTTAGTTAGGACTGTCTGTGCTACTAACTTCCTCAAACATGCTATATTTGACCATGCAGAGCATCTGTCCTATTCCAATGTGTGATTTTGCCAATCAACTCCAAAAGTAAAACTAGAGAACATCTGTTGAAAGGTGTGCAGTAATTATGAATGAGAAATTTAAGCAGAGACCTTTAAATACTAAGTGGCCCACCAAGCAAAACGCCATAACCAATATAATAAGATAGTTACAACTCTCACTTCTGACTGAATGAGCTGCATTCAAAGCCATTTTAATATGCAAACACACACCGGTGATCACACATTCTATATATTATTGGATCAAGTTGCCACGTTGCTTGGGAAACACGAACAGCCTAAGGCATGATAATTATTCTGATAACAAATATATATAATTTAACTTATTTCTGTCAGTCAAACAAATTGTCAACTGTTTCACTGTTTTACTCATTTTTTTCAGTTCTGCCTTTAGTTATGCAGTCTCTCTCTCTCTCTCTCTCTCAGCTGACTTTTTGCCGCAATAAATAGACTGCTTAATTGGATCTTGCGTTCATCAAAATGTTGATACACATCTCAACTGAACAGTGCCCTTCTAGGAGGTGAGCAGTTTGATTGTCTGTAATCCCATTATGGTGTTATCTTTCAGGGCAAAGACCCTGTTCAGCCATAAGAGGTCCTAATGCATTCTGTGTTGTGCTTTACACGAGCTGCCCGGCAAAAGTTATCTGTATGTTGAGCATCACCTGACATTTTTACTGTATGTCTACTTATGCCGCTAAAGTGCATCGGTCTAATCTGGTCCAGATCTAGTGTTAGTCTGAATAAAATGTATTCACGCTCAAAAACATTCTATAAATCTTCTATAAAATACATATGCTTAAAAGTCGCCTTTCCAAAATCAAAAAGCCATTTATTTCATGGATGAGTCAAGTCTTCATGACGATTTTACTCGCTGTAAATCAGTCATACCACACTTGTTAGACATTTTAGACAATGTCTTTGAATGTCCGACACACAAACGAAGAGACACACAGGTACACATAGACACAAACACGTATGTTAACACATTTAGGTGTCCACATACTGTAGATTGTACCAAGAGTTGATTAGCTGTAAGATTGAGTTACTGCAACTGGCTAAAGAATGACATGACCTCGCCCTTGGCATGTGTCCTATGTGTGAGGGACATGGTGAGAGGACATTTGAACGGACAATTGGACAGACAGATCAGTCTATAGAAGAAGAGGACAGGCGTGTAATGAGAAGGACAGGCAATTAGAGCAAACAGAGGGGAAAGGGAGAAAGAAAGAGACATTACCCCTCTCCTTCCCCACCGCCTCCTGCACTGTAGGTGTTGAGAGATGATCAGAGACAGGAAGACAGAGGCAGACAGAGCCAAAGACAAACAAAGACACAAAACACACAGAGACAGAAAAAGGCACAAGGAAAGAATGGGGTTTTGAAGCAGGAAAAACATCAATATGAGACAGAGATTCACAAAATAATGGCAGACCTCTTCATTTGATTTATATGTGGACACCTAATCTAGTGTAAACACTTAAAACAACTGAAATACAAATACAAAAATGCATATATACAAACAGGGTCCAAAATTAAGTTATATCATCCTGGGTGGGTAAATTGAGAAGATATTGAAAGTTCACAAATACAAATACTTACAAATTCATGAATACAAATAAATAAATAAAAATCAAATAACCATGCAGTGATATTTGACTTTGCTCCAGTTGAAGGGCAAAAATTATTGATTTTTTTATTGTTCTTTACTTTTCTTGGAAATTTCAACCATGAAAGTTACAAGTCATTTCATTTACTCGCCAAAGCATTTTTTACTTGCATTTGGCATTTTCTGCAGGGTTTAATCTTGGACCCTGTACACAAAATACTAAATAAACGTGCACAGATATATACACACACAGACACACATAAGAGTCACTCCCTGAAATTGAGTAAATGTTTAAAAACAGACTCTATATATAGGAACTGTTCCCACGCTCACGGCCAGGGAGCGCCAGTCACCCCAGAGCGCCTGCCGTTCTGAGCGCTCTATTGCTGTGTGGAGAGAGAGGGAGGGAAAGAAAGAGAAACAGGAGAATCTAGCGATGATAGGAAGGAGCACAGTATCTTTCTAAGGGAAAGGTAGGCACATCTAAATGCCTCTATATGAATCACTTAATAAGACACTTTTTTCATGCTAGAGCTAAAGATGTGGATGCAAATGGAAGTGGAGTTGGGTAGGACTGGTGGTCGAAGGGGAAGGGAATGACAATGTTTAAAGGTTTAAGGGGGTTTCTTTAAGAAAGTCATGCTGGGGCAGACAGTCAATGCAGATTGCAAGCTCAATTTGTCCTCGCAAACAATGTTATTTTTTATTTTATCCTTAAATAGTATTGTTTTCTGCTGTTTCTATATCTAACAACTCAAATTTGAGTTCTAGAAAGTACATAGTATTTAACATATCTATGCATTTTAAACTTCCTAATGTCAAACATGTCTTTATTAACACTAATTCTTCTACCTGACATCCATTCACATATTATATGCATGGTACATGTCATGTGTATGTCCATCTAAAGTCCCAGGTCAGTTTAGAACTGCATTGCATATGGAAATTTGTCGAGGAAAAGAAAATGTGTGCAACCACATTTACAGTTGTTCAGGGACAGAAAAGTATGAACACAAACAATAGACAGGACCATATAATATTACCATTTCAAAGCATTCAGATTCTGGTATTTTTAGGAAGAAAAACAATTGATCTAGGCTCATCATATTTCTTCCATTCATGCTTGCATTTCAGGTTATGTGACATGTCGATTCCCAGAATCCACTCACATGCTCTTTACTAAGCCTGGAAAAGAGCCATTCACATGCATTTTCTCCAGTTTCATAGTAACAGATGCACCTTTCTGACCTTTCCCTCATTTTAAGAACTCTCTCAGACCTTTAATCGGGCTGAATGTTTCCAACAAGATCAGACACAACCGGGGACAGTCATGCACAATCATTCATATTGTCTCTTGTTGACTTTTCTAACTGCCAAACAGTTAGAAAAGTTCTTAGTTTGTTTAACAAGATCCCTGCTAATTTCTTTCTGATCTTAACAGTTTGAGCAGCTCATTTTTCATTTTTCAAGTACTCAGTCCAACTACAAACTTTCAACCCTTGAAAAAGCATTACAAATCATTTCACATGTTAGTGTCAGACAATCATAAGAGGGGTCATAAGTCTT
This sequence comes from Rhodeus uyekii, assembly GCA_037043235.1. Taxonomy (NCBI): domain Eukaryota; kingdom Metazoa; phylum Chordata; class Actinopteri; order Cypriniformes; family Acheilognathidae; genus Rhodeus; species Rhodeus uyekii. The sequence continues at coordinate 1,449,445 of JAWRVZ010000068.1, forward strand.
AACTAAAGTGGTACATAATCATGTTTAATTCTGCTTTAAGGTCTGTTCACACTGAGAACTATAACTATAACAAAACTACAATAATAATTCTATTAGCATCCAAACCTATAGACGATAATTTTATGTTTATTATAAGTGTGTCCTGAAGTTTTGTCTGCTACTTTAAATGCTTGAAGTCTATAAAGTCAGATGTCTTCTAATTGGCTCTCAATGTTTTTTATCGTATGCTCATAGAGTTAGAATTCTTATTAAAACTAGATAATTATAGTTATAGTCATTGTTCATTGGTGTGAACAGCCCTTCAGAGTGAGAAATGGTCAAAAAACTATATTAAAATAGTTTTAACTAATTAGAATTCATTATAAATGGATTTATAAGTGATGCAAAAGTGTAGCATATGGCCCCTTTCTCTCTTGTCTCTTCCTTCTTGTCTGTATTCCTCATGTTTGGATCCAGCAAGGTATGTGGCGCAGAAGATGGGGAGTAGAAATACCTGAGGTAAGTGTGGCTGGATGCTCCAGACAGTCCTGGGCACTAAAGGGTTACAGGTGCCCAGGTAGGGTCATCACCCTCATGAAAATGGCCCAAGCACACCCACAGGGTAGACACTGCGCAAATGTAGTGCATGGTAGGGCAGGGTGGGGGAGATGACGTGAGAAACCTTTAAAAGGAGGACTGGGGCTAAATGTGCAGAGCGATAAGGGGAGGGAAAAAGAGGGTGAAGATATGACAAATGCACAGAACTGAGTTGAGGAAGGAGAGAAAGGAAGAGAAATGGTGAGAAAGAAAAGGAGGGAGAGAAAGGATAGAGAGCTGGGCTGTATGGGTAGCGGGCTGGCGCTCCAGGGTGGCAGAAAGCTGTGTCAACTGCACAGGCGTTTGACCTGTAGGGAGCAAGACGGGAAAGGCAGAGGAGAGGCAACAAGCAGGGAAGGAGAGGGGAGTGAGGCATGAGCGCTGTAGCCTTGATGACACTTACGTGAAGGCGAACGCCACCAGGGCACCACTAACCACTATAAAGTCCAGGATGTTCCACAGGTCACGGAAATATGATCCTTGATGCAGGACAAGACCTAAATCCACCATCTGAAACAGAGAGGACAAATGTTTACTGTCAGGGTTCTGGAAACGGACTCAGGCGCAGATTGAATGGAACACTTTATTTAAGAAAAACAAAACAAAGACTCAATAAAAACTGCACCGAGGGGGAAAACACAACCAGCAAGAAAACTGACTTGACCGACAGGACAGCTAGACAAGGCAAGAAACTTGACAGGCGACGGCTCAAACGACACAAGGTGCCATGGCATCAAAAGACAACGACGCATCACAGGACAGCAAACACGAGAGGATTAAATAGACACAATAGGACGGGTAATTGAATGGGAAACAGCTGGGACAAATCAAATTAAAACACTAGAACAAGGAGGGTGGGGTTCTCAATGACAAGACATGAACACGCAGCCAAACATCGCTGCATGTTCACAAAAACACAAAGACAGTGCGCTGCTAGTAAAAACCAAACGCACACGCTACACGAAAACATGACATGAAAGCACACGGTCGATGAAAACCGAGAGCGTGTGGTTGAAGCAGAGCTTGAAACCGCGCCCACTCACATAACGTAGAGCACCACTCGTAGGAACCACTCGTCTCGGGCGCTCATGACAAGAAACGAACACACGGGTCATGAATGTCCGAACCCCGACACAAAACCGAAACTGAACAAGACCAGTCTGGGGATCGGACATCATAACCCGCACACAAGACGCTACACCAGGGGTCTCAAACTCAAATTGGCTGGGGGCCGCAGGAGGCAGAGTTTGGGTGAGGCAGGGCTGCATCAAGTATTCCACAAAAAAAATATTTTCTCAAACGTCATTATTGACAGTTCTTTACTTCAATGGGTTATTTTGAACATGAACTGTCCTGAACATAAACAGAATATTGAAGAACATGAACGGTTCTTCTGAATATAGCTTGTCTTGCCTACTTCTTGCTGCCAGAGACCTGCAGATCTTCCTCTCACACAGCTGAGCCACATTTGGCTTGAGAGAGAAAACAGTCGAGACTCTCAGTATAGCTTGAAGATGATCATCAGTAAGTAGACCTGGACTTGGACTTACTGAAGTTCAAGATTGAGGAAAAAGCTACTAATTTTTTCGAGACACCAAGTCATTACTATGAGAAACACTCATTATTTTGAGATACTAAGTCGTTATATGAGAAACACTCATTATTTTGAGATACTAAGTCATTATTATTATTATTATTATGACTTACATTTTTTTTTCTCAACTGTGGCGGAAACGGCTTCCATACTTTCCTGATGACATGTACATCGTAACATTTGTATATGGTAGAAAATACCGAGATAGGCGACTGCTACTGGGCTGATAATTATCAGCTGGGACTGTGGGACACCTTTAACATATTTATTAAATACAATGGGATGAAGCCACGAAGGCGTTATTTACTGGATTTTATTTTCTATATTAACCCCATGGGTTCATCGGGACAATCTAGCCAATCTAGCCATGTCCCGTTGACTGTGTAACCAGGGCGGGAAACTGAGGCCCCTGATGAGCCTCAAGCTGGACGGCGGGCGGGATCTGGCTGAGTGTCCCAGCTCCACTCCCCTCGGTGACACTGTCAACGGAGCATCGGTGTTGGTCGTTAATTTGCAGATTCGTTATGATAACATATCATTCGCAACAATAACAGTAACATCGACTTCGTCCAGCTCAAAGTCAAAAATGCTCAATTTCAAACACAATAAGAAGTAATAATTTTATGACGGCTTTGACAAATGTGATGTTACACGGGCAGCTCCATAGTTGCGAAATGTTTCTCTGTCTGCATCAAGCCTGGCCAATGCTCCGCCTCCGGGAGTCATTTACTCCACTGTGATTGGCCCCCGGGAGTCATTTACTCCACTGTGATTGGCCCCCGGGAGTCATTTACTCCACTGTGATTGGCCCCCGGGAGTCATTTACTCCACTGTGATTGGCCCCCGGGAGTTATTTACTGTGATTGGCCCCCGGGAGTCATTTACTCCACTGTGATTGGCCCCCGGGAGTCATTTACTCCACTGTAATTGGCCCCCGGGAGTCATTTACTCCACTGTGACTGGCCCCCGGGAGTCATTTACTCCACTGTGACTGGCCCCCGGGAGTCATTTACTCCACTGTGATTGGCCCCCGGGAGTCATTTACTCCACTGTGATTGGCCCCCGGGAGTCATTTACTGTGATTGGCCCCCGGGAGTCATATACTCCACTGTGATTGGCTGGTTTATACAGCTCCAGCTTGCACGAAAAAAAGAATCTTCCGCACACAACGCGGTAAAGCGCTATTCATTCAAAACTCGCGGGCTGCACTTACGTTAAACTTTCATATTGTTCATAATGTTTGAGACCCCTGCGCTACACAGACAAGAGCGCGCATACACAAAACACAAGACATTACGGTAGTGTCAGAGCTCTGCCACAAAACCAAGAAATGACTAGACTGAGTAAGGCAGAACCCTGACAATTTACTATACATTATCATTCAAATATTTGGTGTCGTTTAGATTTTTATTTGAAAGAAGTCTCTTTTATGCTCACCAAGAATGTGTTTATTTGATCAATAATATAGTAAAAGGAGTGATGTTGTGAAATATTTTAAATACATTACAATTTAAAACAAATACAAATATAATGTATATAAGACTGACATAGACCACCATAGCCCAAACAATACGACTGATGTTTACCTTAATGAGCATCTCAAAGGTGAAGACACCCGTGAAAACATAGTCAAAATACCGCAGGACCTGCAAGAACAAAAGAGGGACACAATGTCAGCAGGAAAAGAAAAGTCTTTATAACAATTACGCGAAGATGGATGTTAAGAATGATAAATAAACAGATGAACGGATGGAGTAATGAATGGATAGATAATGATTAGAAGCATGGTCGCATAGATAGATAACATGGCTACATCTCCAAAGGACAAAAGTGGATTGAACCACATTGACATAAATAGATGTTGAGAAGTGGGACTGTCTCACATTATTGCGTGGAGATTCGGCACAGACAGGGTCTTCAGCGGCCAGGGCAATACTGCTCATCGCTATGACCAGCAGAATACACATCTCAAAATATCTGAGCGTGACGATATAGTGGCACAACCTCCGAAATCTAAAACACAAGATCATAAAATAGTACTGTTATTAGCAAAAACACTCTACTTCAGCATCGAGAATGTTTTTCAATAGAAATTATTTTTTTGTTTTTTTTACAGAACAAGGTAAAACCAGGTGACTCTGATCAGTTTTGCTAAAAGACAAGATGAAACAATTTACTTGGAGCAATACAAAATAATCCATATTTGGAGCAATAAAAAATAAAATAAAAACAGGATATTCAAATAGGAAAAAAAAGTAGGATGGGATTTTATTTCATTAACTGGAATTGATTGGACTTGGACATATAGCAGGTTAGAGAAGTTGCCGGGGAGGGTTTTTTAAGAATTTAAATCTGATTTCATATTGACTTTAAATGCAGTGTCACTGGGTCAACTACAAGTTAACTGGTACATTTCACAGAGTTGACTTCACTCACGGGTTAGTGGTAGACAGAATGAACATTGATGTGTAGGGTGGCATGGGTTTAGGCCCCCCATCATTTTTCTCATCATCATCATCATCATCCTTTGTGTCTTCCTTCTTAGGCAGGGGCTCAGTGTTGGCATTTTTATTGACTGTGGAGAAGTGACAAAAGAAAGCAACCTCGTAAAACAGACGATTCAACAAATGAAAAGGGTCATTTATCCTCTTCAGCTCTTTCTCTCACCCTGTAGGATAGCGTTACTGGAGGGGAACATTGGGGGAATGTCCACTGCAGTGTACTCGGGTTTCATGCCCAGGTGTCCAGTGCTAGCAACATTAGCAGTGGTAGAGGAAGGGTTGTTAAGAATGAGGCTGCTCTCTGTACCAGTACGTGCCAGGCCAGCAGTGTGTGCACTATTGGCGAGATTGAGCAGACTATCATGTGGGGTGGAGTTACTAGGCGGCTGGGTGGCAAGCTTGTTGTTCATGGCATTGTCCAGGTCCTCACTGTACTGACTGTCCTGCCTGGACAGAGTCTTCTGAATGGGACGAGTCGTGGAGAGAATTGGGCCACTTCCATGACCATCCCTGATGAAAGAAGACACAAAAATTAGTAGTTTAAAACTTTAGGAACCACCGGGAGGAATTCACTAAGAATGAACAACTACCAAATTATAAATACAAAAATTAAAATGTACTCTACTGTTCAAAAGGTTTGGGGTCGGTAAATTTTTTTTCATGTATAAATATATATATATATATATATATATATATATATATATATATATATATATATATATATATATATATATATATATATAAATAATATGCTCACCAAGACTGCATTCATTTGATTAACATACAGTAAAGACACTAATGTTGCAAAATTTAAAATAACCTTTTTCTATTTTAATACATTTTAATTTGTACTTTATCGCTGTTCTTTATTCCAAGAAATATTTCATATTAGTATCATCAATGTTGAAAACAGTTCTTTGATTAATAGAAAGTTAGAGAACAGCATTTATTTGAAATAGAAATATTTTGCAACATCATTTTACCATCACCTTTATCAATTTAATGTGTCACTGTTGAATAAGTTATTAACTGCTATTAACTGCTGCAAACAAATAGTGCAAAAATTGAGTTTTGTGCACAAATTGCAATCCATAACTGTTAAATGGTTTGCTAGTGGTTACTAGAAGTTTTTAAAAACTGAACTTCATGTAACTTAACGGTCTGTTGAACAAGGCACTGCAAAAGAAATGAGACTCGGGTGCAGTTGTAAAGCGCGTCCAACAGGTGCATAGTACAAAAAATATTACCAGAGATTAATTTCGATGGAACTCACATCCTGGTGCGGTGTCGCACCCCTCTCTCTTTCCTTCCCTCACCCTCATGGCGATGACGTCTGTGTTTACGCTCTCCTCCATCTATATGCTCACATTCAGATCCTCTTTCCCTGCCCTTACTCCTGTGTTTCCTCCCTCCACCTTCTCTCTCTTCCTCTGCGGCTTTACGATGTTGACGGGCCTGGCTGCAGCGCTCGCTGTGCTGATGTCTGCGGCGAGACTCTCTACCCTCTCCATGGTTCTCAGAGCCCAAAAGACTCCGACGAGATCCTGTAGAGTCCCCTCTTTCCAACACTGGCCAGGGCCCAGATCCTCCACCTCCTCCTCCACTCTCCCCCTCATTGAAGTTGGGCTGTTTGTGCAGGAGCTGATGAGTGTGCTGGGGCTGGCCATCACCTGGACGGGTTTTGTTGGTATTGTTATTGCGGTTCTCCTGAGGGTCCACGACCAATGGCCGGTCCAGGTGGGTCTTCATATCGGGACGAATGTGACGGGAGTACGAGACCTGCTGGTATTTAAAAAAAAAAAACAACCACATTGGCCAATAGAATAATAAGATATTTTCACTGAAAACAAATATGACAAAATATTTATTTATTTAAATAGTACTTATTTATTTTAAATAGTGTTTATTTATTAATATAATAAACATTAATGTAATAATATCATAAACACTTAATATTTAGCTTATAGCGTGCATAAAGGATTGAAGATTTTTTTACTGAAGAACGCAATAAAAATACTGGATAAGAAAATAATTTTTGTGGTTAACGGGTTAGATGGGGCCGCTGTATATATTACTGTATTTATTACTATATTATATAAGGATCATATTAAAATGCATATTATATATTAGGCGATAATATTGCCAATAGGATAATCTGCAAAATTATTTTCAAGATATGCCCAATAACACATAAATGGCCGATATTAGATTTTGATACTATTTTTCTCTAATAAATACAAATAAAACACTAAAAAGTGATAATTAGTAATATTAAATTAAAGTAAATTAATTTAATATTTAAAGTATTAAAGTAAATTAATAATTTGATCAATAATTTAAAATGATAAAGTGAAATTAGACATTACAACAATATAATATACTAAAAGAAAAATTAATATTCATTTTGAGAATGTATTTAACAGTTATTAAATTATTTGTGTTATTAACATATCTACTCAGAGAGTGTTACATGATGGCAAAGCTAATCAAAAATGAAAAATTATTATATTAGAGTTAAATTCTCACCTTCCAGCGGTCTTCAGGCTCCAACTCATTGTAAAGAGCCTCTCTGCTGTTCACCAAGGTCTGTCGTCTCAACTCACTAGTGCGCTGCTCCCATACTGACTTACAACCTTTGTGGTTCTTCTGTTGCTCCTTGCTGCAAATGAGAGAGAGAGAGAGAGAGAGAGAGAGAGAGAGAGAGAGAGAGAGAGAGAGAGAGAGGGAGAGAGAGAGAGGGAGAGAGAGAGAGAGAGAGAGAGAGAGGGACACATTTATAGTAGATCTGAGATTAGTACTCATCGAGGGGGAAAAGTGAAGTTGCTGCAGTTACCACAGGCTGAAAATGCCCACCTACAAGCTATCGGCTACCATTGGTTAAAGAGGATGATTACACCGCTTGGGTCAAACTCACTCACAGAACACACACACAGACGCACAGACACGCACGCACGCACGCACACACACACACACGCACGCACGCACACAGACACAGACACAGACACAGACACAGACACAGACACAGACACACACAGACACACACAGACACACATACAGAAGATAACTATAATAATTCTGGGAGTGAAGACATCATAGGCGCCCAACCCTTGGAGCAAAGCATGTGAAAGAGAAAAAGTAAAAGAGATAAGAGGAGAACAGCAGGTGATGAGTAGCAGGATGAAGAGAGAAGAAGAGACGAGGAGTGACAAACCCGTCCCATCCCACCCAGCGGTCTGGAGAACAGAGCGGGGAGCAGCACAGAGAACCGAGGAGGAAATGCACATGTCGAAAAGGCTGATGGGAGAAGAGTGGGAGGTGTGGGGCGAATAGAGAGGCGTTAAAAAAACTGAAAGAGTATAAATGAATAAATACCAGTCCAGAAAGTGTTCTGTTGCATCAAGACGCTCAGAGTTTACTGTCACACTGAGGAGGAAAACAGCATGTGTGAAACACAGAACATCTATTTGCTCTTCTCCCTCATTCACACACTTGTTCTCACTAATACACATATATTTTCTCTTGATTCTCTCTTCTTTTCCTAGATTTTTATAAATTCACATACAGACAAACCTGAATCATCTTCAGTCGGTCTGTGCATCTGCATATAAGTTATGCGTATATAGGATCACAGATGATCGTGTAGGACAGAGGATTACATTTTAGATGTATGACACCAAACATAGAAAAAAGTATGTTGCCTTAAAGTGCTTTGACTTGAAACACAGACCAGCTAATAATCAGCTATAATCCAGTTACTATATTCAAAAATGCAATTACTAAGTTAAACTGAACTTCCAGCAGGATGGAATGTGATTCCCAATGTCCCAATTGTTTTTACCAATAATTTTGCCAGGGTGGGGGTCTTGTGTCTTTATGACTTATAACATAAGTTTGGCGTCTGTCTTTCTTCCTTTTTTATTGTTGGTTTATTGTCATGTTGCAAAGGATTGCCATTTCAAATAAATTTGATCTTATCAAAGACTTCAGTAAAACTATTAAGGAGCCGTTTCTAACATTGATAATGATAATAATGTGTTTTTGAGTAGCAAATCATCATATCAGAATGATTTCTGAAGGATCACATGTCACTGAAGACTGGAGTTAATGATGCTGAAAATTCAGCTGTGTTATCACAGGAATAAAAATGTATTTTTAAATGTATTAGAATAAAAAAAACAGTTAAATTGTAGTGATAGTTCACAATATTACTGTTTTTATTATAATTTTGATCAAATAAATAGATCAAACCTTGGGGTTTGAAATTTTTTCCCCAAATAGATTATTTTTTAAATAGACCTTGGAATATAAACTTTGGGGAATATAAAAGACTTTCAAAAATATTTTAAAAATCTTACAGACCACAAAATGTTAACGGTAGTGTCTGTATGTTTGTATCCTATATAGTTTAAGCTTCTGATTAGAACCACATCAATAAAAAGAATGGAAAGCAAAAAGTCAAGTCCTTCTTAGATTTAAGTTTTGTTTTTTTATGGGGTTTTCTGTGTTTTACCTTTGTGTGGCTGACTGAAGAACTACAAATAGTCTGAACACACAAAAACCAACATAAAAGGAAGACAAAGAAATTGTGGGAGAGAAAATGTGGCAGTAGGACAGAGAGAGAGAGAGAGAGTGATGAGAGAGATACTCACGCAGCAATGGAGAGGTTGACTGCAGACAATGGGCTGACCTCAGCTACTTCCTTGGCAGTCTGAAGAGCCATTTTCTGATTGGCTGCCTGTTCTTCCTCCTGTTCATCCTATACATAGAGAGAAACATGAAGTATATTGATTAAAATGTGATGCAGACCTATTTTTTGGCCTGCATAAAAAAAAAAAAATACAAAGTGTTTTCAAGTGCGGTACCATTTATGGGCCAGATTTACTAAAGTTTGCATCAGCGCAAACACTCTTTTGGTGTTAAAAAACTACTGTCAGGAGTAACTAAATACACACAGTGAAAAATATGTGATGAAAAGACGTGGACACAATTAGTTTTGTGGCTGACATTATTGCATATATATTTTTATGAGTTTCCCTTTCAGACACAAAATTATTGTGAAGAGAATATTTAATTGAATCACGCAACGCGATATACTATGGTTTGTACTAGTCACTTTACTAGTATTTGCACTATTTTTTTAAGGCTTAAAATCAAAGTATGTCTTAAATCAGACGCTAGTTTACGCTGCTCTTGGCAGATTGTATTGGTCAATATGGAAATTATTAGCTGCATTGTCGTTAGATCACATGCAGAACTTTCCACTTCCATCTGCACTTTTATGGGATTGAGCTCTAACTCTAATTTGCCCTGTTTAGTAATTCTGGCCCTGTGTGTTTTTACCTTGGTCAGCTCTTGTGCATTGGCCAGATTGTCCACAGCGATAGCCAAGAATACATTGAGCAAAGTATCTGTTCACAGAGATGTTAAGCAACGTTTCATTAAAACTTCATTGGTGAAAGAGAAAACTGCGCAAACGGTCAGTGTGCAATATTAAGTGTTTGGATACAGTTGCCGAAGAGTGTAAGAACAATGAAGAAGACTGAAAAGACCATGCCCGTTCTGACTCCACCCTGAGATTCAATCCCATCATACATGACCATGTTCCAGTCTTCACCCGTCAGGATCTGAGGTACAAAGAAAGGTCCATCATCACAAAGCAGAAAGGGCACCAAATGATTGCACACTGTTTGATTGGCACATTTACTCACCTGAAACACTGTCATTATTGCTGCAGGAAAAGTATCAAAGTTTGTTGGTGGTGTCCCAGATTCAAAATTAAACCTGAAAAAAAAAGAAAAAAAAACGATATTATTGTTATGCAAGAGTATTTACTATATATTATTTATGTCTTATTTATCACCATGTCTTATTTAGGATACCAGGTGAGCCTGAAACACAACTGGTGACACCAAAATGAAATAAGATAAAATAGATTAAATATGAATAAAAGTGAATGACAGTGTTTTAGTGCTATACTGACTGTCCTCCAAACAGCTGCATCCCCAGCAATGCAAAGACAACGATGAAGAGGAAAAGGAGGAAGAGTAAACTGATGATGGACTTCATTGAATTCAACAAAGACACCACCAGGTTCCTCAGAGATGCCCAATATCTGAGAAAGGGAAAGGGGAAGACTTTTAAGACACAGTCTTGAGACAGCTTGAAGGGTAAAGAGGAAATTCGACAAAGAGTGGGATGGACAGACAGACATGAGACTTGAGACGTGAGAGACTCACTTGGTCACTTTGAAGATCCTCAGTAACCTGAGAGCTCGTAACACACTGATCCCAAATGAGGTTCCTGGCTGGATCATAGCCCAGAGCACCTCGAAAATGCTGCCACATATGACCTGTCCCACACGCATAGACAAAGACACAGGCATTAAATAAAATATACACATTTAAAGCTCATTCAATAAGAGTATGCCACAAAACAAAGCCTCCTGAACATTGACAAACACTAACACATATTTGCTTGTTATGGTGCTGAACAAAATGATGATAAAAATACATTTCTGTATTCAGTATTTTTTATTTAAATAACATGATTAACATGAGATGTTTAGTTATAAAAAGAAATTCCATGTCAAATTTAAATAAATATTTTATTTCAGCATATATTCTTCTTGTATTAATTTACTCTGTTTTGCCTCTCAAGTCAGTAAGTGAGAGAGGAATAAATGGACAGCTAGTATAATACTTTTGGTTTCCTCCAAATATTTTCTGATTCACTAAAAGAAGACTCACAATGCAGTCAAAACAGTTGAAGGAGGAGTGAAAATAAGGTCTGGTCCCCAGCCCATACATCTTAATACACATCTCTGCCATAAAGATCCCCAGGAAGATGAACTCAGCAAAGTCTGGATTGAGGAGAGAGATGAAAACAGATGCAAATGACAAAGATATGAAGAAAATACAGAATACCATTGGACTAATGAAAAGAATAAAATAAATGAAAGAAACTTCATAGATTCTAAACTGCTGACAACCACATTTGCACAGGTTATTCATCCAGAGATTTTGCCCACACAATATGCACAGAAAAAAACAGAAGATTCTGCAGATTCTGTGCTACAGATTAGTGAATGGACAAGTAAACAGACTTACAGAGGAAGTCAGAGAGCAGGTCAGGCTGGTCATAGTGCACAGCAGCCACGCACAGTGTGTTGAGTCCAACAAGACATAGCACAGTCCAGTAGAATGCTTGTGTCTTCACTATGTGCCTAATGAAGAATCTCAGTCGACGCTCCTTTTTATGGAAGGAAGAGCCCTCCAGCTTTGAGCTTTTCAGACTTCCACGTGCAAATGGAGAACCTGATGGACAATAAAGAAACATAAGCTAAGCGGCAGGGAAACAGGACTCAATAAAATTCAACGAAAATCTAAAACTCTTATTTGACGGCATCTGAAAATTATGCACATACGATACTACAATAATAATGATAATAATAATAGTAATACTAAAAAAACAAACAGATACTAATTCTAAAATGCAGGTTAATTGATCAAATCACCTTTTCACTCAAATGATTATGCTAATAATATATTTTATAATAATAAAACAATCTATGTAATATAAATGCTGTAATCCTGTTAAAGACTGATATTTTTTTATCCCACTGTAGATCAGTATGCATTTTTTATGTAAACTAATAATTACAGGAACAATCCTCAGGGAAACATTGGTCCCACATAGGAAAAAAAGGATTGTATAAGATGTTAATACTTTGATACTATGATAAGTATTTCAGTACCGGTACTTTATATTAATATACCATGTTTTTTCTTTCAAAGAAAGGACAGGATTTTTACTATTTTTATGGTTATACCCAATTGATCAGCCCTAGATACTAAATGTAGAAATTTATATAAATGTAAAACTTTATATTTAATTTTGAAGCAAACCTATATCTCCATCTCCGTCCTCTGCATCGAGCAGCTCTGTTTTACTCTTCTTAATGGTGGGCCTCCTCCTTGAGCCTGAGTGTAACAGACCATAATCACTCATTTCTAATTTAAAATACTTCAGATTCAGACAGCATAAAATACTCAATGGCACCGAATTACAGAATTTAACAAATACAAGAAAAGTGTAGTGTCTCTTATATGGATCATATACAAATATGAACCTCCGATGTGAGCTACAGATGGACGTTCCATGTAAATGTTTTCCTGTACACTGCACTAACTGTGCGTTTGGACATGAAGTATACAATATCACCCCCTCAGCAAAGCCAACATGCTATTGATATCGCTCTTCCTTTACAATGGGAAATCAACACCTAGTCCCTGTGAGGGAGCAGGCGAAGGAGAGGGGGATGAAAAGGAAGGAAGGATGGAGGAGTTCAAGAAAATACCATCAAAGGGCATCCGGTCATCTGGGTCATTGTCCTCGTCAGCAAGAATCACCTCTTCTATACACAATTTTTTTTTAAAGAAAGAAAAAAAAAAGATTCAAATCAAACCACTGGAAAAGTCATAAAAATGGGGACAAATTCTAGTGCATAAAAGATGCCTGATGAAACATTTAGTACATTATCTGCACATTCCAAGACTGAGATATACACGTGTAAAGACATCCGTATCAAAAGAGATAATTTGCTATCTGTATTCTTGGCTTTAGCTTCTCTCTGGAGTTTTTAATGGCTATTTCTATGACATTTACCTGCTTTGCAGATCCACTCCAGATATCCGTTCAGCTCTCTCTCTATCTGCTGCTGACGCTTCAGCTTAAGAAATTCGCTCCTGTTCTCCACCCGTTCCCTTTCTTTGGCAAACTCTCTGTATCACATATACATGCATTCAAACAAATGTTTATCAACAAAATGCACATACACAGTGGTTTTTGGCAATTTTGAGATCATCAGAATCACTGGATAACTTGGTTGATTAACTATGGAGGCCTGCACATGACAAAAAACAAGACCTCATGGTCATGAATTAAGAATTAGTTCCCACAACTTAATTATTGCCCTCGTTTTAGTACAAATGCTGCTATGTTGTACTAATTTTTGTGGCTACGATTTAACTAATTTAAAACAAAGGAACATCTTTAGACCTCATTTTAAGCATTTTATGAATTAATTCAATTATTAATGAATTAAACTGTATTAATTTATTTAATTAATGAATTAAACTGTATTAAACAATGCTTACTGTAACACTAAAATCTGGGATTAAAAATGTAATTTAAAAAATGAAATAAAATTCTGATTTTTTAAAACTTTCAATGGCACATTTATTAAGAAATGTATCAGATTATGCACTAATAAAATAAGCACATTTGTGACAGTGACTTTGTACAAAATTTTAAACTGTAGTGATGATGGGACACCTTACACCCTAGATATCTGCCTCTGCATAAGCTATTGAATAAAGAATAATGACGACGTTATCACATACTATCCACAAACTGCATATTTTCATGTACCATCCACACAAATATCATAACAATGAAATTTATTAGAAAATTAGATGTAGACCTGAAAAAAACAATACAGCTGATCATGAGAAGAGCTCACACTCCCTGAGAGATGTTTCTTACCCTGACAGCACACCCAGCACAAGATTGAGCATGAAGAAGGAGCCGATGATGATGAGGGGAATGAAGTACATCCAGTTCCATGCACTCCCTGAAGCATCATTGCTCTGTAACGGCATAAAAAAGCCCAGTCAGTACAATCCACATTCAAACATTTTTTCTCTCTCCAGCTGAGAGTACAGTTTGTTCATCTGGGTTTCTTTGCATTTGCCTTTTCAAGACTCTCCAATGGTGTCAATGGTTTGCTGTTTTATTTATTTGGTATTTTTTAGAAGGAGAGGACAAGTTGAAATCTGATCCTGCTTACAGAGTATGAGAACATCTATGACAGTACTGTGTCAGATCCTAGGACACCACGTACCATGAGATGTGCAACCTGAGAGTGGCAACCATCTGGCTAGGGTTGCTTCATCTGTGGTACACACAGCTGGGTGCTCGGCGCCGCTGCACCCTGCTACTGCAGAAAAGAACAAATGGGCAGCCATCTTGCATGGCATTGCTCCACTGACTGCCTCTAGGGAAGGAACCCAGGCTACAAAAGCCCAGATTGAAACAGCCCACAAGTGCTGGTTTAGAAAAAGCGCAGGTGATTTTACAATATCTGCACAATTTGGTTTTGGAGCATTTCAAGAGCACCCTTTTTAAAAAAGGGATAGATCACCCAAAAATGAAAATTGTGTCATCATTCACCTTGTATAGCCAGACCTTCAGACTAATGGAAGAAGCATTGCAGCTTTCACTGGCCAAGGACTGCCCAACTAGGCGTCTTGCAGACATAAAAAAGCAACAAATCACAGTTCATTTTGTTTAAGGGTGTTTAGGGGTGTGTGTGTGACCAGTATGCATCTGATAAAATATTAATTCCAAAAATGTTGTGTAAGTTTACTGCAACAATGGCCCTGCAAACCCAGCATTTTGTTGAACCTGTTAAGCACTCGTCACTTCTACCCTAAGGGGGTTTGGTGTCGTTTAGGCTTCGTTTCCAGGCGGACTGCTAAAGAACACGACACATACGCATCTCAGAAATCCTGTAGAATTCAACCAATCAGATAACGACTTTGAAACTCCTGAAAAGTTTACAATTGTGTGTCTTATGCATCAGACGTCCAGCCAATAATCCATGAATATGATCTCTAAGCCTGAGACTAGCTTCCAGATGTAAGACTTCTTCCATGGAAAATAAAATGTTTATCAGAATGTTCAAGCTGCTCTCTTCTATATAATGAAAATAGGCCATATGACCTCAAGTCTTTTGACAATCGTTGTTTATATGCGACTGACTAAAATGTAAGACATTATGAAAATATTAAAGGGAAATAAGAAGCTTGGACAATCTGCTAAATACTTCCTTTTGCAAGCCAAAAAAGAAAGAAGCCATACGAGTTTGAATTGGGATGAGATTCCTTTAAATATATTTTAAAATAGCCCTTTTATTAACTGGCTGATGCTGCTGATATCTTCGTAACTAATTTTACATTACATTATATTTTTGCATTCAGTAGAAACTTTTATCCAAAGTGACTTAGAAAAGAGGAACAAAAGCATTAGTTAAAGAGTCAATAATATTTAAATGCCATTTTGTCGTAGCTATGAACCATAGTCTTCCTCCCTGTCCCTTTTTCTGTCTCCTTTAATCTGCCCCACTTCTTTTTCATCCGCTCCTTCATGTCTGAGAGCTCTGAAAGCCCCAGTATGTACTGCAGCTTTTTTGCAATTAAATTTTCATAGGTTTCTTTCTCAGCAGCTGTAAGAATAACTTCAGTTGAGCAGGGTGTGTTATATATAGAGCCCCATTCACTGGAGAGAGGAGGGGAAACAGGAGGAAGAAAAAAGCTGGGGCAAGTAGAAATCGGGATTTAGAGATGGCGAGACGCAGAGTAATGAAAAAAGAAAACAAGAATAAAAATATAGTAAGACCAAATAAGAGACGATGACATCTGATTGGGCCGTACAGAACTGCAAGCTTTACTCATATGGAATCACCACCTGCAGACTTATTTATCATTGCCAAGATAATTTTTTAAATAAAGTTCTTCAACTAAATCTGCTGATGATTTGTGTGATGTATTGACGTGGCATTGAGATTAGACTGGTCCCTGAGGTAACAACATTAGTGTGTGGAAATCTTGAACATGGCTTAAACATCACAGCCCTATTTTCTGTCGGAGATGGCAGCTGAACTCACCTCACTGGAAACAGCTCCTTCTGTTCAGAGTGGACAGGCTGGCCGCAAGTGATAAGACTATAAATTCACTGCGCCACCTCTGACTCTATTGGCAAGATTTTGCTTACTGAATGTCTGTGAGTGAAAGGTACAGGGATGTGGATTAGGTGGGGCTATTCAGTCCCTAAAACTGGTTACTTTTCGATAATCTTGAAAAAGAAGAAATCAGTAATCCTCTACAGTAAGGATTAATCAAAACCAAAACAATATAGGACGTCCAGGTGAAAAGGCGAGGGCCCCCAATTTCAAGACCATCTGAGACAGAAGTACAGTTTTCTGCTCTTCATGCATCATGAATGCTGTGCTATCATATATATGTTCAGCAAAGATGTATTAAATTGATCAGTAGTGACAGTAGAGTTTTACATTGTTAGAAATCTTTTAATAAAATGTTCCTTAAATTAATCCTGAAAAAATATATCACAATAGAACATATTTCCACGAACATACTGAGCAGCACAACTGTTTTCAAGATTTATAGTAAGAAATGTTTCTTGAACATTAAACCATCATCATCAGAATGATTTCTGAACAATCATGTGACTGAAGATGATCAGAAATTATGTAACTTTGACATCACAGGAATTAATGACATTTTTTATATATACAGTGGAGTGAAAAATAGTTTGTCCCTTCCTGATTTAATTTTTTTTGCATGTTTGTAACGCCTAAATGTTTCAGATCATCAAATGTAAACATTAGTCAAATATAACACAAGTAAACACAAAAGTTTTTAAATGAAGGTTGTTATTATTGAGGGAAAACAAAATCCAAAACGACATGGCCCTGTGTGAAAAAGTGTTTTCCACCCTCCCCTGTTAAAACATAACTTAACTGTGGTATAGTCACACCTGAGTTCAATTTCTCTAGCCACACCCAGGCCCGATTACTGCCACAGTTTCTCAATCAAGAAATCACCTAAAAAGGACCTGCCTGACAAAGTGAAGTAGACCAAAAGATCTTCAAAAGCTAGAAATCATGCTGAGATCCAAAGAAATTCAGGAACAAATGAGAAAGATATTAATTGAGATCTATCAGTCTGTGGAAGGTTATAAAGCATTTGCTAAAGCTTTGGGAATCCAGCGAACCACAGTGAGAGCCATTATCCACAAATGGCGAAAACATGGAACAGTGGTGAACCTTCCCAGAAGTGGCTGACCAAAATTACCCCAAGAGCGCAGCGATGACTCATCCAAGAGGTCATAAAAATGTCACATAAAAGACTAGAACATTTCATCTAGTCATCATTTACGTTGACTACAAAAATGTGTTAATGTGCATGAAATGTGTCGACACGTTGCATTATTTACCTTCATTTATAATAATGTCGGCTTCTGCTCCTGGGCATGAATCTATCAGATAAAGCCAGACCACGGTCATCAGTGTGGAAATACTTGGAAAATAGTGGTGCTTTGTTCACTCTGTTAAACTGTTAAACCTTAAAACGACGAGCTGTAAGTGTTACAATAAGTTTTGGGAGTAGCTGTCGCGTCTTTACGTGCTGTGTAAATTGACAGATTAATCGTCATAAAAAAATCGTTAGATGCAGCTCTACAAAAGACTTCACAACAGCCTCCAAAGAACTGTAGGCCTTACTGTCTCAGTTGATGTCAGTGTTCATGACTCCACCAAAAGGAAAAGAGTTCCAGCTCCATGGCAGAGTTCCAAGATGAAAACCACTGCTGAGCAAAAAGAGCATTAAAGCTCATCTATTTTTGCCAAAAAAACATCTTGATGATCCCCAAGACTTTGGGAAAATACTCTGTGGACTGACGAGGCAAAAGTTAAACTTTTTGGAAGGTTATCTTACATCTGGTATAAATGTAACACCGCATTTCATTAAAAGCATATCATACCAACAGTAAAATATGGTGGTGGTGTGATGGTCTGAAGCTGTTTTGCTGCTTCAGGACCTGGAATACTTGCTGTAATAAATGTTACCATGAATTCAGCTGTCTAAAAAAATATCCTGAAGGAGAATGTCAGCACATCTGTTTGTGACCTCAAGCTGAAGCGAACTTGAGTTCTGCAGCAGAACACAGAGATCCAAAACACAACAGCTGTCCAACTGTTGGACTCTATTATATCCAACTTAGTTAGCAGTTTACTCACCCTTAGCAGTTGTTGCAGCTAAGAGTGGCCCAACCAGTTATTAGGTTTAGAGTGAAAGCACTTTTTCACAGGGCCATGTATGTTTGGATTTTGTTTTTCTTCATTTAAAAACTGCATGTTGTGTATACTTGTTATCTGTGACTATTATTTAAATTTGTTTGATCAGAAAAAAATCTTATTTTATTCAAGTATTTTTCATTTTTCAGTATCCGTGTCATTTCCTTCATGTCACACCTTTATCTTTATTAAAAATAACCTCTAAAAAACTTCTTAAAATAAGATTTCAATCACCTCCAAAATGAACGCGGATAGTAACATTGCAAATAAAAATAAATAAATGCCAATTTCTACTCCTGGTCTGCTCTTTTAAGGATTTATTTAAGCATAGGTAAAAAATTCAAAAATTAAATGAGGAACCTCTGTGGGATTAGTGAAATGCAGCAATGCGACTTACATAGTATAGCAGGTCAGTCCAGCCCTCCATGGTGATGCACTGGAAGACTGTCAGCACGGCAAACAGGATGTTGTCAAACTGGGTAATACCATAGTTAGGTCCAAGCCAGTACTTTTTACATATCGTTCCATTAGGACACCGCCGAGAGCCTGGGTCATTGCCGCATGGAAACTCCTCTCGGATTTCATCTAATAGAAAGAAAAGGGTGTAAAAAATACTAAAAAAATAATTCATGATTCATTCATTACATGATGCTACTTATGATAGTGCCAGTTTTGGAGATCATGGATTGTAACCTACCCGTAATGTTGTCAAAGCATGTGGTATGAAATTTTCCCATGTAGAACTCTAGGCCAATGATGGCAAACATGAGGATGGCAACAAAGAGCAGCAGACCGATCTGCAGTAGAGGGATCATGGCTTTCATGATGGATTTAAGAACAACTTGCAAGCCTAGAGGAAAGAGAACATATTGATATTGTCAGAGGTTTTAAAGCTTGTTTTTGCAGCATAACATTGGATTACAAAACTTGACAGCTTGTAATACGGCTCAAAGTGTATTGTGTAAACTGTGCATCATCATACTTCAAATATACTGCATCAGCACATCTTATATTATGTATACAATTTGACTATATTAAAGTTTTCTCAGATCATGTGATAGTTTTGTTTGAAGAAAAAAAAAAGTATCTTCCTCTATATACTGAGCCCTTAAATCATTGTATTTTAAACATAAAATTGGTCACGTGACATGCAAGAATCAATGCCATTTGTCTTCAGCACAGTTTCTGCAGGTTTTATGAAGGTAAATGTAAGATTTTTTAAGACCCTTTTAAGACCAAGTAAAGAAAATTTAAGGAATTAATTAAAAAGAACACAATATGTCAGTATGTTAATAAATGCACATCAAAAAAGTTAAATATTGACGTCTCACAAAATCTTGAAATAAGGCATTAAATCTGTTTTTTAACCTAAGATAAATTAACTAGCCTAGATCTAAAAGTAAACGATTATATTGCTTGTTTTGAGAAAATATAACTTGGATTGTTTTACTTAAAAAAAAACAAAAAAAAAAAACAAATAGGCAATTCTGGTATTTCTTTAAATTAAGAATCTTTTTAAAGTGTATCCTGCATGAAATCAGAAATTTCATATTTTCTTATTTTAAGGGCACAATGATTCTTATTTTTTAGAAAACAACGTTAGCACATTCTATCACAAAGATGTTTTTAAATATTGTTCCAATGTACTTTTATTTAAAAACCAACCACAAATTTAAGAAAAAAAGGCTTTATTGTACTATTGCATTAGCTTCAAGACATTTATCCAGTCATAATATCTAAATTTGATTAGCTTTTTAAATTAGAAGTTACTTTTTATTACAAAAAACTTTTACAAAAAAACTTGCACCCAACCTTTAGATGCTTTGGAGGGATATACATACATACATTATATATATATATATATATATATATATATATATATATATATATATATATATATATATATATATATATATATATATATATACACACACAAACAGACACATTCATACATACATAATATATATATACACACACACAGACACATTCATACATACATACATACATACCTGTATATATATATATATATATATATATATATATATATATATATATATATATTATTTATTTTGCAATTCATGCAACATTTAATGCCATGACTACTCTCCTCTGATTTAAGACCTTAATTTGTATAAGGGTGAACTACAGTGAATAAGCTTTAAGCGATAAATCCAATAAAGGCTTTTTCTTTTGGGAGCTTAGCAGTACAAATTACATCCACTTTCATTTCATGGAAAGCATATAATATATTATATTGAAGGGATTGCAACAAACATGTTACTCACTTGGAATTCCAGAGACAAGTTTTAGAGGTCTCAACACTCGAACAGCACGCAGCGTCCTCAGGTCAAAGTCTGAGCCCACTGTTGACAGGATTCTGGAGAGAAATACAAAAAGAATCATAGAGGACCAAGACAATATCAGCTGAAGTTCAACCTGGGATATTGTGGTAAACATCGGCCCTTGTACTAATACGGGATTCACTTTTAGTGACTGTATTGAGATTATTAGGGGGGGGGGTTAAAAAAAAGTATATTAAGTGAGAGAAATGTGCATATCCAAATGTGCAAATCTATTTATATCAAAAAGAAGCTAATGTTCATTCTGAACACTGACAAAAATCATCAATGACTGTATTGAGGCTTCACCTGGTCAGATATCTACGCTACAATGTGTGAATTATGGACTCACATGAATATTATAAGCAGTGGGCATTAATAGTTTGAGAGAGGATGGCACACACTGCTCGTTTCCCCGGAGAGTGAATGTCAGAGGTCCATGCGCAGAGAATAGAGATAAATGTGGATTCCGCTGCTTTGTATTCATATGACCTTTATTTGTGCAGGAAAGTCACTGGAAACTGATTCTCTTTAGTGATAACATGCAGAGAAGAACAAAGGCGTGAATCCAACTGAATCAATACAGCACGGATAGTGAAACATATGACACAGGAATTTTAATCAACATTCAAAACCCGCAGATATAGCACCATGTGAAGCCTGTTTGTTGTGAAGCTGACAACCAAAACCTCCTTCATTAAGCATGACATAGAAAAATGCAGATATTTTAACCTGTCTAAAACTGCTTTGATATAAGTGTCAATTGTTAAAGAAAGCTACTGCCATCGTCTGTATCTTTAGCAGAACAAACTAAAAGGAAATAAGGTCATAGAAAAAAAGCAAAGGACATAGATGCAGAGAGGCAGAAATCAGGAAGACTGGTAATTCAGTTAATATTAATGTAAATTACTGGGGATGGACAAAAACCCAAATGAGAAAGAAAGGGGAAGAGAGAGGAAGAGAGAGAGAAAGAGAGAGAGAGAGAGAGAGAGAGAGAGAGCGAGAGAGAGAGAGAGAGAGAGAGCGAGAGAGATAATGAACGGAGCAAAAGGGGAGGAGGCGAAGAAAGAGAGCCAAAGGGGGTTGGAGGAGGAAGAGAGAACAGAGAGAGGGGAGGAGCTGAGTGAGAGTGAGAGGAAGATGCTGACTGGCTGATTTATTCCCATCTCTCCTTTGTCTATTTATAGAGCTGCAGTCTGAGAGCCACCACTGTCAGCTGTACCTGACTTATTATACAACACTTTCTCTCCCGTTCTCTAACACACTAACGCACTTCTTTCTTTATAAGGGTGGGGACTTTTCATTGGCTTTTACTCTTTTATAACAAGCTAGTGATTTTTGATTCGGAACTCTGAACCTAACCCTCATGGAAATAATAATAAAAAAAATGTTTAAGTTAAGTAAGATCCTTATGGAGGCTGTTGGCAGGTAATTTCAGGTTTTACCATCAAGGGACATTTGGTTCACACAATGTGACTCACAACTCATACATATTAACAAATAAAATTAAGAGTAAACATTTTAAAGGACACTAAAAGCAGAAACAAAAGTCAAAGCACTCATTAAACACAGATTATTTGTCTTGCTGTTTTAGCAGTAGTCTAGTACACAATTTGAAAGCAAAACGACAAAAATCTGTTGCAACACACTGTGAACATGTTGGTATCATGGCCTACCTGCAGGTAAACAAAAAGCAAAACAAAAGAGATTTAAACTAAAGTAAAATAAATTGAAACATCAAATAATATAAAATAGAATAAAATCAGTTGCCACTGTTCAACTGGCCCTCAACACCACCTATATCTCGAGGCCCTCAGGTAATTTTAGAATGAGACCCCTGTTGTAAAGGTATGCATAAAGTCTTTCTTCCACTAAGCTGATGTGCTGCAGTGTGCCTTGCTGTTTTGAGCTTGGATGGTTCAGGAAGGTGAACTGCGGGTGTATGGGCTCCAACAGAGCCCCTAAAGAATCTGACAGATTGGGCTTATGTGATGCAGAGGAGGACTCACAGGTGTTTACACTGCACTGACACAGGGCAGCCCACCGGGAGGCATCTGCCAATCCATCTCTCCACAATCCCAGACACACACTGTGAGTGTGGGAGAATGTGTGTAGAGCTAGGAGTGAGGGAAAATGGATAGGGAAGTGGCAGTCTTTTTTGTAGCAGTGGACTTAAACGTGGGTCAGTGCTGCTACTCGTCAAAACAGCGTTTAGTTACCAACAATGTATGAATACTGTAGCAGTGAAGTCAAAATTACATTCACATAAAATAAAATAAAAATAGTTTAGACCTGATGGGGATGACAACACACCACATACTTCCTCACAATACACCATATCCCCATAGCAACCGGCAATTCCTCATTCAGGCAGTTTCTACGGTTACTGGGCCCTTCTCATTCATAACTGTTTCCATGGGAACAAGAGAAATTTCTCATTGATAGAATCTTAGCATCACTTGTGCTAACAAGGCAAAAGGAGGGGTTTGATGGATCTAAAAACATACAGCATCTACATACTCTGCAATCTGTCTAATACACAGCAAGATATTGTTTTTACAAAATTAAATAGCCATAGCATACCGACATACATATGCGAGAAAACAATCATGTTTAATCATTGTGACCATTAAGGAACCTACACATGCATTTATAAACAAAAACAGATTATTATTATTATAAGTTCAAATCTCCAGCTTAATTTCAGTGTTCTTATTTCTATGTGCATATTTTAAGGGAAAGCAAGTCAAAGGATGTTCCTTTAGTTTTTAAGTTAGGCAATCTGTTTTGAAAATAGCACATACAAATTATGTTGAGACTATTTTAATGGTTAATATTACAGTCTGGTATGGTAACTTAGGAGTGAGGAATAATAATAAGTTGCAAAGGATAGAAGAAAAAACAATAGGATCAGAGCAAACAGCTTGATAAATTGTATTTTCTGGCAAAACACAAAAGAGTACAAGGTTTTTTTAACTCTGAGTTTGTCTGGAAAAAAGGTATAAGGTCCCAGAATTTCTTTAAATGTACATAGACATTTGTTTATGCCAATGACAGTTAGAATTTTGACTGTTAGAATTGTGCTTCCTAATTTTGTTTTAGCAGATTCCTACAACAGGTTTACATGTATCAAAGTTCAAAGAACGCTCATTTTCATTTTCTCATAATATACATTGCACATCACCACACTCTCTAAATACCTCTTTTCCACAAGACTACTCTACTCTGATTGGTCAGATGGCCCACTGGTCTGGTGTGATTGGTCCACTGCTTACAGCGCTTGTCGAAAGCTAAACTCCTTCAGCTTCCTCCGTCCTCAGTGATTGTACACACTGTAAAGACAGTGACAATGACGTTGATTTTTCTATAAAAATCAAAGCGTGATTCGGATGATGAAACATTAGAAGAACTAGTTTACCTAGTTCAACCTGAACCTCCATCGCAAGGACGATTTGAGCAGGACGTTTCTCAGTGATACACTGCACTGTTTGATGTACACTACAAGATGATAATTCCTCACCATCAAAAATTTGATGTGTGTATTTCTAATTTATTGCTGCGCACATATGGGAACAGTATCAATAACGGCGCATGGGTTAGCCAAGCACCAACATGAATGACTGATGTAACATTCAGGTTTGTAAAACAAATCAAGCTCTAGCTTTTATCATTACTCAAGGTAGTAAGAACCACAGATAGTCTGCATTAATGGACACAGTTTTTTAGGTAATAGTGGGCACACGGCTGATTAGCAGAACTATTTCAGTAAGACAGTAATAACGCGAGTTAGCTGATTAGCGGTACACCTACACAATATAAAACAGAAAACTATGTACAGTGGAACCCGGTTATGTCGCCGGCTTAGGGGTTTGCCAAAAAGCGTAGAGATAACCGATGATCGAGATAAACAAACCAATATGGGGCAATATATTAACTTGTGATTGACAATATATTAAGTTGTGCTTGTGCTTTTTCTTGATGTACATAATGTGAATTTACTAAATGAGAATGTACATGCACATGTTTTTGGTGTCTTTTTCGGTGTCGATTTGCATGTTATAAAAACACATTCGCTCTGACACAGTTCTGAGAAGTATTGCACATGCTATGTTTACTATGGTTTCTTTACAAAGTCTAAAATGCTTTTTTGCTTTTTGCCTTTAACTGTCTGCTTGAAAACAAATGCTTTAATATTATTTATGCTGTCTAAAACGGTTTCATTTCCTATAAAAGAACCATATCGTCAATTTTTTTGTAGCATTTCTACCACCGCAGTATGATTTCATACTCTTTCTCTTAACACCTCCCTGACATTTTTAGAAAGAAAAATATCCCCCAGAATAGCTACAGCGTGTTATCCCCCAGACAAGATCAACAAGACGCATCATTGGAGTGAACGACCATACGGACCGTGATGCACCTGCAACGCGAACTCAGCGCATGCGCAGTGAACCAGATATGATCATTAGTCACGGGGATCGAGATAACCGGCAAATAAGTCCCTCTTTTGTGCTCGAGATATCAGGGTTCGGCAACATAAAAGAATCGATATAACTGATAAGAAAATGCTAAGAAAATGAGGGAATTTGGCAGTTCCACTTCAAAAACGTCGACATAATAGGGTTGATGAGTTAACCGAGCTCGAGATAAGTGGGTTCCACTGTATTTTGAATAACCAGTAGAGAATATATACACTATATAATTATTCATACTTACAGGCCACTCTCATGAGCGGACAATGTACAACATTATGCAAATATTTTATCTAGTGACGTAAATCCGTAAAGTAGTGGGTTTCAAAGTACAGTAATACCTCGAGATACATGCGTCCCTACATACGAGTATTCCAAGATACGAGCAAGCCTTCCAGCAAATTTTTGCTTCTAGATAAAAGTAAATATTCGAGATTCGAGCACTCGTACTGACACCGATGCTCGTTCACGTGTTTGCTGACTTCTGTACGCATTGCCCGCGAGTAGCTGATTTTCTCTCTATTTTGTGCATTATTCTTCATAATAGCGACGAATTCTAAGAAAGTAAGTAGTAAGGATGGTAGTGAGAAGAAGAAACGCATGGTGACCATGGAAATGAAGCTTGAAATTGTGGATAAATATGAGCACGGTGCCTGTGTGAGTGATCTAGCACGCACTTATGATCGCAGTACATCCACGATATGTACCATCCTAAAGCAGAACGATGTTATTAACGTAAATCCTTCCAAGGGCGTGACGATTATATTGAAGTTATATTCAAATATAAATGAGGAGATGGAGAGGCTTCTGTTGTTGTGGATAAAGAAGCAGATCTCCCTTGATAGATATTTCGTTAAAAGGTCTGCACCAAGTGAAAGTGAGGGTAGTCAGGCGAAAAAAGGTAAGAAAAGTGATCAAAAGTAAAGAACACAAATTGAAAAAAAAAAAAATCAAAACAATAATAGAAAATAGAAAAGTTTTACAAAATAAACGAAAGCTAAGTTCAGTTATGTTTAGTTCCTGCTATTCAAGAAAATTACAGCTTTTACTAAATGAAAAATGTATGAAAAGTGATAAAAAGTAAAGAATACAAATAGAAAAAAAACCCAAAACAATAATATAAAATAGAAAGTAAAAACACAAATACGTAAGCTAAGTTATGTTAATTTAAGTTATGTAGTGTTCGTGTCTCTGTACCAACCCCCTCCCTCCCTCCTCCACACCTGCCGCTACTGTCTTTAAAAATTTAGAATTAAAACAACATTTTATTTGATATCACACTGTATACATGTACTATAATTGTGTGTGTGTGTGTGTGTGTGTGTGTGTGTGTGTGTGTGTGTGTCTATAACAATAGACATTTTTTCCATTGTTACGGATCTGGAACGGATTAATTTGTTTTCTATTATTTCTTACGGGAAAACATGATTCGAGATCCGAACAATTCGAGTTACGAGCTCTAACCTGGAATGCTTGTATCTAGAGGTATTACTGTACAAACGACTCGTTAACAGTTAACAATAACATTATTTATCAATAACTTTATTTATCATGCACTTTTGAATTTACAACTTTGTAGAACGTTTACATTCACAAACATCTATATTACACATTACATAAAAGGGAATATTCTAAAAACCATTGTAGGGCACTTTAAATGAAGGATGAACCAATATTTTGGATAATAAATCTTACTTTGTTTATTGTGTGGGTAAAACTTTTGTTTTTATGAAAAGCAAAAGCAGAATTTTCACATTGGTGGACAATAAAGTTCAAACTGACTAACTATACACAAATGTCCACACAAGGTAAGAAAAAAACATTTACATTTATGCATTAAATAGACACTTTTATCCAAAGCAACATAAACAGTTGAACTTAAGACTAATAAAGTACAATTAAGTACAATCAATGGCTCGAACTTGAGGCATATGATTAATATATGTGAGAAATTGCATAATAAATAACACAATCTGTTTCAAAAAGGTAATTTCATGTTGAAACAAAACATGAAACACCAAAATTGGAGATTTGATCGAAATATAGTTTATTATATATAATATAGTTTTTTTATGATTAGAATTCATTACACATTACTTTTGGATGCAACCTCAATCCGGTTTGACAAATATTTAATATGAAAATAATTCATATTTTTATAAGTTTTATTGTTTTTTTTTTAGGTTTTATGCAATTTAACCATGACCACTGTGCGCGCATAATTCATGTTTTTGTGCACTTTCTGCTTCATGTTGCGGCTGTTTTACATCAAATTTCAATGTGTTGTTAAGTGTGTTTCTATCGGAAAATAAAAAGAAAAAGAGAACGAGCTATTAAAGTGCGTTATATCAAAGGACCAGAGCTGAGGTGTTGAGAGGGGATATCATTTCATCTTCAAAGTGCTCCTCAACTGAAAGACACATCCGCCATTTACCTTCCACGGCAAAGAGAGAACAGCTGTGAGTAGAGAGAGAATATCAGCATGTGAGTGTGTGAGGAAAGAGAAAGTTCTTGTGTCTCAAGGTTTTGCTGGATGATTGATCATCTGCAGTAGTGAAAAACAGGTTACTGCAGCAGCTCCTGCATAGACTGCTCTCATTGGCTTGCTCTGTTTCTCCACCCTATCTCAGTCTCTCTCTCTCGCGCACACACACACACACCACTGCTTGTTTCCAACCTACTGCTACTACATCTTTCCCTTTCTCTTCGCTAAACCCAAGGAAACATGGAAAGACAAACCCAACATCACGTTGCAATTCATTCCACCAACCACAGTTTCTCTTGATCGCTTCCCTTTTCTCCATCACCCTTGCTGATCATGTATTTGTTTTTTCATCTTATTAGATTTTGAGAGATAAATACACACATTCATCTGTTAAACAAGACATTTGCTCAGCCTAATTCAAACGTTCACTGTGCACATGATGAAGACTCAGAATAGAATGAATACAGAGAAAATGGCTGCGGTAGGCAAAGAGGTCTATAGCTCTCCTCCCTACTGCAGCCAACACACCCTCTGACCCATTTACACACACACAGTCTATGAAAGATCAAACAGGAGAATCTCATTATGTACATACACATATAAGCACAAATACATACATACACACAAAGACAACAAACACTTATGAGAGCGTACCCTTACAAAAATACACAATAGTAACCATAGTATAGTGTTAATACAGACATTTTCGAAAACAAATTATTCTTGAATATTTCTATTCAGTCTGCCAACTCTTTGCTATATCATCCAATATGCAAATAATAATTGGTAATAATTCACAGTTAACAGAATAATAATAATAGTAGCAGTAAATCGGCATTTTATCTTATATTTATTTTAAGATGTTAGTTGCCAATGTACTAACAAGACTTGTGTCCTCAGGTTGCTGTTTATCTATCCTGTCACTATCATACTGTCCCTTTTTAAATAATTATGACACTTACTGTATGTATAATCAATTCATATTTTATTTTGTTAGGTTTTACTTAATTGGACTACATAGTTTAATATGCCAAAACTACCATGCTACTATGAAATTGTACAGTAAAACTTGGTCATTCAAAAGTAGAAATTTGCTAAAAAAATATCAGCTTTAAATTCTCTATGAAACACCTTGTATTTTTACCCTGAGCACATGGAATATAATGTCAATCCTGTTTCAATCAACCAGGTTTTTTCATAATTACGCCCTTGTTAATGTTAGCATATTAAAATTTACCTTGATCTGTCTTGAGTAGGCACAAATGTATTAATCACATTATTTGTCTAACAAAATGTTTAAAATCTTACAAAAGTTTACTGGAAAAGGCACCAGGTTCTTATAATGATGTAATTGCATGAAAACTCACTAAACACACCTACATGCTTTTCTACCACACTTCAATACAACTCAGAATATGATAGAGCAAAGAATCAGTTCACTGCTGATGTGACGGAGCACATCACACATGATAAATGTTTTTGCCACGCATATACCTCCTGTACATTTTTCACACCATGAGTTAAACTAGCAATAACAACATCTAAGATCCAGATGTTCTGTGTTAGCAATTATGCTAATTGAGCTACATTGGATGATCAATCAAACTTGTGGATTGTAGGTCAAGTGACAATATCTGCCTGAGCCAACCTTTTAGCACCCCTCCTTTCAGTCCTAGATTAAATTACACCTAAACACTAAATTAGCTGATATGTGAGTGAATTTAATGTACAAAGAGAGGGATGGAAAGGCTATAACATGCCGGCTGGAGAAGAAGGACATTCAGAAATAATATACTACAAGATGATAGGCAGTGCAGACATTATAACAGAATAGATTATTTTCTTGTTTTATCAGAAAAACATACAATACCATTCAAGAGTTTCAGGTCAGATTATTTTTGTTGTTGTTGAAACTATTAATGCTTTTATTCAAATATTAATTTGTCAGTGACAGTAAGTATATGTTTCATTAAAAGACCTTTCAAATTAAAGACTATTCTTTTGCACTACCTATTTGCAAAAATAAAATATATTTTCAGTATTGATAAATGTTTCTTGAGCACCAAATCTGCAAATTATAATCGATAATGTGACATTGAATACTGGAGTAATGAAAATTCAGCTTTACCAACACAGGTTGAAATTACATTTGAAAATATATTTAAAAACATTTAAAAGAGTTATTTTAAATTGACATAATTTGCACAACATCACTGTTTTAAAATATTTGTCATCAAATAAATGCAGCCTTGGTCAGTGTATAACTTCTTTAAATGATGTAGATCATAAGATTCCCTTATAAGATCATGGAACGTCTAAGTTACTAATGTTCCCTGAAGGAGGGAATGGAGATGTTATGTTAGGAACAGGAAGTAGTCTAGTAATCTAGACTTCCCTATCAGTTAGTCACATTTTATGTTAGGACAGAAATTAATTGATGAATTGAGATCCCTACCAAAATGACACATTTATTGCCAATTCCAACACCCCACGTAAGCCGCCTAATACCCGCACACCTGTTGGGGCAGAGAAAGGACAGAGCTTAAGAGTGTCGTTCACTGCTGTTCCTTCTGACCGCCACAGTGATACCATTGGTTAACACTGGGAAAGAGTACTTATGTAAAGAGACGCTACAGAGGCCACATTATGCCTGTAGGGAGGTAACAAATGGAAATTGCACATGTAGACTGACCATTAGGGCAGTGCTACATATGAAAGGTCAATGAGGTAGATTTATTAAGCGTAAGTCAATACCGCTCAGAGATGGCAGAGGGGCTTTGTCAGGTAAAGACACGTGCTCACCGACAGGAAAGCCATACCGTGGAAGAATATTCATGTGGGATCAATCTTTGGGAAATCACAACACAAAGGCACCTAATCTAGCACAGGATCTTACCTTCTGGGAATACACACAAGTGCTAGACCTGGTGTCTCACGTGTCCTCCATGTCTGACTGCCAAGGATGCTGGAGGAAGTCCTTACAGGGTTCAATGGGTGGGAAACTAATCTGTGGAGCAGTTTTTTTTAAATTACTTTTTAATTTTTTTAGAGCAAGTCCCCAGTGTTACTGGCTACTTGTGACGAGTACACAGGAGGACACAGACTTTACATGGAGATCGTAAAACCTTGCAAACGTGTTAGGTGTCTTTCAGCTCTACAAATGTCTTCTAGAGAGGTGCCATGCACCAATGCTCAGAGGGAGGCAGCACTCTGAATGGAGTGAGCCCTCACCCCAAGGGGACATGGCTGGTATTTGAACCTGATAATCCAAGACTATGGCACATACATTCCAGTGGGCCAACCTCTGCTTGGAGACAACCTGTCCCTTCTGTTAGCTTCCATAACAGAAAAAGATCTGGTCGGAGGTTCTGAAGCTCAGCATTCAGTCCATGTACAGGCGTAAAGCACAAATGAGACAGAGCAAAGCAAGGGCTGAGTTTTTCTCCTCTGAGGATAAAGCTTGCAGTTACACTACTTGATCCCTAAAAGGAGCGGTGGGAACTTTGGGCATGTATCTGGACCGGGTTCTCGTGAGCGTTGGTTAGTCCGAAATTCAGACACGATTGGCAGACCAAAAATGCCTCCATATCTCCATACTTGCAAAAGCCCTGAGGGCAGCTGTATGCCAGAGCATATATGCTGAGGGTCCCCGCAGTCAGATGGTTAAATAACTAAATGGGACATTCCCGGGAAACATCAAATATGTATACCTGTGCTGCCCCAAAGCATCTCCAAATCAGCTGGACCATCTGGGGGTGGAGTTGCCATTGCGAAGCGACCTCAGATGCTTCTGACTCCAAAGGAGGAGATGGCCGTAGAGTTACGACATGCGCTAGGAACGTAGACCACTTGATGGTTGATTTACGCAAAGGCCACTGTGTTGTCTGTCCAGACCAGTACATACTTGCCTTGTTGATTTAAAGAGGTGCAGAGCAAGGTGTAGTGCTAGCAACCTAAGGCAGTTGATGTGCTAGAGCAGTCAAGGGCCTGTCCAGGTGAAAGAGGCATCTGTTGAGAAAACAACATGCCTGGACCGTTTATCTAGGGGAACTCCTGCCCGTAGAAATACAAGGTCTGACCATGGTTCAAGGTTTGGCAACAGGCCGGGGTGATTGCCTTGTTGCCATGCCTATCTTGGGACTCAGCTGTGATGCGAGGGCTGAAGCCGTCTTAAATGAAGCAATCTGAGCAGCATGACTGTGGAGCCAGGAGCTTCTGAAATCCCTTCAATGGAACCACTCTTCTGCCCTTGAATGACGGCAGTTCAGCAACAACTGAGCATGTTTATTCATGAGACATGCTTTCAGATTGACTAACTCCAACTCTATACCGAGAAAAGAGATCCTCAGCACAGGGGAAAGTTTGCTCCTTTTCCAGTTGACCCAAAGCCCCAGATGGCTGAAGTGCTGGAGCACAAGGTCCTTGTGTTCACAGATCTGTTCTTGCAAGTTATGAGTTGAAAAGCTATGAGGTGAAACGGGGGATTTAGAGGAAAACTAAATCACAAAGCCAAGTCGGATGCTCCGATTGAGCTAGCAAGACAGTTTGGGAAGCACTAGCCAGACCTCCAGAGAACCTTCAAGCTGGGTCAGCTGGACCACACATGTACCCGCTGTAGCACAGCGAGGTGAAGCACAGGGATCCGACTCGAAAGGCACACTGTCCCAGAGTAGGGATTTTTGCAACACTTACCTGGCTCTACAGCTGGAAAGCTGAGACCCAGAGATAGAGGAAACTGCTGTTATTGAAAATGTGGGTAGTGCTGTCACGCTAATGGTGGAACAGAAAGAAAAGACTACAACGGATTCATCCCTGTAGCACTCTAACTTGCACTCTGATGAATTGATGGACATCGGATCCCTGAGTGAAATGCCCCCATGAGAAGGACTAGCAATCTCGACCAGAAACTCCACATGCTGCGATGCGCTAAAGGAGTGAGGAGCGTTCGGAGATGTACTCAGGTGGGAGAGCCCCAACTATGACCCTCAGGTCCAAAGTAGCCCTCTGCTGATCACCAACAGAGGAACTAGATCAGGGCAGAAGGGACTCTAATCAAGTCTCGACTGCAACACCAAGATGGTTATTTTACCACAGTGGATACATGAATCATCCACACAAGCCACCTCAGCCTGCTTTAAGCCCAGGCACAAGAGGCAGAGATTGTGACTGTCAGACAGAGCCAGGTAACAAACGCATCCAGAAACACACGGGTGGAATGAAATTTTAAAATTACGCACCTGTGCTTGCTCTTTTAAGGAAATTGCTCTTTGTAAGTACTGAAGCACACATGGGAATGGTTCCAGCACAACTTGCTTTTGGAAATCTACAGGAGCAGCATGAAATGCTCTCTTTAAGTAGGCGACCACCCGCTTACGTGCCATCACACCAACACTTGTCATTGACAAGCTTCTTCCTGTTGAATCGTAGCACTGTAGATGCTTGGCTCTTCCATATACTGTATATCTGCTTTGCAGGGTGGGGTGTGCAACGCAAAGGGTTAGGGTTAGGGTTGCACGCCAATGTGAATTGGTTTTTTTAGTTTATACTTAGGCGACATTCCAGTTCATCACTTCAGTGACAGACTGATAGGGAAAAGGGAACTTCCTCAGAACTTGTTACGTGGAAAGAATGCTACCTGGTTTTTAATATTGTTCTCAAAACAATAGCATATATATATATATATATATATATATATATATATATATATATATATATATACAGTAATACCTCGGTTTACGAGCGACTTGGTATACGAGCAAATCGGTGTACGTGCAAGGAGGATCGTATCGGTGTACGAGAAAAAATTTCCCTCACCCATGCGCAGTTCTGTATGGAAAAAGTCCTAACGCTCAGCATCCTTGTGCGCATTTTTACATGAAATATCCTGATGACAGCCTCTCATAACACAGTCAGGAGGTTCCAACCCCTTTTATAACCCCTTAACTCATTCATTGCCTCTATCATTCGCCACAGTGATATTTTTATAAGTGATTTACAGAAGTTTTTACCTCATATTCTAAACATTAATTAATTGTGATCACTATTGTTCACGTAGGGAAATATACACGGTTTTAGCCAAATAATAAACAAAGTAATAGGGTTAGACAAACCATATTTTTATACAAACAACATATAAGCCTCTCCCACAAATGAGCACTGTTTTCATGTTCGTCGGACCTGCCGTTTCTCTGCAGTATCGGCAAAAGGCCAAGGAGTGAAATGTGACTTCTTACCCCGTGAGCGGGGCTCGTTTTAACAGACAGCGGGTTAGTTGTAACACCATGTTATCCAATGCAAGTTCATTCACGTATTTTTATTTGTTTAAAAAAGTTGCGTCTTGATGATCATAAGCATAACTTTTTTCCTTTTACATTTGTTGTGTTTTGAACAATGTAATGACATGAAAAACGTTTTAATAGGTTAATACAATGCAAAATATATGATTATTGACGCAACTTGTTCAATGCCATAGTGTTACAACTAACCCCGCGCTGTCTTGTTTAATTCAGGACCGGATAGCAGCCACTATGTGTTTTTCACGTCTTTCAAAATGGTACCATCTTTTAGCCAAGAAGATGGTAATCATAACAATATAAGATTAGACTAACAATCTTTCACACATTCTTTGAAAATCGAAAAACAACTACTATAACAAAAAATATTTACATGCTGCCAAAAGAGTTTTTCCTGTGATTCTCATCCAAACTTCTATGAAATTTCTCGAAAAATGGCCAGAAGACGTGTGCAAACAGTGTGATGAAAAGCCCTTTAGCACGTCACATTTATGCCCCTGCAACTATCTAAAAAAATCGCTGTTACTATTTACCCCGCGTTACTTTGTGCCCCGCGCTCCCCTAGTTCTCTCGCGGCTCCCGCAAATTCGTTCCTTCGTGGCTCCCGCGAATCCGTTCGTTCGAGGCTCCCGCGAATTCGTTCGTTCGCGGCTCCCGGGAATTCGTTCGTTCGAGGCTCCCGCAAATTCGTTCTCTCGCGGCTCCCGCGAATTCGTTCGTTAGAGGCTCCCGCGAATTCGTTCTCTCGCGGCTCCCGCAAATTCGTTCGTTTGCGACTCCCATGTTCCACGACTTTAACTCTGGATTATCACTTGTTTGTTTTCTGCACTATTATAATAAATTCACTCATTTGCTTTCATCCTTGCTTTCCCCACTCCCCTCTCCTCCCTCCTCTCTCTCCTCCAAGCAGGCTGCTCAAACCTGACGTGCATTACAGTAAATTGTCAAGTATTTCTAGAGTTTAATTGTCAATTATTAATTCGTATTTATATGAGATCTTAATGGTTACAATTTTAACTGCAATTAATAGGGTAAAACCAAAAGAATATTTAAAATGGGCATTTGTGGTCATGTGGAATGAATTAATTGATTTTTAGTGCATTCTTATGGGGAAATTTGTTTTGGTTTACGAGCATTTTGGTTTACGAGCTCGCTCTTGGAACGAATTAAACTCGTAAACCGAGGTATTACTGTATATATATATATATATCACTTCCGTAGCCCCTCCATGAGATAAAAGATGGTGTGGCACGCAGGTGGCACTCATTATCAATCCTGCCCTACTTGACCTATATATGTGTCACACATCACTGGTCACCTTCAGCACTACAAATCCCATGAGCCTCCATGATCATAACCTGCACTCCATTTCCCTACCATGCACACCTGCTGTCACTCACCCTCATCAACTTTACTATTTATATACCCGTTTCACACACACATGAATGTCAGTTGTTGTTTTTGTCTGATCCGTCACGTTGGACACTGTTAGATTGCTATCATCATCATCATCATCATCATCATCATCATCATCATCATCATCATCATCATCATCATCATCGTAGAATTATTATTCTTTCTTTTTTTTTTTAATAAACCCATTTGTTTTATAGAACCTTCTCCATTATCCATGGCTAACATTTTGTAGGTTTTTGTTTATAGAATATTAAAAACCGTTAAACCGTTCTTTGAATATATTTTGTTATATTCTTACTCTCCTAAATACTAGCATTTAGTTTAGACTGCATTTCCCAAGAGCGTATATGATTACTGCACACCTGTTCAGTATCACTAAGACTATTTAAACCCCTTATGTGATCAATCCTTGCAAAGTCTTGTTAAAATCTACATTTCTGAGCGTTATTTTCCCTGTGTTGTTCTGCCCATATTTGACTCTGTGGATTCTCTTTTGCCTGCCTACCTCTTGTGTTTGCCTGGACAACTTTTTTTTTTTTTTTTGCCTGGACAATATTGCTGTTTGCTGCCTGCCCTGATCATCTGCTTGTTATGACCACTTTTACTGCTCTATGATATTATTGTTGGCCCTAGTATTCTGACCCACATCTGTTTGTACTCTGAACGTGCTTTGTTTTAATAAACCGCACATGGATCTCAATCAGCCTCATTACAATGACAATAAATAAGTCTCAATATATTCAGAACTCCACAGACAGGGTCCTCGTACACACCAAGAAATCTGTCCTTATTACTCCTATTTTGAGTAGGCTACATTGGCTACCAGTTGGCTACCACCTAGTGAAAATGAATTTATGCTTTTAATGTGTTGTAGCCTGAAATATTTACTTTGCTTAATCATTGTATCTCTCAGTGTTAAAAATTATTCCTGTAGTAGAAAACATTGTGGTGCCAAGATAGGTTATCATGAGGGAGGCCCTTGGGTTTACTACAGCCCCAGGGCCTGGATGTGAATGGAGCTTTTTAAAATAAAACACAAAAACTTGTCTTGTGCATTGTATTGTTCTGTTCATTATATTGCTCATGTTTTGAAATAAGTATATTGCTAGCTTGACACACCATTTGAAGGGGAATGCAAATCTAAGTGTTATGCTGTTCCTTCCTCCTTTGTAAAAAATAAATAAAAATCCTTCCTTCCTTCTGTATGTTTCTCTTTTTTCTGTCAAGCTCTCTCTCTC
The DNA here is from genome assembly GCA_037043235.1 of Rhodeus uyekii. NCBI lineage: Eukaryota > Metazoa > Chordata > Actinopteri > Cypriniformes > Acheilognathidae > Rhodeus > Rhodeus uyekii. Next base: position 1,486,292 of record JAWRVZ010000068.1, read on the forward strand.
TGGTGACATTTGTAGTGTGTCCTCACCGCTTGTATCCACAGTGCTGCTCTGATCTTGGCTCACCATGTGCTCATTAGGTCAGGAGAACACAACCTAACTTGCAGTGTGGTTACAGTTCACATACACTCACATCTACACAGACACATGCAGAAATCACGTAAAAATAAACTAATTTGGAAAAAACATTAATCCATAAACCTTTAAAAAAATAGAATATAACAGCAGGAAATATTTCAAAGAGCTTATTTGTATGTTCAAAATATACGAGCACAGGGATTTAACAGTGCTTGTTGGGTAAATTCACTAAACAGTTGCACCACTTTTGCACCTGTGCTTTATTCACTGACCACGCTTAACCCATCTGTGCTGATATAGCACTGCATCAGGTGTATTTAAATTAAGTCATTTTCATTCTTTCAGCACAAACACACCCTTTTCTATGCTAATAAGGCTAATTATAGATGTGCCTAAGTCAATGATATCTGCCTGGTGCAATTATTGCTATTACTGCTCATAGCAAGCAAGTGGCAGGGACAGAAAAAGTACTTCCCAGTAAAACAGTAACAATACCAATGGACCATTTTCACAGACTACGGTGACACATTTCCACTGTTATTCCACTAAGTTTTTCATATTTTCATTTTTCTTTTAATTATAACGCTATACTTTTTGTTATGTTACCCTGGCATTAAATAATCAAACACGGGCCCCGGAAATGGGACCCCGGAAACCAATATTTCTGCAGTTTTAGTACCAACTCAATACTTTCAAATAGTGCAATGAGGATTTTCACAGATGAAGAAAATTGATATAGAACCTTTTTTCTTAAAAAACTTTAAGTATTCAATAACATACACGTTTTTGTTGCAGCTTCAAAATTGGTGTGGAGAATTTAGAAATTTCCCCTAGAATCGGATTTGCATCATTCCTAGTGAATCGGGTGCTAAACTATGCATGTGTGACATAAACAACTGTATCAGTGGGCACAATTTATTCTTAGGTGTATGCTTCAAGGATTCACAAAGAATAACACATTTGTTCTGACTGAAATAATAAGATTGTTCTGACTTACCCAGTAAGCACTACTACAAAGTCCATGACGTTCCAGCCATTACGAAGGTAGGAGCCCTTGTGGAAGGCAAAGCCCAGAGCCAAGATCTTAATGCCTGACTCAAAACAGAAAATGCCGATGAAGTACGGTTCTGTGTCCTCCTGTGGGAGAGAAGACAAAGGGATGGACAGAGAGAAACAAGAGCATGTAAACAGGAATGACATCACAGACCAATTAGTTCCCATGTTTTATGTTGAGTTATGTTGCTTCTGTTACTACAGTATACTGAAACAAAGAAACACGGATTACAACTAGAACTCACCAAGCGCTCTGACATAGGTGTCTTGTCCCCGTCTGGAAGATGCTGTTCCAGGGCTAGAACAATGCAGTTAGCGATGATGGTAGCCAGGATCATGTACTCAAATGGAGTGAGAATCACAGGTCAAGGAAAACTCTTAAAACAACATTAATGCTAAAATAATTTAATAACCCTGGGAGAATTTGTGGGATTATACAAATTGCTTTTAGTTTATAAATGAAGCTGATGAAGCTACACAATGATTGCATATTATATACACATTACATACAAGACTAAATATATAACATTAAAATATTCTTAATATATACATATACACAAAAAACATGATTTTTATAATTTAAGATTTAATTTTTTTGAAATGCAAAACATCTTACAGACTATTCAAGCAATATGTAAACTTATGAACAAAAGACTCTCTGAGCATCAGTGAAGAATCCAATACATCTGATACTGAGAGAGCAGAAATTCAAATAATCGCCCTAACTAGATTATTTAATAAAATTACACTATGCCCCTTACGTTAAATACAGGTCAAGTCAAACGCAGCAGTGGTTTTGCAGAGGTCAACTGAGAATCAAGTCCCATCATACTGTGAGCATGCTTCACAAAGCAAACGTAGCATCATGCTCCCACCCTGCATGGGCCAAACAACATCTCATACCATCTCCTAGTACGGCTGGTTGAGCCTGTGGCAAATAAGCTGGTAGTCATGCTGAAGTAATACACGCCTTGAATGAGTATGAGTCAGGCAGATTCTGTATGCTTTAAATGACCTCATCACTCGCCGCTCGTATTTACTGCAGGCCAATTTGTGTATGTGTGCATGTGTGTTGAGAGTCAGCATGAGCTTAGAAGGTTAGAGCCTTCTGTTCGATTCAAAGTGACATGCCTCTTTGGCTCACTAAACACAAGAACTTGAGGGTGGGTATGATATGACTATCAGGACTGTCACACACACAAGCTCTGTTCTAAAACCTGCGAGCTGCCAAAGCAGATGGCAATTTAAAGTTGATCATTGGGACGGAAATCTGTGTGAAACGGAAATCAGAAAACTACCGAATTATAAAAGGACTATTTTTATTTATGAGTTCTTTACTTTTATGATTAATATACTATCATGGCAAATTCCACAAAGATGTATCTTATACAGTAGGCTGACAGTAAAGCAACAAACTAGTGGCAACTTAAAGATACAGCACATGAAGGCTGCAAATAATTGTAAATATGGAGAAAATGCCGCAACTATAAAGCTGGTTGAAAATTGGTAGTTACACTTGAAGTTGCTCCTACACCACTCCTTGCAGGTGGAACGATCTCCTTGCTCTCATCCGGAAAGCAGATTCCTTGTCAAGGTTTAAAGCTCTTCCATGAGCACCTAGCATGACACACACACACACCACCTCACCATAACCACACACACAAAAAAAAAAGATCTTACTCACTCTATTATCCATGCTTGTACTACTTTGTATTGTAACCACTCTTATTTACTTCTTGTATCTCCAGGACAAATCGCTTTCTGTATTCCACAGATTGTAAGTCGCTTTGGATAAAAGCATCTGCTAAATGAATAAATGTAAATGTAAATGGAATTGGAATAACGGGATGAGGAATTTAAAAGACATTCTCGATTCAGCTTTAAAATGACACACAACCCTAATTATAGCACACATCGCAGTAGCCTGGTGACCTCCAGAGACAAAAATCACCATCGGACTGAACATGCTACAGTGTGTAAAACAGCATGAGGCATTACTGAGCAAAAAAGAGTGAATGATTAATTTCAGTGTGGCATACGCTGAAATATTTGTTGAAGCAGAGAGAGAGAAGGAGAGATCTGGCAGGCTTTCAAAGTCCCTGTACAGTAAAGACTCCTGTAATACCCGGCAGTCCGTCCAGTATTACAACACAGTCACAAACTCTGTGCCTTTTAATTAGCCTGCCTGGCCTCTGCTCTGAGTGTCTATGCATGTTCTTCCACATGCAAGCATAATCATATCAGTGTTGTAGTGTGTGATCATTCTAGTGTCTAATTTAAAATACTACTGTTTGTGTGCGGGAGTGTGTGTGTGTTCACGCGCACGTCGGGATGGTATGATGAAAGGGACAGTGGCGCACTCTTCCTCTCTAGTTGGGTGGATGAATGAATATCCTGTTCCTGCTCTAGAGGCCAGTGTTTGTGATATGGCCGCAGAGTGTGATGTGGCCGCAGCGTACGTTTTGGTGCTTTGAAGACCCTTCAAAAAGGTGCCCATTTAAAGACACGATGAATATGAAACAATGCTATGATGTGCTCTGCCAGAAATCTTAAATTATGAACCCACCTTCCTCCCTCTGCACAACACTATATTTAGCAATGCCATTGAGATAAAAGAAAGTGGGAGACAAAGGAAGGGAGAAACTGTCATTTATCTGCCTGTGTGAATGTGCTTAAAGTGGCTTCAGCGGTGCTGGCCTTGTGAACTCTATCTGGACACTCTGAGAGGTCATTGGTACAGGAGGTCACGACTAAAAATCATATAATGCAGGGTCCTCACATGGTTGGTCATTCTGCTGCCTCTTAAGATACCTCATTTTCTAAAAATTCTAAGACATCAGTGAATTTATCTTTTGTGGAAAATGCATTTCCAGAATGAGTAGTTTAAAAAAAAAAAGTAGTTTTAAAAGTTTAGGGTCAGATTTGTTTTTGTTTTTTTGAAGGAAATTAATTTTATTCAGCAAGGATGCATTCAACTTTATTACTGTACATAACCAAAGTAAAGGTAAATACATTTAGAATGTTAGAAAAGATTTATGTCAAATAAATGCTGATCTTTAGAAATGTCTATTTATCAGAGAATCCTGAAAAAAAATCATATATCAAGGTGTCCACAAACATTAAGCAGTAAAACTGCAACAGGAAAGCCTGTTTGCAATAGGAAAGCTTGAAAATAGTTTGCTATAGGAAAGCTTGCAGTTAAAGTGTTTTCATTGTAGTTCATGCATGGCTTTCCTGTTGCTCAAACAGTAGAGTATGGGCGTAGGCTTTGGATAAAAGTATCTGCCAAATACAGAAATGTAAAATGTAACTGTTTTCAACACTGATAATATTAAGATACATTTATTGAGCATTAACTAATAATATTAGAGTGATTTCTTAAAGATCATGTCACACTGACAACTGAAGTAATGGCTGCTGAAAATATATATATATGTGTGTGTGTGTGTGTGTGTGTGTCAAGTGCCCTTCAAAAGTGCGCTCATCTTTTCCCTCTGAATATGTTGTTCTCACACTCTCAGAGCACCCTTTGCATCACGTCAATCTCTCATTCACCATCCCTTCATCTCGTGTCTTGTCCCTTTAGTTGGCTGCTTCCTCGCTCTACCTCTCCCACTGAACCTGTGCATTCATCATCTCCCTCCATCAGCCCATCTTCATTCAACCGAGTGCAGTCTGCACCGTCAGCACAGTCGCCTGACACAAAGCTCCACAGAGAGATGGATGGAGAGAGATGGAGAGACAAGTTGAGACAAGAAGACTGAGTGAAGGAAAAGAATATAATCTGCAATGGGACCAAAAGACAGACAGATGCAGATGAAGGTGCAGGACAGACACAGGGAGGCATTAGAGAAGAGAGATGCTGATTTTAAGACAGAAATAATTTCTAAAGCATTGCTAGAGTGAATTTGCAAAAAAGACTATCAAACATCTAATTATGCTAAAGTAAACAATGACTACAATTGTATTAATCTAATTTACTGTGGACAAATGTTTTCATCTGCATACTAGCTGATGTAGCAGTCATATGGCAAATCTATAAAATCAATCAACCAGACAAGTGTTATATACAGTAGCAAGTAAGAATGTACATTATCCACACGTCACTGTGTAACTGTGTATAAAAGGGTACCTATCACCTTTTTTGTCTTCAGGAGACCTTTTTTGAAGCATGTGAAGCCGATTACCATGGCATATGCTATGAGGCAATTGAGGAAGTGTGTTCACCTGTGTCCGCGTTTTCTGACGCTGGACGATACACACAATATGTACGTTATTTGTCTAAGATAAGATCACTCACGTTCACACGTCGAGGAGGCAGAGGACTTTGATCGAGGTGTGTCGTTCTGTCCGTTCTTTCGAGCAATCTGTTGTATACAGATGATCTTTCTCTAGAATAATTCAATCCAACAGATATTGCTCTTATGGTTTCGAGCCAGGAAGAACAGGACGTGGCTTTTGAGGGCAAAGACATGTTTGTGGAGCCCTCTCAGCCTGCATACAATGAACTGATGGAGGGTATGACCCACGCATATGAAAGATTTGATCTTCCGTAGAAGCAGGAGAAGCCACAAACCGCTTGTGGCAGATTAGACAAGCATTGGCTGTCCATAACCACCCTTTTACAGAGAGTCTTTCGTTTCTGCCTGACCTGCACACCGAGATGAAACTATAGAAACAATATTCGTCTCACATTCATCTTCTTCACCACACAAATTACGCTAACGTAGAGAGATATGCATAAATGCCTCCTATCGAAGATATGTTTGTGAACTATGATGGGAAAGACATTGATGTTGAAGATTCAAACCCTAGGGCGTATGCAGCTGTAGGGTGGCCAGTGGTGTTCTGCACACGATGGCAGTGTTGCAGGCCTACCAGGATGATCTGCTCAAGGACCTGGATGATAGCAAGGACATGATAGACTGTCCCCTGAAGTGGTGACCGAGCTGCTCAGTGCCACACATCTTGAGCTCCAGACCACCAAACAAACAGCTGCCGCTATTGGTCTTGCAATGGTGGCAACGATTGCCATAGAGAGGCATCTGTGGTCCTAGGTCTGTGCCTAAAACCTTGGGGGACCCTGGGCCGTCTGCGTCAGTGGACTACAGGCAGGCCCAGAGGCTGAGTGTCGTCCCTCTGGCTCCTTCTCCTCCTCCTGCAGGCTGGAGTAGGATGCAAAAGAGGCGGGACATGAGCAGGGCTAAAAAAGGATTTGAGGGAAGTGATTCATGATAAGCGTACAGGCAGCAGAAATCCACCCTACATTAGGGGGAAATAATATCTCTCATCCACTTCCTATCCTTCTTACGCAAGTGTGTCGCCTTTTTGTGGGCCGCTGTGTTGGCTATCCTTTTGTTATTAGTAAAGATTTTTTTGGTTGGCCTCCTCTCGCTATTGGGTCATTCTGCTGAGGCCTCTATTTATTTGAGCATAGTTTTTTCATCATGTGTCCGGCCCAGTCTAAGGCCGCCACGGGTAGCTATAGCTAGGTTGAGTGTGGTTGGTCTCCTCTCGTTTTACAGAGCCATTCTGCTAGTCAGTGACATCAAGTGTTTGGCTCTCTGTGAGGCCACCTTGACAATCTGTTCAGTTGAATATGTTGGCCTCATCTCGCTCAGAGAGTCATCCTGCTGAGGTCTTCGCTTCCCTGAGCTCCAGTTACAAACAGTGATGTTAAGCATTCGGCCCTCTGTGAGCCTTGATAGACTGTCTTTGAAATTGAATTTGGTTGGCCTCCTCTCGCCTTTGAAAGTAGTTTTACTGAGGTCTCCGCCCACCCCAGGTCCAGCTAGACAATGACATCAAATGTTTGTCCCTCCATTAGACTACCTTCATAGCTATCAATGAATCAAGTTTTGGTCTCCTCTCGCTTTAGAGAGTGATGCTATGACCTTTGCTCACCTGAGTTGACCGTAAACTGTCAAGTATTTGGCCCTCTATGAGGCCGACTTGATAACAGTCTTTGAGTTAACTAACCTTCTCTCCCTTAGGGAGTCATTCTGCTGAGGCCTCTGCTCATCTGAGCTCGATCTAGACTGTGACAATGGTTTATGTATTTGACGCGCTCAAGTTCGCAGAGACAGAGACAGAAAAAGCGCATCTAAGATTTAATAAAAAAACTCACATATTTATATTATGTTTAACTTTGATTTACCTAAACATTTTCAGAGGTACAGGCGGATGTTTGTTCTCCTTTATCAAGGAGACAAGATGAGTAAGATAATATATATTTTTATGCATTTATTAACTGTTCACTGACAGTGTTTAAAAAGTGCATCATATGTTTATTACAGTGACTTTTAATCTAAATACTAAGTGTGGAAAAGCCACATATTTGTTTTTTCTGCAATCTGGACTTTAGTTTGTGTGATTTGTTACAGATTTTTATATTAATGTTTACACCAGGCTAATTTATCAGTGATTTAAGTTGTCATGACAATAATTATATGTTTACAAGACTAGAAGTTTAAAAAATTCAGTCAATATACTACTTTAATTGAATTAGGTAAATAAAAATATGTAATTCGTATCAATTCATCCACCACCTACTTTCATTATAACATGCAGGCCTGGCCTAAATTAAAGAACAGTTTATGTTTAATCTATCTAATATAGTGTTGGTCGTACTATACAATGATTTATTGCAGGGGTGCCCAATTCTTCGCAATCTACCGGTCGATCACAAAGGTAGTTTGAGTAGACCACATGGAATTAACAAATTCCATCCGTTCTCACTATGAAATTTGTCACTTGATTGACGTACAGGGCAGCCAGTCTGACCTTTTCTGACAAATAGGTTAACGCGCCTGCGTACAACGACGTCAATTTCTTTATTTTAAACTTAAGAAAGGGTACAAAGAACGAAGTAAGAAGTAAAAAACAAAGTAAGAAGTAAAAAAAAAAAAATCTGTCATTGCTATATAGAAGAAGGGAAATGTGAAGCGGCATTTTCGGGCTGTTCATAAAAACTCTGACACTGACTTTGAGCAAACTGAGAAGAAGCTATGCAATGTAGTTATATTCATGTAGTTATGCAAGCTACACCAACATATTTTGTGCATATAAAGATTTCTCAATATATTCATAAATCAATATATATTTTGTATTTTTATAGTAGACAGATCAAGTCCATTGAGCCTTCTTAGTGCTTGCACTAGCCATTGGGCAGTTTTTCTCTCAGCATGGCAGAGTGTGTAGTCATTCCACAAAGTGTCATCAGACTTCCAAATTCCCATACAAAAGGGAATGTTTCAGGTTACGTGAAACTATATATTTTTTGCTGCTAAAAATGTAAAATAATATTTTTTATAATAAACTTCTCAGGCTACTTATGTAACTATGGTTCACTGAGAAGGGTCTCACTGCCATGTTTCAAGCACACCTAGCCTGTCACAAGCCAATGTCACTGTTACGTTTTTTACACATACTTCAGACACCAGTCACGCTGGAGGCGTTCCCCAAAGTGTCTTCAGATGCAGTGTCTCACTCCCCTTCTGAGGGAACCTGACAGGGTTCTGCCACATTCTGTCTAGTAAATTCTTGTTGTTGCAGCAGAGCTCTGACACTACCGTAATGTCTTGAGTTGTGTGTGCGTGCGTGCGCGCGGCTTTGAGTGTTCGAGTCGCATGCACGCTTGTCTGTGTGACGTCTTTTGTGCGAGATATGATACTTTGGTCTGGTTCAGTTTCGGTTTTGTGTCGGGATTCATTCATGACTTGTGTTCATGTTTTTCTGTTCCCCCGGCCGTCTTGTTTCATTGTCATTAGTTTGATTTGTCCCAGCTGGTTCCCGATCATTTACCCTTCCTCCAGTGTGTATTTATTCTCCGTGTTTACGGTCTTGTGCTATTTTGTCGTCATTTCTTGGCTGTACATTTGGTGTTGTTAGTCCATTGTTCAGTCGTGTTCTAGTCTTGTTCAAGTTTGTGTCAACCCTGTCTTGTTTTTCCCCCTCGGTGTGGTTTTTGTTCCGTTTTATTTTTGTTTGTTATAATAAATCCCCATTCTCTTTTGCATATTAAGTCCTCGTCTCATCCCCTTCATCAAATATGACAGAACCATAATTACACATGTAACCTGAGATGATTTTTAAATCTAAATTTTACATTGTACTTAATTTAGCAGCAAAAAAGTGGTAAAAGAAGAATGAATTGTTCCCAAGATGTTTAAAAAAATAATAATTTGAAAAGAAAAAGTTATTCAATGAAGTGACATTTCTCCATACACATATTACAGACATGTAGAAAGGCTGTAAATTAACTGATGTTATTTCTTAGAGTACTTTTATTTGTAATGAAAATAAGGAAGTGTTAAAATGCATCAACATTTTGACTAATTTAAAGTCTAATTAAAAGCTGTAGTGGCAAATAATTTTTTTCTGTACACTGACGTACATCCAAGTATAACAGATTATCAGAAAAACTAAAACAAAGGTTGTTCTATGCATCGGTTGAGATCTGAGCATTACACTTAAAAACAAAGGCAGCTGAATGCATTTGAACGTATTTGTGGAGTTTATGCAGACTGGAAAGTTGCGGCATATGTCTACACAGAAATATCACCAGAAGACCATGCTATGACATATTGATTAAACATTAGAAGAGTAATTGTAAATGTAACTGATGAACCATTCACAAAAACAAAAATGTAAAGAGTTTATGATTTTCACTTGCAGTCAAATTTGGCTAAAATCAAGCATTCCCCACCACAACTAGCTTTATTGCAAACTACAAAATCTTAAACAAGCAGCAATATCAAAATGGCTGACTAGACACATCAGAACTCACACAATAAGCCCAACGAGTTGAAGCAATCAGACAGACAGTTATACTGCACGCTAATCCATTAATAGAGTACATGAGTGATTCAGTGGGCATGTCAGTCAGTCAGTGATTGTATATGCGTGAGAAACACTAGTGTGGTAATTGGCAGTAATAGACGGCGTAGCGCTCTACAGAGCGACCAGAGAAGCCCAGCCAGTGAAATGTAAATATGTATTGATTTCCTCATCTGGCTGTAAGGTCCCAGGCTGTTTGCTTTTCTAATTCTATCTCTTGCAATCTGGAGCTGCAGCCTGAATAATTTATTAACTAGAAACAGCAGCGTTTTTCCTTCTCTTTATGCATCTATGAAAGATAGTCATGTAGTTACAAGCGCTAACACTCTCTCCATCTCGTCTCCTCACTTTAATCACCCATTTACCCCTTATAGACCGCTAGCGCTCAGAAATCAGTCTGTTAGGACGGGATTAACAATAATTCCATTCATGTGTGTGTGTTTAAGCAGTATAAACATATGACTGAAAAACCCAGTAGGCTAATTAACTTTATAAGTACTATGCAAAATGTTTTCCTTTAATGCATGTATTAACCTTCTTCTAATCACTTAAACATGTAAATTTGTATTGGGGGGTTATTCAAAGTAAATATTTTCCCTTTGGCCTCAGCAGCTAGTACAGTAAATATATGAAAAACAGCTTGTTATTCTGTAACAACTTTCTATTCAGAATATCCCCCCCCCCAAAAAAAAGATCAGTTTCCCAAAAAATAAGCAGCACAACTGTCCTTAACTGTCTTGTTTTGATGATGATAATAATAATAGTTTCTTGAAGACTGGAGTAATGATGCAGAAAATGTAGCTTTAACATCACAGAAATTAATTACATTTTAAAATACATGAAAATATAAAATAATTTAAATTGTAATATTACAGTTTTACTATAGTATTCATCAAATAAATGCAGCCTAGGTGAGCACAAGAGACTTCCTTCAAAATGTAAAAAAATATATATACCAACCCCAAATTCTGAACAGCAGTGTATAACAAAATATAATAAAATGAGGCTTGTATAAATAACATACTTTACAACAATTTAAGAGGCTATTGCAGTATACAGATACTACTGCGGCCCTGTCTCTGCTATTTCATATATAGCAGCATTGTAAACAGTGATGGTATCAGTATTATGTTTTATTTGTGTGTATATGGTAGAGGGGAGGTAGTAGGTTCAGGTTTGTGGCAGTGGCAACAGCATTAGCAGCAGCAACATCTGACACAAGCACCAGCATGAAAATTCAAGCCACCACGTTTTTTCTCCCCTCACTCTGCACCCAAAATAGATTTCTCCCAAGTCAGCATAACACACACATACGCACACATACCACCCAGCCACAGAACTGAATAATTCACTACTAGAACACAAGATACAGAACTAGAGAGAAAGAGGGAAAACATGAGTGGATAGTGAAGTGCAATGCTAGCCTAAGACGCAAGTAATGCCCATAAAACAAGTGACTATACACCTCTGTTATTTTGTACAATGACATACTGTACATATCAACACAAAGGCAAATGCCATTCTGAAAAATGTATTAAAGTCAGTGTCGTTCCAGATCTGAATGACTGTCTTTCTTCTGTGGAGCAAAAAAAAGATTATTTTGAAGGTTTTTACTGGTTCCATGGAGTGAATTGACTGCAGCTTTCAAGCCTCAAAATGGACATAAAAGCATAATAAAAGTATACAAAATAAGGTTCAAAATGTCTGATCCTTTCACATAGGTATCATATGATTTCTGAAGCCTACTTTCCTGATACATTTCCATGCTTTTCCATTCTTTTCACTCAAACGCTTCAGTCCTTACATAGCAAGAGGGTGTGTAAGTAAAGGCAGACAGGTAAAGTGTTCTGGATTTCATTACATTACAGCCTTGTACACGTGGATAAGTGAAAGTGTGTTAACTACTAGGCTATGTAGCCTCGTCTGCAGCAGTAGCAGCTGAGCAGCATGGGGCTGCAACATTACGGATGACTACACTCATTTAGACCCAGACATTAGGAGGTATGAAACCACCAGATTAGGCCTGGAAGGCAAACACAAACATGCACATATACACATACTGCTAGCTGAAACAACAAGACTGGTGCACTTATAATTTGAAAACAAAAGGTCTCATGCCAAAATCTGACTTAAATACCATTTCAAATTTTCAGAAAAGTTGTTGCACACTTTCTCACTAGACATTTCCACCTTCGTGTGAAGCACAGAAGAGATAAATATGTGAGCAGTTTAAAACAACAATGGAAAACATGTTTTTGAAATAAGTCTCTTCTCGAGGCTTCATTTATTTGTTAAAAAAATACAGTAATATTGTGAAATTTCACTTCAATTTAAAAAGTAATTGTTCTCTATTTTCATATATTTTAAAATGTAATTTATTCCTGTGATGGCAAAGTGGAAATAATCATCATTAATCCAGTGTCACATGATCCTTCAGAAATCATTGTAATATGATGATTTGCTGATCAAGGGACATTTCTGAAAAGAATAGAATGTTCACAAGAACAACATTTATTTTAAATATTTTCTAACACAGTGAATGCATGTCTTTACTGTCACTTTTAATCAATTTAATGCTAAATAATACACATAAACAGAGAGTGGAGTGGCTGGTAGAGACAGAGACAGTGACGGTTATGTCAATGAATCTAAGATGACATATATAACTCCCTGTTGGCTACATGGAAGAGAGGATCTAAGATGAAGGGACAGTCTCTCACAATGTTGAGACACACAGTAACTTGTGATGCTGTGAACCAGGGGAGAAGGACAGGTAAAGCGTCCATTGAAGTCAGTGTTAATGATCTAATTACGTGATGTATATTATTTAAAAAATTGAATCTAAGGTTGAATGAAAGCCATAAGTTTCACTGTAGTCTTGTGGTATGTTTGCATTTAGGTGTGTCCAACTATGCCTCCATCCTAAATAATTTATACTCAGGCAGGCAGTCTCTCTCTCCCAGTCACTGTTATTCCAAAATGTATTCCAACAGACTTCCTTTCATTCTTTTTTTTATTTAATTTCATTCTTTTCTGTCTCTACCCTTTTTCTCCTTTTTTTCTTTAGTTCTCTGAATATATATTTCATATTAGATCACACTTGTATGTCCCAATGAGACACACATGTATAGATTACATACAGTCTACGTACAACATAAAAACCCAAATAACAATATAACCTACATTGTTTGTGTTTCACAACTATAGAATGTTTGTAACCAAACATTTGTATGGGAAAAAAAACAAAACTGTTTTGTTACCAACGTTCTTCAAAATATCTTTGTTTGAGTTCCACAGAAGAAAGTGGCACATATTTGGAACGACAGAATTTTTATTTTGCAGTGAACTACCCCTTTTTTGCACATATGACTAACTAACACATTACTCATAATATACTTTTCTTTTTAACTTAAGGCCAATCAGTGGCTGTGTGAAATATAGTTGTTCAAATACACACACATAAAAACACACCAGATGTAAGTTATTAAAAAGAGGCGGTCATTAAATGCCAGGAAATATCAATACTATAACACAGTAATAGCACATAACACACAACCATACATTTGTTGCCTTTAATTCTTCAGATTCTGCTAAAATAAGAAAAAGAAAAAAAAATGGAGCACACAATAATGGCATGCTTATGCTAAAAAATGTGTATAGACTAATTGTTCTAAGTAGCCTGTCCTCTTGTCCACCACAGTTGTACTTTAAAGACACTATGCAGCCCTCGTACACAATTACAGTCTCCAGTTCTCCTCCAAACTGGCATTGGAGTATGCGACTAGACAGCAATGCCTGTCTGTGGCCCATCTGTATGCATACAACAGAGGATTGAATCCAAGGAGGCAGAAAGGCAAGAGGGAAGGAGAACATGCTATTGAGAACTGCTCTTTTAGTCCGCCACTGTTATTTTTAGCTTGACAGGAATCTCGGAACGTTGAAAGCAAGAGACATTATCTCAATCAAGGAAAAATAGGTTTGATATAGGAAATGTGTGTGTGGAAAACCCTACAAAAATGGAAATATCCAACATAACGTGTTCTTGTTTGGTCCTTTTTTTAGTCCCATGAAGAGAACAGCTTATAAATCATACCAAAGTGATGTTTTTTGAAAATGTAAAAACGTTTTCTGTGATGGGTAGGTTTAGGAGTAGGGTTAATGGATAGAATAAAAAGTTTGTACAGTATATAAATCATGACTATGGAAAGTACTCATAAAACTCAAAAGCCCAACATGTGTGTACCAGATTGTCAATTCAAAGTAGTGTGTGCACATAACTTCTCTCGAGTTCTTGATCAAAAAGAGTCAAAAAAGTGAACAAAATAAATAAAAATGGCCAGCTTGTATAAGGATTCTTTGAATCACACAATTTAACACACAAGTAGCTTGATTTTTATGCTGCCATTTTTAATCATTAAATTGTTTGCCAGTCAAACAAACAGTTGCTCACTTAAGAAATTGAGGGAGAAAAAGGAGTTGAGAGAGAAAGGGAAAGAAAGGGGGAATAAATAATTTAAATTCTGCAGACTGAATGTAGATCACTGCTTCTACACATGGAAGAAAACTGCAAGGGCTCACGACTCACAACTTTCTATCAGTCTGTCTCCCTCTGGTGTCCACTCAACCACTCTTTCTGCCTTCTTCAAATCGTCTATATACGACAGTGTATTTTTTATCATTCATTTATCATTAACTTCTATCTGCTATTCTTTTTTACTGGAAAATTAGATTTGACGGTTTAATTATGAGTTCAGAACATTCAGAATTTATCGGTGATTGAAATCATTCATGCACTTCTGTTACTAACATTTTTTCATGACCAGATACATATGTTTAAGAGAACTGAGCACTTTTCTATGGTATCTTCAGATAGATATCCTACTTATCTGCACTCCAGATAGGCTCCAGGTTCACATTTGTCAATTAAACTAAAATGAGAAAATACAGCTATAAGGTTACATTCCATTTACAGTACAGAGAGGCGGCCCATTAACCCAGAGACACTGAGGCAATGTCTTTTTAGACTTCCATTATCTGGGTGAAAGAAAGGATGCAATGCTTGGCAACCATAAATTGATCTTCTCATCTAAACTACATTCACATGCAGCACTCTTCAGATTTATATTTCTAAAATCCACTATTTTGATCAGCTGATCATGTCTGTACGATACAAATCACGGTCAATTGCAACTATTAAAAAAGCTACTTTATACTGTGGGCATCTGAAAAAGCAGAGAAGTTAAGGACTTAGGATCACAAGGCCTCATTACATGTTTCATTGAGATAAATCAGAAAAATGTGGCTTATAGAAAGAATGGCTTTCAGGCCGGGTGAAATGTTAAAGATCACTGAAAGCTCTAGTCAAAAGAGAAGTGTGTGTGGGTGCAGTTCTGCGCACATATAATGGTTTTAAATCTTAAGAGGTCTACTAAAAAAGGCAGCGAGTGTCCTTCTGCAGTCTGTTTTCCTGTTAATAAAGATTTATCTAAAACATTGCACTGTTCTGCCTTTAATCTAACAATAAAGTGGAACCTCTTTAGTGGAAGCTTTATTGAACTATATGGGGTTCTCAGAACATATTAAGTAAAAAATGCATACATGATTCATTACATCAGCTCTCTGCATCTTAGATGCCAAATCACTCCAAAAGGGTGTAAATGAGGCCATGATGACAGTAAAATAAAGGCACATTATATGGTTTTTCATTTTCAGCAATAAATATAAAGAAAAAAGTATAAAACTCGTCTACTAATAAATCTAATATTAATTTACAATGTTAAACTAGCTGTGCAAGTGCATGTTACAGGAAAACTTACACATACATACATAAAGCATTCCTAAGGTGCAAGTTTTATGTAACAGTGTCTTAGTAGTTCTAGTACGCAGTACTAATTTGCAGTAGACATAAAACACTGGGCGGAAGATATATAATTTGATAAACACTTTACTATACCATAAGGCAATTGGAGGACAGTTACCATAATTGTAAATGGCACTGAATGATGCGGTTCATGTCATAGGTCACATGGCAAAACCACACACACACATACGTACTTATAAATCGTGCTTTATCGACACCTGAGACTTAAGTTATTCATTAAGTGCAGTGCATATTCTAATGCTATGGGATTTAGGAATTAGTAAAGTATTTGTTGCTCTGCCTTACATACGCCATTTCAGTCTGTGCGCTCACATAAAGCTTGATTTTTTTTAGCTATTTGTGTTGGCATAAACTAGTAATGGGATAACTAGGTATGTTTTGTCTGAAACACTAGTTCCTAGTAATTAAATATGCTTCATGTTTATATGTTTACTAGCTACAATGTCACGCTCACAGTCACAGTGTATTGAACATCAGCAGCTGCTTGGATAACCTGCGGCCTTGTATAACTGCTTGTGTGATAGCCTATCACTTAACAATTCCCATTTCTCTGGAGGCTAAACCTTTACTTTTTTGTCTTTAAAAAT
Organism: Rhodeus uyekii; assembly: GCA_037043235.1. Taxonomy (NCBI): domain Eukaryota; kingdom Metazoa; phylum Chordata; class Actinopteri; order Cypriniformes; family Acheilognathidae; genus Rhodeus; species Rhodeus uyekii. The sequence continues at coordinate 1,502,726 of JAWRVZ010000068.1, forward strand.
GCAAGTGCACACATATCCCGTGTCCTCCTTGAGCTCTTAGAATATGGGAAATGGTGGCTTTCCTCCTCCCCTCGCCTCCCCCTTTTCACCATCGCGTTCTCTCGAATGAGACCGAGCTGAGAGCCTGCACATGCTGACATCAGCAAGCCTCCGCGAGCCACAGCGCCGCCCGCTATCGTCACACAGCACAGCTCACCTCACGCCCGTACGCAACTCACCGAAAAGCGGACACACACCAGAAATACACTCAAATCTATTTGACACCGAAATAACTTGACACATGAATGGCTGAAAACGCTCTGATGATAAGTCTCAATCAAATCATGCTCCCGAGCATCTTTCTTTTCCTTTTTTTTTTTTACACGGCATCATTCAACCAGCAGCAATGCCATTCATCGTTATCGTGTTTTGTCATGCTCAGGTGACCTTAAATATGCCACACTCATATTTAGTACACTATACCTGCAACTGGAGGCCTCTTGGTACTCAGTGGGTTTAAAAGGATATGGCCATTCGGTGATCTTTTTGGCGTATTTTCTCACAAAGTTGTCCTCACTGAAGATGAACAGAGAACGGTTGACAGTGAAGCAGTTTTGCCGCACCGGTATAGGGTTGTACAGGGCCATAGTTCTGGCTCGTTGGGCCATTGACTGCTTGTACATTCTCTGTTGACCCGGCGGGCCACCCTGCCTGCTGCCGCCGCGGCCGGGTCCCCCTTGAGCGTGTCCAGGTCCTCCGCCGTACCTGGACGGCACCTCATTTTCGAACCGAGCCATTCTATTGACTCCAAATGCCAGTCTTCACGAAGCAGGAAAAAAGGGAGCGAATATTCAACGCGACCACACCACATTACATCCCATCTGCTTCAAAACTTAATACGTGTATAACTGGAGTACACATTTGTCTTCATGGCGTGTATATGTGACGTTAGACTCCAGGAGCTGGTGGTTAAATGTTAGACGAGAACGAAAAATAAAACGAACAAAAAAACAAACAAAATGTGACAAAATAGCGTGCCTTATAATTTGCAGTTCACTGGTTCGCTTCCCACTTCAGCACACAAAATGGTCCGTCATCACCTCATTTTATGTCCTAAATCAACATATTTCCAAGGCCATGTCATTCTTGAGTAATTCTCTCGTTTTCTGTGGCTCCATCCTCATTTTCCAGAACGGACTCTCTCCCGTGGTTTTCCTTGAAAATTCAGGTTGTAATTATCATTGCTACAATCATTTAAGCTATACGATCTAGGTGTGATAACCAAGTAAACCGAAATAAAAGCATTTAAAACAATCGTTCAGTTTTAACTGTACATTCTGACGATCACAGCATAAATATCTATTTAAAACAGGGGGAAATATGATTTTAAAAAAATTGTTGATTATTTAATTATTTCGCAACATCCGCAATATTTGGCACAGTGTAATCTGCCTTCGGTCACCTCGCGCTCACGTTTACTCGCATGGGTTTGTATCTCTGCTACAGATAGATGTACGAGATCCGATATTAATTGTGTTTTCCTCTTCTTTACACAACATTATTCGAATGCAAAAATAGATCATCACAAGTATCGATTGATATTTTCACCCCCTATGCTCACTGGTAAGGTGTCATCCTTTTCGCCAGAGCCATTACTGGCATTTTAAGTGCAAAAGAACCAATCCAACCGTCATAAAATCCAATGAAGGGACTCGGTGACAGAAAGTAGAAGCATCAATCACGAGGGGACAACGGCGACATCTTCGGGTTCCCATAGCCGCTCTTGCTTCTCTGCACTGGGATCTGGGCCGCGTTGGATCTGCTCATCTTCCCCGGAGGCAATCCGTTAGTGAGAACACTAGGATCCCTCTATTCCTTATTCTGCCGATGTTGAGCTGTCTGTTAGCCTCGTTACTCTCCGTCAAGCGCCCCTGAGGAAAAAAAAGAGGGGGAGGAGGCAGTTGAGAACGAACGTGGGGTGGGGGCTCGCAGGATATCAGCTTGTGAAACACGAGCCGAACGAAACAGTTAGCTCCGATCAGCTGGCAAGCTAAGCTGTAATGAGCCACTGATCAATTCAGCGCTCTGGCCAGTTCTTCTTGCAGCGCATGACGCACGCGCGCGCGCACCCCACTGACTAATGCATCCCTCTAACTCCAGCCTGTACCTGTACCTTCAGCCACTACTGAATGTGTTCTCAGCCGCAGCTCTTCCTACCGTTACCGCATGAAGATACAGTCGGCTTGTTTATACGACAGAATGTTTGTGCAGCTTTGATAACGGGACGGAACGAACTGACAGCGCGTTGTTGTCAGGTTATGGGCTGTTTGTGCAAGTGGTCGGGATGTGAGCGCAGGGAGACAGCTGCGCATTCAAACGTGCGTCTCTCGGGAAAGGCTCCGCTTTGCGAGGGCACGCAGGGCGAGGACCGATAGGCTATTCTTGGACGCAGACATTTCGGAATTAATAGATTTCCCATCAGTACAGCTGACAACTCTCCCTCTCCACCAACTCACCCACCCACCATCTTTAAAAGCAGTGAATATTATATATATATATATTACATTTCGCTTTAAAAATAGCAGCCGTGAATTTTACATCACTACAGAAAATTACTGTAAAAAACACAGTAGCCTATTGATGCTTAGGGTATGCACTGAAGCATATGGATGGCATTTTAGAGACTGTGTCACTAATTGTATAATATACCATTCTTGTTTGATGTATTACAATTACAATTTGTATTACAATATAGGCAACTAAAACATACACTAATGGAAGTAGTAGATAGATTTTTTTTAAAATAAATTAAGGTAAATGATTATACAGTAAATTTGCGTAAATCTTTAAAAACATTTTACTGATATGGCAAAGAAATGTTAACAGTTTTTTTACTTGAACATGTGTACATCCGTTTTACTTTAAGACTTTGTAAACAAATAATTTATCGTCAGTTTAAGAGGATTCATTATCCATGTGTTTGAGAGGGTGCGGGAGTATTGGCTCAAGAGTAATACGATTTAGGGCACGGTTCTCTTGCCAAAAATCAATAGACCCACGTGACCTTAACAGTGCCCATCAATGCACCTATTTGGTATCATAGGAAGCAGTAAGCAGAGAAGTACTGTAACAGTACTGGTCGTCCCAAATGCCCCACCCCATCCCAATGTTAGGCACACTTCTGTCTCTCTCCAGTGTGTAGTTTGAATCACTTTTAAACCCTTTCAAACTCAGTGCTAATAACGCTCCAGTCATAAATCAAGAAATATATCACCTGCTACAGCTGCGAAAAAGAAAAACCATGAACTTGACGGCAGATATTGTCCTCTGGTCTGCCTCTCTGCTCATCCCTTGATCTTGTGCTGCAGGCTGTTCACTGTGTGATCAACCGTATGTGATGCGTTTAGCGTCGGGCCAGATTCAGAAGAGCCCGGGGTCAAGAGCTCGAGCAGGCACCAGCCTCCAGTCAACAGATCAACAACGGCTGACAGACGATTTTCTCATGTATCTCTGAACAGTTAGACTAAGCTGCAGTAAAGTGAGTGTAGAGGGCTTACACAGTGTGTGAATTATACTAATCTAACTTTTGTTGCCAATGAAAAACTAATTGAAAATGAACTGAAACGTAAATAAAAGCCTAAGTCTATGGGGAGTTCTATTATAAAATTAAATCTGTTCGGTATTTGTACTATTTTGGGGGTAGGGGTGCCTTAATGAAACACCAAACAAAGTGTGATTATGGTTGAAACTTTCACAGAGAAGCCCACAGAGCTTAATGATGCGCCTGGCAATCGGCCGTTAAGGTAGCTGTCCGTGGTGCTGAAACATTGCACACAGACACAAACACACACACAGGTCTTAAATCTGAACTGATTATTTAAACATATTAATCCCTAAATGGAATATAAATAAAACAAACAATGAAGAACCAAATAATACAAAATATAAACATTTGAACATTCATATTCTGCAATAACATGCTTATATTCCAAATGAATACAACTGAAAAGTGGTGGATTTTGAACAGATTTTTACTCAAAGTTTAATAAGTGATCAACACTAATACCAGGCAAGAGTCAGCTTAGTAAAAATTGATGCAAGTGGACCAATCAGAAATTATGCATTGCTTACGTGCAGCATGTTAATTTAATGATTTGGGTTAGAGTTCAATTATCTTTAATTTATTCCAAATGAACAATCGTGAGAACTGGTCAGAGCTCCAAACTGTGGCCTAAATTCATTAATCAAACTGTGGACAGAGGAAAAAATAAACATGCAAAATGCATGTAAAGACTACATCTCTACAGTAAAGGACTCAAACACCCACAAACACAGAACAATTCAGTACTCATTATCTTTCTAAATCAAAGCTGCCAATTTAGTGACTGTACAAAGTCTAGCAGGTTCTACCCATAAAAAACTCTGATCAAGACAAATCCTGCTCATCACTTCTGAGAACTGACAGCTGCCTCTACAGGAATTCTGCACATCGCTACAACATTTAAAACAACAGTATATTTCAGTGGGCCCCAAAACACTTTTTTGCTATTTAGAATATAAAGATAATAGAAGTAAATAGAAGGAGTGTACATGTATATCTAATTAATTTATTCTTGCATTAACACTAATCTTCTTAATGCATTTTCTCTTTATATTGTGAGTGTTCTGTATTGATTATGAATGGGGTTGATAGTATACTGGGGCTGTATGCTGTGATGTGTGCTGTAGTCCTGTTGTGTCAGCCTTGTCACACAGTTGGGGTTCACAAAGCGACTGTTCTTGAATGCCAGAGCTTCTCTCCTGCTGCCAAGCAGAAACACCCCTCCCTTAGTGCATTATTAAAGCATGCCACACTAATCTAACACAGCAGCACACAGAAAGCACAGAGAGAGAGAGAGAGAGCACTGCTCTACAGTGATAAAATAAATATAATTTTTTTTCCCCAAAATTGAGTGAATTCCTGTCTCTCAACTGCTCAGATTCAGAAAAAATGTAAAAATGTAAAAAAAGTGTGAAAATTATTATTAAATCAAAAGTCAGTGCACCTATAAAACTGACATAAGCAAATCTAACTACAAAGACAACAGTAGAACAAGTCAGAAGATTTCATAGGTTTAAGTCTAAATATGTGCAATCCGTGACTGCATATAATGGTGACAAAGAGATGTTAAAAATGTGCACATACACATACAGGGCCGATCAAGAATTCTGAAGTAATGCTGCTGTGTATTTGCAGCAGAAGCTAAACTCAGTGACTCATAAAGTTGAATAATTCATAAACTGCATGTATACTAGGTTCTCTGCTCCTTATTTAACCTTTATCTTCCAGACATAAATCCTGTTGGTCAGTGGAACGGACGCACCATAATATTTCAGTCCTCTGTTGCTGTGTCAGATACAATAAACATATAGGCCTACAATAAGAAATAAGAAAGTTGCAGACATGATTGCTTTGTGTGTTTATGAATTTATCTAGAGGTCTGGTCTGTTTATAAACTTATTATTTTATACTACCAAAATGAAAACACAAATAATGGATACTTTTTGCAACAAGAGACAAAGATGAATATGTTGCCATGTTGCTGTGATACTGAGACCGTGTGAGCGTAAAGTGGGCCATCGTCTTTTGAGCGGCATGTTTTATTTGGGGGAAGAGCCTGATGTAGGTATAATACATTTTTAAACAGCATAGAATTATTAAAAGCCCCAAAGTCCCTGACAAAAATTCCACCCATGTCTCTTTTCTGTACCTTTACCCCTTCTGCTAATATATAGACAGTTTCATTATCAGCACCAACAGGAGATCAGCAAATAGACACATTTCTGGATTAACATGCTAACGTAATGTTTGACAATCTGCTGTTAATGTTGCAAGAAATAAATAGTAAAAAGGCCAGCGATAGCCAGACATCTGGAATGTCTTTGTTCATCTGCTTACAAGAATTGAATCAAAGTGCCTGTAAACTGCTCCAAACATCATCTTCACAAAAAGGACAGAACTGAAGTCGTCACAATATGTGCTTTCACTCAACTGTCATGTTTCTTTTTGCTCTACTTCCCTCGCTCCATTCCTAAGCTCAGTGTTTCTTGTCCACTCAAAGCCAGATATGTCTGATTCATCATTGATGATTGCCATCCACTTAAAGGGATAGTTCACCTAAAAATTGATGGCAATATCATTTGCTCACCCTGATTTTGTTCCAAACATTTTTTTTTTGTCCACACTATTTGGTTATCAACATTCATCAAAAGATATATTATTTTGTGTTAGTACGTTTGTGTGAGCAAGGCCTCTATTTGCACCCTATCCATGACTTATACCTCACCAGCAAGAAATCAAACTCATTTAGGACTCTAAATTTACATTACAATCATTCACTTGACAAGCTCTCTGAATCTTGGAGGCTTAAATGGTTTCCCGTGTTCTTTAGATCAGCTGCTGTCAGTCATGAAGCACATTGAGAGGATCTTGCGGGAGGACAGGCTTGGAGAGCAGCCAGAGAGACCTCTCAGGAAGGGAGATAAATATGTTGCTGTAGGTTTTGTTTTCATTTTTTTGCATGTGTGTGCACATAAATGTTCTGAGCTGATTTGTCCTTGAGAACTGAGCTCTAAGAAGCTCTAAGTCCCTGAGAACCCTTCTCTAAGCCCAACCTTAAAAATGTTACTGACAAATTCTAGCCTTGATCTGCTGCTGTCAGCCATTTTCTCAGACATGTAAGTCTATGGAGGATCTGATTTGGAGGATCTACCAAATTACCAAAAAATATATGGTAAAACATTGTTTCCATCGTAGAAACATTATGAACTGCAGTATCCATAAGTAGTTTTTCAATTTATTCCAGCCAACATAAGAATAATTTCCAATACTCTTCACTTTTTTATGAGCACTTATATTTCTGAAAATAACACTGCTCATAGAAATTTCCAGTTTCTTTAGGATGTTCTGGAAAGCAACTATCATCAAAGCGGCTAAGCTTAGCAATGGGTCAGTTATGTTTTCAGCGCTCGTAAATGGGTCTCAGGTGAAGTTACTCCCAAAGTAATTTGAATTTTGGAGGGGGAAAAGGGGCTTTATGTAGAAAACATCACAACTTAGCTAATGTGTAATGTAAACCAGTGCATGTCTTCTCCAGAAACACAAACTATTCTATGAGGCTATTCCTGGCTTTGCAATCTTCTAAGCTTTGCTCTAATGGAACCAGCTTGGAGAGAGCCACAGAGCCATGTATCAGCACTCAACATCGAACTGCCTGTAAATCTCACTTACTTACAGACTGTTTAATGCCCTCTTACTGCCACAAACAACACTGCCTGACCATTGCAATTACAAATAATTACCATCATTACAGTCTTGCAGGCTAATTGATTAGAGAAACCAGTCAATATGGTTTGTGTGTGTGTGTGTGTGTGTGCGCGTGTGAGGGAGAGAGAGAGAGACACTAAAAAAAGCTAAATGTCCAAAAAAAGGGCACTGACATAACCTGAAAAGACACTTTGTATTTCAAAGATTTTGTATAACAATATATTTCAAATACATATTGAATAGCCAGCAGGGAGAGGCCAGTACAAGAAAAGGGGTATGATAACTTTAAAGATTTAAAAGGTGAGATATTAGCAGAGGGAGGAAATAGGACAAGATGGAGGAAAATGTACAATATTGAAATACAGTTTCAAATACAAACTTTAGAAGCAATTCTTTTTTGCAAAAGTAACAATTTTCAATATGTTGTGTCATATTTGGAGAACTTTGTTGACCATATTGATTGGAAAAAAGTATGGCTCTGAAATGCATAACTAACACAAGCTGCTCTTTTGTGATGACATTAAAGAAACAGCTCTTCATAACCTACATTTACATTTATGCATTTGGCTGACACTTTTATCCAAAGCGTTCTTGCCTTCCCTAGGGATCGAACCCATGCCCTTGGCATTGTAAACACCACTGCTCTACTAGTTGAGCTACAGGAAAGAATTTTGGATGGAATTTTCTAAGTTTATTAACTGCAATTTGCTTTTGAGTTTCTCTCTGTTATTTAAAGAGGTGCTTTTTGGATTCTTTAACACTGAAAAATCAAATGATTGGTTACTAATTATTATTGAATAATTAGTACTTTAATATTAATCTCTTATAGCTCCTTGTAAATGTTCACGTTCATTGTAGCCAATTCACTCGTCAAAGTCCCTTATTCACTGTCGTTAGAAAAGAGGTCCAACATAATACCCAAACTATTTCTTGTTCTAAGAATTCTAAAGCTGTTTTTAAGACAGTAAACTTTTGTTTTTATTTATTTAGCAAAGGTTTGTGTATTTATTTATAATTTACATTGCCATTTATATACTTTTTATATTTTGCTCTGTACTTATATTTGAGACGTTGACATCAACGAAAAATAAATAAATAAAATAATAAAAGATGTTTTCCCTCTGTTTTGATCAAAGCTAGCAACAGTCAAATGGTGCTCCCTAGTGTCGAAAAGCAGTATTACAGTTAGAAATTACACATTAGAAATTATCTAGAATCATGTTGTCTTGACCAAAAATAAATGAATAAATTTGACTTGCGCAAATTAAACTCGTTTAGATATGTAACCGAAAGCAGCTCCATTTGCAAAATAAAAAGTATGGTTCAAAAACTAATGAAAGATAGCTTTATAAAACTAAAATTAAAGTAGCTGTCAAATATGTGCTTGAAAATGCATTTGGATTACAATCACTGCTTGCACTCACAACTTTCCCATAAAATCGTATTTTGTCTGCCAGACTACTGCTAGAATGAAGAGGATGGACTCAAATACTTCAAGTCCCAGAATTCTTAGCGACTTCAAAATGGCGCCTAGTCAATGACAGTAGAGTACTAGTACGCTGCATTTTGTTGTTTTAGACAGTTAAGGCATCATCGTATGTCGTCGACAGTATGACACTACTAATTAGACTGGTGAAACAAGTACAGAGGAAATCTGTCCAATATCCCCAACTATATGGGTTCTCATCGGATAACTCTGCGAAAACACTACAAAAAAGGCCCGAGTGCAATAAGGAATGGTTGTGTGGATCGTCTCAGGAAATTCTGTCCGCAGTCCGTGAACAAGTAGAAGTTAGGCAGAATTTTATCAGCGAGGAAGAGGAGAATGCCCTTTTGAAGGAAATAGAACCAGGACTTAGAAAAAAGCGATATGAATTTGACCACTGGGACGATGTAAGTAACACACATACGCGTTTCCAGCTGTAACTATTGTTTGTTATTGTTACTCAACGTTTATATGGTTGTAGGCAACGGGTAATGCTTTTGAGTTTAGCTACAGCCTACCTGTACTTTTGAAGTGAACCCAAAACGTTCTTGAAAACGTTGAAATAAAAAGCCCGAAAGCTGTTAATAAAGAATTTGCGCGCGAACCGCCCGCGTTGACCAATCAGGCGCTTTCCTCCATTAGGGGAGTTTGGGGCGGGGCTACTTCAAATTGAAGAGAAGGAAGAGAAGGACGTGTTTGGTCAACTTGCTGGGAAACAATCGTTTCTGTCACTGGAACTCTTTTCGTTAGTGGTATCTAGTTGCGTTGGCTGAAGCCATTTTCAACTTAAAAAAAAAAAAGTTTCAATTAAAATATTAAACAATTTGAATCTACATTAAACGATACTACAATTCATTTACATCTTGACTGAAAATGTTTGTATAATTTTTAAATAAAATGTACAAGTTCATTAAATTAATTTACTCTCTGTATGTGTTGTTAACCAAATTATGTCATTTGTAACAGTACTGCTGTTTGGCTGTTAATTACTTTTGCCCTATCTTCCGACATTATGAATTAAGCATGTTTGAAAGAAAGTCAGGAGCATGGCTCTCAAGGATTTGAATACATATGAGGCTGTTTTTTTGCATCAACTTAATCTCTTTTTCACACAGGCTATCCACGGCTACAGAGAAACAGAACGACTGCAGTGGGGAGTTATGTGTGAAAGCATATTTAGGAGATTGAGAGCAGTTGCATTTCCTGAAGGCAGTCCATTGCTTGGGCCAATTCATGTTTTGGACTTGGACAAAGAGGGCTATATCAAACCCCATATTGACAGTGTGAAGGTCTGTCTGTTGAGTTATTTGTACAGTAGTTCTCCACATTTAAGTTACTTATTTTATTTCTGTTTTCCATGACTGTTGCTTTCTCTTGTCAGTTCTGTGGAAATACAATTGCAGGGCTGAGCCTGTTGTCCGATAGTATTATGCGTCTGGTCCCAGAAAATAATTCCACAGATTGGGTGGACTTACTTCTGAGCCGGCGCTCACTTTATATATTAAGGTAGTTACCCAACCAATTTAATATTCTTTCTTGTTATTCACATAATTGCCAGCCACAGTACAGCTAAAAGGTATTGTGCTTACCACAGTATATGAACATACATTTTAAAAGTTGTTAAACACTTTTTGTTTAAATCAACAGGGATGATGCTCGTTTTAAATTTACCCATGAAATCCTGAAAGATGCGGATTCCTTTTTCTCAGGACAGAAGGTTCCACGTCATCGCCGCATCTCTGTGATCTGTCGAAACCTGCCTGCGTAGATGAATAGAGAGTGGACTTAGCACTTGTCTTGAAAATACTGTGGCTCACTGGTGTAGAAGTCAATACGTTGTTCACCATTCAGATACTCTCATATGACTATAAAACGCATCAACAAGATGCAATTTTCCTGGATAACCACAAAGAAACTGTGGAAATATCAGGTGGCGTTACTTGAGAACATTCAGCTCACTGAAATGCGTTTTAAACACCTCTGAAGGACTGATGAAGGGGAGAGATTTGATTTATGCAATTTATAAAGTAAAATGAGAACAAAGAAGAGAGATGCGGACAGTCACTGGAACTGCTATTTACAATGTCTATGAATAAATATTTTCTTTCAACTATTGTGGCTTTCTTCATAATTAAAAAATACTATTGCACAGAATAATGCATTTGACGTAAATGAGCACAAACACTTGAATTTATTTAACAAATTTAATGGACTACTAAGGAGAAACACTCCAGCAAAATGAGGACATTTACAGCTTTTAAACCAGTTAAAACAGACAAAAATAAAATAAGAAATGAATGTGCAATAAAAGCCACAGATGCAGCTGCCTTCTCTGGGTAACGTACCTCTCAAAATTAATCAGTTTTCTTGAGAAAAACCTTGAATGATAATACCCAGTGTCCCTCTGATATTAAACTCGTCGTTAAGAGGCATGTGAAATTTACAAACACATCTTTTCATTACAATATACAAAAACATCCTACTATCATTCTTCTTGACCATTTTCTTTGTGGTTTTACCCTTTGGACCTCCAGCGCTCTCATCTGTAACTCAATTAACAGTATTTAAGAACAACTGTTAATAAATGCCAGAGGGTTAAAAGCAAAATAACGTCAAGAAAATCAGATCAGGAAGTTTCAGGCCAAGTAGGTCTTGAACTAAATGAGCTGTATTCTAAAAGGAGAGGTTGCTGGTGATGGGTGCTCAGTAATTCACTCTCTCCTCAGTTGAGTTCACTCAGTGAGGTAGAAGTGCATCTTGTCATTGATGTTCTTCCTCTCTGGGTTAAGCCTCTTCAAGATCTGGGCGAGCACGTTGACTGTCTGCTCACTGCTGAGGCCTGTGCGCTTAGTCTGGAACTTCTTCAGCAGGTCTTTTGTGGTCATGGGCTTCCTGATGAGATACCTGCGCACGGCATCCTCTGTCAGCTGCACATCACTAAAGGGGAGACGGAAGAATGGATTTGAATTATGCTTTTTGAAATAAGCAAGACATAATATGGTCCCTGACTATGGCAGAACCTAGGGAAAATAGATATATTGAACTGCAATGTGTTGGAGGTTTGTGTTGTATTGAGACAGTGATATACTGTTACACAGGACTTTGGTTTAATGTAAGTGTAACTGGGTTCAAGGTTCAGGGAATAGAGGAAATGGACTGCAAGGCTGAAGAATGAAGAAAAGATGGGACTCAGAGCTGGGGACAAAAGTGAGCTGAAGATTGTCTGAATCTGAGGAAGACTCTAGGGAATGTTTTAAGTTACTATGAAATCAAATTCATGTGCCCTCAGAACCTATCATCAAAATAACTTTCCTTCTCGTGCAGCAACATCTCTTCTCTGCTGATAGGTTTACTGGAGCAAGGGCGGGACAATCTGTCCCTCACATGACATCACAGCAATAGCAAAGCACAATCATCTAGTTATCCCATCAATTTCCAATGGACAAAATCATGACACACCCCAATTTCTTCTCGTTCAAGAAACAGTTTCACTTGGACATATGTAACATTGGATATTTTTGAGAAGACGACAAATAAATACCTGGAGCTGGGGGTGGACTTCCCTGATACTGGTTGAGGTGTGCTCTTCCCTGAAGAGCTCTGAGGGCTGGGCTCCATCTTTAATCTCTTCGCCGCCGGAGTCTCTGCACTCGGTACAGTTGTCTGCCGCTTGCCTGAGCAAGAAGAGCATAAACAGGAAGTTTAAACTTTGCTTAAATCTTAGCAGTGAAAAGAACCAGACAAGATTAAATAAGATACGAGGCAGAGAATAACATCATCATTATGGCTCATGCGTTAAGATACTCCACCCAAAAATAAATTCTCTCATTTATTCGCCCTGTTCCAGATGTATGACTTTCTCTTCACATAGATGGAAATTGAGTTGTTTTTTATTTTTTAGAAAAATAAACAAGTGCAAACCCAGTCAAGAATGGCGGTCCTGTGCTTCCATGGCACTTCTCATGTGAGATTAACAACACGCTTACATCATGTCTCACAACGTGCTAACATTTACATCAAGTGTGAACTCCAATTGGCTGGAAGCGATGGTTTAGAGTTAAATTATTTATTTTTAAAAAGTAATAGTATTTTTTTTCAGACATACCAATCACTTCATCACATGACTGATTGATTACGGTCTTGTTCACTTTGGGGGTTCCGAGTATTTTTTGTTTATCTGAAGAGACAAAGTCATATACATCTGGGACAGAGGTCAAAATGGAGAGAGAAAAAATTGTATTTTCAAACAAAAACAGTGTGGACAAGGAAAAATTTTAATTTTGAAAAAAAATATTTAAATAAAAGACTACATATTAATAGGCTTCTAAAACTTTTTGTAATCTCTTTGCAACGATTTATTCCTCTGCCACAATAAAATAATGTAACTTAATTATTTTTACTTTATTTCTCCACTATATATATATATATATATATATATATATATATATATATATATATATATATATATATATATATATATATATATAAATTAGCTAAATCGCAATATCATGCAATTCATTTAATAAAATTTTTTAATCAATTGCCTTGAGAGTACCTTGTTCCAGTTTGTTGGCAGCGGCACGCAGTGTGTTTGAAGTGGCAGCATTGTCGATAGAAGGTGTGCCAGGTCGACTTCCTGTTCTTGAACTACCTGCTGAGCCTCGCCCACCCCCACGCTTAGGAGGTGTGCGCTTCTTCTATGAGAGGGGAGACAACAAGAGAGCACTGTACCATATACACATGAAACAACATCAGAAAAACTCTCACTCTCTCCCTCTCATTCCATTCTCTCTCCCAAACACGCACACATACACACAAATATAGGCCATTACCACCATGAACAATGCTGAAGCTGCCTCTCCTTCGATGTCACTGTCCTCAGAGCTGTCTGACTCGCCACTGCTATCTGAAACACCAAAAGAAAAGTACACGTTAACATGAGAGACTAACGCCCTGATCACACCAAAAATATTAACTATAAAGATCGCAGGAACTCTTATCCTGTGTGTATAAGTGCGTACTGCAGACTTTTGCAGAGCTTGTCTGCCACTTTAAAGGATCAAGCTTTTTAAAGCAGGATTGATTCTGATTGACTTGTCAATGTTTTTATCGTTCATCAGCTAGAAGAAATAATAATCCTGGAACATCAATATCATTCCTCTGTGCCATTATTAATAATATAGTTGTAGTGTGGACTCTGCCATTCTTTTACATTTATGTCTTTATTGTTAAAGGGCCTTAAGAGTACCACTTTAAAAAACAAATCTGTAAGAAATTTGGTAATTCCTTTTTGAATGCATTTAATAAGTTGCTTTGAAATTGTTATGCATTATTTTGCTATTGCACTTATTTAAAATTGGAAATATTACCTAAAGGGGTACTTCACCCCAAAAAAAGAAGATTCTGTCATTAATTTCTCACAGTCATGACGTTCCAAACCCAGAAGACTTTCCTTCATTTTCTGAACACAAAGGTCTTTATGAAATCTGAGAGCTTTCTGTCCGTCCATTAACAGCTACACAACTGACACTTTAATGCATCATATGATCTCTTTATGAACTTTTTGTATATGAACACATTGAATTTAGGCTTTTATTCACATTTAAACATTCATTCCATACCATTAGTTGTGGCAAACAGAAGCTCAAGCAGTATGGTTCAATTTCGTGTTACACAGCACGCTTGAGCTTCAGCAATAAGTTTGGTCTTGCGTGTCAAGCAGGTTTGGTTAAACATCCGTTTATGAGCGCTGATCAACGTTTATATGAGAATTAAAGCCTAAATTAAAACTTTTCATCATATCCAGCTTAATTTTAAAGCTTAATTTGTTCTCTGTGATTGTGCAAGACATCTGCTTTATTAGTCGCTATAGGAAAGTAACAAGAAGAATATCAAAGTGCAGAAACTATAAAACAAAAAACAGTTTGCACTACAAACCAGTGTGTTTATGCGTTAAGACAACACATTAAAATAATATGGTAAGAAATACCAGTTTGCAATATCAAGCAGCACAACGAGCCGTTCTGCACAGCTAAAAAAAATCAGAAGCGAATAACACTGGAAGCCAGACATTAAATCAACAAACGGCTGCGCCTACTCTTACCTGAAAAATAAGGTGGACAAAGTGATTTAATTTGGACTAAATTGCTAAATTCATGTTGATTAATTTTACAATTTCTATGAACTTTTTGAAGTGTCAAAGTGTCAGTTGTGTAGCCGTCAATGGAGGAACAGAAAGATCTCAGACATAAAAAAATAATTTATATTCCAAAGATGAACGAAAGTAGACAGAATCTTAATTTTTGGGTGAACTAACCCTTTAATCAGTGAATGGGTTGTCTATTTATTTCTGAGCTTTAAGATGGCTTATTATTTTACTATTACACATTTTTAAACATTACAAAATGGCAGACATTTAAAACATACTTTTTAATGAAGCGACACACCTGTTCAACAAATATTATCATCACTTTGAAATGCAATGAATGAATTGTAAATGGAGTCTGATCTACCTTTCTTTTTCTTCTTTTCCACTTGCACTGGTGTTTTCTTTCCATCTTCCTCTTCTTCTTCCTCATTCTTGTTTTCTTCCTCGTTCTTGTTTTCTTCCTCACTCTCTTCCTCACTGTCAGACATTTCATCAATTCCTGAAAATTGTTAGAAAGCTGTTAAATATGGGTCTCAAATCAAATATCTGCATTAGATGAACCAAAGGGGAAAATATCCTTTAGAGTCACCAACCTTTAGGGACGTTCTCTCCCTTATTGGGCTTGGTCTTCTCTGTCTCCTCTTCTTCAGAACTGGAGCAAAGAAAGGAAGATGATAGTGATTAGAGAACAGAAACCATGAAAAGAGGGTTGTCTGTATGTGGCATCAGTAACTGTACATAAAGACTTGTAAGTCATTGGAGTCACCTGCTCTCATCAGACATGTAGTCCACCTCCAACCCCTCAAAGTCTCCATCATCACTATCCTCAAATCCTTCAGAGTCACTGCCCTTTTTCTTCTTTTTCTTCTTTCCCTTGCCTTTGGGGCCAGCGTCCTTTTTACCTTTTGACTTGGCTTCATCATCTGCATTGGAAGACATTTAGTTCAGAAAGTCCCACATTTAACACCCCTCTTCCTCTCAGACCCTTTGCTCACCTTCTCCATTGCTGCCGTCACTCTCATCGCTGCTCATTTCCAAGTCATCCTCGAGGTCATGTATACGCAGATCTCCACCCTTGCCTCCCTTCTTTTTTTTTTTCTTCTTCCCTCCTTTTTCTCCTTCCTCATCATCCTCGTCTCCTCGCTCCTGTTCTCGGAGACGTCGCTGGAGCATGATACTGAAGTGGTTCACCACTTTGTTCCTCCTATATGGAAAAATAAGCAGATGTGATGTTTGAGCTTTAGACACGTTTGCAATTATTACAAAGTTGCTGTCTAGAAGTGCCGTCAGGGTTATGTTCTCATGATTGTAACCACTCAACCTGCCCTCACCTGCCCCACTCTTCCTCTGCCTCCTCGGCTGTGAGCGTGCGGTGTTTAGCCTGCGGTGTGAAGTTATACCAGGCGTGCACGGGAAACGCCTCAAAGGCACCATCAGCACACTGCGTGAATATGTAGTAGGAAGCGTTCTCTGTGACTCCCCCTTTTTTCAGACCCTTGAATCTGAGTGGTAGAGATATGCAGCATATTAACACACTTGACACTATGAATAAACATGTGTGGCCTTATGAATTCTGTTTTACTTATTTCTAATTTTAATTCTAAGTTTTATTTTTTTACCCTGTTTGAATTTTTCTGGATTACATTTTATGGGTTTCATGAAATTTTACTCAAAACTGTAACAATAACAGTCCATTTGAAATTGGCTTGATATTTTCTAAAATTCTGTGTTGTTTGTTTTAATTTTTCTGGATTCTGTGAGAATTATTTCACTACTTTTTTCTACTAAATTCACTATTTAAAAAATGTGGTATTCAAATGAAAATAACACAATCTTTTAAAATGTACCAAATTACACTTTCAAACAAAATGCTAGACAATTTATTAAGTTAAATTATGTATTAATAAATAATGCCCTGGCATTCTTTCAAGGTACACTAGGAGTCTGCTGGCAAAAAGAGAATGAGACAAAGCTCATAAAAACCAGAATCAACATCAGATTTTGAAATTGTGTAAAAGTAAAGCAGAGATGGTGTTATAACAGGCGAACCGATAAATAGACAAATGTAGCCCTCTAACAGAGCTCATTGTAAAGCATTATCTATTGTGAAGGGTCATTCCATTAATTTTGTTGCAGCATTGGGCGGATATTTACTTTCAAGAATGTACCGTTTCTATTAGTGGGTGTAGCTACAGCAACGTCTTCAGCTAGACAGTTCGAAAAAAATGTCTTACCTTCTTCCTGCCTTGCCGTTAACTTTAAGGATCCAGGGCTGGTCCTCCACCTTGAACTCCTTTGTTACGATGCCATACTTCTTCCTCCGTGATTCTTCTCTCTGTTTCTTTCCAAACTCACTGCCTGCCGCCCCCTCCTGAGTCTCCTCCTCACCATATATACGCCTATTGCTCATGTCCCGCTCCATACGAGCCTAAATATGATACGTACATTAATATATTTATTAATTCATTAATATATTTATTTTCATTGATTTGTGATTTACAGTATATTCAAGTTTTTGAATGACTTCATCAAATTTACATACACTTCAGTCTTCAGTCTGTCGGCTATGCAATCTATTATTAGCTAAAGCATTTACTTTACTTTTTTATATTCAAACACCAAAGAATGAAGATGAATATTGTCTGTACTTTTCACCAGAACATGTTATCACAGCGCTGAAAGACTAATGTTGATAATTGGAGCCTGGGCCAAATTCAACCTTGAAGTAGTTGTGTATGTAATATGTGCATTACTGGAGCTGGTGGACAACTGGCATTTTGCTGGAGATCTGCAGATGCCTTGTCATGACCTAGAAGGACATCCTGTGCCTAAATCAAGAGTCCAAGCATCCAATCTTGATGGATGGAGATCTGCTTCTGCCCTTGTGTTGAAGATTACTAATTTTGTATATTTTTCTTAACCAATCAGAATCGTTTAACGAATTATGTAGTTTGTAGCTTCTGCTAGGGTATGTAACAACGTAAATGGAAGTGTGTCCTATGAACTCTGTGTGAGACTTGATGCTGGCTTGTGCTGAAGACACTGCAAACCAACTTCACAAAAACTGTCAATAATTGACTGCATTTCTGACTTTTCTGGTCTTTCTTCATAATATTTGGTCATTTGCCCTTTAACTGTAATTCCCCTATAATACTCTGGACTAATGAGATCAATCAATCATTTTAGATCTAACAGCATCCTAAATCTTAAGGTGTTGCTAGATGAATACAGTGAGAAGTACCTGGTTACCACAGTGAAGTTCAGTGGTAGTAAAGCTCTTATTTAGGGACGTATGAGTGATGAAGGTGTGAGGGATCTAGGCTTTATCAATGCTGTCCTGAATTTACACACCACTGTGTAATACATTCAATACAAAAACTTGAAACAGAAGATGCTACCCTCTCCTCACTCCCTGCGTTGTTGAGCATTTTATCAACATGACAATGACGATATGCACTCTTCGGCACATGTGGGGGAATCTGTAGAATCGAGTTGAGCAACACTCCCAATTAAAGATCAGGGCATTTAAAGAGGACATCATCCAGGAGTTGAACAAGGACAGGCACTTTTATTAAGTACATGTTTAATACATTTCAATTTTGCCATCTATCCATGAAATGTATTAGTAATCATTAAGAAAATACACCTTTTGTATTTGTTAAGAGGGGGTGTACTCATTTATGCTGTGCACCCTGCATACATATTTTCAACAAAGAAAATGCAAAAACAAAAGACCGGGAAGAAAATAAGACATGGAATAAAGTACTGGCCTTATATAATGCATGTTTACCTGTGTCCATGTGGAACAACTGACTTTATCGCCAGCATTGAAAGCCATTATGTTGTATTTCTTACTAGTGTTTCTGTTGGGGAAAGTAAGATCAGATATCACTTTTCTTGACAAAGATTTATAGATACTCTAGTTGAAATGATATAAAATAATATAAAATCGTACTTAGGAACTCGTACTACATACTCCGTCGTGGAAGAACTGCTGCTCCCCTACATACATGAACACACAAATCTTTTAGGGCTAAGAGACAGTTTGACATAGTAAAAAAATACATTTTTTTCTAAAAATACCATTTGTATTCTACCAAATTTTATGGTGTTGTACAATCTGAATGATTATAGATGTTGGGGCACTTACCAGTGACGTCATCGCTGCACAGCAAGAAGTACCTTTAATAACCTGCAAGACCATATTCTGCAGTAAGTTCTTCGAAATGGGCTTCCGAATTGCAAATGTCAACTCTGGTCATATGATCAATATGTGGGGACCAGGTCAATATAAAATAAAATTTTATTGAAAAGAAACATAACTTTTATTTGCCTGCTGATATGAGTGGATTCTTCAGATCGTTAGTGTTCTTTTTATTATTAGTAATTTTTCAGGGTACATAGGATTTGCTACAGAATATGTTACTTTCCTAATCCATAGTGTAACTTAACACGTTAGTAAAGGAGATAGAACAGGTTCTAGGAATGTATCTCAGGATGGGATTAGTTCAAATGTCTGGAGTACGTCAGTACTGGGAAAGTGAAGTTCGTTACGGGCCTGTGGCAGATGTAATGAGTCGCAACAGATTCAACCTGCTACTCTCTGTCATTCACTTTGTAGACAACGAAATGGCCAGTGAAGAATTAAAAAACAATCGACTTCGGAAACTGAGACCATTTTTGGAGACAATGTCTGACTATAGCTCCTCACCAAAAACAGTCCATCGACTGTAGTTTGGTACGCCTAAAGCCCAATGGGTTAAAAATTTAAAAAGTGGACATTTTGGTGTTCAGTGAACTTATAGCAGTAATTTAATGCATAGTTCATAATTTCCAAAGAAGAAAAGGGTTATTGGGTTCTCCAGAGTTAATAATAATTTTACATGTAGATGTTGTGCATTTCAATGGTTCTACGTTGGTATGAATAGCCATGGAAGAGGAACATACACAGACCAAAAATGAATACATTAATGACAGGCTGGCTCCCTTACGTGGTTACTGTTACACACGTCCAATACATTTATGCACTTGGCAGACGCTTTTATCCAAAGCAACTTACGTTGCATTTAAAGCACACATTGACATTTTAATCAGTTCTTGCTTTCCCCCACGCGCTACTGTTTGAGCAACAGGGAAGCCTATATGCTCCCCTTATTATACTGGATGAATTCACCGACCAGGCTTTTGTTTCTTTATCATCCAGAGTATACATTTAAGGCAGAAAACGCTCTTAACTCCCACTAAAATCGTTAATAGTTGTGCTATGGAGATGTTGATGTATGTTTGAAATGAACGTACCTTCAACCGGACAAAGGTCCAGCGACCTACTTCTAGTTACAATGCTTGTAGCGCCTCGCCCGGCTGCTGATATCGTTTTTTTTTTTTGGCTAGGTTTAGTAAATTCACTTTAAAAAGGAAAACTAACACAACTAGGCATGCAACGGAAGCAGCTCAAAACCTCCAGAACTAATCTTCTTCTTCTCTGCGCTTGTCACCAGCTTCATGGAGAATTACTGCCACCTGCTGCACTGAATAATTACTGCAGTGAGTGTGAAAACTAAACTAAAAGCAATTGCATTATTTTTTTCTTTTACTTTTTCTGTGAAGCATCAACACTTTTTTTTAAACTTTGTTCGTTGTCCCAAAATGTCAGTTTTAAACTATGAATATCCATCATAAAAATATGAATTATTACATGGTTGAAACAATGATAATATAAAGAAAGAAAGGATATTCAATTTTAATAGTGCACAATGTCCAATCAAGCTGTAATTTGTCAAATTGTGTAAATATAGTTTAAATATATAGTATGATACCTACAATTCTGATTGTCAAATTACCCTTAGCAAGACAATGGAGTTTTACTTTCTTTTTAACCAAAAATGTTAATTTTAAACACGAATCACAATTTTAAACAAGATGAAAAATCCTGTGATGTGTTTATACACTGCTAGATATTGTTAGTATAGATAGACGGATTAAATTAATTAGTAATTAGTTTATAAGTTTATTTATTTGTACTTAAATGTTCACAGGGCCAAACATGTATATTTACCATATCACTTTTGCAAAGCAAAGAAAAATTAAAGAAAATGCATGCAGTAAAAAAAAATATGGCAAAAGAAGCCATTAGGAAAACACACACATTCTTATACATTTATCTTTGTGAGGACATTCATTGGCACAATGTAATCTCTAGCTCCTTATTCTAACCCTATCCATCTAAACTCAAATAACTTCCTTACACGAACCCTTACACTAAACCTGCCCTCAACAATAATTATCACCTTATAACTATTATAATTATATTCAGGTTTGTTCTCATTCATAAATATAGCCTCTTCAAAAAGTGCTGTGAAATGCAAACAGAGGAAACAATAAGACATTTATGAAATTTCAAAAGTTTATGATCTAAATTTTTTTCTTGACAAACTTATGTTTTATTGCATGAAATATTGGATACCTGATTTTTTTGAGATGCTAAGCAACTGAGTGCCAGTAATATGAGTGACCCTGCATATGTACATATCTCCAGGTGCCCAGTCTGAAGCCAAGAAATGCAGGTGACTTTGAATGCTAAACTTTCCATCAGGGCCTTTTGCAGGGTTGGTGTCATTATAGTCAGACAATTCATTCATTCCAAGCAGCCAGGTGATATTGATGGAAGGTGGGCTGAAACCATTCGCCAGACACACCAGCTCATTATCACCCTGTAGCAGCTTTACAGATGGAGCAGAGTGAATCAATGAGGCTAAAAAAACAACAGTGAGGGAAATAGTTGAGTTGTAAATGCAGAGGTAAAATGTATTGCATTTCAATTCTGTTGTATTTACTACCTTAGTATTTACTGTGATCTAAATAGATAGATAGATAGATAGATAGATAGATAGATAGATAGATAGATAGATAGATAGATAGATAGATAGATAGATAGATAGATAGATAGATAGATAGATAGATAGATAGATAGATAGATAGATAGATAGATAGATAGATAGATAGATATTGTTATATACATTATTGTGTTATATAAAATATTAATTGTGATATATTTTATTTTTATAAGGTAAATTTAAACTTTCTCTAAAACCCATATGAATCCAGCATGAATACAATCTGATCAATGATGTCACATGTTATTTAATATAGGTAAATAATAGCTTCCCTATTGGCACCCACCGTACAGGTCCTCCAGTGTTGCGGTAAATGGACTTTGGGATGACTCATGAGAAACAATGCAAGAGTACACGCCTTCTTTCCACTCTGATGCAGGTAATATTAGGGCACTATGCATTGAAAAACCTCCTGATGAGTGAGCAACCACAGGACTGTTAGTGAAGTTAGATGCATTGAGTTGGGTCTCATTTAGTTGCCATTGCACGGAGATATCAGATGGGAAGAAACCGGTGATGAAGCAAACAAGGCTGGTGTTTTGGAGCTCAGAGAGATCGCTGTCTGAAGGTCTGAGGATCCTCACAGTGGGTTTTTTGGGGTCTGTGAACATTAGGCAACAATTAGTAATGATACAACTCTATAACAGAAGGTTGTGAACTGTAAGTGCTCACCTCTGGTTTTTGAGATGTTTTGCTGCTTTGTATCATTAGAGCACAAATGCTTTGCCTCACAGGTAAAGACAGAATGTGAATTCCATTTTTTTACGGAAACCTGCAAAATACTTTTCTTGGTTTGAGTGCCATTGTCATGATCTATTGGTCTTTCTTCAAAGCGATTTTGGTTTTGAATGATTTCATTTTCTTTCCACTGGATGAAGAAATGGTTGACACTCTGACCAATAACTAAACAGGTCAAATTCACAAATGTGCCAGATCTCACATGATTTAGGGACGGACCCAGCAGGTAGACCTCTGCTTTCTGACTGGAAGATGCAATCACTATTGGACAATACAATTATTGATTAAGAAACTGCATTTGCTGAATCATAGGTGAGGAAAGAAACTACAGCATTCATGCATTAAATATAAGATTATCTATCATTACGATGTAAGAGAGAGAGAGAGAGAGAGAGAGAGAGAGAGAGAGGGAGAAATAGGAATGTTTACCTGCACAGATATTGGTGCTTTTATTATCAGTTTTCAAACTGTTTCCATCATTACTTTGACAGGTGTAAGTGACCCCCTCATTCCACTCTTGTTGTGGCACCAATATCTCACTGTACACTTTCACATGACCATCTTCCATCATTGTGACTTCTAAAGCTGTGCTAGTTTTATCCATAGATTTTGAAAACCACTTGATCATCGGATTGAATCCTTTTCCAGAGCACAGCAGCTTCTGTGGCTCTGAACTAGATCGACCCAGACGGGAAACAATATCAAGCTTTATGGTAGGATCATCTAAGGAAACAAAATGTATCAAATGACCAGTGAAGAAACCATAATACATCCATTCATTAGTAAAATTCATTTCAATCCATGAATTAATATCCCTAATATTATTAATGTGGTATTGGTGAAATGCTAACCATTTACAACAAGGTTTCATTTGTTTACATTTGTGAACTACATTAAAATGAACTAAATATAAAAGATGACTTCTAACACATTTATTAATCTTAGTTAAACTCTGCATTTACAAAAGCATTTTTAAGATCAAACATTATAACTGTTAACATTAGTTAACGCGCTGCAAAGTAACATGGACATGCTATTACCTACTATTGACAAAGGTGAATAAATTCTGTAAAAGTATTTTGTTCATTGATAGTTACTGCATTAACTAATGTTAACAAATGAGACCTTATGGTAAAGTACTACAGATAAAAAGTTCAATCCATACCAAAAATGTTTCCAGTAGATTTCCCAGTGTTTGAGGGGTCTGCTAGTGTGAACCTTACAGGTAAAGTTGTTTCCTGTCTTCCGGTGCTCATTAGGTATTAACAAATGTGTGATCAGGGACCAAATGTTTTCAGAAGGGGTCCAATCCATACAATTGAGATCTGAGATATCAGCATTGTTGGCCTGTAAGTTGATGCAAACTTCACCATGCGGGAGATCTTTTACAACACACTCCAGCAAAGCACTGTCCAACTGAGTTGAGTTCTTGAAAGGCCTCCTGATCATCACTTCAGGATCCTTCTTCATTGCATCTGAAGAGCAAACACACATTAATACGAAATGGTTCTCCGAACTTAAATTGACAATAATCACTTGATCAGTGCAAAATGAACAGCTTACCAGCTCGAATAGCATCAGCGCTCTCTTCTGGGAAACATGGATGATTAGCTCTACAAACAATGGTCTTCAGTTTCAACCACTGTTTTCTGGAAATGGTCAAGTTCCTCTCAATGTAATTTGGCTGTTGGTCGGCAAAACTGGTGCTGTTTGTTCTGACACTGTCTACGAACCATGACACTTCAGTTTTGTATGGCGCTTTAACAATGCAAGAAATTGTGACATTGTTCTCCTTCAA
Organism: Rhodeus uyekii; assembly: GCA_037043235.1. Taxonomy (NCBI): domain Eukaryota; kingdom Metazoa; phylum Chordata; class Actinopteri; order Cypriniformes; family Acheilognathidae; genus Rhodeus; species Rhodeus uyekii. The sequence continues at coordinate 1,527,074 of JAWRVZ010000068.1, forward strand.
CATGTCTCTGAGATGGGCTCTCTTTATTTGGATTGAAGGTTTGAACACAGACTTTGCTGTAGAGATGAAATAAATAAAGTTAGCTTCACAGAATGATGATGCATGTGCACTAATTATATTGTCATATCTATGATTCATCTTCATTTATTTTCAACTTACCCATGCACATGTCATATTCTTTCTTGGAAGTTACAGAGTTGTGGGTGGCTTTACAAGTGTGGTTTTGGACTTGATTTTGAGCACTGATAAATATTTGACTTATATGAGTAAAGTTTTTCTCCCCTTTCTGAGTGGTCTGCAGCGTTATACTATTATTTGCACTGACAGACTCCACTTAACCATTCTACAGCAAGATTGTCTGGGTAATAATCCTTTATTTGGCACTCCAACACAATGGTATCACCTTCCTCTCTACTCATCAGAGCAATAGTGGGTGCAGTGACACGACGTACTATTAAAACAAAGAAAGAATCAATTAACTTGGGCAATGTGGTTTAAACAGAACATGTAAGAGGTACCAAGTTTTTTGAGGAAATCTAAATCACTAAAAAATTCAAATAGACATACAAATGATATTGACATTATGACATTATATTGATATTATTATTGACAAATAATATTGATATAATGATATTGTGTCGCACAAAACATAATAAACAATGCTGTTAATGCTTCATTGGGGTGGATATTTACATCATGAGAGTTTTTAAAGTTGCAGATACTAGAACAGAAAAAAGGATGGATGGAAAAGGAAATCAGACGCATGCTTCAGAGAACATAGCAAACAGCAGATGGAAGTGTTAAGTAACAGTCAAGCTGAAATAGCAAATAAAAGCAGAACTGAAAACCATCTGCATCCTTGAGACAGGGTTTAGCACATCGGCACAGGAAAGACATCTTCCATTTGCATAAAACAATTCTCCTGTTATGCAATTTATGTTTTAATATACTATGCAGCATGAAATATTTGCGCTTACAAATATTCACAGTTAGAAGTTGCCATGCATCAGTCACCCAATGAACAAATTCCTGCAGATTTGGAGAAAATTTTAGATTGAATTTAAGAAACTGATCAGCAATTTATTTAATGAGAAATGAGGGAAATGTTACAAAACCTGGTATCCTTTAAATACTCCTTTGTATTAATGTAAAGTGTTTCTTGTTATGCAGTGTAGATTATGCAAACACAGATTTGTGAACTTGAGATTAAATAAAAAATACAAGAGAATTAAAATTGTTTCTTTCTTTTATTAGAGTAAAATCTAAAAACATACAAACAGCACAAACACATATTTACAACAAAAAAACTGTCTAAAAGCTGTTTTTTTTTTGTTGAGAGTCCTTGCATCATGTGTCATGGTTCTGCCACATTCGGTCTAGTAATCTCTTGTTCTTGTGGCAGAGCTACCTCAATGTTGTGTCTGTGTGCAGTGTTGTAAGCATGCGGTTTGTGTTTTCATCGGCCGCATGCTATCATGTTGTGTGTTCTTGTCACACGCAGTTTGGTTTTCACCAGCTGCGCGTCGTCTTTGTTTAATGTTAACATGCAGCGATGTTAACATGTTACCCCGCCCGTCTCGTTTCATTGTCATTAGTTTGATTTGCCCCAGCTGCCTTCCCTCATTAATGTCCCCATGTGCTCTCTTTATAATCCCATTGTGTTTGCTGTCTTGTGCTGATACATTGTCTTCTGTCTTGTCAAGTCTTAGTCTAGTTGAGTCCTTGTTGAATCCTAGTCTAGTACTTGTCTGTTTTCCCCCCTCGGGGTGGTTTTGTTTGAGTTTTGTTTTCTGTTATTCATTTCTGTCAATAAATTATCTTCCCCCTTGCGATTGGGTCCTCGCATCCTTCCCGTACCCTGACATCATGTCCTTAAAATGATCTTTCATTTCACCTGAAATTATAATTTGACACCAGTTACAGCAGGGAAAGCAACTTCTTGATGATCATGATATATAAAAATGATATATAAAACGTAAAATGTCACATTTTGGCATCAGTGTTTGCCTGATCCTATAAAATCTAGTCTCATGTTTATCCTAAATTAAAAATAATGTAGAAATAGTTTAAAAAGTGTATACCTTAACAAAAGTAGCACCTATGCTGTAGAACAAGGTGATGAGGAACAGGAAAACAAAGGTTACAGCAGTGTTTGAAATGTTGCTGTCATCTGTATCAATGGGTTCAAACAGGGGATGCTCCATCCACACGATCCATGCTGCAGAAACAGAGAAGAACACATTCGCATTAAAACACTCTTCAACACAAGCTGAATATAAAAGTCTAGCATATTTCCTATGTCTATAATTATTTTAATCAGTTCGTCTGTCCGTTCTTATTAAAAGAAATTGGCAGGTGGACTAAAGGCAGTGTTATGATGATTTTAATCAATTTACCTCTCCATCCTTATTTAAAATTAGACAGGTGGACTAAAGACAAGAATATGCAGCAAAATAAACAAATAAAAATCTTGCAGAGGACAAAGAATCTTTAATGAATCTTTAATGATTTTTCTGAAATATGATAATTTTTATGTATTTATCTTAATGTTTACTACATGATTAAATATCTACATAAAGAAAGGTGACCCTGACCATCTCAAATAAGTCAACAAAAAAATTCTGAATGTGTCTTGGCATGCTATAGATGAACCGACGTGACTGTAAGAATTATATATTTCTATGACCTGAGCTGTGTAAATGAAGAGCATAACGTGTCTGAGTGATATGATATCATAATATCAAACGTTCAAATGACATACAATGCACACACACACCCCAAGCATTTACTCCCATTATTTAGACTTTTGTGTCTGCGAATGGTACTTTGTCTTCTGAATACAAATTTTCATTTTTATCTATATGTATTTTTAAAAATGCCTTGTATTGATCTATTATTATTATTATTATTATTTTATCAGTTTCAAATTTTATGCTCACACATACACCGAGACAGAGACATCAGAGACAACAAATTAAGTGCACAGGAAATATGCTTAATTTCTTTTTTATTAGTCTTTTCCTAAAAGTGATTTGTATGAAAGTATTTCAAAAAGCATGAAGCCACAAACATTAAACACGAACACACACTTACAATTATGAACATGAACTCAACAAAAAAAAAAAAAAAACACAAAAAGAACAAGATCAACATTTAACAGGCATGACAGGAAGACATCACACACGTAACGATCTATTCTTTGCAGGATCCAGGGACATTCATACTTAGATTAATTACACCTGGCTTATCAGTATTATCAGCAATAGATCTTGTCAGTACGCGCATATTTTCATCAATGGTTTCATGGTACACAACGCAACTGTACACGGTTCCATTTTTCCATTTGGAAGAATCAACCATGATCTGACTGTAGACCGAGAAGTATTTATCATTCTGTATTGGCAGACTAGTTTTGTGCTTGTACCCAGTCGCAGGTTCATCATCAACAAGCCAAGACACAAACACCTCTTTGGGGTAGAAATCCTTCACATAACATGTCAGGGTCATCTTTTCATTTTCTTTGTACTCTGGGGGTGCTAACAGGTAAACAGAGGGTCTCTTTTGTCCTTTACCTAATAATACAAGATCACAATTAAGACCAGTATGATAAGTCATTCATTTTGGCAAACTTTATATAACTTTTAATTGCAACGAAAATGATATAAATCAAGAGATCTTGTGGAAGCAAGTGTGATGTTTTACAAAAAGAATAACACATACCATTTTCTCTGCTGAACGTAACATGCTTGGGCTGTGGTAGACATTTGTGTTCAACTGTGCACGTAAATATAGTGCCGTTGCTCCATTCTTCATAGCCCAAAGAAACATCAAGTTCCACTTTTTCCTTGTTCATGAAATTTGATTGATTTTTGATAACAAAAGTATTTGCTTTAATCTCTATTTTCATGAATCCAGGCTCTCCAGAAGCTCTGCACTTCATCACTCCACTTCTGTTTTTCAGCATGTCTTCGAGGGAGGGTGGATCGATAATAACATCAATATTGCAGTCATCTTGCAGAGGAACTATGTACAAAAGGCAGACATGCAACAGATTCAGGGAGAAGTAAACATAAAATGAATAGAGAAATAGAAAAAAGAAAGCTTTTTCAAAACATTCACAGTCCTGAAGAGAACACATACTTGTATATTCAGCCTCTCTGGATTCATTTCCTGCCTTGTGCTCGAACTCGCACTTAATTTTGGTGTCTGCGTTCATCCATTTGTCGGCACTGATTTGAAAAATACTTGTGGCGCTATAAAGGGTTACTGAGACATTCTTCTCACTTGTTTCACAGACATTTATCGCATTCACCTCCTCACCATTCTGAAACCACTTAAAAGAGTACATTTTAGGCGAAAACTGCCGGGCTAAACACGTGAAGGTAGCGGTTCCATTGTCTAACTCCTGTTTTGTAGGTACTGTTAAGTAGACAGTTGCAGGCTGATCTGGCGGTGGGGCTGGCAACATACAGGAGAAAGCAGAGAGGAGAGTGCATGAAAAGCAAAAGAAAATACTAGTGCAATATGCTTTATTATAAAGCAAAGCACAGGATGCTCTTCTGGTTGAGTTTGAACGTCAAGTATTGACGTTCGTACGTAAAGTATTACAGATTAAAAGTTGAGTTGATCTTGATCAGTGCAAAATGAACAGCTTACCAGCTGGAAGAGCATCAGCGCTCACTTCTGGGAAACATGGATGATTAGCTCTACAAATAATGGTCTTCAGTTTCAACCACTGTTCTCTGGGAATGGTCAAGTTACTCTCAATGTAATTTGACTGGAGGTCGTCAAAACTGGGGCTTTTTCTTCTGACACCGTCTATGAACCATGACACTTCAGTTTTGTATGGCGCTTTAACAATGCAAGAAATTGTGACATTGTTCTCCTTCAACATGTCTCTGAGATGGGCTCTCTTTATTTGGATTGAAGGTTTGAACACAGACTTTGCTGTAGAGATGAAATAAATAAAGTTAGCTTCATAGAATGATGATGCATGTGCACTAATTATATTGTCATATCTATGATTCATCTTCATTTATTTTCAACTTACCCATGCACATGTCATATTCTTTCTTGGAAGTTACAGAGTTGTGGGTGGCTTTACAAGTGTGGTTTTGGACTTGATTTTGAGCACTGATAAATATTTGACTTATATGAGTAAAGTTTTTCTCCCCTTTCTGAGTGGTCTGCAACGTTATACTATTATTTGCACTGACAGACTGATTACCACTTAACCATTCTACAGCAAGATTGTCTGGGTAATAATCCTTTATTTGGCACTCCAACACAATGGTATCACCTTCCTCTCTACTCATCAGAGCAATAGTGGGTGCAGTGACACGACGTACTATTAAAACAAAGAAAGAATCAATTAACTTGGGCAATGTGGTTTAAACAGAACATATAAAAGGTACCAAGTTTGAGGAAATCTAACTCACTCAAAAATTCTAATAGACATACAAAATAATGATTCTGGTTGAATTTGAATGTCAAGATTAAATGTTGTATATTTATATTGAAATAAGTTTTTTTTTTTTTTTTTTTTTTTTTTTTTTTTTTTTTTTTATAAAACAAGAAGAAATCTCATAACCCATTGGACTCCCTGGCATGAGGTTAGAGAAAAAGTATTTCTGAAAGCCTAAACCTATTATGCTCTTTTATAGCCTACATTAGTTCAAACATTCACTGTAATCAGACTTTGATAAAGGAAGACTCCTTGACAAGCACAAAAATATAACAGCAGGTTCATTGGCACTAAATAATTCAACAAATGATTTGACTAAACTAAATGAGTGTGCTAAAATGTCTCTTCAAACATGAGCCATCATAAGAATCAGCATTATAATCTTGACCCAGCAGCAAGATAAAATAAAGTATATTTGAAGACATTTTAGAGATCTGTCTTACCTGGTGGAGCCAAAGAAATTTCTACACTGCCTATTGAATTTGAAGCTTCACATTTGTAAGAGTTTTGAAGTTTCCAGTCGGCTTTGTTCACACGCAGATGGCTGATTTTGGTATAGTCTCCGTCACTCCCGAAAGCTGGATACTGCACGAAATCATTCAGCTTTTTGTTAACAGGATCTTTCCATGTGAAAGTGAGCGAGTCCGCAGGTGAGAAACCTCTTGCCAAGCAGCCGATGGTGACGAAGTCGGAACCAGCAGAACACTGAGTCAGGGGGAAGATGGACTTCGGTGCAGATGGTTGAGCTGTAGAGACATTATTACATGTTTCTCAGACAACATATGGGCTGCATCATTAATGGTCCTATTAAACAGCTGCGCATCACACTGACGAAGGAGAGAACGGATTAATAAAATAAATTGAAATGAAATGATTGAGATTCAATTATTTTAAGTGAGATATATAAGATTTAGAAGACTGGTCATCTTTTTAAGTAAGTTACTTTAACAAGAACATTGGTCTAAGACTGATTATCGCTTGGTTAAATGCAAGTTGGTCTCAGTCTTTTAAGAATTAAACGGCCGCGGAAAATTATTCAGTATGCTGTAATAAATAATTATATCACTGGATAATGACTGCATAATGACTTTTCATTTAGTTTCAAATGATACAGTTCTCGTATGAGTGTTAATTAAAATCAAAAAGTTCATGAAAATTCCTACCTTTCGAGAATTTGAAATGAAACAATAAAAAAAAAAACGAAACCGAAAAATAAATAGCTCAAATAAAACATGCAAACAAACATCTTTTTTTTCTCAGTTTAGTTTTTTTCCCCGCTCTCAATTTTTCTCCGCAAAATACCTTCTTTTAAATCTTTAATTCCACTCTTTCGGGGCTGTCAAGAAGCGTTTCTAAATCAGCAAGCTAGATCAATTTATTAATGTATTTATTATTATTAATAACAATAATAATATCGGTAAACAAGTAACCATTTAAGTTACGGTTTTCAGCGTCTAATACAGAAGCAGATTAAAGCAACATGCGAGAAAAACGAACTAAGAAAAGACTGATTGATTTCGTGGTTGTATTGGTTGTATTGGTGGTTGTATTGATTTCGTTTTTAGCATCTACAACAAAACAATATTATATAACATAATGCAGTCTTTTAAATTATGCATTATGCTATAAATAACCTTACATTTGGCAACAGATAAATTAAGTAAAACACCAAGTCTTTTAAATATACTATGATAAATAATAAAATAAATAATTTTACAACACGTCTGAAATGTTGTCCTATAGCCTACTACAATTATATATTACAATTAAATGTCCTTGCGAATGATCATAAAATCTTACTGTTTGTCACGGTGACTTTGGTGCCGCTTCCCCAGACGTCGAAAGCCCAGTTACACAATATTATTTTACTGTTACAGTGCAGCATAAAAACGACGAGACTGTTGACCGACCTGTAGCCCATTTCTTGACTTTTTTTTTTATTCAAATCAAATTATTTAGAATTGAATTACTCATGATTAATGTGAATCTTTCCAGCAAATTAACAGTTGGTTAAGCGCAGAGCAAGAATTGAAGAATTCGCCATTGAAATTTAATGTAAAAATAAAACATTAAAAAGTCGACAAATTAACTGCGCACACATTAAATCAGATTTTGATTTGATAGATGGGTATTTTTCTTACCTGACGAGACAGTGACTTTGGTTCCTTTCCCCCAGTAGTCAAAAGCATAATCACACTGACACTTTACCCGGGGATATTGTACAAAAATAGCAACTATATGTAACCTCTTAACAAGTAGCTTTCAATTGTTATTCTGTAACCCACAGATTCGACTATTTATCGTTTTAACTCAATCTAAAGATTATTCTTCCAAAACGGATCAGAAACGGAAATGTACTTTAACCAACTATTACATTTAAAAATTGCAACAGTTATTGAAAAGGTCTGAAATGTAAAATCTTACCAGATGTCACTGTGACATAGATTTACATTTACTCATTTAGCAGACGCTTTTATCCAAAGCGACTTGCAACCTGAGGAGTATAGAAGCTATTTGTCCAAAGGATACAAAAACACATAAGAACGCTTACAATACAAAGTTTCAAACATTCTGAACACAAGTAGCACAAGCATGGGGAATAGAGAAAGGAAGAGGAGTTTTTTCTTTTTATGAGTGTGTGTGTGTAATGTTAGGTGCTCATGGAAGAGGTGCGTTTTTAGTAGTCTTTCAGGCCACGTCCACACGATGCCGGTGCATTCCCTATCCGATCATAAACACGGCGTTGGTGCAAGAAATATCAGCGTCCACACGAGACCACTAAAACCGATTGATAACGGTGTAGTACAGACCTGGGGCCTCATGTACTAACACTTGCGTTGAATTCATACTGACACATTACGTACGGACAAAGCTATGAATGTGCGAACGCACAAAAAATCCAGATGTATCAATCTCTGCATTCGAAGGATCCCGCGCATATTCTCTTTGTACATCCCGATTAACGTAAAATTGAGCGCACATGCACGAGCGCAACACTCCACCCAATCTCCTCCCTTCATTAAACTGATTTAAATATGGTAATGAGTCCACTTGGGCAAAAGCAAGCGGCACAAAACGAAAGTGAAAGTACAGAAAGTGAATTGGAGGTGCTACTATAGGTAGAAATTAGAAAAAAAATATATTTTGAACTTTGTCAGCTGCCACCCAACCATGCTGTTTGTAAGGATGTATGAATCATGGGTTGACCCAGGCCACCTTGCCACAATATTTTTAGGCGTAGGGGAGCGCGGGGACAAACGGGCTCGTTGTAACACAGCGGGTTAGTTGTAACACCATGTTATCAAATGGGTGTTCATTGACGTATTTTTTATTTCTTAATAAAAGTTGAGTCTTGATGATTATAAGCATAACTTATGAATGGAATATATTTTTTTATTTTATTTATTACATTGTTATGCTTTGAACAATGTAATGACATGAAAAACGTTTTAATAGGATAATATAATGCAAAATATATGATTATTGATGCAGCCTATTCAACGCGGCTTAGTTGTAACACCGCGTTACATCTAACCCCGCGGTGTCGTGTTCACTTCAGGACCGGCTAGCAGTCACTGTGTGTTTTTCACATCTTTCAAAATGGTATCATTTTTTATCCAAGAAGATGGTAATCGTAACAATATAAGATTAGACTAACATACTTTCACACATTTTTTGAAAATCGAAAAACAACTACTATAACAAAAAATATTTTCATGCTGCCAAAAGAGTTTTTCCTGTGGTTCTCATCCAAATTTCGCTGAAATTTCTCGAAAGATGGTTGGAGGACGTGTGCAAACAGTGTGATGAAAAGTCCGTTAGCACGTCACATTTAAGACCGTGCAACTATCTAAAAAGTCTGCGTTACTATTTACCCCGCGTTACTTTGTGCCCCGCGCTCCCCTATTTGCGCATCACATATAATCTGCACATTTATTGAATGGAAATGTTTCCGATTATCGTATGCAAATTCATCTTCAGATGGTACCTTATATGTGTGTGCAGTCGATCGCTCCAATTACATTAGGGAAATTGGTTATCGCTGTAAATTGCATTTTAATGTTTGGCTGGTCAACTGCATCATTTGGGGACAGCTGGCTTTGCGCGGCTCAAAGACGACTCGCTGATTCCTGAGCGGTCTGTCAGTTCTCCTTGGAAAGAATCAGTTGCCAGGAAACCAAGCGTTGTCAGCACCTGTAATGGAACGGGTATTGCGTGTGGAACGGAGGATAGCCCTTGTAAATCTGAAATGGCTGATAAGGCAGTCATCCTGTGCCAGAAAATCATTGTGGTCCCTAAAAACTCGTTCTCTTCGGATTCTGCCATTAGCAATGTCCTCTAATATTGCCAAAGCTGCCATTGCCATAGACTAATTGTTCATTTTACCCTTCAATTTGCACGTGCTTTTATATGTTCTTACTTAATTGCATAATTTATAGAATATTCCCATAAGGCTTGTGTGACAATATATATATATATATATATATATATATATATATATATATATATATATATATATATATATATATATATAAATGATTTTATACATTGCAAATAAATAGCAATGCTTCACACAGACTTATAGAACAATTCCTTGTATAATGTTTGCAGCTTCACTTCATTGCCTGTAGGAGCCGCCAATGGACAAAACAATGAGATATGTACTTACACCTGACATGAACTTGCCGTGGAGAAACGCACATTGTCACGTTAGTTTCACTTTTAGTACATCCGACCGTGAGAGTGAAAGCTGGCGAACGCAACGTTTTTGTGCGTAAGTAGTGTTGATACATGAGGCCCCTGGGCATTGAATGGCCCGCGGGCCACATCCGGCCCGCGGGCTATCCTTGACCGGCCCTCGTGAGGTAATTGGTACATTTTAAAGCTGCAGTCCATATCTTTTTTTGTTTTGTTTTCAAAATGTTAAAAATTTATATATTGAGCGAGTACATCATGAAAACATTTCCCAAACCGTGTTTTTGTCTTATCCTGAATAACTAGGCCTACGGTACATATGCAATCAGTTTTTATATTGGCTCACGTCCGCACCATTGCGGAGGAACACCGTACCAGCGTGACTTGTCTTAGAAATGAATGGAGAAAAGTAGCTCCGGCTGCAATGTTCTTCCGCGCGACGCATGCAGTTTATTAACCACTAGAGCGCCAAAAGTTACGGTCAAGGCAACTGATTTTGTTTTGTTTTCTATTTACATACGTCAGTCACAGTGCGTGTGACCGTTTGCACCTTCACTCACTTTCACTTCGCTCAAATGTAGATGCGATTATGTTTCAGGCTCAGACGTTAAATATGTTAGCTAAAAATAAAAAACGAAAGATTGACGCAGAATGTAGAGTTTTTAAGACTGTATGGACTTCCAAGTATTTATTTACAGAAGTTAAAGGGAAAGCTGTTTGTTTGTGGAGAACAGATCGCGGTGCTTAAGGATTACAATTTGAATCGCCATTACGAGACAAAACATGAAGAGAAATACAAAAATTTGACGGATGCAGAGCGGGCACGGACATCTGAAACTTTACTGGCCAAGCTGCAAAAGCAGCAAGGACTTTTTACTAAGCTTCATGCATCCAGGGATGCAGCTGTCAATACCAGCTTTGTGATATCACACAAAATCGCCAAAAACAGTAAGCCATTCTCTGATGGGGAATTTATCAAAGAATGTTTGGTGGATTCTGCTGCGCTAATATGCCCTGAGAAAAAAGACGCATTTGCGAATGTGGCCCTCTCCAGGCGAACTGTAACAAGACGAGTCGAGGACATCGCGGGGAATCTGGAGCTTCAGCTGCAAAACAAAGTGGATAATTTTGACTGTTTCTCCTTGGCGCTGGATGAGAGCTGTGATGGACAAGATGGCGCCGCGGATGGCAGCCTCGGTTTTTTGCTCTTCAGTGATCGTCTTGTCTTTGTTTGTTTGTTTTGCTTTTAGTCATTCTCTTCTGATTGTTTTCACCAAAAATGAACTACTGGACATTAGGGAACACACACCAGACAATATTTCTGTGGTTTTTGATTATTCAGACGTTTTATTTGATATCCTCGTTGGAGTCGCGACTGTCTCTTTAAACCGAGCAGCCAGACGCAAGCGTGGGAAACGAGCTGGGGCACTGGTCAAACTCCGCTCGCGGGGCTTCCGCACTCCTCTTCCCAGTATTCATCTTGCTAATCTCCGTTCTCTTCCTAATAAAATGGATGAACTGCTTCTCCTCACCCGGATTAATAAGGATTTTTTCAACTCTGCTGTTCTGTGCTTCACTGAGACCTGGCTAAATATAAACACACCGGACAACGCACTATATCTGCCGGGCTTCCAGCTGTTCCGAGCAGATCGCATCACGGAACTAACTGGGAAAACGAGAGGTGGAGGTTTGTGTTTCTACATCAACGAAAGTTGGTGTTCAGATATAACAACACTGAAGAAGATATGCTCTGCTAACCTAGAGACTCACTTTATAAACTGTAAACCTTTCTATTCACCGCGCGAGATTGCCTCGTTTATTCTGGTCAATGTTTACATTCCTCCAGATGCGTGTGTCAGCGCGGCATTACAACAGCTGGCTGAACAAATAGCTGAGACTGAACAAAAGTATCCAGATTCTCTTTTAATCATTCTTGGGGATTTTAACAAAGCAAATCTCTCCAGTGAACTGCCAAAATACAGACAGCACATTACATGTCCCACCAGAGACAGTAATATTCTTGACCCCTGCTACACCACAATAAAGAATGCATATCTCCGTCCCACGGGCAGCTTTGGGGCTTTCTGATCACTGTGTGGTTCATCTTATACCATCCTACAGGCAGAAACTGAAATCAGTTAAACCTGCAAAAAAGACTGTAAAGAGATGGACTAATGAAGCAGAGCAGAATTTAAAAGCATGTTTTGAATGCACGGACTGGACTGTTTATGAAGCTGCAACCACTGATCTGGACGAGTTAACAGATACTGTATCATCATACATCAGTTTCTGTGAGGACACACACATTCCTACCAGAACATACTTATTTCCTAATGATAAACCATGGTTTACTGGGAAACTCAAACAGCTTCGTCATAACAAAGAGGACGCTTACAGAAGGGGGGATGGTGTTTTGTACAAACAGACCAGGAACAGACTGACAAAGGAGATAAGAGCAGCTAAACAAAGTTACTCTGAAAAGCTGAGAAACCAGTTTTCTTCCAACAACCCTGCTGCTGTCTGGTCAGGCCTGAAGAATATCACCAATTATAAGCCACCATCCCACCGACCTGCTGAGAATCAACATCTGGCAGATGAGCTAAACACTTTTTACTGCAGGTTTGAGAAACCCAATCTCACACCTCAAAACCACTCTGAACTACACTTCACACGTCCTCCAACACCTCCTGCACCCCCTCTCCTCCCCCCCGCCATCCAACCAGAGCTTAAGGTCTGTGTGGAGCAGGTAACCAAAATCTTCAAAATACAGAAGATAAGGAAAGCTTCAGGCCCAGACAGCATCTCATCTGCTTGTTTGAAAGCCTGCGCTGACCAACTGGCTCCAGTCTTCACGCGGATCTTCAATAGATCATTGGAGCAGTGTGAAGTTCCCCGTTGCTTCAAACGTTCCACCATCATTCCTGTCCCAAAAAAACCCAAAATCACTGGACTTAATGACTACAGACCTGTCGCTCACACATCTGTGGTCATGAAGTCATTTGAAAGACTGGTTTTGGCCCACCTGAAGGACATCACTGGACCCTTGCTGGATCCTCTTCAATTTGCCTACAGAGCAAACAGGTCTGTGGACGACGCAGTCAACATGGGACTGCATTATATCCTGCAACATCTCGACAGACCTGGGACTTATGCAAGGATCTTATTTGTGGACTTCAGTTCGGCCTGATCTTCTTACAGCTAAACTGACCCAGCTCTCCTTGCCATCCTCAATCTGTCAGTGGATCACCAGCTTCCTGACAGACCGGCAACAGCGAGTGAGACTGGGAAAACTCACATCCAGGACTCTCACTACCAGCATTGGCGCCCCCCAGGGGTGTGTTCTCTCCCCACTGCTCTTCTCCCTGTACACCAATGACTACACTTCTAAAGACCCTTCTGTGAAGCTCCTGAAATTTGCAGACGACACCACCGTCATCGGCCTCATCCGAAACGGTGACGAGTCTGCTTACAGACTGGAGGTTGAACAACTGGCTGTCTGGTGCAGTTATAACAACCTTGAGCTCAACACGCTCAAAACGGTGAAGATGATAGTGGACTTCAGGAGGAACAGCCCTGCTCTACCTCCACTCACCATCATGAACAGCACAGTGGCAGCAGTGGAGTCATTCAGGTTCCTGAGCACCACCATCTCTCAGGACCTGAAGTGGAACAATCACATTGACTCCATTGTAAAAAAGGCCCAGCAGAGACTGTACTTCCTTCGTCAGCTGAGGAAGCTCAACCTCCCACAGGAGCTGCTGATACAGTTCTACTCGGCCGTCATTGAGTCTGTTTTGTGCACCTCCATCACTGTCTGGTTTGGTTCAGCTACCAAATCTGACATTGGGAGACTACATCGCACAATCCGGACTGCAGAGAGGATTATTGGTGCTTCCCTGCCAGCCCTCCAGGACCTGTACTCTTCCAGAGTGAAAAAGAGAGCAGGTAAAATCATCACGGACTCTGCTCACCCTGGAAACACCCTGTTTGAACTGTTACCGTCAGGACGGCGACTACGATCACTGGCCACTAGAACATCTAGGCACAGGAACAGTTTCTTTCCACAGGCCATTTCCCTCTTGAACAGTTGAATTAATAAGAGATAAAATGCTGGGCAGAGCGCAGGGAAAGAAAAACAATGCAGACGGATGTTATGGCTGACAATCTATCCCCTCTCCCACTCCATACAAAAAATCCCAGCATGTGACCACATGTACTGTGTATGTTATGTATTGTTATTGTTATTTGCCATGTAAACTCATGTTGTGTTGTATATATGCACTGGAAGCTTCAATACCAAGACAAATTCCTTGTGTGTGCAAGCACACTTGGCAATAAAGCTCTTTCAGATTCTTATTCTGATGTCCGCGACACAGCCCAGTTACTTATCTTTGTACGTGGGATAACGAAAGACTTTGAGATCATGGAGGAGCTGGCAGCAATGCGCTCAATGAAAGGGACAACAACGGGGAGTGATTTGTTCACAGAAGTAAAGGCATCCATTGACAAACTGGGACTAAAATGGGACAAACTGACAGGTGTTACAACCGATGGTTGTCCAAATCTGACAGGGAAAAATGTCGGACTTTTGAAACAGATGCAAGATAAAGTGACTGAAATTAACCCAGAAAAGAAATTGATATTTTTGCATTGCATTATACACCAGGAGGTGTTGTGCAAGTCAGTGCTAAAAATCAACCATGTTATTGATGTTGTAACTAAAGTAGTTAACTTCATCAGGGCAAGAGCACTGAATCATAGACAGTTTGTTGCACTTTTGGAGGAGAATGAAAGTGAACATAGTGACATAGGCTACCACACAGCCATCAGATGGCTCAGCCTAGGCAAGGTGCTTAAAAGAGTATGGGACTTGAGAGTAGGAATTCAAGAGTTCTGTGAGAAAAAATGCAGGGACACCCCAGAGCTCTCAGATGCAGACTGGATGGCAGATCTGGCTTTTGCTGTTGATGTGACTGCACTTATGAATGAACTAAACACTAAGCTACAAGGTAAGGGCCTCTTTGTACATGAAATGTACAGCTTAGTGATGGCTTTCATGAGAAAGTTGAAGTTTCTTTCAAGACAATTGGAGGGCAACATTCTTACCCATATGCCAACACTGAAAGAAGTCACACCATCAGCTGATCACCTCCACAGGAGTTTTCAAGGTGATTTGAAAACTTTAAAAGAGTTGAGAGTGAAATGCACATGATTTCTTCTCCCTTCACTTGCAGTGTGGATAATGCACCCATTGATGTTCAGCTTGAATTAATTGATCTGCAGTCTGATAAACTACTGTCAGAGCACTTTAAGTCAGTATCACTGCTGCATTTTTATTCTTCTCTCAAAGAGGAAAACTTTCCACACATAAAAAGACATGCTCAGAGGATGTTGGTTCTCTTTGGATCTACCTACATTTGTGAACAAACATTCTCCATGATGAAGTTTAACAATACAGATCCTCTCTCAGTGATGATCACTTGTGTGCTGTCCTTCGCATATCCATCTCAGATATTCAACCTGACTTCAGTGCACTTGTTCAAGCCCAACAGAGGCTAGATTTCTCTCACTGAACAAGAAAAAAAACAACACAAACAATTCTGGGGACATTTACAGTTATTGTTTTTTGTATATAGTTAATGCAATGCTGGTCTTTGAAATACTTGCTTTTTTGTGTAAATTTGTGATGCTAGTTTTTTTAAATAACTGTTTTTGTGAATGTTCATTAAATAGTGTTATAATTCCACATTTTCATCATAATGTTTCATTTAATGTTTTTTATAAAGAGATATACAATCAATTGGCTAGAACTGAGTTAAGTGTATTGGTCCGGCCCTCTAGAACAGCCCGAGTTTCTCATGTGGCCCCATGGGAAAATTAATTGCCCACCCCTGGTGTAGTATATATGCCAGACCAGTATGGGGCGCTGTAATTCTGCCACAGATAATACACTATACACAGAGAAGAAGACTTTGAGCATGCACATTGTTGTTGCTGTTCAGTGTTGCCAGATTGCTAGTTGCCTTTTGGTCACCTCCGACCAGGAAAAATGCATTGGGCTGGTTGATAAAATTTGGGATGGTTTTTGATTAATAAAATCGCTCAACATTTGTATTATTTATAAGAGTACGCACTTTGGGATGGTATTTTTTTTAAATGGGTGGGTTTTAAGCTGCAGTTGGGCTGGAAATCTTCAGTCCAATCTGGCAACACTGTTGCTGTTATGTGTGACGTAGCCGACATGTGATGTGATGACATCATCGGTTCACAAAAATATACGGATTGGCCGTCCATACAAGACCAAGGGTGTCGGATTCAGATCTATCCACTTTAGGACCCGCTATCAAAAGAGAGCGGATTCAGTCTCCAAAAACGCCGGATCCATGTGGACGGAACGCCAATCCGATAAGATATGTATGCGGATAAAGTGATACGCGTCTCCGTGTGGACGGGCACTTAAACTTCGACAGGGAATCTGCATTCCGGATGAGGGCATGGAGGGCGTTCCACCAGCCGGGGGTGGTGAATGAAAATGTTCTTGTGATCGTTCTTTTTCCTCTCTGTGATGGAACCATGAGTCGATGCTCCTTGGTTGATCGAATGTTTCTGGTAGGTGTGTAGATTTGTACCACTGAATGGAAGTATGAAGGTGCTGAGTTTGTGTAAGTTCTGTATGCAAGAGTCAGTGCTTTGAATTTGATGCGTGCTGCGAGAGGGAGCCAGTGTAGTGAGATGAAGAGTGGAGTGACATGTGTCCTTTTCGGTTGGTTGAAGACCAGACGAGCTGCTGCTTTCTGGATCAGTTGCAGGGGTTTGATTGCACTTGCAGGAAGTCCAACCAGAAGAGCGTTGCAATAGTCCAGTCTGGAAATGACCATGGCCTGCACAGAAGTTGTGTAGCTTGCTCAGTTAGGAATGGCCTGATCCTTCTGATGTTGTACAGTGCAAACCTACATGATCTTTGCAATGTGGTCCTTGAAGGCCAGCTGGTCCTCAAAGATCACTCCAAGATTTCTGGCAGACTTTGAAGGGGTAATTGTTGTAGCACCGATCTGGATAGTGAAATCATGCTGTCGGGTTGGATCGGCAGGAAAGACTAGAAGCTCTGTCTTTGCCAGGTTGAGCTGCAGATGATGCTCTGTAAGAGATGTCATGTCATGTCGAGATGTCAGCTAGGCAGCTTGTGATTCTCTCATCCACCGTTGGATCACCTGGTTGAAATGATATGTAGCAGTGATAGGAAAAGCAGTGTGCCACTATGATGGGACGCAGTCACAGTGAAACTTTTCACTTCTTCAGTCAACAAAAACTTTTTTGCTGTTAGAGAAGCTGTAGTTACATCCTGATTATTTCGCAATTTATTGCCACATTATATTTTTACTGTGACAACAAAGTGATGCTGACAAATTAATATAATATATAATTGTTTCAGCCTGTTGTCTACACAACGGTTTTATGCTGTTTGGTTTGTAAGCTATAAATCTAAATCGACCTTCTTACCTGATGTTACAGTCACCGCTGTTCCCTTTCCCCAATAGTCAAAAGCACAGTCACAGCGAAAGATTTATGATAAGAGCCATACCAGAACCACAATACTACATTTACACATGCAATATCTTATCAAGGCTGACCTTCTCAAAATGATTTGGCTAGATACTCCCTTTATTCAGTCGGAGATTTTTCCGCGTTGTTTTTTTACGTTTACCGACGCTTTACAAGGTAATGTTTACAAGGTAAACATTGTAAATACTTCCGTATGTTATTTTGTGAAAAGACTACTTACTGTGTCTTCCCAAATAAATAAAAGCATAATAGCACAAAAAATGGGAATGTCTTACCTGAAGAAACGGTGACTTTGGTTCCTTTCCCCTGTAGTCGAAGTAGCTACACAGTGACTCGTGCCTTTGAGTTACTGACCAAAACCAAAACCCCACACGAAACGACAATGTTCACTGTGATCAAAACAACTTTTTAAAGAACTAACATTATTATTATTAACAAAAAAGAACCCTTTCTACCCAGCAATTGTCAGTGAGGTTATTTGGCTGAGGCTATTCTAACAGTTCAGTCAGGAGAGGATTCATTCTGACAATATAACCAGGAAACACCTGCTGGTGGGAAGAATCTATCTGATCTGTTAAAACTACATTACATGAACATTAACAGTTAGCCATTTCAGTTTTTAGCTCTGATGTAAAGATCAGATTTTAACCAACATCTTTCAGATTAACAACCTAGACAGTCCTAGGTGAAGGCTGCCCGGCTGACTCATATGCAAATGAGATAGCCTCGACAACCTCCTTGCTCATCCTCTGCTTAGATGCCTTTCCCAGGAGACCCAAAACATTCAAACAACTGATCAGTTCCTCGCATCCAACACCCTAATTGTCACAGTCTTGTTTGTTCACATCCTGGTCCCTTATGTGTATCTGTCATGTCCTTCCTGCACCTGTCGTTAGTCTCGTCAGCTGTGTGTCATTTCATGTTTGCCCATAAATGCCCTCCTGTGTTCCCATGTCTTTGTCTCTTGTTACGTTATGTTAGATGTGGTCAACGTGTTTGTGGATGCCCTTCCATGTTCCTAGTTTTGCACAACGTGTGCTGTTTTGTTTTCCTGTTTTTGAAATAAAGTGTTTTGTTTGGATCCTGTGCTCCTCGTCTTGTCTCCGCATCACCCACGCTCCACGTTAGCTGACACTAATAGGGTAAAGCAGATTATCTTCTTTGGTTTCACGTGACATGGAAGAAACAAGTCATCAGTGGGTTTCTCCTTGAAGACACACCAAACAAAGGAGTGCGGTAAGAAACTAATATGTCACACACACCAAGGGGAATAACCTTGCAGAGGAACAGTCTTGCAGGAACTCCTGCATTGTACCAACAAGGCAGGTAACTGTGTCTTGCCAGCACTCGCTGTGTAGACTCTTGACTTTGAAGCATACAGTTTCCTCATGGAAGGAGCTTTGGAGTGGAGTATGGTCTCAACAGCCTCAGATGAGAGACCTGAATCTGGATGAGGGTCAAGGCATTCCCAGCTAAAATTAAAAGTCGTTGATGAGATTGGGGTCAAGGATGTCATCAGTGTTGACCCAGGACCTTTCCTCCGGGCTGTACCCCTCCCAGTCCACCAGATATTGGATCTGGCACCTCCAACGTCTGGAATCTACAAAACCTCGCACTTGAAACGCCTCCTCGCCTTCCACGATTAAGGGTGGGGGGCCTGGGTCACTGCCTTCTGGTTCCACCCTCGGACCATCGTCCGGTTTCAGTAAGGACACATATGACGATAAGACACTGGGTTAACTTACTTAGAAATCTTGAATGGACCCACATACCTGGGACTGAGTTTCTTGCATGGTAGCCGTAGGCATAGATCCCTAGTTGATAGCCAAACCCACTGTCCTGGTGTGTAGCTCGGTTGAGCACATCAGCGACGGTCTGCTTGGTCTTTGGTCCTGTTCACTGCTCGTTGAAGATGGACGTGAGCTTGATTCCATACCACTTCGCTTTGATTAAATCAGTCATTGATGGCTGGCACCTCGGACGGTTCACCGGACCACGGGAATAGCGGTGGTTGGAATCCCAGAACACACTGAAAGGGTGTGAGGTTGGTGGCAGGTTTGAGGATGGAATTCTGAGCATACTCGGCCCAGGGGAGGAATCGACTCCAATCATTTTGATTCTGTTGGCAGTACATATGGATGAATTTGGTGACTTCTTGATTCAGACGTTTGGTTTGTCCATTGGATTGGGGATGATATCCTGATGTGAGGCTTACATTTAAATTGAGCAGTTGGAAGGCGGTCCACACCCTGGATATGATTTGGGGGCCTCGGTCTGAGTCGATATCCTTGGGGAGTTCGTAGTAGCGAAATACATAATGGAGCAAGTGCTTGGCTGTTTCCAGAGCTGAGGGGAGCTTAGGCAAAGGTATTAGACGACAGGCTTTGGAAAATCGATCAATGATAGTGATGATGGTGGTGTTACCTTGAGAGGCTGGCAGGTCGGTGATGAAATCGATGGCTATGTGGGACAATGGTCGCTGTGGGATGGGCAGTGGTTGTAGTAGTCCTGTGGGTAGTTGTCGGGATGTCTGACAAGCACTTACAAAGTTAGTGGTGTCTACCTGTAGCGTGTCCCACCAGAATCGGTTCTGTATCAGACGTATTGTAGCTTTAAGCCCTGGGAGACCCGAGCAGGTAGACCTTTTCCCTGAGTTGCGGAGGCACAAAAGTCTGATGTACTGGACATTCTGCCGGGGGTGGGTCTTGTGCGTGTGCTCGAGTGATCTCAGTCATGACATCCCACTGAACTGGTGCCAGAATGAGTGAGGTTGGGATGATTGGGTCTGGGTGGGGGTTCAGATAATAATAATAATAATAATAAATTGTATTTGTAGTGCGCCTTTCTTAAACCCAAAGCGCAATTACAATACAAAACAACAAGAAAATAATAACAAATAAAGTAAAAATACACATGTAAATACAAGTTAAAAAAAGTAAATACTCAGGTTATACATTAAAAACTTGACTAAAAAGATGTGTTTTGAGACACTGCTTAAAACAATCCAGAGAGTTTGTATTTCTGACAGGGACAGGTAGTGAATTCCACAACTTTGGTGCGTTGTAGGAAAAGGCCCTCCCTCCCATAGATTTTAATTTACAGCGAGGCTGATACAAAGTGAGAGAGCCAGCGGAGCGGAGGGAACGAGAAGGAACAGATGGAATAATCAAGCCACAGATGTAAGCAGGAGCCAACCCATGCACTGCCTTGTAAGTCAGAATCAGAATTTTAAAATCAATACGCAACTGAACTGGTAGCCAGTGGAGTTGCTGGAGCACAGGGGTGATATGATGGCGTGATGAAGTGTATGTTAAAACACGTGCAGCAGAGTTTTGAATGTATTGCAATCTCTTAATACAGCTTGTTGGTAAACCTGCAAAGAGAGAATTGCAATAATCAAGCCTCGATGCGATGAAGGCATGGATAAGCCTCTCAGCATCAGGCCTAGACAGAAGTGGTCTGATTCGAGCAATATTTCGAAGATGGAAAAAAGCAACCTTTGTTACATTTTTAAAATGAGAATTAAAAGTCAGCTGAGCATGAAATATCACTCCCAAATTGCGCACCATGACAGACGGGGACAATTGAACTGAGAGTTCAAAATCATTGCACTTTTTCACATTCAATGTAGTGCCAATTAGTAAAATTTCAGTTTTGGACGAGTTCAGTTTAAGAAAGTTGTGCTTCATCCATGCCTTGATCTCCAGCGGACAAGCAGAGAGATTTGAAGTAGAAGATGTGAGATCGGGCTGAGTACTAATGTAAATCTGGGTGTCATCGGCATAAAAATGATAGTTCAGTCCAAACCTCTGAATAATCTGCCCAAGAGGCAGAATATAAGTACTAAATAAAACAGGACCCAAAAACGGGCCCCTGAAGGACACCCTGACACAGAGGTACAGTCTGAGATCTATAGATACCCAGGTAAACAAATTGGGAGTGATCTGAGAGGTAAGATTTAAACCAATTTAACAGATTACCCGACAGACCAATCCACCCATGCAGCTTGTCTAATAAAATGTGATGACAAATGGTGTCGAACGCAGCAGTAAGATCCAGTAAAACCAAGATGCCACAAGCCCCAGAGTCAGCAATGAGAAGGAGATCGTTTAAGACCCTAACTAGGGCCGTCTCCGTACTATGTCCAGACCTAAACCCAGATTGAAAAGTTTCCAGCAGGCTGTTCGTAGAAAGATGGGTATGAAGCTGACCAACAACCACACGCTCAAGAACTTTTGCCAGAAATGGTAAGTTTGAAATTGGCCTAAAATTAGACATAACAGAAGCATCACTCCCAGGTTTTTTCAGAACTGGCGCGACTGCTGCCATTTTTAGAGCAGGAGGGACAATCCCTGAATTGAGTGATGCGTTGACTATTGCAGTGATGTGGGGAACAAGAACTGGCAGACATTTTTTCAAAACAATAGTTGGGAGGGGATCAAGCATGCAGGTAGTCGAATTCATTGAGGAAATGAGTTTAGAAATAAAATCAAAATCAACAGCATTAAAACTTGAAAAAACAAAACCAGAAAGATTAGGTGGAACCAACTCAGAGTATTGCGAAACATCTTCACCGGAGATAGCACTGTAGATATTCTCAATTTTGGAAGTGAAATAATTAAGAAACACATTATACACTGCTCAGTGGTGGAAGTGTTGATGTTACTGTGTGGTTTAATAATGTTGTTAATAGTTCTTAACAGAACTCTAGAATTAGCAATATCACTACTGATAATAGTAGAATAATATGCCACTTTTGCAGCTTTAAGAGCATTAAGATACTCAATCTGATCCTGTTCAAACATGGATTTATGAACTGTTAAGCCAGTTTTTTTGTATTTCCGCTCTAACTGCCTACCTAAAGCCTTCATTTGGCGTAACTCAGTAGTGTACCAAGGCGATGATATCTTAAAAGAAACAATACGTTTTTTTCAGAGGCGCAAACTCATCCAAAATAGAGCTAAAAGCAGTGTTGTAATGGTCAATAGAGGCCACAACCGGTAAGTCAGCAACAGTATGACTAAGAAGGTCAAAATCAATATCAGCAATTTTCCTAAAACAGACCATACGTTCTTTCACCGGGTGCAAAGAAGGAGGAATCAGATTGAAAGTGAGGAGCTTGTGGTCACTTATGCATACATCAGTAAGCTCCAGTTGTTCAATGGTTACTCCTGAAGTGCAAACCAGATCTAAAATATGACCAAGTTTGTGTGTTGGCAAATTGACATGTTGAATGAAATTAAAACATTCTAAAGTGTCCATGAAGCTCACAGTATTATTACAAACTTTGTTGTCAACATGAATGTTAAAATCACCGGTGAAAAGGATAACTGAGCAGATTGCACTGGCAAGTGTCAAAAGCTCAGTAAGTTCTGAGAAAAACACAGAATTGAGTTTGGGAGGAAGATAAATATTTAAAACAAGAACTGGTGAATGACCATTCAGATTAAATGCCAAGCATTCAAACGATGAAAAGCAAGGCAAGGAGACCTCCGTTACTGAAACATCAGATCGGTAAATGACAGCAAGACCACCAGTGGATCGCGGCCGATCAATATAAGCGTAGCCAGGTAGAGCACACATATTTAAATTAAAATAGTCATTTGGCTGATGCCATGTTTCACAGAGGCAGAGAAAGTCAAGTTCTTTGTCCACAACAATGTCACATATTGAAGCCGTTTTGTTGTTTAACCAGCGATAGGGTCTGGGTGGTGTACCGTGCCGTTGTGACAGAATAGCTCCAATTCCCGTGTTGGATGCGTCAACTTCTACAACGAAGGGTATACTGGGGTCAGAATGATGCAAGATGGGAGCAGATGTGAATCTCTTCTTCAATTCCTCGAACGCCTGGATGGAATCAAAACACCATTGGAGTTTGGGGGTACCTCGTTTGGTCATGGCTGTAAGGGGGGCAGCAACGGAGCTGAATTTTCGGATGAATCGCCGGTAGAAGTTAGCGAAACCAAGAAATCTCTGTAGCTCCTTTATGGTAGTAGGATGAGGCCAGTTCAGGTGTACTTTTTTTTCATCCATAGTGACTCCTTCCGGACTGATGGTGTACCCAAGGAAGGATATTGCTGACTGATGGAACTCACACGGCTTTGGCGTAGAGTTGATATTTGATGAGACATTGTAGAACTGTGCGTACCTGCTGGGTGTGTTCCTCCATAGAATCTGAGTAGATCAGAATGTCGTTCTAGGTCAGTGGTGGTGTGTCGTACATGACCAGTCCCCAGAGGGCGCCCGTCTAGTGCTGCCACTGCCAAGGAATATTTGCACAGGATTAGTGGGATGCAGTATTGACATACCAATTCCTCATCGATAAAATTTCCTACGGCCCCAGAGTCTATCAGTGCTTTAAATTGAATGGTTTGTGCTTGATGGGTAATAGTAACTGGTAGATCGAAGCACTTATTGTGTAAAGTAGCTGAAATCAGTGAACTCACCCTATGAGATCGCCATGATGGGCATGTAGAAACACTAATTTCTCAGGTGACCGGCCAGACCACAATAGAGGCAGAGGTGATTCCTGAAGTTGAACGGCGGAGGTCACTCTGTGGAATCTTCGTGAGCAGATCAGACTGTCAGTGCGAATAGCCAGCTCTATGAATTGGTCTAGAGCAGGGGTGTCAAACTCAATTTCACAGGGGGCCAAAATCCAAAAACACTTTAGGTCGCGGGCCGAACAGGACAAACATTTATTGAACACACTAAAACTAAACATTTAAAACTTACCTTTTTTTAACATCAATATGAATAAAAACAGACAGGAATATTATTTCCGGAATAAATCAACTTATACCTTAAATAACTTAAAAATATTTAAAAATACACAAAAAAAGTGTATATATATATAGATATATACCCTGTCTAAATTTGTCAGGGTTTCGCAAGAGAGAGGACCCAAACGCAGAATGACAAATGAAGGGTTTTATTAACACGACTGAAGACAAGGCACAATGGGGTAGTGAGGCGTGATAGTTCAAAAGGCAGGGCTGGGTTGACACTGAGACGGGTAGGGTAGGACGAGCACCAAGACAAGACCGGAATGACAGACTGACGGGTTAGGAGAGGCAGCACCAACAGTGAGGCCAAGCAGGAGCACGCCAGACCACAAACGTCTAGATGACCTCTGACTAGATCCCAGACAAGCTGCCAGGTAGAGTAGGAGGTCTCAGGGTGCAGGACAGGAACAGACACCACTCACAACAAACAGACAACAAAGCAAGACAAGAGAGATTATTAAAAAAGAGACATGATGTAATATCAAACTGGAAGCAACTAATATGGAAACAGCAGTATGAAATAAAACAACCACCTAGAAAACAGAAGACTAAAAAGAACTTTGCAGGAAGAAAATAAGTTAATCAATAGCTCAAAAGAAAAGAACAAAGATCAACAAAAAG
The DNA here is from genome assembly GCA_037043235.1 of Rhodeus uyekii. NCBI lineage: Eukaryota > Metazoa > Chordata > Actinopteri > Cypriniformes > Acheilognathidae > Rhodeus > Rhodeus uyekii. Next base: position 1,552,202 of record JAWRVZ010000068.1, read on the forward strand.
GCAAGAACTAGCTAGAACAAGGCTAGAGAAAACACCAAAATAATTGTAAGGAAACACTAGAACTAGAGACAGGGAAATATACACAACTAGACAAGATTTTAGACTGAAAACAGATTCTGGTAAGCAAACAAGACCATACCATGAAGTACACAATACGAACCAGCAAGGACATGAGGGAAAGGAGCACAATATAAAGGGAGCAGAGCACATGAGGGACAGGTGAAAACACTCAGCAAACGAGGACTAGACAAGGGGGCGTGGTAACTGGAAATGAGGAGGTGGAACAAGAGGAACACATGAACAAAGACAGAGCCATGTGCTCAAGCACAACACAAACAGGCAAACGTTAAACAAGGATAGAACAGACAAGACTGTCAGGGCAGGATCCTGACAGTACCCCCCCTCTAATGGACGCCTCCTGGCGTCCACACTGGGTAACTGAGTCCAAGGAGGTACCGACTGGGAGGGTGGGTGGGGCGTAAACATGGGAGTGTTGTAAGAGCCAGGAAACACAGGGGGTGGTACTGGGGTGGTGGGGACAGGACCAGGCAAAACATTCAAAGCTGACCAGGGAGGTGCCAGTTTAGGGTAATTGGGAGGATTGGGAAGCACAGAGGGTTGGGTAAAAGGGGTTGGGACATAGCTATTGGCCTTCCTGGGGAGGTGGGTTTGCGCCAATGGTTGGGGCTTGAAACTGGACTTGGGAACAAATTCTTGACTGGGCAAGGACTTGGGAACGAACTCAGGAGCCATGACTAAACTAGCAGGGAGGGTTTGAGTCGAGGGAAGGGGTTCAGGAACAGCCTTAGACACAGGCTCAGAAACCTTCTCCGGGGTCGCATATGCTGGACTTGGACATGGGGCATCCTCAGAGACTGCAGAAATGACCTCAGAGTCTTCAGGGACAGACATCAGACTTGACACTGAGGTGCCCACTGGGGCTGTTGAAGAGACCTCCAGGGCTTCAGGGACAGTCTCTGTGGGCAGGACATGGCTGACCAAGTCCTCCTTTGTGGCTTTAACTAGCAGATCAGAGCATTCCATGGCCAGAACAGGAGTGATCTCTGTAGGAACAGTCTCAGAAACTTTGACAGGGTAATTCTCTGCGGACATGACCTCACTGGTTAAGAGCTCAGACGTTACCTCTGTGGCCATAGCAGGCAGTTTAAGATGCTCTGGGCAGGCCTCCGTGGCTGGAACAGAGTCTGATGCCAAAATGTGACTGACAGGATTTGCCCCTTTGATTTTAGCATAGCTTACTGGAACCTCTGGGATGACGTCTGTTGCCAAAACAGGATGCTCAGGAGAGGCTGCATTGGGTGGAACAGGAGTAGCCTCTAAAGACATATGACAAGCAGGTTTGCCCTCTTTGGGTGTGACAGGGTTAAGAGGAAGTTCTGGTAAGTTTGCATTAGCAGTCATGCATTCCTTCACTAGTGTACATCTTACTGGTGAGGAGGGCAGCTTTGTATGTGGTTCCATCAGACTGCATGTATCTGGGACCACATGAAGTCGGACCATAGCAGACGGACGTTCCAGGACCACTGGACTTGTGACCTCGTGACTCTGGTACTCCGATACCACAGACCTTGGGATCTCCTGATTTGGGTCCTCCTGGATCACTGGACATGGGACCTTCTGACGAGGCACGTTGAACTGCATATCACAGGTCCTTCTCTGCTTCCCTTTCTTGGGGCACAACAATGTGTGATCGGCCACTACTTGGGTGACTACAGTGGCCGTAGCTGCCTCTGAAGTGACTGCATTAAATCTGACAACCTTGGGGGTGACTGCTGCTAACCTGGCCATCTCGGGCTTGACTGGCTCTGGAAGCGCTGCAGCGGGCTTGACTGGCTCAGGAATCAGATGCTCCTCAATCTTAGAGCTAGAGGCCTCTTGACTTGGGCTGTTCTGGGCCAATGGGTTCTGAGCCTCTAAGAGAGGGGCGTTCGATTTGTCAGCATTAGCTCTCCTTTTCTTCCGCTTCTTAGGACATACCCTCGACTCGACAGGCTCTGGGACGGTCTTGACAGGCTCTGGGACGGTCTTGACAGGCTCTGGGACGGTCTTGACAGGCTCTGGGACGGTCTTGACAGGCTCTGGGACGGTCTTGACAGGCTCTGGGACGGTCTTGGAAACTGATGCCGCAGTTTGAGCTGCCCTCCTCCTCCTCCTCGCCCTCCGTCTTTCTGTTGGAGTCAAAAGATGATCAGGACTTTGACACTGAGGAAGATTGAGGTGGTCACTGCAGACTGGCTCTGGTGGGTTCAAGATCTGCCAGTCTTTGCGGTGATGCAGGTAATTAGAGAATTTCCAAAAGTCCAAGATCTCTAGTTGTTCCATTTCCCATTGGGGCAGAGGATCATCCAGACAGAGGTTGAAGATATTTTTGAGAGCCGCATCCTGATAGTCTAGACCCCTGGCCATGGTCCAGAACATTTGAGCAAAAGCTCCCACATCCAGCCCCTGTTGGCGAAGGGCTGCCAGTCCCCGTTGACGTGCTTGTCTCTCCTGAGCATTAGCAGGTGGCAAAATCTTGATGCTCATTCTGCTGGGTCCAGTTCGGGCTGGTTCGTAATGTCAGGGTTTCGCAAGAGAGAGGACCCAAACGCAGAATGACAAATGAAGGGTTTTATTAACACGACTGAAGACAAGGCACAATGGGGTAGTGAGGCGTGATAGTTCAAAAGGCAGGGCTGGGTTGACACTGAGACGGGCAGGGTAGGACGAGCACCAAGACAAGACCGGAATGACAGACTGACGGGTTAGGAGAGGCAGCACCAACAGTGAGGCCAAGCAGGAGCACGCCAGACCACAAACGTCTAGATGACCTCTGACTAGATCCCAGACAAGCTGCCAGGTAGAGTAGGAGGTCTCAGGGTGCAGGACAGGAACAGACACCACTCACAACAAACAGACAACAAAGCAAGACAAGAGAGATTATTAAAAAAGAGACATGATGTAATATCAAACTGGAAGCAACTAATATGGAAACAGCAGTATGAAATAAAACAACCACCTAGAAAACAGAAGACTAAAAAGAACTTTGCAGGAAGAAAATAAGTTAATCAATAGCTCAAAAGAAAAGAACAAAGATCAACAAAAAGGCAAGAACTAGGGATGGCTGACGCGAAACCTGCGTTTCGACACAGTGTCGAGACCCCGAAGCGTAGATGTTTCGAAACACTGAACCGAAACTGTGATTCAAAACAACAATGTCACGTGATTTGGGCTAAGCGAATCGTCTGCGCGTTTCACAAGTTTCGACAGGCGGTGCTTGCCGAGTCTGCGTTTGATTGACAGGGGCGGGAACAAACCACACAATCGCACATCTGTCTCAACTCACACAAAGTTTAAAAGAGGAGTTAATGCACCTTCACCTCGTGGGTTTTTGTGAGAGTGTTTATGATATAGTGACATTTATTGTGCGATTTGGTTAGTTATATTTAGGGTACATTTAAATTAAACATATTTACTGATATACTACAGACAGTGACAGATTGATAGATTGACAGATAGATAGATAGATAGATAGATAGATAGATAGATAGATAGATAGATAGATAGATAGATATAGTGACACATTCATATAGGTTTATAGTTAGTTATTGACAGATAGCACAACAGTTAGACATATAGAATTTCATAAATAGATTCATATATATATATATTCATATATATATACATTTGTATGTAGATATATAGATTCAAATATTAATATATAGATTCATAGATATATATACTTTCATAAATATATATATATATATATATATATATATATATATAGAGAGAGAGAGAGAGAGAGAGAGAGAGAGAGAGAGAAAACTCGCCACATTAACACAAACACAACATTTTTATTTTTTTAATGGATTGTTGTCAAAGTTCCAGACAACATGTGCAATTGACCACTAGATGTCGCCGTGGAGACAGGTGTCAGTATGGAGTTTCGAAGCTCCGAAACAATACGGCACATTTGATTCAAGTGTTTCAGTGTTTCATGAAGCCTCGCTTTGCCCATCACTAGCAAGAACTAGCTAGAACAAGGCTAGAGAAAACACCAAAATAATTGTAAGGAAACACTAGAACTAGAGACAGGGAAATATACACAACTAGACAAGATTTTAGACTGAAAACAGATTCTGGTAAGCAAACAAGACCATACCATGAAGTACACAATACGAACCAGCAAGGACATGAGGGAAAGGAGCACAATATAAAGGGAGCAGAGCACATGAGGGACAGGTGAAAACACTCAGCAAACGAGGACTAGACAAGGGGGCGTGGTAACTGGAAATGAGGAGGTGGAACAAGAGGAACACATGAACAAAGACAGAGCCATGTGCTCAAGCACAACACAAACAGGCAAACGTTAAACAAGGATAGAACAGACAAGACTGTCAGGGCAGGATCCTGACAAAATTACACAAGTTGGAAATAAAGTAAACGTTAAAAGAACAAACATTCAAATTTCTTCACTCTTATATCATTTTATATAAAACTATTTTTTTTATATAAAAATATCCCAAAAGATTTTGCTCTCCATAAAAATATATCCTGTCAAAATTATACAAATTCAAAATATGAACATGCTGCATATCAAAACCTGGAAATCTAAGTAAAATTTTTGCTTTTCAGCAATAATAAATTAAATCATTCAGTTGTCTTTGCTCTTATGTCATTTGTCTCAAAGTGCCGTCTTATTAAATTCTTTAATTACCACCACATTAGCTCCGCAAATGAGAAACACTGGTATACCGGCAGTATACCGTATTTTCTCGCATATAACACGTGGGTTATAGCAGATTTTACAAACTATATCACAAGTATTTTACACGTAATAATATTTCAATATATTTGTTACGTCCCTGAGGATGTAAGGTTTGTTTTTGTTTTTTGCGCTGTATTTGTTTGTTTATTTGTGTTTGTTTCTTTCTGTCGCTCGTACTATCACTCTGACTGCTGGCGCTGATAGGCTGTCTGACCTGTCAATCTTGCAAGAAGACGTGATTGGCTGTGCTGCCATAAGGGCGGGCTCTTCTCATCTGATGATCAACACTTGAATTTCGCGCACAAGCACTGTGTGTACCGACCCTTTACAGTTATGGATAATTGACGTCATGCGAGCAACATTCGAAATGTGATCTTACACAAAACAGTTAATCAATATATGGTTGCAGATAATGCCAACGATTTTTTTACACAAAACTCTCGGGCTACATGAGGGTGCGGATTATCGTCTGCGGGGAGATACGGTACTCAGCCTCCCATCGGTTTTTAAAGGTTCTGTTTTCAGAATCAACTTTTCTCCTCTGCATTGTGAGGGCTAGCTTCGCAATAACTTGCAGCATCATAAGCTAGACTTGATTAACACGGGAAGTTAACGTCGGCAAGGCAGCTGAAGCGCTGCATTATGGGATCTGTAGTTTATTGTATTACCAGCGCTTCATATCGCTGGGCCATTGATAATAATATATAAAATGATCTCGCGGGCCGGACATAATTACACGGCGGGCCGGATGTGGCCCGCGGGCCTTGAGTTTGACACCTATGGTCTAGAGTTTTGTCTTCGTCTCGGCATGCCAGCTCAGACTGTAACTTGGGGTTCAGACCTTGGCGGAACAGTACTTTTAAGGTGTCTTCTACCCAAGTGGTTTGTAGAGCGAGTGTACGGAAAGTCAGAGCTTATTCCACGGCAGTGCTGTTGCCTTGTCGCAGCGTTAGCAGCTGTTCCCCAGGACTTCTTCCGACTGTTGTGTGTTCAAAAACAGTTTGCAAACGTTGGATAAAGTTATCATACGAGGTTAAGTCTGACATTTGATTATCCCAAACAGCTTTTGCCAGTCTAGAGCCTTCCCAGTGAGTAGTGAGCAAATAAGTGAGATCTTGCTCTGGTCAGATGAGTAACGGGTAGGTTGTTGGGCCAGGAACAGTGAGCACTGCATGAGAAAGCCTTTAAATATGGTTGTCCAAGGCAGGGCAGAGAGAATGGTCAGAAACAGGCAGAAGGTCAGGTTATGCAGCAAACGATCAGAATCCAGAGAACAGGCAAACAATAAATAGGAGGCAGGCAGAACTGGGTCGTGAACAATGAACAAGGCAGAGTCAATACACAGGCAAGGTAAACACAGGGGAATATAGCGCTCAGAGTTGTGGCCGGGGCAAACAAGACTTCGAACTGATCTGTTGGGTAGCCAGGGTTAAATAGTCTGTGGGAATGTGTAACAGGTGTGGGGTGATCAGTCCAGGAAAGTGGGTGCATGGGAACTGTAGTCCAAGTGAATTAGAACTCTGGAGAGTGCGACCTCCGGTGCTCGCTGGTGGGAATCTTGTTGGCGTTTGTGACACTCAAGAAGAAAGCCAACAGGAGCGGAGCTAAAACTAAGTGCATGTTTCTTAAATGGCAGAAATTTTGTAAATGAATGCTGTCATCACTAGCGAATGCCTGACTTGTGTGCTCCACTCCCACACACAATGCATAAACGCATAAATCCCCAGTCGTAATGTAGTGAGGGCAGGGAGGGACACGTTATTCAATTACCAATTGCTCGCCATTACATTACTGTCTTATTTTATATGCTTGAAACAAACAAACAATAAATAGACAGGAACAATTTCACACAAAGAGCTTGCTTCAGCCTACCAGAAGCTAGAGCTGCTTGGTCTGGGTGTGCTTTATATTTTCCTGGTCATGACGTTACCCACCTATGACGTTCCACCACGCCATTGGACTATGCTTTACGACACAATCACACAGAAGCGTTCCCACAGCTTCTCAATGCAGTTCAAGTTCCTCTGAAAAGGCACTCTACTTTTAAAATGTCTTATATGTTCTTTGTTTGAAGCCTTATGCTGAAAATTATGATGGAATAAGGACATACATTACAGTGGTCATTAATTTACAGTTGTCTCTGAAGTTTTTGTCGTGGACTGAAATACTGTGCCTCACTCCCCATATACACAGAGAAACACTCCATAACAACAACAAAAGAGCCTTCACAAGAGACTAGTTCATGTTATCTTGGTGTTAAAGTTCAAGGCTATGTTTGCTGGCAGAGTGTGGTTTAGACAGTTAGAAAAAAATGTCTTACCTTCTTCCTGCCTTGCCGTTAACTTTAAGGATCCAGGGCTGGTCCTCCACCTTGAACTCCTTTGTTACGATGCCATACTTCTTCCTCCGTGATTCCTCTCTCTGTTTCTTTCCAAACTCACTGCCTGCTACCCCTTCCTGAGTCTCCTCCTCACCATATATAAGTGGTTCTCAAATAGTGGGGCGCGCCCTACTTGCTTTTTTTTGCTAGGGAGTAGGTTTTCTTGCACTGAACAGCATATATGAAGTTCAGATAACCATCCCCTCATCCTTTGACGTGTACGATCACACCGTGTTCATATGTGTCACGTGATCAACCACTAAATTCACACGTGTTTTCACGCGATATCTGGCCCTGATCCAAAAAAAGACGCACTCAGAGCTTGTCATTTATCACAACAATCAGTGTTTACAACAGTGTTTTCAACAACATACGTTTTTTTTGGGGTTCAACAAGTTGAGCCAACAAGTTGGTGACTATTTTGAATTATCTATTATACAGCGCTTTTTGTGACTGCGGTATGTCAGGTGACAAGCATGACGCGCTGCCATGGAAACAATAAGGCGAAAGTTCCAAAATTGGGGGAGGGGGGGCGCAAAATTTGTACCTCTTCCTAGGGGGGCGTGACAGAGAAGCACTGCCATATATACACCTATTGCTCATGTCCTGCTCCAGACGAGCCTAAATATGACATTCACATTAATATATTTATTTACATTTCTGCATTTGGCAATGTAAATTATAGAAATATATATACACTTACATGCATAAATGAATACATGCCCAATTAAACTTAAATTCAGCAATTACTCTTTACTTAGAAGACATGTTATGGTTCTTTAGAGATATAAATGTTCCATGAAATAAGCTTGATTAATTACCAAAGCAGCATGTGAAAATAAATGTCTTATAAAAATTAGCACATCCTCGTGAAAGTTAAAAGAAAATTTCTGGTTTAAGTTTAAGGCTTTTTTTTTCAATCAACAGGGAAGCATGTTGAACCAAAACATTTGTCAAAATTGTCAAGAGACTTATTTCTTAGCACAAACGAGGACAATGGTACAAGAGGTTTACCAAATGATTGCTTTATGATTGCTTTAATTCAAAAACAGCGGACTTGTGAAATAAATGTAGGCCTTAATTTTAAGCTTTTATGTAGTTATGAGTGATTTCTTGCTAAACAAATAGCAAGGGAAATACCAAGTGAGTGTATCAGAGCCAACAAAAGCTATGAAAAGAGTCCATTAGTTCTCTATTTATCTCACAGAGTAAGACGCAGACTGCAGAAGTGACATGCATGTTTGTTGTCCACACTGGAATTGCTTACTGTAGCCAAAGTCAATTACCCTTTTCCAAGGCCCACATTTACAAAATATAGACTTCTGGGCATCTATACAGATAAGTCTAATTCCGGAGTCCACTGCCACGTCTACATACATATATCATTTTGATTGATTTGTGATTTATATTCAAGTTTTTGATAGATAATTGAATGACTTCACCAAATTTACATAGACTTCAGTCTGTCGACTATTATTAGTTAAAGCATTTACTTTTTTATATTCAAACACCAAAGAATGAAGAAGAATATTGTCTGTACTTTTAGACAGAACATGTTATCGCTGAGAGACAAATGTTGATAATTGGAGCCAATGATTGGCAATAACGATATGCACCCTTCAGCACATATGGGGGAAACTGTAGAAACGAGTTGAGCAACACTCCCAATTAAAAATCAGGGCATTTATCCAGTACTTGAACAAGGACAGGCACCTTTATTAACTATATGTTTAATACATATACATTTTGCCATCTATCCATGAATTGTATTAGTAATCATAAAGAAAATACACCTTTTGTATTTGTAAAGAGGGGGTGTACTCATTTATGCTGTGCACCCTGCATACATATTTTCAACAAAGGAAATGCAAAAACAAAAGACCGGGAAGAAAATAGGACATGGAATAAAGTACTGGCCTTATATAATGCATGTTTACCTGTGTCCATGTGGAACAACTGACTTTATTGGCAGCATTGAAAGCCATTATGTTGTATTTCTTACTAGTGTTTCTGTTGGGGAAAGTAAGATCAGATATCACTTTTTTTTGACAAAGATTTATAGACATTCTATCGTACTTAAGAACTCATACTACATACTCCGTCGTTGAAGAACTGCTGCTCCCCTACATACATGAACACACAAATCTTTTAGGGCTTAGAGACAGTTTGACATTATAGGTAAAACATACATCTTTTCTAAAATTACAATTTGTATTCTGCCAAATTTTATGGTGTTGTACAATCTGAATGATTATTGTCACAAATGCCAATGAGGTTCTCCCCAACGACCACCGGAGGTCGCACTCTCCGGAGTTCTAATAGCACTAGGACTACAATTCCCATACACCCACTGTCCTGGACTGATCACCTCACACCTGCTACTCATCTCCATAAGACTATTTAACCCTGTTCACCCAACAGATCAGTTCAAAGTTTTGTTTGCCCCGGCCACAACTCTGAGCGTTCTATTAACCTGTGTTTGCCTGTATATTGACTCTGCCTTGTTCATCGTTCTCGACCCTGTTCTGCCTGCCTACTGTCTGTTGTTTGCCTGTTCCCTGGATTTTGATCGTTTGCTGCATACCTTGACCTTCTGCCTGCTTCTGAACGTTCTCTCTGCCTTGCCCTGGATATTGCTGTTTACCTGGTATCTCGACCTCTGCCTGTTTGACCTACTGACTCTGTTTAGGTCTAATAAACTGCAAATGGATCTTAACCTGCCTGAGTCCTCGTTACAGAAAACTTCGCCAACTACAGTTCCAGCAGTAGTTCTACACTGGTCCAACGAACTGTCAGCCCAGGCTAATCAGCTGGTGAGTCATCAACAACAGCTGTTACACTTGACTTCCATGACAGAGGAACTGATACAGGCCGTGCGTTGCCTTCAACAACCCATTGCAGCAGCTAACGCACCAGAGACTTCCCCGAACCCAGCTGTCATGCCGATGAACGCTGAATTCACGACTAGTACGCCCCATCTAGCATTTCCGGAAAAGTTTGACGGTACTCCAACCAAATGCAAAGGCTTTCTCATGCAATGCTCACTATTCCTGGCCCAACAACCTACCAGTTACTCATCTGACCGGAGCAAGATCTCACTCATTTGCTCACTACTCACTGGGAAGGCTCTAGCCTGGGCAACGGCGGTTTGGGATAATCAAAAGGCAGACCTAACCTCGTATGACAACTTTATCCAACATTTGCGTACTGTCTTTGATCACACCGCAGTCGGAAGAAGCGCTGGGGAACAGTTGCTAACGCTACGACAAGGCAATAGCACTGCCGTGGAATTCGCTCTGACTTTCCGTACACTCGCTGCACAAACCACTTGGGTAGAAGACACATTAAAAGTACTGTTCCGCCAAGGTCTGAATCCTGAGTTACAGTCTGAGCTGGCATGCCGAGACGAAGACAAAACTCTAGACCACTTCATGGAACTGGCTATACGCATTGACAGTCTGATCCGCTCCCGAAGAGGCCACCCAGTGACCTCCGCCGGTCAACTTCCGTCTCACAGTCACAACGAAGAACCCATGCAAGTGGGACAAACTCATCTTGCTCCAGAAGAGAGAGAACGCCGGTTCAGGAACCACCTCTGCCTCTACTGTGGTCTGGCCGGTCACCTGAGAGACGAGTGCCCTACACGCCCGTCACGGCAAACTCCTAGGGTGAGTTTATTGATTTCCGCCACTTACCACAGCCAATGCTTCGATCTACCGGTTATTATTACCCATTGAGCTCAAACCATTCAATCCAAAGCACTGATAGACTCCGGGGCCGCTGGAAATTTTATTGATGAGGAACTGGTACGTCAATACCGCATCCCACTAATCCCGTGCAAATCTCCCCTGGCAGTGGCAGCACTAGACGGGCGACCTCTGGGAACTGGTCACGTACAACATACCACCACCGACCTAGAGCTCCAAGTGGGTGCTCTACACACCGAAATCATCCGTCTTTTCGTCATTCACTCCCCACACAACCCTATCATTCTGGGCTTCCCATGGCTACAAGTCCATAACCCACAGATCTCCTGGAAAGAGAGAGAAATAACCCGCTGGAGCTCTGACTGTCAGACCAAATGTCTGACTAACAACTGTCTCACACCCATCAGAACTACAGTCATGTCCAACGCCTCTACCACCGTGCTTGGAGTTCCGGGGGTATATGCAGATCTCCAAGAAGCCTTCAGCAAGAGCAAAGCATCAGAATTGCCACCTCACCGAGCCAACGACTGTGCCATTGACTTACAACCCGGTACATCACCTCCAAGAGGCCGCATCTTCCCACTGTCTGAACCTGAGGATAAAGCCATGAGGACCTACATCAAAGAGTGACTGGAGAAGGGGTTCATTTGCCCATCTACCTCTCCCGCAGCAGCAGGTTTCTTCTTTGTGGGGAAAAAGGACAGGGGTCTTCGTCCATGTATTGACTATCGGGGCCTAAATGAAATAACTGTGAAATTCAGGTACCCCCTTCCACTGGTCCCCGCTGTGTTAGAACAGTTAAGAACCGCCAAGATCTTCACCAAGTTAGATCTTAGCTCTGCATACAACCTGATCCGTATCCGAGAAGGGGACGAATGGAAGACTGCTTTCTCCACCAACAATGGCCATTACGAATATCTAGTGATGCCCTTCGGACTCTCCAATAGTCCTTCAGTGTTCCAATCCTTCATTAATGACATATTCCGAGATATGCTGAACCAGGGCCTAGTTGTATATATCGATGACATTCTGATCTACTCAGATTCTATGGAGGAACACATCCAGCAGGTACGCACAGTGCTACAACGTCTCATCCAACATCAACTCTACGCCAAAGCCGAGAAGTGTGAGTTCCATCAGTCATCAATATCCTTCCTTGGGTACATCATCAGTCCGGAAGGAGTCGCTATGGACGAAAAGAAAGTACAATCTGTCCTGAACTGGCCTCAACCTACTACCATAAAGGAGCTACAAAGACTTCTTGGGTTCGCTAACTTCTATCGACGATTCATCCGAAATTTCAGCTCCGTCGCCGCCCCGCTTACAGCCATGACCAACCAAACAAGGTACCCCCAAACTCCAATGGTCTCCCGATTCCATCCAGGCATTCGAGGAATTGAAGAAGAGGTTCACATCTGCTCCCATCTTGCATCATCCTGACCCCAGTATACCCTTCGTAGTAGAAGTCGACGCATCCAACACCGGAATCGGAGCCATCCTCTCGCAACGGCACGGCACACCACCCAAACTCTTCCCCTGCACCTACCACTCTAGAAAACTGTCACCTGCCGAACAGAACTACGATGTGGGCAATCGAGAACTGTTAGCAATGAAAGCGGCATTTGAAGAATGGCGACACTGGCTAGAGGGGGCGAGACATCCCTTCCTTGTATTAACCGATCATCGCAACTTGGAATACCTACGATCAGCCAAAAGACTTAACCCACGGCAGGCTAGATGGGCTTTATTCTTCACTCGGTTCGATTTTACCATTACTTGCATCCCAGGATCAAGGAACACTAAGGCAGACGCACTCTCACGACAGCACGATTTCACCTATCTGAACCCCCACCCAGACCCCATCATCCCAACCTCACTTATTCTGGCACCAGTTCAGTGGGACGTCATGACTGAGATCACTCAAGCACATGCTCAAGACCCACCCCCGGCAGAATGTCCGGTAGATCGGACTTTTGTGCCTCCACAACTCAGGGAAAAGGTAATGGGTTGGGTACACTCGTCTACCAGCTCGGGTCACCCAGGGCTTAAAGCTACAATACGTCTGATACGGAACCGATTCTGGTGGGACACACTACAGGTAGACACCACAAACTTTGTAAATGCTTGTCAGACATGTGCAGCCGCAAAGACACCCCGACAACTACCCGCAGGACTACTGCAACCACTGCCCATCCCACAGCGACCATGGTCCCACATAGCCATCGATTTCATCACCGACCTACCAGCCTCTCAAGGTAACACCACCATCATCACTATCATTGATCGATTTTCCAAAGCCTGTCGTCTAATACCTCGGTCTCAGACCGAGGCCCCCAATTCACATCCAGGGTGTGGACCGCCTTCTTCCGATTGCTCAATGTAAACGTTAGCCTCACATCAGGATATCATCCCCAATCCAATGGTCAAACCGAACGCCTGAATCAAGAAATCACAAAATTCCTCCGTATGTACTGCCAACAGAATCAAAAGGACTGGAGTCGATTCCTCCCCTGGGCCGAGTATGCCCAGAACTCCATCCTCAAACCTGCCACCAACCTCACACCCTTTCAATGTGTTCTTGGATTCCAACCACCGCTATTCCCGTGGTCCGGTGAACCGTCCGAGGTGCCAGCCATCAATGACTGGTTTAATCGAAGCGAAGAGGTATGGAATCAAGCACATGTCCATCTTCAACGAGCAGTGAACAGGACCAAAGACCAAGCAGACCGTCACCGACGTCCTCAACCGAACTACACACCAGGATAGTGGGTTTGGCTATCAACTAGGGATCTACGCCTACGGCTACCATGCAAGAAACTCAGTCCCAGGTATGTGGGTCCATTCAAGATTTCTAAACCAGTTAACCCAGTGTCTTATCGTCTTGAACTTCCTACCACTTACCGCATCTCTCCAACTTTCCATGTATCCCTACTGAAACCGGCCGGTGGTCCGAGGGTGGAACCAGAAGGCAGTAACCCGGGCCCCCCACCCTTAATCGTGGAAGGCGAGGAGGCGTTTCAAGTGTGAGGTTTGCTAGATTCCAGACGTCGGGGGCGCCAGATCCAATATTTGGTGGACTGGGAGGGGTACGGTCCGGAGGAAAGGTCCTGGGTCAACATGGATGACATCCTTGACCCGAATCTCATCAACGACTTCCATAGGACTCACCCGGAAAAACCGGCCCCTCGACCACGAGGAAGACCCTGGCGTCGGATGTGCTCTCGCGTCAGGAGCCGCTCGCAGGGGGGGGGCCCTGTCACAAATGCCAATGAGGTTCTCCCCAACGACCACCGGAGGTCGCACTCTCCGGAGTTCTAATAGCACTAGGACTACAATTTCCATACACCCACTGTCCTGGACTGATCACCTCACACCTGCTACTCATCTCCATAAGACTATTTAACCCTGTTCACCCAACAGATCAGTGCGAAGTTTTGTTTGCCCCGGCCACAACTCTGAGCGTTCTATTAACCTGTGTTTGCCTTGCCTGTATATTGACTCTGCCTTGTTCATCGTTCTCGACCCTGTTCTGCCTGCCTACTGTCTGTTGTTTACCTGGTATCTCGACCTCTGCCTGTTTGACCTACTGACTCTGTTTAGGTCTAATAAACTGCAAATGGATCTTAACCTGCCTGAGTCCTCGTTACAGAAAACTTCGCCAACTACAGTTCCAGCAGTAGTTCTACACTGGTCCAACGAACTGTCAGCCCAGGCTAATCAGCTGGTGAGTCATCAACAACAGCTGTTACACTTGACTTCCATGACAGAGGAACTGATACAGGCCGTGCGTTGCCTTCAACAACCCATTGCAGCAGCTAACGCACCAGAGACTTCCCCGAAAATCCTGTTCCCTGGATTTTGATCGTTTGCTGCATACCTTGACCTTCTGCCTGCTTCTAACCATTCTCTCTGCCTTGCCCTGGATATTTCTGTTTACCTGGTATCTCGACCTCTGCCTGTTTGACCTACTGACTCTGTTTAGGTCTAATAAACTGCAAATGGATCTTAACCTGCCTGAGTCCTCGTTACAATTATAGATGTTGGGGCACTTACCAGTGACGTCATCGCAGCACAGCAAGAAGTACCTTTAATAACCTGTAAGACCATATTCTGTAGTAAGTTCTTCGAAATGGGCTTCCGAATTGCAAATGTCAACTCTGGTCATATGATCAATATGCGGGGACCGATAGTGTCAGATCGGTAGTGTTCTTTTTATTATTAGTAATTTTTCAGGATACATAGGATTTGCTACCGAATATGTTACTTTCCTAATCCATAGTGTAA
The DNA here is from genome assembly GCA_037043235.1 of Rhodeus uyekii. Classification (NCBI taxonomy): domain Eukaryota; kingdom Metazoa; phylum Chordata; class Actinopteri; order Cypriniformes; family Acheilognathidae; genus Rhodeus; species Rhodeus uyekii. Next base: position 1,567,341 of record JAWRVZ010000068.1, read on the forward strand.
CTTAACACGTTAGTAAAGGAGATGGAACAGGTTCTAGGAATGTATCTCAGGATGGGATTAGTTCAAATATCTGGAGTACGTCAGTACTGGGAAAGTGAAGTTCGTTATGGGCCTGTGGCAGATGTAAAAAGTCGCAAACGATTCAACCTGCTACTCTCTGTCATCCACTTTGTAGACAACGAAATAGCCAGTGAAGAATTAAAAAACAATCGACTTTGGAAACTGAGACCATTTTTGGATTCTTTTTGGAGACAATGTCTGATTATAGCTCCTCGCCAAAAGCAGTCCATTGACTGTAGTTTGGTACGCCTGAAGCCCAATGGGTTAAAAAATTGAAAAAGTGGACATTTTGATGTTCAGTGAACTTATAGCAGTAATTTAATGCATAGTTCATAATTTTCCAAAGAAGGAAAGCGGTATTGGGTTCTCCAGAGTTAGTAATAATATTCACGTATACATGTTGATGTTGTGCATTTCAATGGTTCTACGTTGGTATGAATAGCCATGGAAGAGGAACATACACAGACAAAAGATGAATGCATTAATGACAGGCTGGCTCCCTTACGTGGTTACTGTTACACACGTCCAACACATTTATGCACTTGGCAGACGCTTTTATCCAAAGCAACTTACGTTGCATTTAAAGCACACATTGACATTTTAATCAGGTCTTGCTTTCCCCCACGCTCTACTGTTTGAGCAACAGGGAAGCCTATAAGCTCCCCTTATAATACTGGATTAATTCACCGTCCAGGCTTTAGTTTCTTTATCACCCAGACTATACATTTAAGGCAGAAAACGCATTTAACTCCCAGTAAAATCGTTAGTTATGCTATGGAGATGTTGATGTATGTTTGAAATGAACGTACCTTCAACCGGACAAAGGTCCGACGACCTACTTCTAGTTACAATGCTTGTAGCGCCTCGCCCGGCTGCTGATATCGTTTATTTTTTGGGGTAGGTTAAGTAAATTCACTTGTAGCGAGTCTAAGCCTAATGGAAATTGTGCGGGATCTATTTGTGCGTGAATCGTTTTGTGATCAAACACACATAAATCTGCACAAAGGGGAATTTGGATATTAACAGTTAATTATAACGGATTATAACAATTATTAATATCTATGGCTTGATTCGACTTGTAGAATTTTCTTTAATTCTAGAAAAGAGCTCAAAGGACGGATAATTTGTCTAGCAAATTATCTTATAAACTCTGGAAAGGTTTCTTTTGGCCACGAAGAATGATCTTTCCATTAATTTGTAACAAGGATCGGTCACCATTAAAGTGACTTATGGATGAGCAATTCAGAGGCAATCACCTGTGAATATATATATTTTAATAATCGACAAACAATAGACAAACATACACAGAATAATTGAAAAAGGGAAGAAGGGGGAAGAAGAGAGAGAGAGAGTAGGAGAGGGAGAGACAAAGGAAGGTAGTATTACAGACAATAACCTATTTGAGAACAAGCAAGGAATCAGACCAACTTATTGGTGTAAACTCAAAACTCTCTAACGAGGGTAGGCTACTTGCTTATGTTTCTTTCTGTGGCTGGTCGGAATGCGTGCGTGCGAATTCCGATCTGGTCCGAGGTTTGCGTCTTGCTGGGCGGGTCCGTTGGAGTCCGCGGTAAGTTCAAATTTGGTTCTTAGTCTGGTAATGTCCTTTGTGGAAAATAGCGCTGGAGGGTCCAAGAATCCGTGCCGGAGAAGATGGAAGGAGTAAAGAGAAGAGTTGCAAGAGGAGGAAGTTGCAAGAGGATGAAGAGATGAAGAGGAAGAGATGAAGAGACTGGTCCTTAGGCCGCAGGCGGTTTTAAAGGAATGAGGAGGCTGTGCCCCCTTTTGTCGGGCCGGCCAATCAGAATGAAGGAACTAAGAAGCGGGAAACTTTCCTTTGTCTTTAGTCTGATGTGATTAGCATGTTTTATGGCCTACTTGAGAATGCAGACCTTTGGGTTTTGGAATAAAAGAAAGAGTCTGTTGCATCCTAGCACAGTGAAACAAACCTAGACGGTCTGTAAATTGAAAGACAAAGATTTCGAGACCATTCATGGCTATATTAACTCTTGACATGAAAGCAAGATAAAGATTGGCATGAACCATATTCCATTATGTTACATAAATAACATGACTGCCATGATAGCGTGCTCTTCTAATTCGATCAACACGCTTTTAGGGGGACGAGCAAATGGACGAGCACAGCGCAGCGCAGCGCAGAGAGGGAGAGACTACTTTGGAGAGAGAGACTGCTCTTTCTTTATCTTCTGATTTTGACTTGTTTGTTTTCTTATTGTGTGAATTTCACACACAAGCACTGTGTACCGAGCCTGAACAGTTATAATAATTGACATCATGCGAGCAACATTCGAAATTCAAATCGTGAACTTGCACAAAAAAATTCATCATGGGTGCGGGATATCTGAGGGTGCGGATTTATACCAACAAATTTTTACACAAACCCCCAAAACCCGCGGGATATATGAGGGTGCGGATTATCTGCGTCTGCGGATTATATGCGGGAAAATACGGTATTGTTGATGCTGCTGTGAGCTTTCCTAAGAGTCTCAGGAGAACAATGTAGTTCTGAGTGCGGCCAACCTGAAGCTGTCGTACAGCCCTCAGAATTGACGTTACTCTCTCTGGTGTTGGAACAGCCAACATCGTGACGGAGTTGAGAATAGTGCATATGAAGCTGATCAACTGCACTGGGACAAGCTTGCATTTGTCCCAATTTACTGCAATTCCCAAAACCGCAACATGGTCCAACAGATGACGTGCTTGGTCCACTGCTTGATGGGGTGATGCTGCACAAACAAGCCAGTCGTCCAGGTATGGCAAAACTCTCATGCCTGACCTTTGGAGTAGTTCCAATGCTGCCTGGACAAACTTGGAAAAAACTCTTGGTGCCAGAGCCAGACCAAACGGAAGAACCCTGAACTGAAATATTTGGTCCATGAATGCAAACCGAAGGAATCGCCTGTGTTCTGGAACAATTGGAACATGAAAATAGGCGTCCTTCAAATCTATTGTTACGAACCAATCTTGTGGACTAACGGCCTGCAATACATCGGCTGCGTGTAGCATTCGAAATGGCAAAACTTTAGAAACCGATTCAGATTTCTTAGGTCTAATATCGGTCGAAACCCGCCGTCTTTCTTTGCGACCAGAAAATAAATGGGAAAAAATCCCCCGGGATGAACTTGAGGGTTGACTAGTTCTATGGCACCCTTGTGCAACAACATCTGAACTTCGTGGACAAGTGCCACTGACTGGCATGGATCGTGAACTATTGTACGTCTCACGCCAGTATGAACAGGAGGGCAACAGCAAAACTGTATTCGGTACCCTGTCGACAGGGTATTCAGCAGCCACTGATTGGTTGTTATTGATCTCCAATGGTCCAGTTGACTTTCTGTGAAACAGCCCACTGTCAACCTTCCTGCGTCAACGGTCCCCTGAACGCTTTTCTGTAGAGGCGGGGGGGGGGGGGGGGGGGGGCGTCGTTGGGGGCCTGTGTGTCGTGTGCGAAACTGAGTCCCACCACGTCTGGGGGGTGGAGGAGCTTGTGGATTCTGTTGTTGGAAATGCTGAGGAAACCTATACATTTGTCTCACCCCAACATTGTGATAACGGCCACCAGATGCTGCTGGAGGGGGCCTGAATCCTGAGGCTCTTCCCACATGACGCGAACGAGTTTCAGAGACCGACACTCGTTGGTCCAAAGCTTCCTGTGCAGCTGGGCCAAAAACATACCCAGGTACCAATGGCAGCCGTCTCAAATTATTCAGACAAACCTCTGGCAAGGAGGATTGGGCCAACCACACTTGCCATCGAGCTTGCACAAGAGTCCCTAAAGCTGTGCCACAGTGGTTAGCAATAACACCCATGGCCTGCAGTGCAAGTTCAGTTAGGTCCACCACTAGTGGGTCAGATGAAGCTTCACTCAGAGAGGAGTGTAAGGCCACAAGCATATGCGCCAAAGAGTTAGAAACACGGCCGAGGCTTGCTGTGGAATTGTATGTCCGAGACAGTAGTTCGTCAGTACGTCTGCACTCAACATTAGGACAGCGCACGTTTTCACGAAGTGCCTCATCAGGAGACACAATAAGTGCAGCCACACTAGATTCTATAGGTGGCATGCTACCAAGTCCCACTGCTTCTGGGTCCTGCATCACAGCCAGTGTGCGGGCTAACTGATCCGGACGAATAGCCTTTGATGAATTTTGCAGTGCAGACACCAACACTGATGTAAAGTCATTGCAGTGAGGCATTGTAAAGGATGCTCTCTGTGCCCGACTTAGAAAAACATTCTATCATGATCGCCGATGATTCAGGCCGCTCTTTCTCTTGCATCCCCATATTAGGTTGCGCTTTAGTTAGGAGCGGCAATAACAACTCTACCGCAGAAGACAGCTGATCGACCTTGCGTGCTAGATCCGACGATTTAGTCTTCTTACCTTTCTTTTCATTTTGAAATGTTTGTTTCCACTTACGATCAACGGCAGTAAAACTGGAAGAAGGCAACAAACCTTCGATCCGGATTCCAGGCCCGCGAGCGGCATTATAGAGCATTCCGGACACGGGTCAGACAATGCCTCGTTAAGATGATCCATACCAAGACACGCAGGACACTGGTGATGGCCATCCATGATATCCATTGTGTTAGGGCATGTAGAGCACCTAAGCACATCCATAGCAAATTAAATACTCACCTCAATCCGGAGGGAAAAGCCGTTGATATTCGCACAGTGACGCGCGCGCACACGCACACAGCGCGCGCTCTCTCTCAAGCCAAGGCAACCAGGGCTTCCGAGTGCGTGTTTACTGAAGCGTTCAAACTTACAAGCAGCCAGACGATTGAAGCTTCTCCAAAGCGTTATGCTTATCAATATCACTCGTAAAGTGAAAATCCTAAAATTGATGCGATGATAATGACGAAACAGCTCGTGAATGTCCTGAAGAACTCTTCAGCAACGAGCTGCACAAAATATCGTCTCTTCGATTCAATCAGGCGAGAATGAAAAAGAGAATGATTATGACGTGTTAAGGTGTTTTATAGATGAAGACACGTCATAAGTCACGAGGTGAGAACTTTTTTTATTCGATTCTCGGTCAAGCGCGAGCACGAGGGATTTTCCACTAGTGCTACAGCACTGCCTCTGGCGGTCTGGAAGGATAGGAAATAGAATTAATCTTCTTCTTCTCTGCGCTTGTCACCAGCTTCATGGAGAATTACTGCCACCTGCTGCACCGAATAATTACTGCAGTGAGTCTGTGCAGTGAGTCTAAAAGCAATTGCATTATTCTTTTTTCTTTTACTTTTTCTGGGAAGCATCAACACTGACTTTGAAACTTTGTTCGTTGTCCCAAAATGTCAGTTTTAAACTATGAATATCCATCATAAAAATATGAATTATTACATGGTTGAAACAATGATAATATAAAGAAAGAAAGGATATTCAATTTTAATAGTTCACAGTGTCCATTCAAGCTGTAATTTGTCAAATTGTGTAAATATAGTTTAAATATATAGTATGATACCTACAATTCTGATTTTCAAATTACCATTAACAAGACAATGCAGTTTTACTTTCTTTTTAACCAAAAAATTTAATTTTAAACACGAATCACAATTTTAAACAAGACGAAAAATCCTGTGATGTGTTTATACACTGCTAGATATTGTTAGTATAGATAGACGGATTAAATTAATTAATAATTAGTTTATTTATAAGTTTATTTATTTGTACTTAAATGTTCACAGGGCCAAACATGTATATTTACCATATCACTTTTGCAAAGCAAAGAAAAATTAAAGAAAATGCATGCAGTAAAACAAAATATGGCAAAAGAAGCCATTAGGAAAACACACACATTCTTGTACATTTATCTTTGTGAGGACATTCATTGGCACAATGTAATCTCTAGCTCCTTATTCTAACCCTATCCATCTAAACTCAAATAACTTCCTTACACGAACCCTTACACTAAACCTGCCCTCAACAATAATTATCACCTTATAACTAAAACCAAGTGAAAGTCAAAGAGAAAGTGAAGACCATCAACATTGTCCTCAGTTTATTCTCTTTGTCCTCACTCCAATGGTTTTAAACTCAAAGAAAGATAGTTGTACAAGTATACTTAAACACAAACACAAGAAACACATGTTGCTCATTCAGGCTTCACTTTGACCAATGTCACTGTGCACCCATAGAGAAGAGAGATGAGGAAGAGGGCGAGGAAAGCACAGGCCATATTCCAGGCCTCTTCAACTTTATCCTGATCAATATATTCAGGTTTGTTCTCATTCATAAATATAGCCTCTTCAAAAAATGCTGTGAAATGCAAACAGAGGAAACAATAAGATCACATTTTAATGAAATTTCAAAACGTTTATTAACTACATTTTTTATGACAAACTTATGTTTTATTGCATGAAATATTGGATACCTGATTTTTTTGAGATGCTAAGCAACTGAGTTCCAGTAATATGAGTGACCCTGCATATGTACATATCTCCAGGTGCCCAGTCTGAAGCCAAGAAATGCAGGTGACTTTGAATGCTAAACTTTCCATCAGGGCCTTTTGCAGGGTTGGTGTCATTATAGTCAGACAATTCATTCATTCCAAGCAGCCAGGTGATATTGATGGCAGGTGGGCTGAAACCATTCGCCAGACACACCAGCTCATTATCACCCTGCAGCAGCTTTACAGATGGAGCAGAGTGAATCAATGAGGCTAAAAAAAACAACAGTGAGGGGAATAGTTGAGTTGTAAATGCAGAGGTAAAATGTATTGCATTTCAATTCTGTTGTATTTACTACCTTAGTATTTACTGTGATCTAAATAGATAGATAGATAGATAGATAGATAGATAGATAGATAGATAGATAGATAGATAGATAGATAGATAGATAGATAGATAGATAGATAGATAGATAGATAGATAGATAGATACATAGATAGATAGATAGATAGATACATAGATACATAGATACATAGATACATAGATACATAGATACATAGATAGATTCAATTAACACACACATATATATAAATATATATATGGATAGATGGATAGATGGATAGATAGATAGATAGATAGATAGATAGATAGATAGATAGATAGATAGATAGATAGATAGATAGATAGATAGATAGATAGATAGATAGATAGATAGATAGATAGATAGATAGATAGATAGATATTGTTATATACATTATTGTGTTATATACAATATTGTGATATATTTTATTTTTTTAAGGTAAATTTAAACTTTCTCTAAAACCCATATGAATCCAGCATGAATACAATCTGATCAATGATGTCACATGTTATTTAATATAGGTAAATAATAGCTTCCCTATTGGCACCCACCGTACAGGTCCTCCAGTGTTGCGGTAAATGGACTTTGGGATGACTCATGAGAAACAACGCAAGAGTACACGCCTTCTTTCCACTCTGATGCAGGTAATATTAGGGCACTATGCATTGAATAACCTCCTGATGAGTGAGCAACCACAGGACTGTTAGTGAAGTGAGATGCATCGAGTTGGGTCTCATTTAGTTGCCATTGCACGGAGATATCAGATGGGAAGAAACCGGTGATGAAGCAAACAAGGCTGCTGTTTTGGAGTCCAGAGAGATCGCTGTCTGAAGGTCTGAGGATCCTCACAGTGGGTTTTTTGGGGTCTGTGAACATTAGGCAACAATTAGTAATGATACAACTCTATAACAGAAGGTTGTGAACTGTAAGTGCTCACCTCTGGTTTTTGAGATGTTTTGCTGCTTTATGACATTAGAGCACAAATGCTTTGCCTCACAGGTAAAGACAGAATGTGAATTCCATTTTTTAACGGAAACCTGGAAAATACTTTTCTTGGTTTGAGTGCCATTGTCATGATCTATTGGTCTTTCTTCAAAGCGATTTTGGTTTTGAATGATTCCATTTTCTCTCCACTGGATGGAGAACTGGTTGACACTCTGACCAATAACTAAACAGGTCAAATTCACAAATGTGCCAGATCTCACATGATTTAGGGACGGACCCAGCAGGTAGACTTCTGCTTTCTGACTGGAAGATGCAATCACTATTGGACAATAAAATTATTGGTTAAGAAACTGCATTTGCTGAATCATAGGTGAGGAAAGAAACTACAGCATTCATGCATTAAATATAAGATTGTCTATCATTACGATGTAAGCGAGAGAGAGAGAGAAAGGGAGAAATAGGAATGTTTACCTGCACAGATATTGGTGCTTTTATTATCAGTTTTCAAACTGTTTCCATCGTTAATTTGACAGGTGTAAGTGACCCCCTGATTCCACTCTTGTTGTGGCACCAATATCTCACTGTACACTTTCACATGACCATCTTCCATCATTGTGACTTCTAAAGCTGTGCTAGTTTTATCCATAGATTTTGAAAACCACTTGATCATCGGATTGAATCCTTTTCCAGAGCACAGCAGCTTCTGTGGCTCTGAACTAGATCGACCCAGACGGGAAACAATATCAAGCTTTATGGTAGGATCATCTAAGGAAACAAAATGTATCAAATGACCAGTGAAGAAACCATAATACATCCATTCATTAGTAAAATTCATTTCAATCCATGTGTCACAAATGCTGACGAGGTTCCCACCAATGGCCACCGGAGGTCTCACTCTCCAGAGTACTAGGGTTTATCGGACTACATTTCCCATGCATCCACTCTCCTGGACTAATCACTTCACACCTGCTCTGCATTATCTCTGTCTATTTAAACCCTAGTTATTCACCATCTTACTGCCAAGTTTTGTTTGCCCTGGCTACATCTCTGAGCGTTATTGTCGCCTGTCGCCTGTCGCCTGTCGCCTGTCGCCTGTCGCCTGTCGCCTGTCGCCTGTCGCCTGTCGCCTGTCGCCTGTCGCCTGTCGCCTGTCGCCTGTCGCCTGTCGCCTGTCGCCTGTCGCCTGTCGCCTGTCGCCTGTCGCCTGTCGCCTGTCGCCTGTCGCCTGTCGCCTGTCGCCTGTCGCCTGTCGCCTGTCGCCTGTCGCCTGTCGCCTGTCGCCTGTCGCCTGTCGCCTGTCGCCTGTCGCCTGTCGCCTGTCGCCGCCTCGTTCCTGACTCTCTGCCGCCTGCCTATTGATTACTGTTTATCTGGATTCTGGACTTTGATCGTTTGCTGCCTACCCTGACCTACTGCCTGTTTTGACCACTCTCTCTCTGCCTGCCTCTGACATTATTGTTCTGCCTGGTGATCTGACCCGAGCCTGTTTGTACAATGTCTCTGTCGGTCTCTAATAAACTGCAGATGGATCTTAACCAGCCTGAGTCTGCGTTACACCATGAATTAATATCCCCAATATTATTAATGTGGTATTGGTGAAATGCTAACCATTTACAACAAGGTTTCATTTGTTTAAATTTGTGAACTACATTAACATGAACTAAATATAAAAGATGACTTCTAACACATTTATTAATCTTAGTTAAACTCTGCATTTACAAAAGCATTTTTAAGATCAAACATTATAACTGTTAACATTAGTTAACGCGCTGCAAAGTAACATGGACATGCTATTACCTACTATTGACAAAGGTGAATAAATTCTGTAAACATATTTTGTTCATTGATAGTTACTGCATTAACTAATGTTAACAAATGAGACCTTATATTAAAATATTACATATTAAAAGTTCAATCCATACCAAAAATGTTTCCAGTAGATTCTGATTCCCAGTGTTTGAGGGGTCTGCTAGTGTGAACCTTACAGGTAAAGTTTTTTCCTGTCTTCTGGTGCTCATTAGGTATTAGCAAATGTGTGGTCAGGGACCAAATGTTTTCAGAAGGGGTCCAATCCATGCAATTGAGATCTGAGATATCATCATTGTTGGCCTGTAAGTTGATGCAAACTTCACCATGCGGGAGATCTTTTACAACACACTCCAGCAAAGCACTGTCCAACTGAGTTGAGTTCTTGAAAGGCCTCCTGATCATCACTTCAGGATCCTTCTTCATTACATCTGAAGAGCAAACACACATTAATACGAAATGGTTCTCCAAACTTAAATTGACAATAAGCACTTGATCAGTGCAAAATGAACAGCTTACCAGCTCGAATAGCATCAGCGCTCTCTTCTGGGAAACATGGATGATTAGCTCTACAAACAATGGTCTTCAGTTTCAACCACTGTTCTCTGGAAATGGTCAAGTTACTCTCAATGTAATTTGGCTGTTGGTCGGCAAAACTGGTGCTGTTTGTTCTAACACTGTCTATGAACCATGACACTTCAGTTTTGTATGGCGCTTTAACAATGCAAGAAATTGTGACATTGTTCTCCTTCAACATGTCTCTGAGATGGGCTCTCTTTATTTGGATTGAAGGTTTGAACACAGACTTTGCTGTAGAGATGAAATAAATAAAGTTAGCTTCATAGAATGATGATGCATGTGCACTAATTATATTGTCATATATATGATTCATCTTCATTTATTTTCAACTTACCCATGCACATGTCATATTCTTTCTTGGAAGTTACAGAGTTGTGGGTGGCTTTACAAGTGTGGTTTTGGACTTGATTTTGAGCACTGATAAATATTTGACTTATGTAAGTAAAGGTTTTCCTCACTTTCTGAGTGGTCTGCAACGTTATATTATTATTTGCACTGACAGGCTGATTACCACTAAACCATTCTACAGTAAGATTGTCTGGGTAATAATCCTTTATTTGGCACTCCAACACAATGGTATCACCTTCCTCTCTACTCATCAGATCAATAGTGGGTTTAGTGACACGACGTACTATTAAAACAAAGAAAGAATCAATTAACTTGGGCAGTGTGGTTTAAACAGAACATGTAAGAGGTACCAAGTTTGAGGAAATCTAAATCACTCAAGAATTCAAATAGACATACAAAAGAATGATATTATGATATTGTGTCGGACAAAGAAAATGCTGTTAATGCTTCAGCGGGATGGATATTTACATCATGAGAGTTTTTAAAGTTGCAGATATTAGAACATTAAAAAGGATGGATGGAAAAGGAAATCAGACGCATGCTTCAGAGAACATAGCAAACAGCAGATGGAAGCGTTAAGTAACAGTCATACCTAACAGATAGATAGATAGATAGATAGATAGATAGATAGATAGATAGATAGATAGATAGATAGATAGATAGATAGATAGATAGATAGATAGATAGATAGATAGATAGATAGATAGATAGATAGATAGATAGATCTAGATTTGATTGTATATACTGTATTGTTTTATACATTATTGTGTTATATACAATATTAATTGTGATATATTCTATTTTTATAAGGTAAATTTAAACTTTCTCTAAAACCCATATGAATCCAGCATGAATACAATCTGATCAATGATGTCACATGTTATTTAATATAGGTAAATAATAGCATCCCTGATGGCACCCACCGTACAGGTCCTCCAAAGTTGCGATAAATGGACTTTGGGATGACTCATGAGAAACAATGCAAGAGTACACGCCTTCTTTCCACTCTGATGCAGGTAATATTAGGGCACTATGCATTGAAAAACCTCCTGATGAGTGAGCAACCACAGGACTGTTAGTGAAGTGAGATGCATTGAGTTGGGTCTCATTTAGTTGCCATTGCACGGAGATATCAGATGGGAAGAAACCGGTGATGAAGCAAACAAGGCTGGTGTTTTGGAGTCCAGAGAGATCGCTGTCTGAAGGTCTGAGGATCCTCACAGTGGGTTTTTTGGGGTCTGTGAACATTAGGCAACAATTAGTAATGATACAACTCTATAACAGAAGGTTGTGAACTGTAAGTGCTCACCTCTGGTTTTTGAGATGTTTTGCTGCTTTATGACATTAGAGCACAAATGCTTTGCCTCACAGGTAAAGACAGAATGTGAATTCCATTTTTTAATGGAAACCTGCAAAATACTTTTCTTGGTTTGAGTGCCATTGTCATGATCTATTGGTCTTTCTTCAAAGCGATTTTGGTTTTGAATGATTTCATTTTCTTTCCACTGGATGGAGAACTGGTTGACACTCTGACCAATAACTAAACAGGTCAAATTCACAAATGTGCCAGATCTCACATGATTTAGGGACGGACCCAGCAGGTAGACCTCTGCTTTCTGACTGGAAGGTGCAATCACTATTGGACAATAAAATTATTGATTAAGAAACTGCATTTGCTGAATCATAGGTGAGGAAAGAAACTACAGCATTCATGCATTAAATATAAGATTGTCTATCATTACGATGTAAGAGAGAGAGAGAGAGAGAGAGAGAGAGAGAGAGAGAGAGAGAGAGAGAGAGAGAAAGGGAGAAATAGGAATGTTTACCTGCACAGATATTGGTGCTTTTATTATCAGTTTTCAAACTGTTTCCATCATTAATTTGACAGGTGTAAGTGACCCCCTCATTCCACTCTTGTTGTGGCACCAATATCTCACTGTACACTTTCACATGACCATCTTCCATCATTGTGACTTCTAAAGCTGTGCTAGTTATATCCATAGATTTTGAAAACCACTTGATCATCGGATTGAATCCTTTTCCAGAGCACAGCAGCTTCTGTGGCTCTGAACTAGATCGACCCAGACGGGAAACAATATCAAGCTTTATGGTAGGATCATCTAAGGAAACAAAATGTATCAAATGACCAGTGAAGAAACCATAATACATCCATTCATTAGTAAAATTCATTTCAATCCATGTGTCGCAAATGCTGACGAGGTTCCCACCAATGGCCACCGGAGGTCTCACTCTCCAGAGTACTAGGGTTTATCGGACTACAATTCCCATGCATCCACTCTCCTGGACTAATCACTTCACACCTGCTCTGCATTATCTCTGTCTATTTAAACCCTAGTTATTCACCATCTTACTGCCAAGTTTTGTTTGCCCTGGCTACATCTCTGAGCGTTATTTCGCCCGTCGCCCGTCGCCCGTCGCCCGTCGCCCGTCGCCCGTCGCCCGTCGCCCGTCGCCCGTCGCCCGTCGCCCGTCGCCCGTCGCCCGTCGCCCGTCGCCCGTCGCCCGTCGCCCGTCGCCCGTCGCCCGTCGCCCGTCGCCCGTCGCCCGTCGCCCGTCGCCCGTCGCCCGTCGCCGCCTCGTTCCTGACTCTCTGCCGCCTGCCTATTGATTACTGTTTATCTGGATTCTGGACTTTGATCGTTTGCTGCCTACTCTGACCTACTGCCTGTTTTGACCACTCTCTCTCTGCCTGCCTCTGACATTATTGTTCTGCCTGGTGATCTGACCCGAGCCTGTTTGTACCATGTCTCTGTCGGTCTCTAATAAACTGCAGATGGATCTTAACCAGCCTGAGTCTGCGTTACACCATGAATTAATATCCCCAATATTATTAATGTGGTATTGGTGAAATGCTAACCATTTACAACAAGGTTTCATTTGTTTACATTTGTGAGCTACATTAACATGAACTAAATATAAAAGATGACTTCTAACACATTTATTAATCTTAGTTATACTCTGCATTTACAAAAGCATTTTTAAGATCAAACATTATAACTGTTAACATTAGTTAACGCGCTGCAAAGTAACATGGACATGCTATTACCTACTATTGACAAAGGTGAATAAATTATGTAAACATATTTTGTTCATTGATAGTTACTGCATTAACTAATGTTAACAAATGAGACCTTATATTAAAGTATTACATATTAAAAGTTCAATCCATACCAAAAATGTTTCCAGTAGATTCTGATTCCCAGTGTTTGAGGGGTCTGCTAGTGTGAACCTTACAGGTAAAGTTTTTTCCTGTCTTCCGGTGCTCATTAGGTATTAGCAAATGTGTGGTCAGGGACCAAATGTTTTCAGAAGGGGTCCAATCCATGCAATTGAGATCTGAGATATCATCATTGTTGGCCTGTAAGTTGATGCAAACTTCACCATGCGGGAGATCTTTTACAACACACTCCAGCAAAGCACTGTCCAACTGAGTTGAGTTCTTGAAAGTCCTCCTGATCATCACTTCAGGATCCTTCTTCATTACATCTGAAGAGCAAACACGCATTAATACGAAATGGTCAGTCAAACCTAAAATGTTATTAAGCACTTGATCAGTGCAAAATGAACAGCTTACCAGCTCGAATAGCATCTGCGCTCACTTCTGGGAAACATGGATGATTAGCTCTACAAACAATGGTCTTCAGTTTCAACCACTGTTTTCTGGAAATGGTCAAGTTACTCTCAATGTAATTTGGCTGTTGGTCGGCAAAACTGGTGCTGTTTGTTCTGACACTGTCTACGAACCATGACACTTCAGTTTTGTATGGCGCTTTAACAATGCAAGAAATTGTGACATTGTTCTCCTTCAACATGTCTCTGAGATGGGCTCTCTTTATTTGGATTGAAGGTTTGAACACAGACTTTGCTGTAGAGATGAAATAAATAAAGTTAGCTTCATAGAATGATGATGCATGTGCACTAATTATATTGTCATATATATGATTCATCTTCATTTATTTTCAACTTACCCATGCACATGTCATATTCTTTCTCGGAAATTACAGAGTTGTGGGTGGCTTTACAAGTGTGGTTTTGGACTTGATTTTGAGCACTGATAAATATTTGACTTATGTAAGTAAAGGTTTTCCTCACTTTCTGAGTGGTCTGCAACGTTATATTATTATTTGCACTGACAGGCTGATTACCACTAAACCATTCTACAGTAAGATTGTCTGGGTAATAATCCTTTATTTGGCACTCCAACACAATGGTATCACCTTCCTCTCTACTCATCAGATCAATAGTGGGTTTAGTGACACGACGTACTATTAAAACAAAGAAAGAATCAATTAACTTGGGCAGTGTGGTTTAAACAGAACATGTAAGAGGTACCAAGTTTGAGGAAATCAAAATCACTCAAAAAGTCAAATAGACATACAAAAGAATGATATTATGATATTGTGTTGCACAAAAAAAATGCTGTTAATGCTTCAGCGGGATGGATATTTACATCATGAGAGTTTTTAAAGTTGCAGATATTAGAACATTAAAAAAGATGGATGGAAAAGGAAATCAGACGCATGCTTCAGAGAACATAGCAAACAGCAGATGGAAGCGTTAAGTAACAGTCAAGCTGAAATAGCAACTAAAAGCAGATATGAAAACCATCTGCATGCTTGAGACAGGGTTGAGCACATCGGCACAGGAAAGACACCTTTCTATTTGCATAAAATAACTCTCATGTTATGCAATTTATGTTTTAATATATTTAGCAGCATGAACTATCTGCGCCTACAACTATTCACATTTAGAAGTTGCTATGCATCAGTCATCAAATGAACAAATTACTATAGATAGATAGATAGATAGATAGATCTAGATTTGATTGTATATACTGTATTGTTTTATACATTATTGTGTTATATACAATATTAATTGTGATATATTTTATTTTTTTTAAGGTAAATTTAAACTTTCTCTAAAACCCATATGAATCCAGCATGAATACAATCTGATCAATGATGTCACATGTTATTTAATATAGGTAAATAATAGCATCCCTGATGGCACCCACCGTACAGGTCCTCCAAAGTTGCGATAAATGGACTTTGGGATGACTCATGAGAAACAATGCAAGAGTACACGCCTTCTTTCCACTCTGATGCAGGTAATATTAGGGCACTATGCATTGAATAACCTCCTGATGAGTGAGCAACCACAGGACTGTTAGTGAAGTGAGATGCATCGAGTTGGGTCTCATTTAGTTGCCATTGCACGGAGATATCAGATGGGAAGAAACCGGCGATGAAGCAAACAAGGCTGCTGTTTTGGAGTCCAGAGAGATCGCTGTCTGAAGGTCTGAGGATCCTCACAGTGGGTTTTTTGGGGTCTGTGAACATTAGGCAACAATTAGTAATGATACAACTCTATAACAGAAGGTTGTGAACTGTAAGTGCTCACCTCTGGTTTTTGAGATGTTTTGCTGCTTTATGACATTAGAGCACAAATGCTTTGCCTCACAGGTAAAGACAGAATGTGAATTCCATTTTTTAACGGAAACCTGCAAAATACTTTTCTTGGTTTGAGTGCCATTGTCATGATCTATTGGTCTTTCTTCAAAGCGATTTTGGTTTTGAATGATTTCATTTTCTTTCCACTGGATGGAGAAATGGTTGACACTCTGACCAATAACTAAACAGGTCAAATTCACAAATGTGCCAGATCTCACATGATTTAGGGACGGACCCAGCAGGTAGACTTCTGCTTTCTGACTGGAAGGTGCAATCACTATTGGACAATAAAATTATTGATTAAGAAACTGCATTTGCTGAATCATAGGTGAGGAAAGAAACTACAGCATTCATGCATTAAATATAAGATTGTCTATCATTACGATGTAAGAGAGAGAGAGAGAGAGAGAGAGAGAGAGAGAGAGAGAGAGAGAGAGAGAGAGAGAGAGAGAGAGAGAGAGAGAGAAATAGGAATGTTTACCTGCACAGATATTGGTGCTTTTATTATCAGTTTTCAAACTGTTTCCATCATTAATTTGACAGGTGTAAGTGACCCCCTCATTCCACTCTTGTTGTGGCACCAATATCTCACTGTACACTTTCACATGACCATCTTCCATCATTGTGACTTCTAAAGCTGTGCTAGTTATATCCATAGATTTTGAAAACCACTTGATCATCGGATTGAATCCTTTTCCAGAGCACAGCAGCTTCTGTGGCTCTGAACTAGATCGACCCAGACGGGAAACAATATCAAGCTTTATGGTAGGATCATCTAAGGAAACAAAATGTATCAAATGACCAGTGAAGAAACCATAATACATCCATTCATTAGTAAAATTCATTTCAATCCATGAATTAATATCCCCAATATTATTAATGTGGTATTGGTGAAATGCTAACCATTTACAACAAGGTTTCATTTGTTTACATTTGTGAACTACATTAAAATGAACTAAATATAAAAGATGACTTCTAACACATTTATTAATCTTAGTTATACTCTGCATTTACAAAAGCATTTTTAAGATCAAACATTATAACTGTTAACATTAGTTGACGCGCTGCAAAGTAACATGGACATGCTATTACCTACTATTGACAAAGGTGAATAAATTCTGTAAACATATTTTGTTCATTGATAGTTACTGCATTAACTAATGTTAACAAATGAGACCTTATATTAAAGTATTACATATTAAAAGTTCAATCCATACCAAAAATGTTTCCAGTAGATTCTGATTCCCAGTGTTTGAGGGGTCTGCTAGTGTGAACCTTACAGGTAAAGTTTTTTCCTGTCTTCCGGTGCTCATTAGGTATTAGCAAATGTGTGGTCAGGGACCAAATGTTTTCAGAAGGGGTCCAATCCATGCAATTGAGATCTGAGATATCATCATTGTTGGCCTGTAAGTTGATGCAAACTTCACCATGCGGGAGATCTTTTACAACACACTCCAGCAAAGCACTGTCCAACTGAGTTGAGTTCTTGAAAGTCCTCCTGATCATCACTTCAGGATCCTTCTTCATTACATCTGAAGAGCAAACACATATTAATACGAAATGGTCAGTCAAACCTAAAATGTTATTAAGCACTTGATCAGTGCAAAATGAACAGCTTACCAGCTCGAATAGCATCTGCGCTCACTTCTGGGAAACATGGATGATTAGCTCTACAAACAATGGTCTTCAGTTTCAGCCACTGTTTTCTGGAAATGGTCAAGTTACTCTCAATGTAATTTGGCTGTTGGTCGGCAAAACTGGTGCTGTTTGTTCTGACACTGTCTACGAACCATGACACTTCAGTTTTGTATGGCGCTTTAACAATGCAAGAAATTGTGACATTGTTCTCCTTCAACATGTCTCTGAGATGGGCTCTCTTTATTTGGATTGAAGGTTTGAACACAGACTTTGCTGTAGAGATGAAATAAATAAAGTTAGCTTCATAGAATGATGATGCATGTGCACTAATTATATTGTCATATATATGATTCATCTTCATTTATTTTCAACTTACCCATGCACATGTCATATTCTTTCTCGGAAATTACAGAGTTGTGGGTGGCTTTACAAGTGTGGTTTTGGACTTGATTTTGTGCACTGATCAATATTTGACTTATATGAGTAAAGTTTTTCTCCCCTTTCTGAGTGGTCTGCAACGTTATATTATTATTTGCACTGACAGGCTGATTACCACTAAACCATTCTACAGCAAGATTGTCTGGGTAATAATCCTTTATTTGGCACTCCAACACGATGGTATCATCTTCCTCTCTACTCATCAGATCAATAGTGGGTTTAGTGACACGACGTACTATTAAAACAAAGAAAGAATCAATTAACTTGGGCAGTGTGGTTTAAACAGAACATGTAAGAGGTACCAAGTTTGAGGAAATCTAAATCACTCAAAAATTCAAATAGACAAACAAATGACATTGATATTATGACATTATATTGATATTATTATTGACTAATAATATTGATATAATGATATTATGATATTGTGTCGCACAAAACATAATAAACAATGCTGTTAATGCTTCATTGGGGTGGATATTTACATCATGAGAGTTTTTAAAGTTGCAGATACTAGAACAGAAAAAAGGATGGATGGAAAAAGAAAATCAGACGCATGCTTCAGAGAACATAGCAAACAGCCGATGGAAGCGTTAAGTAACAGTCAAGCTGAAATAGCAAATTAAAGCAGAACTGAAAACCATCTGCATCCTTGAGACAGGGTTTAGCACATCTGCACAGGAAAGACATCTTCCATTTACATAAAACAATTCTCCTGTTATGCAATTTATGTTTTAATATACTTTGCAGCATGAAATATTTGCGCTTACAAATATTCACAGTTAGAAGTTGCCATGCATCAGTCACCCAATGAACAAATTCCTGCAGATTTGGAGAAAATTATAGATTGAATTTAAGAAACTGATCAGCAATTTATTTAATGATAAATGAGGGGAGTGTTACAAAACCTGGTATCCTTTAAATACTCCTGTGTATTAATAAGTGTTTCTTGTTATGCAGTGTAGATTATCATTGTTTATCATTATTATTGTAGATTTGTGAACTTGAGATTAAATAAAAAATACAAGAGAAATCAAATTGTTTCTTTCTTTTATTAGAGTAAAATCTAAAAACAAACAAACAGCACAATCACATATTTACAACAAAAAAATAACTGTCTAAAAGCTGTTTTTTTTTTTTGAGAGTCCTTGCATCATGTCCTTAAAATGATCTTTCATTTCACCTGAAATTATAATTTGACACCAGTTACAGCAGGGAAAGCAACTTCTTGATGATCATGATATATAAAAATGATATATAAAACGTAAAATGTCACATTTTGGCATCAGTGTTTGCCTGATCCTATAAAATCTAGTCTCATGTTTATCCTAAATTAAAAATAATGTAGAAATAGTTTAAAAAGTGTATACCTTAACAAAAGTAGCACCTATGCTGTAGAACAAGGTGATGAGGAACAGGAAAACAAAGGTTACAGCAGTGTTTGAAATGTTGCTGTCATCTGTATCAATGGGTTCAAACAGGGGATGCTCCATCCACACGATCCATGCTGCAGAAACAGAGAAGAACACATTCGCATTAAAACACTCTTCAACACAAGCTGTATAAAATATAAAAGTCTAGCATATTTCCTATGTCTATGATTATTTTAATCAGTTCGTCTGTCCATTCTTATTAAAAGAAATTGACAGATGGACTAAAGGCAGGGTTATGATTATAATCAATTCACCTCTCCATCTTTATTTAAAATTACACAGGTGGACTAAAGGCAAGAATTTGCAGCAAAAGAAACAGATTTAAAATATTGCGAAGAATCTTTAATGAACCATGATATTTCTGAAATATGATGATTTTTATGTATTTATCTTAATGTTTACTATATAATTAAAATATCTACATGAAGAAAGGTGACCCTGACCATCTCAAATAAGTCAACAAAAAAGTTCTGAATGTGTCTTGGCATGCTATAGATGAACCGATGAGACTGTAAGAATTATGAATCTCTATGACCTGAGCTGTGTAAATGAAGAGCATAACGTTTCTGAGTGATATGATATCATAATATCAAACAGTTCAAATGACATACAATGTGCACACGCCGACAAGCATTTACTCCCATTATTTAGCATTTTATGTGTCTATGAATGGTACTTTGTCTTCTGAATAAAATTATTTTAGAATTTTCATTTTTATGTATATGTATTTTTAAAAGTTATCTTAAAATGCTTCATATTGATCTATTATTATTATTATTTTAACAGTTTCAAGTTTTATGCTCACACATACACTGGAACAAAGACATATAAAATTGGTAGAATAACATAAATTAAGTGCACAGGAAATATGCTTAATTTCTTTTTTTATTAGTCTTTTCCTAAAAGTGATTTGCATGAAAGTATTTCAAAAAGCATGAAGCCACAAACATTAAACACAAACACACACTTACAATTATGGACATGAACTCAAAAAAAAAAAGAAACACTAAAAGAACAAGATCAACATTTAACAGGCATGACAGGAAGACATCACACACGTAACGATCTATTCCTTGCAGGATCCAGGGACATTCATACTTAGATTAATTACACCTGGCTTATCAGTATTATCAGCAATAGATCTTGTCAGTACGCGCATATTTTCATCAATGGTTTCATGGTACACAACGCAACTGTACACGGTTCCATTTTTCCATTTGGAAGAATCAACCGTGATCTGACTGTAGACCGAGAAGTATTTATCATTCTGTATTGGCAGACTAGTTTTGTGCTTGTACCCAGTCGCAGGTTCATCATCAACAAGCCAAGACACAAACACCTCTTTGGGGTAGAAATCCTTCACATAACATGTCAGGGTCATCTTTTCATTTTCTTTGTACTCTGGGGGTGCTAACAGGTAAACAGAGGGTCTCTTTTGTCCTTTACCTAATAATACAAGATCACAATTAAGACCAGTATAAGTAATTTATTTTGGCAAACTTTATATAACTTTTAATTTCAACGAAAATCTTGTGGAAGCAAGTGTGATGTTTCACAAAAAGAATAACACATACCATTTTCTCTGCTGAACGTAGCGTGCTTGGGACCTGCCACTAGACATTTGTGTTCAACTGTGCACGTAAATATAGTGCCGTTGCTCCATTCTTCATAGCCCAAAGAAACATCAAGTTCCACGTTTTTCTTGTTCATGAAATTTGATTGATTTTTGATAACATTATTATTTGCTTTTATAACTATTTCATTGAACCCAGGAACTCCAGAAGCTCTGCACTTCATCACTCCACTTCTGTTTTTCAGCATGCTTTCGAGGGAGGGTGGATCGATAATAACATCAATATTGCAGTCATCTTGCAGAGGAACTATGTACAAAAGGCAGACATGCAACAGATTCAGGGAGAGGTGAACATAAAATGAATAAAGACAGAGAAAAAAGAAAGCTTTTCAAAACATTCACAGTCCTGAGGAGAAAACATACCTGTATATTCAGCCACTCTGGATTCATCTCCTGCCTTGTGCTCGAACTCGCACTTAATTTTGGTGTCTGCGTTCATCCATTTGTCGGCACTCATTTGAAAAATACTTGTGGCGCTATAAAGGGTTACTGAGACATTCTTCTCACTCGTGTCACAGGTGTCTATCGCATTCACCTCCTCACCATTCTGAAACCACTTAAACGAGTACGTTTTAGGTGAAAACTGCCGGGCTAAACACGTGAAGGTAGCTGTTCCATTGTCTAACTCCTGTTTTGTAGGTACTGTTAAGTAGACAGTTGCAGGCTGATCTGGCAGTGGGGCTGGCAACATACAGGAGAAAGCAGAGAGGAGAGTGCATGAAAAGCAAAAGAAAATAGTGCAATATACTTTATTAAGCAAAGCACAGGATGCTTTTGGTGGAGTTTGAACGTCAATATTAAATGTTGTATATTTATATTTAAATAATGTTATTATTTTATATAAAACAAGAAGAAATCTCATAACCCATTGGACTCCCTGGCATGAGGTCAGAGAAAAAGTATTTCTGAAAGCCTAAACCTATTATGTGCTTTTATAGCCTACATTTGTTCAAGCATTCACTGTCATCAGACTTTGATAAAGGAAGACTGCTTGACAAGCACAAAAATATAACAGCAGGTTCATTGGCACTAAATAATTCAACAAATGATTTGACTAAACTAAACGAGTGTGCTAAAATGTCTCTTCAAACATGAGCCATCATAAGAATCAGCATTATAATATTGACCCAGCAGCAAGATGAAATAAAGTATATTTGAAGACATTTTAGAGATCTGTCTTACCTGGTGGAGCCAAAGAAGTTTCTAGACTGCTTATTGAATTTGAAGCTTCACATTTGTAAGAGTTTTGAAGTTTCCAGTCGGCTTTGTTCACACGCAGATGGCTGATTTTGGTATAGTCTCCGTCACTCCCGAAAGCTGGATACTGCACGAAATCATTCAGCTTTTTGTTATCAGGATCTTTCCATGTGAAAGTGAGCGAGTCCGCAGGTGAGAAACCTCTTGCCAAGCAGCCGATGGTGATGAAGTCGGAACCAGCAGAACACTGAGTCAGGGGGAAGATGGACTTCGGCGCAGATGGTTGAGCTGTAAAGACATTATTACATGTTTCTCAGACAATTTAAGGGCTACAACATCAATGGACCTATTAAAAAGCTGCATGTCACACTAACGAACGAGAGGACGGATGAATAAAATAAATTGATTGAAATTATTGAGATTGAATTATTTTACATGAGAAGAAATAGCCTACACCACTATCTAGTCCTGTGACAAGTTGTATAAACTGCAGAAACTGCAGTCTTGCAAGTTAGTCATCTTTTTCCTACCTCTTCTCGAAAATATAAGATTCGGAAGACTTTTTAAGTAAGTTACTTTAACAAGAACATTGGTCTAAGACTGATTATCGCTTGGTTAAATGCTAGTAGGTCTCAGTCTTTTAAGAATTAAACGGCCGCGGAACACATAGGATAAAATCTTGCGAAATGATGGAAAACATTTTATTCCATATGCTATATTAAATAATTTAATTCATCAATGGATAATGACTGAACAATGACTTTTCATTTAGTTTCAAATGATACAGGTCTGAGTCTAAAATTAAAAACTAATATTTCATGATAATTCCGACCTTTAGATAATTTGAAATGAAACAATTAAAAAATATTTAAAAAAAAATGAAAAAATTGACCACTAAAAATTAAATAGATCAAATGAAACATGCAAACAAACATCTGTTGTTTTTCAGTTTAGTTTTTTTTCCGCTCGCAATTTTTATCCGCAAAAGACCTTTTAAATCTTTAATTCCACTCTTTTGGAACTGACAGAAGCGTTTCTAAATCAGCAAGTTAGACCAATTTATTATTATTATTATTAACAATAATAATAATAGCGGTGTACAAGTAACCATTTAAAAAAGAACACATTATATTAGTGGCTGTGTCAGTGCAGAGTTTAAACACACCAGAGACGTTGCAGTTTAGTTATATTTAGTTTTATATTTCTGCTCTGACTGTTTTCAGCGTCCAATATAGAAGTAGATTAAAGCAACATGCGAGAAAAATGAACAACGAAATAACTATTGATTTCGTTATTAGCAGCTACAACAAAACAATACTATAAAATAATGCAGTCTTTTAAGTTATGGATTCTAGTGAAATTAACTTACATTTGGCAACAGATAAATTAAGGAAAACACTTTTAAATATATGACAAACAATAAAATAAATAAATGTACAACACACATGAGAAATTTTGCCCTATACTAAAATTATACATTACAATTAAATGTCCTTGCGAATGATCATAAAATCTTACTGTTTGTCACGGTGACTTTGGTGCCGCTTCCCCAGACGTCGAAAGCCCAGTTACACAATATTATTTTAATGTTACAGTGCAGCATAAAAACGACCAGAGACTGTTGACCGACCTGTAGCCCATTTCTTGACATTTTTTTGATTCAAATCAAATTATTTAGAATTTAATTATTCATAATTAATGTGAATCTTTCCAGTAAATTAACAGTTGGTTAAGCGCAGAGCAAGAATTGAAGAATTCGCCATTGAAATTTAATGTAAAATAATAAAAAAATAAAAATTTAAAAAAGTTGACAAATTAACTGCGCACACATTAAATCAGATTTTGATTTGATAGGTGGTATTTTTCTTACCTGACGAGACAGTGACTTTGGTTCCTTTCCCCCAGTAGTCAAAAGCATAATCACACTGAAACTTTACCCGGCGATATTGTACAAAAATAGCAACTACAAGCAACCTCTTAACAAGTAGCTTTCAAGTATTATTCTTTAACCCACAGATTCGACTATTTATCTCAACCTAATGTTTATTCTTGAAAAGTTGCTAAGGTCATTTAGAAGATTATCTGAAATGTAAAATCTTACCAGATGTCACTGTGACAGTCGTGCCTTTTCCCCAGTAGTCAAAGGCAGCGTCACAGTGAGACTTTTCACTTCTTCAGTGAACAAAAACACTTTTCCTTTTTCTTTTCTGCTATTAGCGAAGCTGTAGTTACATCCTAATTTATTTCGCAATTTATTGCCACAATATATTTTTCCTATTTGTAAAATGTGATGTTGAAAAATTAATATAATCTATAAATATGCTTCAGCCTATGTTCTACATAACGATTAATTTTATGCTGTTATATTCGTAAGCTATAGATCAAAATCGATCTTCTTACCTGATGTTACAGTCACCGATGTTCCCTTTCCCCAATAGTCAAAGGCACCGTCACAGCGAAAGATTCATGATAAGAGCCATACCAGAACCACAATAATATATTTTCACATGCAATATCTTATCAAGGCTGACGTTCTCAAAATGATTTGGTTAGATACGCACTTTCTTCAGTCGGAGATTTTAACGCGTTATTTTTTACGTTTACCGACGCAGAAAGGTAAACATTGTAAATACTTCTGTATGTTATTTTGTGACAAGACTACTTACCGTGTCTTCCCAAATAAATAAAAGTAAAATAGCACAAAAAACGGCAATCTCTTACCTGAGGAAACGGTGACTTTGGTTCCTTTCCCCCAGTAGTCGAAGTAGTCACACAGTGACTCGTGCCTTTGAGTTACTAACCAAAACCAAAACCCCACACGAAACGACAATGTTCATTATGATCAAAACAACTTTTTTTTAAATAGAACTAACATTATCAATAACAAAAATAACCCTTATACCCAGTAATTGAGTCCTCTCTTCATCCCTTTAACCTTGACATTACCTTGTTAGTCTTGTCAGCTGTGTCTTGTTCCCTTATTCATCCTTTGTGTAAACCTGTGTTTTCCTTCAGTCTTTGTCCACGCAACGTTGTGTTTCTCCTGGTCTCTTCCTGTTCTCTCCGTTAATACATTTTGCACAATATGTGCCATTTTATTTTGTATTTTAAAAAAATCCTTTGAGTTTTTTTTTTATTAAAGTCTATTTCAGTTCATGCTATTGCCTCAGTGCATTCCAATGTAATTCTGCTAAAATCTTAAATATGCAAAAAGTCATTATATGTCATAATTTCTGTTTATGTTGTGGTGAGCACCTCTGAGCCAATGCCTCATATTGACAGCTTATCACTCTGTGGCTTGCTAAAATAAGTGAACATTTCCTGTTAGTGTGTAATATGGGAACTGACAAAGAAAGCAAAAGTTTATTTGTGCAGGTGGTGCTTGTCAGCTTCAGTGAGAAAAAGACTTGCATTCAGCAAACACACTTTGTTCTGCTATTGCTCAGATCAGCCTTTTAAGGCTAGTCCTAGTAAGTCATTTACAATAATAACATGGAAAACAGTTTGTCTCTACAATTCTTTCATATCTTTCCTGTAGGGAGGCAGCATGTAGTGCACATATGGACAGGCCAATTGAGTTGTGCGACATTTGAAAAGTATTCAGCCGAGTTAGGGTGAAGTCAATTCCAAGACAGCATGGCTTCTGCTAGAGATGAGAGGGGAACCCTACCGTGGAAGGGATCACAACATATGGGCACCTAGCCTAGCACAGAGTAATCCACTGGGATGTAGCGTGTAACGTGTATGATGTGTCACACTTCCGTAATGTTCGGTAATAGATCAGAAAAAAGTATGGCTACTGAAGAGTGGATGGCAACGCAGTGTATAGGACAGGTGGATGACCAACACAGAGCTTTGTGATGTTATATTACAGAAAATGTATTATTTTGTAATTTGCTAGTGATTCACTTGTTTTACACATTTTCAGGTGTGTGAACTGAGCAGATCCAACGGCTTCAACCCAGTTGGAAATCAATTCTCATACTCTTCATACAATGAAAGAATAAAATAAAACACTTAAATTCAACAGTGTCAGTGTTACCATTTTGCCCTGGGTGTGGTGTTATGTGTGCACTTCCTGTCGGGCCTTGTCACTTCCTGGTTGTCTAGTCACTGTTAGTGGGTGTGTTGGTTATTACATGGGTGTTGCCTCTCGTTCCCTCCCTGCACCCGTCTCCTCTCTTGTTCATTAGTGTGCCCCAGGTGATAGTCATCTCCTAGTGTATTTCACCCCTTGGTTTCTCCCCTGTCCTTGTCCGTGGTTGACGTTTTGTGGATGTTTCCTGTCGGTGTTTCATGTGGATGTTTTCCCCCTCCGAGTTCTCCCAGGTTTGCACGCAAGGTGCCTTTTGTGTAGTGATGGCGAAATGAAGCTTTGTGAAGCACCGAGGCTTTCCCCTCAACTGTATCGTAAAAAGGTTCATTACTCGAAGCTTTTCAACACGGCGCACACTAACGACATCTTGTGGTCAAAGTTTGAAGAGCAGCTTGTGCCAGAGGACCCATTCATTTTTTTGGACTGTATCATGTTACATTCACTTTGAGAAATCCATAAAAGCAATAAAAAAGTTTTTTTTTCATTTGTTAATTTGATAGGTTACTTGCAACATGTGAACAAATTAGCCTATTAATGAATTTATGAAACAAAATAATAAAAATAACAAATTAATGTGTATAGAAACTATTTTTATGAATCTACTTTGATCAACACATGCAGCCTTATTTACATACACTTTAGCCTTAGTCCTAAACCTATGAATTCATAGGCAAGGCTCATGTAGGCATATACAATCAAAATACAAGAAAATAATTGTGGAATGGTGAAGTGCTTGTGAACTGGGGAGTTTTTATTTTGTGGGAAATTGAAGAAATCAAAGATTTTTATTAAGGAACAGAACTTGATCAACAGTACGGGGGCTAAGTCTATTTCTTTTTTTATTGTCTATTTCCCCTGCCTTTGAAAATATTCTCTCACATGGGACTGAGGAGGCAGGAGTGAATAAAAATTCCAGGGCAAGATGATGAAGATGTGGAAAGACAAATTATTAGTAAAGTACATAAAAGTATTCGTGTAAATATTTATTCATATTACTATTAGCCTAATTCTTATAATTATTTATTATTTTACAATATAATTCTTGATATTAATAATAATAACAACAACAACAACAACAACGAGCTTACTTTATTTGTTACAATCTGAAAATGCTGCCAGACTTCCGAACGGCCTCTTTTCTTGGCTGGTTCCATGCTCAAAATTGTTTCGTGTCAGTTCACTACCGTTTTACCGAAGTGCATGACACTCAAAACCTGCGCAAGGGGTTCGCGCTACATTTGAACCAGATTACGATGCAGTCACGTGGTTGAGGGAGAAAACGAAGCTTCGGACGTCACCGATCACGTGGTTATGGCAAAACGAATCACGCTGCGATACAGTGCTTCACTGTGAGATGTTTCGTTTTTTGCTTCGAAGCTTCGAAGCCTCGGTGTCAAACGTCACATCACTACTTTTGTGTTTATTCTCTAGTCATTTGGTTTACCCGCGTTTTGAGTTATTGCACAACTTGTGCCATTTTGTTTATATTTAAAGTGTTTTGTTTTTACTTTAAACACGTTTTGAGTTGAGTTCTTGTCCGTCTCGTCTTCGCACCGTAACCCCGAGCGTAATAGTCAGTCTGTTTGTACCCAACCAAAATAGAAGAACAGTCAACAATACTCCTAAAACAAAATAGTACATTTAGTAAATTGAAAAGTTGAAATTGTAATCTTGATTTGAATCAAATGCACAGATTGAGATTCTGAACTTCACTTTCAAAAATAAATCACTCTACTCAAAATGATATAATCTTTTCAATGCAAGTTAAAAGCTCACAATTCAATCAACCTGAATTCATGAATCAGATGAGTTCATAGTTAGTGTCTTCTTTGAAATTTCAGAAGAGAAAAAAGGGTATGAAGAAGCTGATCTCAATAAGTCCAGGTCAAACTTGTCCAAAAGCAAAATAAAGAATTCTCCTATATGTTCCAATGAGCTCAAAAAGCACTGCTCAACAGGTAAATCAAATCTATGGGTGGCTCGCCATAATTACACATTTAATACCGTCTTGTGTCCAGGATAGAACAGGAAATGTTTTGAAGGAAATCTCAATCTCACAAAAAACAGCCTTGCTGAAACCAAAATCTTCACTAGCTGTGCTCGCAAGACCTGGATGCGCTGCTTCCATTGACTCTTAGAGGAGTCTGTCACTGCAGCACAACCAGTGATTGGATGCAACTATTTTCCTTCTAAAACGCTTATCTTTCTCTCTTTCTTTTTCTTAATTTTCTGAACTTTGTTTGTAGCTCTTTACTCCTTTATTGGTAGCCTGGGTTACCCAGGTTGGACATACCTTGTGGTGCTAGGCCTGGTGTTGGACGTCTCCACCTCGTCTGACTGCCTCTCGTGGTGGAGGAACTCCAAGAGGGTTCATTAGCTGGGGAACTCCTCTGAGGAGAGGAAAAATACATCCGGTCCTCAGAGAAGAATGGTGCAGTAAGTGAAACACTCAGTGTGGCCCTCCACTCTACTGTCTACTTTTGGTGAGTACATGGGAGGACACTGTCTTAAAGTGTACACAAAGGTTATAGAACATTGCAAATGTATTTGGAGTTACCCAGCCTGCAGCTCAACAGATGTCTGCCAGCCAGGCACTTTGTGACCGTGCCAAGGAAGAAGCAACACTCCTAGTAGAGGCAAGGCTGGTCTTGGGCTTGGTAACCCAAGACGATGGCTTCCACTATCCAGTGGGCAACTTCATAAAGCCTGGTGTAGCCTGATTTGACACTAATACAAAGGTCATTCCAGTTTCTTGTCTGTCCTGGTGTGACCAGGGAGGTTGTTGTTGAATTTCACGTCTGTCCAGATATGACCACAGAGGTCTTTCTTGAGCTGCTTTTATGCTTCAACAAAAACACAGAGGTCATTTCTGTATCTGCCATCTGGCCTGAGATGACTACAGAGGTCAACCTGTTTCAACACTGCGCCTGATGCTAAACCTAACCTGTCTGTGCTCTGTGTTTCAGCTTTGTCTGATCAGATTTGGAGGTGTCCAGTTCCAGATCTGCCATGGTGGTCTTCAGGCCTTCTTACACTATTGTGATGGTCTTCTAGTCTTCAGTCCCTTCAGGGCCACCCTTGCTTAGTCACCTGTCCATCCTACATCACCCTGGTCATCTACCCTGCCTCGATTTCCCCCAGTCCTTCCTTCTTATTCTTAGGAAAGTGTCTGTAGTTACATACTCTTATTTTGGGGTTTTGTGTTGCATTGTTGCTCTTGTTTCCCTGCTGCTTTGTTCCATTGATTGTTGCTGTTAACACTCAGTTCTCTTGTTTCTTGTCAGTCATTAATTGTATCCCTGTCTGAATCCTATTTTAAGTTGTGGTTCTTTTGTGCTCTATCTTTGTTTTCATCCTGGATAATTCTGGCCTCCCTGTTTTTGTTGTCTTCTGTTTTGTTTGTTATTAAATCTTACTTCACGTGGATCTGTTCTCAGCCAGTTCCTTTGCCTGCCTGAATGCCAAACCATTACGGTATATGGTAATTAATTTTATTTCAATATGGTAATATAATAGATGCCACTCTTCCCAACTAAATCAAGTTAAGTCACAAAACTTTTATTTTGTAGCATGTAACATTAAATGCTTAAGTAACATGAATGTGTCACAGTCTTGTCGCGTCTGTCACAGCCGGGTCCCCTTGTGTATCTTCCCAGTCCTGCACGCTCCCGTCTGCGTCTAATCACTTCCCGAGTTGCGTCAGCTGGTCCCAATCCTGTGTTTGTCCTTAAATACCCTCCTTAGTCCTTGTCGGTAATTCTCAGTGTTTACTGGTTGTCATTAGTGTGTGAATGTCTCTTCCGTGTTCTCTTCAAGTTAGAGTTTTGCACCCTCGCGTGCCTTCTGTGTTTATAGTTAAAGTGTTTTGTTTTTGTTGATAAATCCTTTGAGCAGCAACTCCCGTTCTGCCATCTGAGTTCCTTGCATCGCACACCAGCACTCAGCGCCTAACAGAATGCTTTATTTTGGTTTAGTTTTATTGTGTTTTGGTTCTGTTTTCCTGTTTGCCTGTGTGTACTGTTATTTGACCTAGTTTCCTCG
Organism: Rhodeus uyekii; assembly: GCA_037043235.1. NCBI lineage: Eukaryota > Metazoa > Chordata > Actinopteri > Cypriniformes > Acheilognathidae > Rhodeus > Rhodeus uyekii. The sequence continues at coordinate 1,597,793 of JAWRVZ010000068.1, forward strand.
GGTGTGCCAGTTTGTTCCCATTATTATTATTACATTAATCTGTTGATCCATTAGCTAATTTAGCCAGTGTATATATACTTCCTATTTCCTTCAGTCCTTTATCCAGTCTTGTCTTGGTTATCTCAATGTGTTTCCATTGTGATTCTTCTATGTATTATGTGGATTATTGGATTTAAAGCCTTTGTTTTTTATTGAGCTATTCTTCATGGAGCACTTATTTACACATCCACTGATGAGTATACAGTCGCTGGCAAAGCATTTGGTTTAAATGAAGAAAATTATATGCTTCATGCAAAATATATCAAATAAAAAAAGACTGTTGTTAAACATCAAATGTCAGTGTGGCTATTAGGCTGAGGCTGTTCTAACAGTTCAGTCAGGAGAGGTTTCATTCTGACAGTATAACCAGGAAACACCTGTTGGTGGGAAGAATCTATCTGATCTGTTAAAACTGTAGTACATGAACATTAACAGTTAGCCATTTCAGTTTTTAGCTCTAATGTAAAGATCAGATTTTAACCAACATCTTTCAGATTAACAACAGAACAATCTCATTGACTCATTGACAAAAGCTGTGTCTGTGTGTGTTGATTCTACATTGAAAAAAAACTTTTATTTTGTTTATTTTATGCATGAGCTTTTTTGAGTTTTACATGGTCCCAAATGTTGAGAACCTTTTTTGTCGGCGAAAAATACATTTAAAAAAACATACAAGTTAACTTTACTAAATAAACAAAAAGGTTACTACAGTGTAATATTGCGATTATGAATGGAGATGTGACGGTTTTAGTGAAACTGAAAATGTTGTATAGAAGGAAAATAATATTTTTCAGGGGAAAAGGCATGAAAATACTCACACTCAATGCAAAAGCATTCATGAGTTTTATTTAACTTAATTTTTGTTGTAAGGACACCAAAATGCTGACAGATATCTATAGAATACACATATATACAGTGGAGTTCGGTTATGTCGACGGCCTCAGGGGGTTGCAAAAAAGCGTTGAGATAACTGATAATCGAGATAACCAAAAGCCAATATGGCGATTTGTTTGATGAAGGGATCGGCGTGCTATAAAAATGTACATACACTGTATATGTTTGCTAACAACAAAAGGCATATGTGCACCAACTAACAGCAGAGATTTACCAGTATACAATAAAAAACACCTTCAATTCTCAATACAAACCTTTAATTATATTCTCCAACATTGCAAACACATTTTCACTCACAGCGTAAACAGTCATAACATATTCGCGAGGTCATCACGCTGTACTCGATTGCATACTTTCTTTTGTTCTGCCTGTCTAATGTGTTTTCTCAACAAATTCGGCTTCGTCCCGTCTTTTAACAACCTTGGCTCTTCAATCCGCAGCGGCGCTGAGGAGACCTCGTGTCAGAAGAGAAGCAGGGATGTGTTTGTTTGTGTGTGTGTGTGTGTGTGTGTGTGTTCATCTAAGCCTCATTGGCCAAAAAGTTGCTAAATGTCGCTAGGTGATGTCATGCATAAATTAGCATATTCGTGAGGTCATCACGCTGTACTAGACTGCATACTTTCTTGTGTTCTACCTGCCTAATGTGCTTTCTCAACAAGTATGCCCGAGAATCAGCCAAGTATCAGCCAGCGGCAGCTTCCTGCACATGCGCGATTCATTTACACGTGGAGGAGTGAACATCTCCTGCTCTGCCTGCATCTGGGCTGCTGCGCGAGGACTGGGCCGCCTGAGAGTGCTTTGGGATGGGGATGCGGCCTAAAGGTATCACATTGGATGCATCAGCCATGAAACCCAACAGTCTTTGGAACTGTTTGACAGTGTGTGACTGACGTAGCTTCACTTCTTTCACTGCTGAAAAGATGGAATTGTGCAAGAGTGAAGAATATATGCAGAACACAGACGTGCTTGTGTCATGATCAAATCCCATCCCACACCTAGAATTGTGGTTCTTTTAGCTGGAAGGAGCACGTTGTTTTTGGTGTTGAGCCTTAGCCCCAATATCCTATGTGGGTGAGCGCAACATCTCGATTTCGAACTATCATATTTTCTAATTCCGACAGAATCACCCAGTCGTCAATGTAATTCAACATGCAAATGGAATGTAGTTGTAAGGAGCCAGAAGAAAAGAGAAAAGAAAGAACCAGATATTGGTATTCTTTATATTTTCCTGGTTATGACATTACCCACCCATGATGTTCCACCACGCCATTGGACTACGCTTTACGACACAATCACACAGAAGCGTTCCCACAGCTTCTCAATGCAGTTCAAGTTCCTCTGAAAGGGTACTCCACTTTTAAAATGTCTTATCTGTTCTTTGTTTGAAGCCTTATGCTGAAAATTATGATGGAATAAGGACACACATTACAGTGATCATTAATTTACAGTTGTCTCTGAAGTTTTTGTCGTGGACTGAAATACTGTGCCCCACCCCGTATACACAGAGAAAAACTCCATAACAAAAACAAAACAGCCTTCACAAGAGACTGGTTCATGTTATCTTGGTGTTAAAGTTCAAGGCTACGTTTGGTGGCAGAGTGTGGTTTAAACAAAGTAATTGTTACATGTTTGATAATAAATTAATAAAAATAGCAAGACCATTGCTGAAAACCAAATGCCAATAAGCATCTCTATAGAATAAAAAAAACAATTATCTGACTTTTAGCGATTATTAAAATGTCCTATGTCAATGCCACCATTTAGTTATATAACAGAAAGATCTAGTTTAAGTGTTAAGAAAATGTTGGTATAACTTAAAAATGAAAACTATAAAATAATAATTGAAATAAACATTTAAGACTAGATCATTGTTCTTTGTGAGGGGTTTATGAACTGAAACGTTTCACTGTGGCCACTCCATGCACAGTGATATATGCCATCTGAAATACTCCTCATGCAACAGGCTTTACAACAAGCTCTTGATGGACAGCACACTTTATTTTCTGCTTTAGTTTCTTGTAAAGCAATTAAAATGTTTAAAGGCATATTTGAGGTGTACAATGCCAGTATTATGGAAATCTATTATCTATAAATCTATTTAAGCTAGAAATATAGTCAATTTTAAGCTGTGGACCTAAGGTTGAAAAGATTAACCAATTTGTTGACTTATTCAGAGGTTTTTGTCATAACTTTTATCACAGTGTCCATTGTATTGCACAATGATCCAAACCATATCAAAAACATGATTCATTCAGGAATCACTTGAGACGTTTTTAAATGCTCCTTCAAAGACTTGAAATGTTAATATAAGCAAAGTTAACCATATAGACTGTATTAACCAGACAAATAATAATCAACATAACATTTCTGAATTCTATTTAAGACTTCACCAATTACCTGAAAATATTTAGGCCTATATTCTATAAGAGGCTAAAAGAGTCCCCTAAAACGTCAGACTGCTATTAGCCATAGTAATATTAGTCATATTACCTTCATCAAAAAAAGCCTACTAAGAATATTTTAAACTTAATCTTAAAAAGTTAAACCAATTTGGATTGTCTTGCTCAATAAATGTTAAATCCTTCCTTTGGTTTCCTCTCTGCTATTTCATTTAGGCTCAGGTTTCCTAGAGTTTATGTACATGTGTAAATCATTGTGGTTGTTGTTATCACAGTGGTGTAAACCCAGACAATAACTAATGTTCCAGTTCTAGTGTTCATAAAGCAGCCTAAGAGAGAAAAATCTGACCTTCGGGACATTACTCTAAAAGTCATGAAAACGACAAATAAACTATCATACAATAATTCTCTATAATTACTGAGCAAAAAAATTATCAACACGTTCGGCAAAATCTTCCTAGTTGAATTTCCACGATTTTGTTTTATTTTATTTCTTTCATTTTTTTTTATATTCTTGAAAAAAAATCAAAACTGTCTGATATTCAGATGTGGATGATAGTGAGAAATCTGACTGTTCACAAAACTGTGCATGTTTGAAGATTTTCTTAGCAGCACAATTTACAACAATAAGAAGAGCCACTGTTATGAAAAGCATTAAAGAAAGTTCCATAATTAGACAGTGACTTGTTCCATAATCAGACAGTGAATTGTTCCATAATCAGACAGTGAATTGTTCCATAATCAGACAGTGAATTGTTCCATAATCAATCAGGCTGTTTGGGAAGACGGAAGACGCTTTTATTGTGACCCCGCTGATTCCTCTACCTTTTAGCTCCACCTGCTGACGCGTCACAGTACTGGATTACTCAGCATTGAAATGTTTGTTGCCTCCTGACAATGGCAGTTCTCCTTTTATCTGTACATCAATTTTTAAGTAATTAATTTTGTGTAGTAATTAATCATAGTTTGATTATTATTAAATATTATTGAGACATGCTATTTAATGGTGTTTAGCTTTGTATGACTATCTATCCATATATTCTTTTGGAAGGCAGCATCTCAGGCCAATACACATCTGATATTAAACGATATTCAATGCTTGACATATTTGGTTATGCTATAGTAGCCTATATATTACAAAAAAAAGAATTATTAAAAATGATTAAAAATTAACTTAAGTAAAGGTTAAACATATTCAGGAGAACTTTTTAAATTCACAAGATTTGAAAGAGATGTTTCAAATAAATAAATTGTTTTAAGTGTTCTGGTAATTCTGTTAAAATATGACGGAGATTAAAAACCACAAATCGGATGTCACGCCACAGTCTTAGAAAAAAAAAAAAGATAAAACCCTATAGGGTTCATGACTCAATATTAATGAACACTTTAGGGGATTTAAAGATTTAAACACTTTAAAGATTATAAGGGGAAATGTCTTAAATTATTGCATAATTCCTTCATTTTCAGCAGGTTATTTAATTTTTTTCTAGTTATAAAGAATTTTTACGAGCTGTTCAATTAATAAGAACAATAAAAATGAAATAATTAAAATTAGATTTATAAAATTATCCCATGATTGTAACCACTGACAGGTTCTATATAAGAAGCACTTTACAGAACCTTTTATAGTTCAGTGGAGAACATTATTTTCTAAGAGTGCATAGTTAATAACATAAATCAGTGCAGAGATGTAGCCCTGTAATAATAATAATGTTTACATCACTTTGTCTCTCTCCAAAATGGTGGGCCGTTTAATGCATTCACTATAGCTGATGTGACAAATACTGGTCACAGGACATTCCCTATAGACATTAGTCATTAATGTTGTTAATTTTCAACAAATGCTTTATATTTCAAAAGACCCAGTTGATAATTCTTCTATCAATTAAGACCCGGGTTTTATTAATTAAGAGTCTTATTAATCAAGACTCGGACTTAAACAGACGACTGTTGAACTAATTAATAATTCAGAGGATATGATCAAAGTTAGCAAAAATGGGTTTATGGTGTTCTAGACAGATGTTAGATGGAGAATAGACATTCTTCTCCAAACTCAGATCCCTGCTTCCAAAATAATTAACACTTAACTGCACAACTGCTCCGTTAATAAAACACACATCACGGGAAATAAAAAAACGTCTAATTGTTTACACAGCTTTAACAATTGCATTAACTGTAAAAACAATTTTCAAAAGTAACAAACATTGTTATATGAATACAAAAAGAATCAAAAAAAAGAAAGAGCTGTAAAAGTGGAAGATGGTGGACAGAATTGAGGAACGGGTGTCGAGTTGCAGAGTGGAACAGGTAGAAAGAGATGAGGGGGGAGGAGAGGAGGAGAGAGTTTAAGAAAAGGGGAGGGCATATGAAAAGTAGAATGGAGAAAGGAGAGGGAGAAGAGATGGGTAAAGTTGAAGGCATTGGTGAAGTGGGAAGAATAAGAAAAATTGTAAGAAGACATAAACAGGAAAGAAGGGGACAAGAAGGAATGGAAGTAAAGAGATATAGAAGGTAAAAAATTTCAAAAGAAATGGGAGTCACCCTCATGCCCTATTCTTGATAGAAGCAATGAAACAGATCCAAAGTGTTATTATGACATTCCATGTTTACTTGTACTGTACTGTACTGTACTGTACTGTACTGTACTGTACTGTTCTTGCTGATATGTACATTTATAGTTTTTAACACTGAGGTGGATGACCAAGTTTGTTTTCAAAGGAATAAAACCATGCCACTGATGAACAATACCACCAACCACAATGTAGAGATGCTGATAAATGTTTATTTATGATAAACATGTATTTTCATTCATCTCTTTGTGTGTCAATATATATAGATGAATATGTTATAAAAAAAAATCAACAGAGAACACACATATAGTCTTGATTATACTTTTGAGCAATTCGTTATACAGTGACTATTGAACTGTTTGTCAAAATATCAGAGAACTGTCATGTGTGTTTATGCTCTTCCAGTTTCCCCATGTGCTCCTTTGTCGTCATCATAGTCACATATTGTTGTCATTGTCTTGTCAGCTGTGTCTCGTTTCTGTTATGAACCCCAGTGTATATATTCCCTGTGTTCGTCTGTCTCGTCTGTTGCATCAGCATGTCGTACAAGTTACCATGTTCAGTGACGGTGTGTGTAGTATATTGCGCGAGTTTCCATTAAAATACTATTTCTGTTTTCTTCCCTCGTTTTCATGCTACTTACCCACACTGTACTGTAACAACATTATAGTGTTTAGTTTGCTGTGTTAATTGGTTTGAGAGCAACTATATTCATTTGAAGATACAGTATGTGTCAAATCGATCAAGAAAAACTGTAACATGTTAAACATGTTTTTATCACGGTTCCAGTTTAATGCCAATATACCACTTGATGGCGCAAGTGCCTTAAAAAAATAAATGATAAAAAATAAAAAAAACAGGCGGTCCTCTTCCAAATGTATGAAATTTTTGCATTTTGTCGAATCTTTCGAATAGCTAAATCAGAATCTTTTCTAGAAATGAAAATAAAGGTTAAATGATATTATTTATTTCAGTAATGCTCTTAGTACTAAATCTATCAGTAAAATATTGAAAAAGTAATGTGTGTTTTTATTTTAAATTTAATTTTTTAAGTAATCAAAAGAAATCACAAGAACACTCAATTGGCAAACGTTCTTTATTTTATATAACTCACTTCTACTTTATTTCTGTAATATTTAAATAAATCAAGTGCAAAATCTAGGCAAGGTAACATACCTGACCACTTTGTTCTTATTCTGGATTGCTATGTTCTTTTTTGACTTTTCATGTTATGTTTTTTAAGCTTAAAATGAACAATTGGCCTATAATAATGAACTTATCTAGTGTATCAAGTAATCTTATCCTATCTTGAGGATATTAAATGGACAGTGGACACAGTGTCTCCTTTCCCTTCTCAGTAATTGTAAATTGAGTCATAAATTGACTAAAAAACTCATAACACTGTAATTGTGTGTTGCTGTATTGAAAACTTGTTAACATGTAAAACCCCTTGTTAGCAATTTATGGAATGCAAGTGTAACCATGGTATAGAATTAATAAAATAAATATTTGATTGTTGCAGGTTTTGGTTTAAAAATTTAAACATTTTGATGTTTCCAAGAACGGTTAGTCATAAACATGAACCCAGTTTCACTTCAGCAGGTGTGAGGGGATAAAAGAGGAAGAAAGACAGACTCTGAATACATAGATGCTCTTGAATAGATCTAATTCTGACATTCTGAAATTCCTTTGAGAGAAAAAGTAAATGCTAGCCCACCATATTTGCATATAAGCAAAATTACTTAGACATTAAACCAATTTTAAAGTTTTATTGCAATATTCCAAATTCTCAGTAAATTCAAGCAGTACAATTTTGGGTAGACCACAAAATGTAATTCAATGAAATCTTAAGCATTTGTAGTAATGCAGTAATGCACAAAGATGATGTTGTTACAGTTAAACAAAATTTTAATACAAGGTAAACGTTATGCAGAATTACAAACTGTTTTGAATTGTTTATCTAATCAAGCTTAATTGTTAAAATATATAGAATATATTGCATTTAGATTGTCACAATTATTATTGTTTGGCTGTTAATAAAAGTTTCCTTGAGTGCTCAACAGTTTGCAGCTGCTCTTTCTGCTTTGGTGATTTTCAGCCCCCAGAGACAAAATATTCAAAAACAATAACTGAAAACTGAGAGAGCAACACAATCTCCATTTCAGTACTACTCTAAACTAAAGCTTTTCTAGGAATATGTCATGTGCAGTTTGAATCAATCTTAATTTCAGAACAACTGAAAGAGGAGATATAACACTTTTTGATATGCAACAAACACATCAAGGCTAAAGTCATAAAAATGATTCATAGTTTTAAATAATACTAAGATAAGATTCCTGGAGTATATTTTTCAAGAAAATACTTTTTCATTTATTTTAATTCAAAATATCACATTTAATTATAGATTGTTTTTGTATTTAATCAAATTTACTTCAATTTGATTTCAGAGTAGAAATTGTTCACCAATGTCTTTTTTTGCTGTTTCTTTATAAGAAATACTTTCATATTTTGTTCTGAAGGTCCTACCTCTGTAATATCAACTGAAAATTCAAGATAATGTCTCTTGTCAGATAAAATATTTGAAGGAATGTAATCTAGAGAACCTGAAAGAGTAGACATAGTAAGATTTTATTGAGTGTGAACACTGAGAACATATTTGTCAATATCTTCAAAAATGTGTGTAGAGAGGCACATTATGTAGATTCAACATCTGATTAAGAAACCTTGGAGTCTTCAGAAGTTCTTTAAAAAAATTATCAGTGCTTCATCTGGAAAAGGTCAATAATATCATTAATTAAACCCCAGCTTAGTTGCATAATGCAATTCAAAGTGAATTGTAAGTGGATCATATTACTTAAAATGCTCTGTATTCATTAATATATAGCTTACCTTAAAGAAGCTGAGTACAGCGCTGTATGTAAGAGAAAAGAGGAATAGGAAGATAAATGAAGTAGCAGTGGACCAGAGACTTCTGAACTCATCCTCTACCAGAACATCTGTATCACAATTCAGAGCAAACCCCTTCTCTGGCTCAGGTGGCTGCACTGGCTCAGGTGGCTGCACTGGAAAAGAAAACACGTGTATATGGGACAGATGAACAGTAAGCACATTGTGCAATACATACATACCTGCAAACTCAAATCACAAATCCTGAATTTAAAGTCCAATGAGTCTTACTAGGCTTCCAGTGAGAGCATAATTAAGCACATGACAGCCACATGTACTGCAGACTCACATATATTGATTAGCACATGGAGCTGTGGCAAACATACAGCATTGTCTGTCTGGCCATTGTCTCTGTTACTCATTGTTTATGCATTATATTATAAAAATATGCTTAAACCTAAGTTAACTCAACTCAGAAATTAATGAATACTAACATACTAATAATATAAGTAGACATAAAATATTATTCATCTGTACAACAAAACATCTGTATGCCTTTGATTTTAAATGGTCTCTTTGATAGTCACAATGGCCAAAATATTCTCATTTATCTAAACACTGATAAAACAGGACCAGAAAGTAAAGCATGCAAAGATTGAGTTTGAGAAGCATATGAGAGCAGGACAAAGTTGCAAACACAAAGATTTATTGCTTCATATTGAAAAACAACATAAATGTCAAACCCAAATTAATTATTCTGGATTTGAAACATAAAATGGATAACAGGGTATGAAAGGGCATGCAAAAGATAACAGTGGTACAATAAGCACAGGACAAAACATAAATGCATAGTCACACAGGTCAGAATTCATTTTTGCTCTTGAAAACTATATAAATATTTTTCATACTATGATGACTAAGTTTTTGTTCATATTTATTTTCAGGCAATAACAAATTAAGCATTGTTTTAAGTGAAATTTGTCTTCTGGGTGTTTGACCTATGCAGAAAAGTAATCGAGACAGAACAATGCACAAAAAACATCAAAGATACATAATCTGACAAGTGAGCAACAGGGAGCATAAGCACTGGAAAATATACTAATTAACAGATAAATGTTATTAACAGACTGGACAATAATGCGTTTTACGTTGGGTTGCTGACACTTGTACTGGAGCGGTTAACTTCTGTTTGCCGTTTACGACTGCACAGGTGATGGTATTATTTTGATACTTTTCCTGTGGCAATGTTAGGATGCTGAGAACAGACATGGAGCTCTTTTGATGAATCGGACCAGTGGCTATGCCCTCTATGTAAGGCTCTTGGTTCATCTTCCACATGATATAGACGTCGCCAAGTTTAGGGCTTGTGACCTCACACACCAGAGAGACAGGATCTTTGATTTCATCAGGTTTGTAAATGGTAACACTGGGATCCTTTTCATCTGAATCAGAGGAAATGATAAAGGTTCATTAAACAAACAGAAACATAAAACAATAATGAATAAGACAGTCTATAGATTTTGACAGAAAAAGCATTTCAAACAGGTTTGCGGGATATACAACCAATTCCAAAGCTTCAGCATCTACAAATGCACATACAGCCACAAAGTCAGTTATTTAAAAGCGTTATATATTGATTTACCTCCTTCATTAAAACGAATCACCTCCTTGATGTTTCTGTTACTGATGGTGCAGGTGACAATTTCACCATTAAACCATTTATCCAAATCAACTTTAACACTGAAGATTTTTTTTAACATTTCAGTGTTGCCTTCAAGTCTCCAAGTCGTCATGTTAAGATCTACTTTCTCCATTTCACACAACACTGAAGATTTGTTTACTGTTCCTCCATCTCCAGAAACAACTACTTCCAAGACAGTGATATTGTTGATAAATAATTCTCTCGGATTAGGTGGTTTTAGCGTCAATGTGAGTTTAGCTACAAGGGAGTAAAAAAGAAAATATGACTTCATGTGTAAATTATGATTCATGCCTATATCTGTAAATTAGGATCAGTTTAAAATAAGTTATTTTTCTGTAAATTTGAAATAGCAGTTCATTCACCAGAACAGCAGATTCATTGGCATAAAATAATTCAACCAATTACTTAACATAACTAACTGAGTGTGCTCAAATTTCACTTCAAACATGACCCATCATAATAAGAAACATCATCATAATCTTGTCCCAGCGAGAAAGAGATAAATTATATCCAAGATATAATAAAGAGACACATAAAGTAGCTCCTATATCCAATGTATAATTTAAGACATTTTGAGAAGTGACTTACGTGGTGGAACTCTAGGTCGGGTTACATTAGCTGCTAATGTGCCATTTGAATTTGAAGCCTCACATGTATAACGGTCTTTAGGTTTCCAGTCGGTTTTGTTCACACGCAGATGGCTCATTTTGGTGTAGTCTCCGTCACTCCCGAAAGCTGGATACTGCACGTAATCATTCAGCTCTTTATCACCAGCTTTCCATTTGAAAGTGAGTGAGTCCGCAGGTGAGAAACCTTTTGCCAAGCAGCCGATGGTGATGAAATCGTCAGACTCAAATGTACGCTGAGACAGGGAGTAGATGGACTTTGGCGGAGATTGTTGAGCTGTAGAGACATTATTACATCTTTCTCAGAAAATATATAGGCAGGCTAGAACTTATAAGGTAACCAACATATGCAACATATACATGTCAAATGGATGAAAATAAAATAATTTATATAGTAATTTAGATTAAATTATTTTACGTGAGAAGAAATATCTAGCACCAGAGTCCTGTGACCAGCTGCATAAACTGCTAAGACTAGATTGACAAGTTATTTCTCTCTCTCATTCCCCCCCCCCCCCCCTCACAGGAATAAAAAGGGGACTGATCACTGATTAATTATTAATATTACATTTAAATGCACATAAATATGCACATACATTTATAAAGATTAATAATAAAAAAAAAACAAATAGCTTAAATGAACAATGCAAACAATTTACAGTTATGTCTAGAATAGCCGTTAGCCTTCCACCTTAGACCTTTTAAATCTTTCATTGCATTTTGGCATTGGCAAAAACATTTCTAAATTTGTAACAGGCAGTATTTTTCATTCATTTCATGTAATTTAATAACATTGGGATACATAAGTTGTATAATTGACTGTATCAGTGCAGAGTTTAAACGCACCAGAGGCGTTGCAGTTTAGTTGTATTTAGTGTTTTATTTATACTCTTTACTGTTCTCAGCATCTAATAGAAGTAGATTAAAGCAACATGCGAGAAAAATGAACAAAAAGACTCGTTTTAGAATAACTACTGACTTAGTTTACAAAACAATATTATAAAATGCAATCTTTTAAACCATGTATTCTAGTGAAATAACCTTACATTTGACAATTTCACAACAGACAAATCAAGACTGTTAGTAGTCAGGAACTCTAACTCTGTTAAATATATTACGACACAAACGTCCGAATGATTATTATAAAATCTTACTGTTTGTCACGGTGACTTTTGTGCCGCTTCCCCAGACGTCGAAAGCCCAGTTACACAATATTATTTTACTGTTACAGTGCAGCATAAAAACGACCAAAGACTGTTGACCGACCTGTAGCCCATTTCTTGACTTATTTGATTCAAATCAAATTATTTAGAATTGAATTAGGCTATTTGTGATTAATGTGACTATTTCCAGCAAATTGACAGTTGGTTCAGCGCAGAGCAAGAATTGAAGAATTCGCCATTGAAATTTAATGTAAAAATAAAAAAAAGATGACAAATTAACTGCGCACACATTAAATCAGATTTTGATTTGATAGGTGGGTATTTTTCTTACCTGACGAGACGGTGACTTTGGTTCCTTTCCCCCAGTAGTCAAAAGCATAATCACACTGACACTTTACTCGGGGATATTGTACAAAAATAGCAACTATGTAACCTCTTAACAAGTAGCTTTCAATTATTATTCTTTAACCCACAGATTCGACTATTTATCATTTTAACTCAACCTAATGTTTATTCTTGAAAAGTTGCTAAGGTCATTTAGAAGATTATCTGAAATGTCAAATCTTACCAGATGTCACTGTGACAGTCGTGCCTTTTCCCCAGTAGTCAAAGGCAGCGTCACAGTGAGACTTTTCACTTCTTCAGTGAACAAAAACACGACTTTTTTCCTTTTTCTTTTCTGCTATTAGCGAAGCTGTAGTTACATCCTAATTTATTTCGCAATTTATTGCCACAATATATTTTCCTATTTGTAAAAAGTGATGTTGAAAAATGAATATAATGTATAAATATGCTTCAGCCTATGGTCTACATAACGATTAATTTTATGCTGTTGGATTCGTAAGCTATAGATCAAAATCGATCTTCTTACCTGATGTTACAGTCACCGATGTTCCCTTTCCCCAATAGTCAAAGGCACCGTCACAGCGAAAGATTCATGATAAGAGCCATACCAGAACCACAATAATATATTTTCACATGCAATATCTTATCAAGGCTGACGTTCTCAAAATGATTTAGTTAGATACGCACTTTCTTCAGTCAGAGATTTTTACGCGTTATTTTGTTACGTTTACCGACGCAGAAAGGTAAACATTGTAAATACTTCTCTATGTTATTTTGTGACAAGACTACTTACCGTGTCTTCCCAAATAAATAAAAGTAAAATAGCACAAAAAACGGCAATCTCTTACCTGAGGAAACGGTGACTTTGGTTCCTTTCCCCCAGTAGTCGAAGTAGCTACACAGTGACTCGTGCCTTTGAGTTACTGACCAAAACCAAAACCCCACACGAAACAACAACAGTCATGTGATCAAAATCAGTGCCGGCCCGTCCAACAGCCGATACAGGCGGTCGCCTGGGGCCCCTCTTTGATTTGGGGGCCCCGCGACCCGCACATGATGTCACGCAATTTTTAGTAGTTTTATTTTTTCAAATATTCACATATAGTATGAGTGGTTATGTGTCACTTTTGTAATGCACAGACCCCATTAAACACGATACAATTCACAATGACGGTGAGCAAAATATAAAACATATTTTATTAAAAGAATATCTCTGAATAATTCATACATGACAAATAGCTGAAAACGATAATAATAAAAAAACTGTCTAAATAAAAGCGGAAAAAAGATTAGAAACATACACAGCAGCACCACACTCTATTTAGCATAACACCTCCCGCAATAGGCTATTGGATGAACTAGAATGTAGTAACGTATTCCTAGTACAGATTCCACATATTCCACTTAGCCACATATCTCTGTAAATTCCTTTCGATATATACTCGAGAAAGTGTCTTAAATAAGTCTAAAGTTATATAACGTCATAAGTCTGGTTGCTATTTTGATCGACGTACAGTGGTACTTCGAGATACGAAATTAATCCGTTCCGAGGCGGACTTCGTATAATGAGTTTTTCGTATCTTGGAACACATTTTACATGTAAAATGACTAATCCGTTCCAAGCCCTCCAAAAACAGGCAATTAAATTGCACAATTGTTGTTGTCGGCAGGATTCGAAACTGCGCGGAGAAACTCCAATGGATCTGAAGTTCATCGCCTTAACCTCTGCAATCTATGTATTCTGTGTCATGTCCAATCTATTCCCTTATATATAAATATATTTTTTAATTTGCATATATATATTTTTTTTAAATTTGCATATTTATTTGTATTTTATTTTATTTTGTTTATGTATCCTTTATTTTTATAATATTTAAATTATTTGTGTTTCTCAAACACACTTGCACTTTCATTTACAATATTTTACAATACTTTGCAAACTTATTTAAATCGATTAAATATTTTTACATATGTATTACATGTTGAGTTTGTTACAGGTAATAAAAATGTATACACTTAAATATTGAAATTGTATTTTTTGTGCTCTCTTCTCGCTGTTTTTACACCAGTGGGCTCAATTTTTTTATCTCGCCTAGGGCCCCATAACCCTTCGGGCCGGCACTGATCAAAATATATTACCATACCTAACGTTTCTTATTCTAACTTTTTATCAGAATAAATGATGCAGTGAAAATGTCTCGGGTTACATTTTTAACCTCAGTTCCCTGAGGGGGAACTAGACGCTGCGTCAAAGCTCTAGGGCAGGGGTGCTCACACTTTTTCAGCATGGGAGCTACTTTTGAAATGACCAAGTCAAAATGATCTACCCATTATATTTATTGAGAAATATATTGAGGATTCTTACAACTTATGTTGATGTATAACCACATATGTTGCACAACACATGTAATTTTTTTGTACATCCCATCAACTGGGATTATAGCTCCTTCACCTTTGTCTTTCTCAGCTCGCTTTTCGGTGGGAATTCAGTGTCGTATTTTCCATGAAGAGTCCGAAAATGCCGCTCCACATTTCCCTTCTTTGGTATTGCGACGGTAGACGAGACAAACGCACTTTGAAAATGTCATCGTGAAAAAGAAAATCCTCCTCCCATTCCGTATGAAAGTGATACGTTTTCTTCTTACTTGGTCCAGCTCCCCCACTCATTTTTATACTCTATCTTACGTTTAAGAGGAAAAAAACGAGCGAAAAATTAGGATGTAACTAACGACTAGCTTGTTAGCTTTGCAGCGCTCTGGGGCGTTGTTTGAGCACGCACAAGTGACCTAATTGTATGGAAAAAAAATCCGATGTCATCTGACTGGCTGTCCTGTGTATCAATCAAGTGATGGGATGGCTGATACGCTGACGTCTAGTTTTTATTCAAAACAACTCAACTTTATTTGTATAGCATCAGTTCATGACAATGTCACCTCACCTTGTCATGCGATCTACCAATAGTACCTTGGCGATCGACTGGTAGATCGCGATCGACGTATTGAGCACCCCTGCTCTAAGGGTACCTTGAAGCACTGTGTAAACGAAAAACGGCCACAAGGATCACTCCCACCTGTAAAGGAGTCATCCGTCGTGACATGGAGCCCCGATGCAGGCCCCTGTTGTGGTCCAGGAACAACAACCCGAGTGACTTACTAACACAGAGTCATTGCCCTGTGACCCAGCGCTGTGAGAGTGGGTGCCTAGCTAGCAGTAGGTGCCTGGTCCATCGTAAGCTCTTGACGGCTAAAAGGGTGGCATCGTTGCGCACGGGGGAAACCGAGCTGACGTCGACACAGACCCGGAGGAGAGACACTCCTTTAAGTTCAGCCTCAACCCCAACATTTCAAGAGAGCAAGAATGTCATCTCAATGTCGAACCACTAACCTGGCGACTGGGGAGATAGCCAGTCATCAAGGAATGTTGTTATAACGCACTGCATCACAGCAAAGGGTGAAATGTGGGGTGACAGTGC
Organism: Rhodeus uyekii; assembly: GCA_037043235.1. Taxonomy (NCBI): domain Eukaryota; kingdom Metazoa; phylum Chordata; class Actinopteri; order Cypriniformes; family Acheilognathidae; genus Rhodeus; species Rhodeus uyekii. Next base: position 1,613,889 of record JAWRVZ010000068.1, read on the forward strand.
TAGACCAGAGAAGAAGCCTTCAAAACAGGAACACCTTCCCCCCCAGAGGTGAACCTGCATAGCTTCGTGGATGGAGATGTGAGAATGAGCATGTTAACTAGAAGGTGACAAACCAATCCTCAGATCTGATTTAGACACGATCTTGCATTACTATGCACTTGAAAAAGACACAGATCTTATCCCCATCCTCACCCCATCCACTTGGAACAAGGAAGAGACGGCTGTACAGCCTGACCTTCTGACCGAGAGGGGTGCATATTCTATGGTCCCTTGCCTCAGCAAAGTATACTTCTTGTTCCATGACCAGAGCCTGCTGGCGCCTACCACTGTGGGTAGAACCCCTGAGAAAGGGGGCAGAGGAGCCTAGAACTGAGTGACGCATCCTGTGGATACTATGCGGAGGACCCCGTGAGAGATACTTGGCAGAAGAATGAAAGATACCAAGAGGCAGATACTTGGCCCGGAGAGAGTGCCCTCGCCCTCATCATGGTCCCCCGAGAAACTGCAGTAGAAGTAGGGTTTCAAGCCTACCACTGCCAGGCTGGAGCGGAATACGCTCTGCCCACCAGAGTAAAATGACCCGCATGGCTTAGTGGGCAGCGCTGGGGATTTACCTCAGACACTGGGATGGAATCACGCAGGAGACGCATATAGATAGGTATCTATCTAGTTACATAGATATTTTTGTGCATTCCATGTGAGTGTATGTGTGTGTGTCTCAGATTAGGGCTATTTGGGCCTTCTCTGTGGGATGTGTGTCTGGGTGTGTGTAAAGTCACCAGATAGCTTTCTCCTCCTTGTAGCGTGGGGGAGGGCTGGAGGAGAAGGGCTGTAAACCTACTTGGTTTCAGACTTAGCGGCATCGCCGAGACTTACTCTGTGTTCATTCAAATATCACAACCAGATATTGGTTTTTGATTGATCATTTTGAGCCACTGTCCAGACACTACACAATGACAAGTGACAAGTACCTTCTGCACACAAAACTAAAGTAACATCAGTCAGTAAAAATAATGAGAGTAATTTTCTATGGCCATCACCTGCAAAGTCATTCACTTTTGGGGAGTTGTCTTGCTCTTGCCTCTTCTCTCTGTCCTCTCTAGCTGGACAGATTGAGGTCCCTGAAGTTTCATTGACTTGGTGTTCTTCCTTTTAATTCCTTGAGTTGTAATACTTTTTTTTTTTTTTTGACAAACACAAAATGTCAGTGAGTATCTATAAAAGAAAAGCATGAGTTTATTTGAAAAGTTCAATTAAGAGCTCAGAGGACTGACTCAGACAGTCTCAACAGGAAACACCTGTTGGTGGGAAGATATATCCGATCTGTTTAAAATACATTACATAAACAGTCACAATTAGCCATTTCAGTTTCATTTTAAGTCTGATGTCACAAAAAAACAGTACATAAAGCATATGTAAGCTAGGCTTTTAAATACCATCAGCTCTAAGATTATCAATAGAACAACCTACTCATTTACACCAACTAAATTATGTCTACGTGATGGTTCTACATGAAAAAATGTATCATATTTAATTTTTTTTACATTATTTTATCAAATTGATTTGTACAATGTACTTACTTTCAAGGTTCTGTCTTCATGGTTGTCGTGTTTACCTGTTAGTTCCCCTTTTGTTCGCTCCTCATGTCTCACCTGTGTCTGCACTAATTACCTCATCAGTCCCGTCAGCTGTTCCTGCTTCCCTAATCATCCTCTGTGCATTGAAGTTTTGTGTTGGTCTTTGCCTGAGTCCGTTCTCATTGTTACTGTGTAATGTCTATCCCTGAACCGAGCTTCTTGTTAAATAACTATTATATGTATCATTTACCTTCGTCTTCGAGCATTCATTCATCTTCATTCATTCAACAATTGTGGCGAGCAGGGCGGGGTCGAGGGACCGTGAGAGCGTCACTAGAGCCGGTGGTGTGATTGATAATGAGCGTCACTTGCGAGCCATCGGTCTCTCTCACGGAAGATCGGAGGCCGTGAAAGCGAGAGAGGACCAGGCCTGGACTTTATGTTGTGTTTGTGTGGGCGGCATTTGTCCGTGAGGAACTGCCGTCATTATGTTTATTTTGGATTTATGTTTTATTTCATCAATAAAAGTGTGTTAATGTCTGCCGGTTCCCGCCTCCTTCCTCCCTGAACAAAGACTCAGTTACAACAATATAAAAAGTGATCTCAACTATTGCAGTAAATGTAGCTTGTTAAAAAAGCATAATAGCGTAATTGTGAATGGAAATGTGAAGGTTTTAATGAAACATAAAAGTTGTATAGCAGATGGTAGCATATTAAAAAATGATGGCATATTAATGGAAAGAGGCATCAATATTCATACAATGCTATAATATTCATGAGCCATGAATAAGTAAATTCAACAGAGATGTGTTTCAGAGTGCTGTGCAAAAAGGTATACATACATAGATCATATCATGTTGAGTTTTGCCCCTTAAAGGGTTAGTTCGTGCAAAAGTGAAATTTCTGTAATTAATTACACAACCTCATGTAGTTCCAAACCCATAAGACCTTTGTCCCTCTTCAGAACTCAAATTAAGGAATTTCTGATGAAATCTGAGAGCTTTCTGACTGTTCCATGACAACAACATAATCATCACTTTCAAAGCCCAGAAAATTACTAAACCCATTGTTAAAATAGTTCATGTGACTACAGTGGTTCAACCTTAATGTTATGAAGCGACAAAAATACCTCTTGTGCCTTTGTATTCGTATTTCCGGTAAAGGAAAAAAAATAGCATATGTGGAAAGTAGTATTCAGAAAGCCGTTAATGAGAAAACCTAAAGTGATGTTTCTCTAAAAAGAAGAATTCTGTCAGGGTTCTGTCACGTCTTGTTTTTTTGTGGTTTTGTGACAGAGCCCTAACACTACCGTATTGTTGTGTCTTCCTGTGAGCTCGCTTGTTTTGAGTGTTCTTGAGTCGCGCGCTCTCCTGTCTTTGATGTGTCTTGTGTGCTGGCTGTGATGTTCCCTGTCAAGGGAACTCAACACTGCGTCGGAACGCATATGGGAACGCATTAGTGTAATTGTCTCTTGAAGCGCAATTGAAACCAGGTGTGCGAGTGCACGTAGCCGAGTGTGACGTCATGAGCCAGGAGTATAACTGCACGCAGCAGACTAGCAGCCTCAGCTTAGTGTCTTCAACAGCGCTCGAAGCTAACGTGTGTTTGAGTTGCTCTGCTGGCTGTAAGTCGATATCTTTCACTTACCTTTAAGAAGAAATGGCGGATACACAGTCCTTTAGGCGTTGTGTCCCTCCTTGCCCGCGTTTTATCACGGGTAAGGATACAGACGCTCTCTGTGTTTATTGTTTGGGCGAGGAACACGCACACTCAGCACTTGAGGGCTCTGAGTGTGCAGAGTGTTTGCAGCTGCCGCTGCGCACTCTCCGCTCACGCTTAGCTGTCTTCGAGGAGGCAGCTCAAGCACGCGGTCCTCGTGGGTCTGGTCCCGCTGTGGCTGAGGCTCAGCGGCGGCTGCACTCGTGGGGATCGCAGCTAGATTTAGCAGCGGGGATGGAGACGGGCGATGCCTTTTCTCCTCCTTTACCTGCTGAGTCTGTTCTCACTCAGGACGCGGAAGCGCACCATGCGGTGATTACTTCCGACCTGGGTGATGACGCACTGCTCAACCTCTCCAGTTCTGAGGAGCTGGAGGTGGATGTGGTCAGTGTTGATGTGGAGGAAGCCGAGCCGCCATCGGTTTCCCCCGCATTCGAGGAGCTGCTCGAGGTGGTTACTCGGGCAACGGCAAGGCTTGGTCTCGAGTGGCCGGCCGAGCCCAGGGATGTTCGTCCTAAGAGTCGGCTCGACGAACGTTACCTGCCCGCCCGGGTACAGCCTCAGCGCCGGGGTTTGCCGTTCTTTCCAGACCTCCACACTGAGGTGTCGAGGTCATGGAAGCGGCCCGCCTCCCACAGGGTTCATAGCAGCGCTGCTGCTAGCTATGCTTCCCTTGTGGGAGCCAAAGAGCGCGGTTACGGGGCGATGCCTAAGGTGGAGGAGGCGTTGGCTAACTACCTCGCCCCCCATTCATCGCCGCCCCTAAAAACCCCGACGCTGCCCACCAAACCCCTCCGGGTTACATCTACAATGGTGGGCAGAGCGTACTCCGCGGCTGGTCAGGCTGCAGCATGTTTACACACCTCATCACTGCTGCAAGCCTATCAGGCGGACCTACTCTCTGACCTCGACGAGGGCGGGGGTATTGGCCCTGAGGCAGTAGCCGAGCTGCGCAAGCTGCTCTCTCTGCGGGCTGCCAGGGAAACGGCCAGTTCAATCGGTCGCTCTATGGCAGCCCTGGTGGCCACAGAACGGCATCTGTGGCTTAACCTCACAACCCTCAGAGAGAAGGATAAAAATATCCTGATTGACGCTCCTCTGTCGCCTCCTGGTCTCTTCGGCGATGCCGTCAAAATGGCTGTCGAGAGATTCCAGGAGGCTGCCAAACAGGAGGTAGCGTTCAGGAAAATCCTTCCCCGCCGCCCTCGTCCTGCTGGGTCTGCGAGCCAGCCGCAGCCCAGCAGCAGCTCCTCCCACCGCGCTGCTCAGCGGCAGAGCGTGGCCTCACGCCAACCTCCCCAGTCGGGTGGTGGCGCAGGTCGCCGCTCTCAGCCGCAGCCCTCTGGTAGGAGGACAGATCTGAGGACTGTCCTCCAGGCCAAGAAGGCCAAGAGCAAGAGGCCCTGACGGTCTTCGGTTGTGGCCACGCAGCACTGGTCCTCCTCGAGAGGCGGATCAGTGCATGCTAAGCACGGTGTATGGCTCTGGGTCTCGAGGGACTCGGGCCATGCTCAACGCGGGCAGTCCCGTCCAGTCACGCTCCTCTCGGGCCGTGCTGGGCAGGTTGCCCCCTCTGAGGAGGGTCCTAGAGCATCCGCCCCGGCGGCTCTCTGGTTGCGGCCAGGGCCCCGGGGTGGCAAAATATTTATGTCCAGAGGTCGGTCTCGAGAGACTGATACCCCTAGTAGACTTCCTGGCGGCGTGGCAGCGCCTCCCAGGTATCTCTCGTTGGGTCCTGCGTACCGTATCAGAAGGATACGCTGTTCAGTTCCAGGTTTATCCTCCCGGCTTCGCGGGTGTGTTGCCAACAGTGGTGAACCCCGAGCAGGCTCTGGTCATGGAACAAGAAGTAGACTCACTGCTGAGGAAAGAGGCCATAGAATATGTACCCCTCTCAGCCAGAGAATCAGGTTTCTACAGCCGGTACTTCATAGTTCCCAAGAAGGGTGGAGGCTTACGCCCTATCTTAGATCTTCGCACTCTGAACGATTCTGTCAGGCGACTGAAATTCAGAATGTTAACTCTGAAGCAGATCGTAGCTCAAATCAGGTCCGAGGACTGGTTTGTCTCGATAGATCTCAAAGACGCGTATTTCCATGTCTCCATCCTTCCTCAACATCGGAAGTTCCTCAGATTCGCCTTCGGGGGGAAGGTTTATCAATATCGGGTCCTTCCGTTCGGCCGAGGCAGAGCACTACTTTCCTAGGCGTTGTATGGGATTCTGTGTCAATGGCAGCACGGCTCTCCCCCGTGCGCATTACGTCAATCCTATCTTCAGTCAACGACATAAAGCTAGGCCAGCTGATCACTGTCAGACATTTCCAGAGAGTTCTGGGGCTCATGGCAGCAGCCTCTTGCGTGATACCGCTAGGTTTGCTTCACATGAGACGTTTACAGTGGTGGCTCAAGACCAGGGGGTTTTCCCCGAGGGGGAACCCTTTCCGCCTGATCAAGGTCTCAAGGCGTTGCCTGCAAGCCTTGAGTCAGTGGAAGAATCCCTGGTTTCTTGCCCAAGGACCCGTACTGGGACCAGTCTGTCACCGCGTAATGCTGTCGACAGACGCTTCCCGCTCGGGTTGGGGGGCGGTTCTGAGGAACCGCTCAGCTCAAGGTTTATGGAACGAGGCCTGCCTCTCTCTGCATATCAATGCGTTAGAGATGTTGGCAGTTTGGAAGGCGCTTCAAGCCTTTCTCCCAGACCTCCGGGGCCACCATGTGTTAGTCCAGTCCGACAACACGGCGGTGGTATCCTACATAAACCATCAGGGGGGTCTCCGCTCCCTCCGGCTTTCCAAGCTGGCCGGGCGGATCCTCCTTTGGGCTCGGAACAAACTCTGCTCCCTTCAGGCAGTTTATATTCCGGGATCCCAGAACACGGAAGCAGACTTCCTGTCGAGGCAGGGGCCGAGGCCCGGGGAATGGATGCTCCACACCGAGGTGGTGGAGCAGATATGGGAGGAATTCGGTCAAGCCCAGGTGGACCTCTTTGCGTCCCACGAGGCGACCCACTGCCCTCTGTGGTACTCCCTCTCTCCTCCAGCTCCGTTGGGACTGGACGCGATGCAACAGGAGTGGCCGAGGCTACCCCTGTACGCCTTTCCCCCAGTAGCTCTGCTCCCGGGGGTTCTAGAGAAAGTTCGCCAGGACAGGGTCCGTCTCACCTTAGTTGCCCCGCGGTGGCCGGGCAGGGTGTGGTTCTCGGACTTGGTGTCCCTCCTAGACGGCACTCCTTGGAGGATTCCCGTCAGAGTGGACCTTCTGTCTCAGGCTCAGGGCAGGATCCTTCATCCTCGCCCGGAACTGTGGAATCTGTGGGTCTGGCCTCTGAGGGGGCCCGACTCGTAGACTCTGGTCTCTCGACTGAGGTTGTCGAGACCATTCTCCACTCTAGAGCCCCATGCACAAGGAAACTCTACGCTCGGAAGTGGGCTTTCTTCACTTCCTGGTGCGGTGACAAACCTGTAGACCCAGTGACCTGCCAGGTCGGTATCGTCCTGGAGTTCTTACAGGAGAGGTTCGCCGCCGGGCTGTCCCCCTCCACGCTTAAGGTGTACGTGGCCGCTATCGCGGCCTACCACGTACCCCCGAGTGGTGTACCTCTGGGTCGGGACCCCCTAGTAGTTCGTTTCCTTCGTGGCACTCTCAGGCTGAGGCCTGCGGTACGCTCCCGGGTTCCTTCCTGGGACCTGTCCCTGGTACTCCAGGCCTTGTCCCAGGAACCCTTTGAGCCGCTTGAGGACATCTCAGAGAAATTTCTCACTCTTAAAACGGTGTTCCTCCTAGCCATTTCCTCATTCAAGAGGGTTGGTGACCTTCAGGCCCTGTCAGTGGCCCCCTCCTGTCTGGAGTTTGCTCCTGGTCTGGCGAAAGCCTTTCTCTCTCCCAGACCAGGTTATGTTCCGAAGGTCCTCTCGAGCCCAGCTCGTCACATTGTACTGCAGGCCTTATGTCCTCCCCCCTTTGACGATCATGACCAGGAGTTCAAGAACAAGGTCTGTCCAGTGCGAGCACTGGACGCCTACGTCCGCAGAGCGGCCCCATGGCGTAGGTCGGACCAACTCTTTGTATGCTTCGGGGCTCCTAAGGGAGCTCCAGCATCTAAACCTACTTTAAGCAGGTGGATAGTCGAGACTATCTCACTAGCTTATGAACTGGCGGGTCAGCAGTGTCCTCAGCATGTCCGCGCCCATTCTACTCGGAGCATGGCTACCTCTAAAGCTTTTTGCGCAGGGGCTCCCCTTGCCGATATTTGTGATGCGGCTGGCTGGTCCTCACCGCATACCTTTATCAGGTTCTACCAGTTAGACCTCAATCCCGCTTTGGGAACCTTGGCCCTTTCGTAGTGAGCTACGTTAGCTTGGCGTACTCCGTTCGCTGAGGCGGCGTGGGTATTCTCGTTCCCATATGCGTTCCGACGCAGTGTTGAGTTCCCTTGACAGGGAACGTCTCAGGTTACTTACGTAACCCTAGTTCCCTTAGAGGGAACGAGACACTGCGTCTCGTAGCCTCAGCTCCATCGCACGCCGGCTGTTTTCAGACACTAGTTAAGCTGAGGCTGCTAGTCTGCTGCGTGCAGTTATACTCCTGGCTCATGACGTCACACTCGGCTACGTGCACTCGCACACCTGGTTTCAATTGCGCTTCAAGAGACAATTACACTAATGCGTTCCCATATGCGTTCCGACGCAGTGTCTCGTTCCCTCTAAGGGAACTAGGGTTACGTAAGTAACCTGAGACGTTAGTATCCCAGCACTTCAGTCTTGTTCAGTTTTGGTTTTGGTTCTGGTTCGGACATTCATGTTTTGTCTTCTGCTTTAAGTGTGTGTGGTTTCGAGTTCGCTCAGGCTGTATGCTCTCTTGTCTGCGTCGTTGTTAAACCAGTTGTTGTGTAGCACGTGCTTATATGTCTTGTCTTGTTTTTTGTGGACATGCAGTATGTGCGATTTCTTATTGGCTGCATGTTCATGTCAAGTTTTGTGTGAGCACATTTCTTTTCATGTGTGTTTTCGTGTCTGTAATTACTGTGGAAAAACTGAAACTGCTAAACATATGTTCTTACACTGTGAGGCATATAAAAGTAGAACAAAGATTTTATTGGTTTGGAACGACATGATGTTGAGTAATTAATGACAGAGATTTCATTTTGTGGTTAACTAATTGTTCAACATTGTTGTACAAGATGGAAAAGACTTGGACCCAAACTATTATAACTATTATAACTATTATATATTTTTTGCCTGTTTATTTCTTAAGAGCAGTGAAATTATTACATTATTACAATTATTATTAATTATTACATCTTTTTATTTATTTCTGTTCCATTTCAGAGTTCATATATCATTTAGGTACTAATGATGGCAGACGTATTGTTAAATAAACATTTATTTGACTTTAGGATAAGTACATTTTCCTGTCAATGTCACTATTTAGTAATGTACCTTTGTAAAACTTTCTGATATTCAGATGTCCATGATAGTGGAATCCCTGACAGTTCTCACACACAGAAAAAGCATTTTCTTGACCACAAAATTCTCAGCAAACAGAAGAGCCAGTGCTAAGAAATTCATTTCAGGATGTTACATAATCCGACTGATTTATTAAAATCGTATCAAAAGTTAATTAGGAGTTGTAGAATTGCCTTTTAGCTCTGCTCACTGTCCTGTCACAGTACTGGACTGAATACACAAATGTTTTGATATACTCTTGCCAAAAAATTATTTGTTAGAATATTTGTTAGAAAAAGAAAAATTGGAAAAGTGCACCTTTAAGATTCTTAAAATTTCTTGAGAGAATTTAAAAAGAAGAGAAGGATTCCCATATTGACCTGAATAAGGACCCAATTGGATCCCATTAACATCTTGCAGAAATTATAAGAAACCTATGGTTCCAAAATATGATAGAAATTCGAATTAGTTTCTTAATGGAATCCTTTAGCATTTATTGACAAGGGTATCAACCTTGTTTATTTGTCCCCTTTTATAACTCGTCGAAAGTTGAACAGTTGAAATTGTACAAAAGTAGTAATGTCACTCCCTGTTGTTATCGCTCTCACATGATTGCAGAGCCGATTTTAAGAGTGCCAGTAGACGTAGATATATGAACACTTTCCAACTTTATTAGAAATAAAAGTATACATCTATAAAATATTGATATCATCTTCAGGCAGACTCGGAAGCGCACGCTCAGAATAAACCAGATGTTTGACAATGTTATATCTCTGACAAAGTTATTTTCTTTCATGACTGAAGAATCTGCAGAATATTCAGAAAACGAATAATGCATAGATTAAAAATGAATAGTTAATGCAGGACTACGTTTCGCGGTCAGATAAATGCATGAATCTCATTAGATGATTAATTAGCCATGCACAGATCTGGCTCTCCATAATTGTTATAAAAATGTCATGGGTTTTATTCGAACAGTTTTTGTATGGGGCTTTATCACCGTGCCACCCCAGTCACAGTGACATATACAAGTGCAAAAACCAGCGCCAGCATGCAGTGTGTCATTCTTTATCAATTCGGCACCAAATGTAATTGTATTCGCGTTGAAAGAAAGGGGTTATGTTTTGTTTTTCCATAATCGAATAAACAAACAAAGTCTCTTTATTTAAGTCACTACAGTATATCAAGGAGGATGGGTGAACAGATTCTTACAGTCATTTTGTAGTCATTCATGTTTATACGCATGAGGTTCTATGTGCATCTTTTAATGTCATTTTTCAGATCGTCAACAGGCCAGAACTAATTATAGTTAATTGATCAAACTCCTATAGCAGTAAAAATCTAACAAAGACATAACAAAAACACGGGTAAAATGCACAAATAAACGATTTACAGTCCCCATAAAAACAAACAAACAAAACAGTCAGTAAATTTCATGTACATTTTTGCTTCGTAAATCTCTTTTTTTAAATCAACAGTAGTTTTGAATGTAATGTATCGATGTCTCGAGATGTTGCTTTCTCGACCTCTAGCGTTTATATACGAGTTTGCAGGCTTCTCTGTTATTATTTTCATTTGTGTTGGGGTAAAACTTGGAAAAAAATAAAAATAAAAACATAAACAAATGAAAGTATTATAAAAATAGTAATACAATTAAATATGTACACTGAGGAACAACTTGCTTGATAATTTCATATTTCTAGTAATATAATTTATTTGCGAGTCATTGGATTTATTACACATGCTTTGTTTATATTTGTTTTATGATAAGTAGTTGATGGAAATAAGACCCCCAACCATATTTCATATCATGAAAGTAATTTTACAATACACTATTAAAAAAAAGAAAAAAAAAGAAAGGAAAAAAAGTTGGTGAAGTGTGTGTGTGTGTGTGCTAAGGATAGTAGTCCCCATGAATAAAACCACTTATAAATCATACTAATGGAAGTGTAAAAATGTATAACATCTACAAATGTTTATGGGCTGAGTTGATGTATGACAATAGAACATTTCGTTTGTACAGTATGAAAATGAAATTGTACAGTATGAAAATGTACAATCTGAGAAGTCCCCTTAAAACATGGAAACCAGTGTGCATGTGTGTTTTAATGTATCAACCTTAACTACTTTGATTCAATAACATTGATGGTTTAGGCAGAAGCTTTTACGCAAAGTGACTTAAACCACAATCGATATATAGACTTTATCATCATATTTTATCATGCATCCCATGGAAAACAAACTCACTGGTAATACTATAAAAACATGTGTTACGCTATACAGGAAATATTTATTTAGATAAAACATAACTCAAGATTTGGTTAGATTAGAAAAAGAATATAGAAAGTATTTCATATTTTCACTTCCCCCCTCCCCCCCCCCCTTTTTTTACAGTGAAACAATGAGGGCATCACATGAAAAGGTCAAAACATTTCTGCCACAGTTAGGAGAGACTCACAAAGTATTTACGAAACCATAAAAACACATACAAAAAATAAAAAAAACAAATTGAATTCTGGGAAAGCTTTTTGATTTCCTGTATGAATGGTTTTTGAGCAGTTCTGCTGTTTTTCTTGTAACTGTGTCTCTGGCACAGTAATAAACAGCTGTGTCTTCAGTCTTCAGGCTTTTCACCTCTAAATACAGCATGTTTTTACTGTTATCTTTGGTGATGGAAAACTGTCCCTGTAGAGACTGAGCATAATATGCACTTGAGCCAGTGTCTATATATCCAATCCACTCCAGTCCTCTCCCTGGTTTCTGACGGATCCAGCTCATCCAGTTGCTGCTCATTGAGATTCCAGACACACTGCAGGACAGAGTGACCGATTCTCCTGGTCTTTTCACCACAGAATCTGAGGATGTCAAAGACTGACCACTAACAGCTGAAAAACATATACAAATTAATGTTAGATGATTTGCCGATCATTATTTACATTAAACAATGAGATGAAATAAATAATTAAGAACAAATATGAGTTTCTTACATAAAATAATCATCAGCAGAACCACATACTGTAGCATTTCCATTGTCACACCTGCCAGTAAATAACAAGTTACAAGGAAAAATAAAAAGTTTACTCAGCAGGTGATTTAGACTGGGGAAGGTTAGCCATTTGACAGTTTATAAAACAATCCTCTGGGAGTGGGTGTGGTCTGCCCTAAAAAATAGTTTGCATATTAAGAGATTATTTAGAGGATTTAAAATAGTCGGAGGCTCGGAGCCACAGCTGCGTGGACAAAGCTCCGACATATAGCGTAGAGTTTAACTGTGTTCTCTTGAGCAAACAGTATTATATTAAACAATGTTGCTGATGTGTTTATGTTTATTATTTCCCAGCATGCACAGGCATTCATGTTTTTAGCTGTTGTTTGTTTTTGTTGTATGACAGCAGAGTCTCCTGAAGATACAGATGATTCTTGCTATTATCTCTTGAGGTCTTAAATTTGATGCGGACTGAGAGAAGTGGAGGTTTTTCATGTTAATGAATGGATTGTGATGAGAGAAAAATTGTGTACTTGAAGTGCCACAAATAAAGGATCAAATATAAAGAGAAAGACTACTACTGCACATAGATCACTGCAATGTTCTGATAAGATTTTGGGATTATAAAGTCAAGCTTCACTGAACAGTCATCAACATTTAAAAAAAACCTTTTGTACTTAGCAGCAGCCATATCACCCTTTAGCCTAAGACTGGTTGCCCACTGAAGCTAAGCAGGGTTGAGCCTGCTTAGTATCTGGATGGGAGACCTCCTGGGAATGACTAGGTTGCTGCTGGAAGTGGTATTAGAAGGCCAGCAGGGGGTCTCACCCTGTGGTCTGTGGGGGTCCTAATGCCCCAGTATAGTGACAGGGACGCTGTACTGCAACAAGCACCGTCTTTCAGATGAAATGTTAAACCAAGGTCCTGACTCTCAGTGGTCATAAAAAAAAATCCCAGGATGTCCTTTGCAAGAGTAGGGGTTTAACCCTGGCATCCTGGCCAAATTTGCCCATTGGCCTTGGTCCATCACGGCCACCTAATCCCCCCCATACTCTAATTAGTCTCCTCTCCACCAATAAGCTGATGTGTGGTGAGCATTCTGGCGCAATATGGCTGTCGTCGCATCATCCAGGTGGATGCTACACATTGGTGGTGGTTGAGGAGATTCCCCTCCTACTATGTAAAGCACTATATAAATGTAACATATTATTATTATTATTATTATTATTATTATTATTATTACTTGCAGTAAATTTCTTGCAATATGCTACTTTAGGAAAATTAAACTTTGTATTTCCAATCAACCTGCTCCTTTGATAACTCGATAACTTATATTTGGATGTTCTTAATGTGATGTAACTTGCTTTAAAAAAACATGTATCCCATTGAGACAAAACTCACAAAATGTTGGAAAGTGGCAAATGAAGCTGAAGAGAATCTACAAAGAGAAAAATTCTCTATGTAAAATGTTCTAGTCATGTGTGAGTGCAGTTCTGTTTTTGATTGGCTCTGCAGCCTTTTGTGGAACTGTGACTCTTGCGCAGTAATAAACAGCTGTGTCTTCAGTCTTCAGGCTTTTTATTTCCAAGTGCAGCATGTTTTTGTTGGTGTCTTTTGTGATGGAGAACTGTCCCTGTAGAGACTGAGCAAAAGTAGTGCCAGTGCCACCATCAATCCAGCCAATCCACTCCAGTCCTCTCCCTGCTTTCTGACGGATCCAGCTCATATAGTAGCTGCTCATTGAGAATCCAGACACACTGCAGGACAGAGTGACCGATTCTCTTGGTCTTTTCACCACAGAATCAGAGGACGTCAAAGACTGACCACTAACAGCTGAAAAACACATACAAATTTATGTTAGAAGAAGAAGAAGAAATGTTACATTTATATAGCGCTTTTCCAGAGCGAACAATGTTAGACTATTTACAGTTATAAAACAGTGAGATGACATTAATAATTCAGAACAAATAGAAATTTCTTACATAAAATAATCATCAGCAGAACCACATACTGTAGCATTTCCATTGTCACACCTGCCAACAAGTTACAAGGAAAAATAAAAAGTTTACTCAGCAGGTGATTTAGACTGGGGAAGGTTAGTCATTTGACAGTTTATAAAACAATCCTCTGGGAGTGGGTGTGGTCTGCCCTAAAAAATAGTTTACATATTAAGAGATTATTTAGAGGGTTTAGAGTAGTCGGAGGCTCGGAGCCACAGCTGCGTTGACAAAGCTCTAACAGCGTAACAGAACTAAGGGTGATAGAATAGTATTAGTATTAGTAATAGTAATTATATGAAATACCAGTATGCTGTGTTCACACTTGAGCTAGCACAGCATTTTTTCAGTCACACACAAGAAATATCTTCATACAAACATTTTAGACAAACAATATCCCCCTAAATGTTAACAATTTAACAGTTCTCTTGAACAAACAGTATTATATTAAACAATGCTGCTGACGTGTTTATGTTTAATATTTCCCAGCATGCACAGGCATTCATGTTTTTAGCTGTTGTTTGTTTTTGTTGTATGACATCAGTGTCTTCTGAAGATACAGATGATTTTTGCTATTATCTCTTGAGGTCTTAAATTTGATGCGGACTGAGAGAAGTGGGGGTATTTTCATGTTAATGAATGGATTGTGATGAGAAAAAAATTGCAGACTTGAAGTGCCACCAATAAAGGATCAAATATAAAGAGAAAGACTGTACTACTGCACATAGATCACTGCAATGTTCTGATGAGATTTCATGCTTCACTGAACAAACATCAACATTTAAAAAAATGTTTTACACTTGCAGTACATTTCTTGCAATATACTACTTTAGGAAAATTAAACTTTATACTTCTGATCAATATGCTCCTTTGATAACTCGATAACTTATATTTGGATATTCTTCATGTGATTTAGCTTGCATATGTACATATTGTGTACATATGCACATACATATATTGTGTGCATATGTATGTACATTGTCACGGACTCAGCCACGCCCCCTGCACCAGGCTCCCACGCTCCGCCCACTCGTTCCCAGTCACCTGAATACTAAGCACCTGCACCTGTTCCCAATCACAGAAGCCCTATATCACCAGCCCTCATCCTGCACTCAGTGTCTGGTCACAGCTCACGCTATTCAGACTTCCTTGCTGCTCTGTGCTACTCCTGGATTGCCATAGACCTGCTTCCAAGATTCCAAGTGATTCCAAGACTCCAAGATTCTCCATACTCACCATTCAAGTAAAGCCTCTCACTAGTCCCTGTGTGCTCACCTGTTCACCAGCTCACTGTTTCGTGTCCTGACTTCAATAAACCTGTATTGTGTACTAACTTCTGTGTCCTTGAGTCCATCATGACATACATATTGCACATGTATCCCATTGAGACAAAACTCACAAAATGTTGGAAAGTGGCCAATGAAGCTGAATCTAAAAAGAGAACCATTCACAAAAAATTCCCAGGGATGTAAAATGTTCTAGTCATGTGTGAGTGCACTTCTGTTTTTGATTGGCTCTGCAGCCTTTTGTGTAACTGTGACTCTTTTGCGCAGTAATAAACAGCTGTGTCTTCAGTCTTCAGGCTTTTTATTTCCAAGTACAGCATGTTTTTGCTGGTGTCTTTTGTGATGGAGAACTGGCCTTGTAGAGACTGAGCAAAAATAGTGCCAGTGCCACTGTCAATACGGCCGATCCACTCCAGTCCTCTCCCTGCTTTCTGACGGATCCAGTGCAGCCAGCTAAGGGAGAGTCCGGAAATCTCACAAGATAGTGTGACTGATTCTCCAGATCTCTTTACCTCAGAGTCAGAAGAGGTCAGTGATTGACCATGTACATCTGGAACTAAGACAGAATGATCACATAATAATAAAAAACACAAAACAGAACGTTTTTTAAAGAATATTATTTGAGATTGTTAAGCAGATTTAAACTTACATGAAAGCAATACAAAGAACGTTAAATAACTCGGATTCATCTTCCTCTAGGATCAGTGCAGTTTCATGGAACAATTATGCTTCTGCTGTTTGAAGGAGCTTTTAAAAATCCAAGCATTTATTTACTCAGAGAACACTATATTTCAAACTTCATTTGAATAAGGGAGGGTCTTAAAAACTAACCCAAATTTGCTGCGCTGCCCTCAATGTTAATCAGTGATGACCTTATGCATATCTCCACATATGTTTTCGTTCTGACCTTCTACCCAATTTACTGGGATTTCCCTGTTTATCTGTGCATTCTACCCTTTTTGGATTGTCTTTCCTGTGATTTACTTGATTGTTGATATACTTAAAAATGCTGTAATAAATGCTTTGTCACATACTCTAAAAATATTTTAATACCAAAAATAACTTTTGAAATGAACTTTTTAAGTCTTAAATCATATTAAATATGACTGTATCGAGCTTTATTTCTACCATGAGTGTGTGCAGTTATTTAGAGTCCTTTATAAAGTCTTTCATTGTTTATGTGTTATTTTGTTGATGCTTAAGATCAGGTGACTTCTGTGGTTCGTTTGATCGTTGATGTCGGCTGCCTGTTTGTTTTAATGTGTTTTAGGTTAGCTATATTACAAAATGTTTCATCGCTTTTAACATATGCTTGTCAAATGCTGCTTGATATCAAATACATCACTGATGAGCTACTCCATGATGTCCAGTGTGGTGCAGTGATTATGGGTGATCTGCAGATCAACCTCCAAAGAGTCGCTAAGCCCATCTACACCAGTCACCACTGAGTGTTATGCCGGGCACCACAACAGTTTTATTAAATTATTATTTTTAAAATAATTATAACTGCCAGATGTTATTGACTGATGTTTATTCGAGTTTTAAACTTCAGTTATTTGTACTGGAATTGGATAATTCAGTGGAGATTTAAGTCATTTATCGACCACTTTGTGATGACTGGATTGTTGCAGATTATCTTAATCAGTTCAATACTATCTCTGCAAATATTTTAAACTTTTTGGTTCCCATAAAAGCCAAATAATGTAAACCAAAGTCAGAGTCCATGGCTAAATGACAATACACGTGACCATCGACAGATCTGCAGGGCCAAAAGATAGTGAAAATAGGCAAGCTTCAAGTCTCTTATGAAATACTATGGGACAATTTGACACAGTATCAGAAAGTGGTGAAAACAGTAAAGTCTAAGTATTTCTCAAATATTATTGAGAAGAACTATCATAAATCAAGAGTGCTTTTCTCCACTTAAAATTCTGCTGTTAACCCCTCTGTTGGTCTTTCCCCCAAAAAATCTGTTTCTGTTCTCATCAAGTTAGTGCTTTTAAGCATTTTTATATTCATACCAAAACATAATAAGCAGCAACATATATCATATGCAATGTATGTTTTATTTGTGAACTGATGTTCAGCTGTTCTTTTTAAAAGTAAACTTGTTTTCTTATCAGCAGTAATCAAAGCCCAGTAAATTAGCTAAATAAGTTTATTGAGGAGGACAGACTGATACGTTTTGACATATCCTGATGTGACTGAGTGTGGTGGTTGTTATTTGTAGGCACTGCGTTATTTTTAATCATCACTACAATAATTAAAACAGGAGGGTTTTTTGTATTAATTAATCCCTTTTGGAATGGAGTTACAGATACAACATTGTGTTAAATTCTAGAAATAAGTTGGCTGACATAAATAAATACAATTATAGAAACAAGTAAATATTAGTTCAAGTAAAAAAGTAATCTCCATCAATAGTAAACTCATGATGAGTGGATTCCAGATTCAAACAAGAAAGTATATGGATTCAAAAACAAGAAATAATTAAAATGCTCACAATGACTACTACAATTAAATAATCACGATGATGATAATAATAGTAAAAATATGAATCGTAGCCCAACTGTTTTTTTCTTTCTGTGGTTATTGTAGAACTGTTTCAACAGAAGGAGTCAGTGTGACTCTCGAGCACAGTAATAAACAGCAGTGTCCTCTTCTCTCAGACTCTTGGCTTCAAGATACTGCGTACTTAAAGACAAATCTTCACTCAGTGTGAAGTGATTTTCCATTGCATCTGCGTAAATAACACTATCAGAGCCAGAGTCAACACCCCCAATCCACTCCAGAGCTTTCCCTGGTTTCTGTCTGATCCAGTGCATTAAGTAGCTTGTCATTGTAAAACCAGATATTTTACAGGAGAGTTTCACTGTTTCTCCTGGTCTCTTTATCACAGCAGGTGACTGATCTAATCGGATTTCATCTCCACTGATGCCTGTTGAATAAAAGACAGAAATCATATTAACATGAGCTTCTAAATCAAAGTGCTGTTTGCTAGAATAACACAAATGTCAAAATTACCTTGTTGAGATACAATCAATATAAAGATGAAATGCCAAATGCTCCTCGACTCCATTGTCTAAACAGTTGCTAAACATGTAAATGCTTCTCATTTAATTTCACTGGAGAGTGAACAGTGAGCTGGATTTGTGTTTTATATAGATTATCACATTTGCATAGTTTACTTTGGACTTGTATATGATTATAATTAATGAGAGGAGGAGGAGTTACTTAATCCAGAATTGCTTAATGTGGTCTCAGATTTAATTGTTTTTCTCATGTAATTTAAATTATGTCCGTATGCTGGTTGTTGATTGTTTATCAGAACTTATCGGACAATGTAATAAAAGAATTGTTTGATAATTGTGTAAAAGTCATGCATCATTTTTAAGCAAGTGACTCCCTCTTGTGGAGTTCTGCAGCTATAGTACACTATAATACATATTATTTTATTATTATAGGCTTCTACAATACACTTTTATACACAGATTTTTATTATTAAATTAAGTTATATTTGTTTAACCAAAAACAGAACAACAAATAACGGTAGTATTTCTTTTCACAGACTCAAAATAATAATGTAAGGTGTCATAACATAAAGTCCACTTAGTATGTGCTTGTGTGGTAATGTGAATATGATCATGAGCATGAAGCAGGAATTGAATTTGTTGATGATCTGCAGATCTGGTTTCCTAAGTTTCTCACTTTGAGCTGTGCCACCATGTCTATCTTTGCACATAATACACAGCTGTGTCCTCAGTCTGCAGGCTATTGATGAAGAACAGCACATTCTAGTCTGAGCCTCTGGAAAAAGTAAAGTGAAGGAATTTGACATAAAGAGGTCTGTGAGAGTCGGTCCATACCACCAGTCTCCTTTAATCAGTTTATAACAATATACATATTTGAATAATTACAGTCAACACCAGAAAGCTTCACTTTTCAGAAGTGACTGAATTAATCCCTCACATGACAAAATGGGACATACAGTTCATGATCGATTTCAGAATCAGACAGGACATCCACATAGCTTTTTTCCTAGAAGACTGATCCTCCAAAAGTGACTCTCTTATTCTCTCATGCGGATGGTGAACATTTGCATATTACTAATTATTACATATTATAATAGTTAAATCAGGATATGATTTTGTAGCTTCAGCGTCTGTTACATATAATACTTTCATAAAGTGTTTAAATCTTTGGTTTGCATAAACTAACTTTCAGGAATTTTCAAAGAGATGAGAGTGACAAGAACAACATTATGCAGGCAGTAATGGGAATAACACTACACAAGTGTTGATATGGTTTACATCCATCTAGTTTTGTGGCTTACATTTATGGCTTGAATATCATTTTTATTGGCTTAAAGCTGGACAAAATACATTCATAAAAACTCATTAGGCATTTGAACAATGTCTGTTTTTTCCATGCAAATAAATTAAAGAATTTAAAATATATTTATTGTGTTCCTTGGAAGAAAGTCATACAGGTTTGGAACATGAGAGTTAGTAGATTATGACAGAATTGAAATTTTTGGGTGAACTGTCCCTTTAAGTGTTATACTTATAATATAATGATGGTTATATAAATATGAAAGAGCTATAGAAACAGATAATGGATGTCCATGCTGTTTTTGTCAGTTCCTCACTTTGAGCTGAGCCACAGTGTTTGTCTTTGCACAGTAATACACAGCTGTGTCTTCAGTCTGCAGGCTGCTGATATCTAAGAACAGCACATTCTGGTCTGTGTCTCTGGAAATAGTGAAGCGACTCTTGAAGGAATTTCCAGAGTCTATTGATCCACCGCCCCATATGATTCCAATCCACTCCATGGCTTTTCCAGGAGGATGCCTGATCCAAGCTGTGCCGTAGTCTTTGAGGGCATATCCAGAGATCTGACAGGACAACCTGACTGATTGACCAGGAGCTTTCATCTGTCCAGGAGACGAGGTCAGTGAGATGCCAGACACATCTGTAAAAGACAACAACTTCTGTCAGAGTCAGTCCATAGTGTATTTAGAGTCAGTCTCATATAAAAATAATTTAAACGAATGAATAATTAAAGTCAGCAACAGAAAGATACATTTTTCCGATGTGACTGAATGAATCCACTCACATGGCAATATGGCACATAAAATGAGTAGAATTTGGCTCATGATGGATTTCAGAATCAGACAGGACATCCAAACAGCTTTTGTCCTATAGTAGACTGATCGTCTGAAACTGGCACTCTTATTCTCTTGTGTGAGTAGTTTGAACATTTGCATATTACTGAGTTAATTCAGGGTATGATTTTATAGCTTCAGCTTCTGTTACATAAAATGCTCTCATAAAGTATTTGCATCTTTGGTAAATGAGTAAAGCGTTAGTTTGTTGTTAGGTTGACAAAAGGTTTTAAAAGTAACAATTTTAGGCTGCTCTGTCTTAGCGGTCAATGTCAAAATAATCGAAATGGCCAATCAAATCAAGGAAGGTCTTTCCTGTCACTGTCAAAATGCAACGAGAGTTCAAGGAAGGTTGTAAGTAGATCGTCCGATGTAAGTATCATTAGATAACTGTTTTACAATAGAAATGTTCAACGACCGACATTAATAAACTATCTGATGCAAACTACTCAACATGAATTTTGCTGTTTTGATTGATATGGTTAATTCATAAATGAATGTGATGAGACAAGAATCGTTTGCGTTTTCCTCATATTGACATAGACAATAAAAGTGAATATGTGGACACTTTAAAATATTATTTGCAAATAGTTTAAATGGATAAATACTTCATAACTACAGTTAAACTTAGAACTTCTTTTACCGTTATTCTTTTAGTTTTTTTCCCATTAAATACCTTATAATCAACTATTATAATGCTATTATGCTTTCTTTTTAAAAATGTAATGGTGTAAACCTTTAGTAAATCCTGTTGCATGATCCATTAACACACTCTCCTCACAGAAAGTTCCCTAACAGTATTTTTTTTAACGGCAAAAACAGTATTTAATTTCTAAACTGTTTATCAAGAAATAAACAATAGCATTAAAATAAAATTAATTTTGTGAACATTAATGAATAAAATATTAAACTGATTTTATGTAGAAAGGAGGAAAATGTGTGGGGAGGGTGACACATTTATGGAGAACACATCGCTATACAGTGTCATTATCAGGTTATGATGAAGCTGTATTTGTCGCATTTCATTGAAATTATGTTTTGTTCCTCTCATCTGTAAGTAGCATGTGCAATACAACACAACACTGCTCAAAATACTGAGGATTTTTACTCTAAATCTTTTTTATTGGCAGTTTATCATTAAGACAGAAATAATTTGTTTTGAGGTAACAAATTTGCTGTAACTGCTCTGATAACATTTGTAATTTGTGAGAAATTTTAAAAAGATATTGTTCAGTTGTAAAGCTCTGGTGGATTATATTTAATTCAATATAAACAAATGTCTGTTTGTTGCATTCAGATTTTTGTACAGCACTGTAGTTGTATTTGTTACTATGGCTTTCTTGCACAATAATATACAGTACAGCAGTATAAAGCTCGGGTCACTCGGCTTACATAAATCACAATGTACACTTTAGGCCTGGTTCTCTCTCGTCCTTCATTGTCGTCACTCTCTCTTTTATGCTTCCGCTCCTCTGTAATATATGTGGCAAGTGATTCTCATTATCAATCAAGCCGTTCTCACACAGTTCTCTGCTTGTCAGAGTCACATTTTATTTATTAGCTCAGACTTGTAGTATGATTATGCAGAGTTAAGTGCATACATTTTTAGATGATACTAATTCTTATCCAATCCGAGAATCATGAAAACTTTACCAAAAACTTATAAAGCAAGTAGAGTATTAGTTACTCTTAGTTGAGTGTGAACACTGAAATGTGCTGCATGTATATTTTTATATGCTTTAAAGGTGACATTCATTAATGAGTGATGGACTGGTTTTTCAGTTATCCATGTAATTTTGTTTTGAATTATGTGTGTCACAAACAGTTTCAAAGCACATAAGTTTATGTACTGCACAGCAGCCTCTTGTGCTACTGTGTTTCTCGGGCACAGTAATACACCGCAGTGTCCTCAGCCTGCAGATTTGTCATGTGCAGATACACCTGCATCTTACTGTTGTCTCTGGAGATGGTGAATCGTCCTTCAGCGGTTTTAGAGTAATATTTGTTACTGCCGCTTGGAGCAGAAATATGTGAGATCCACTCGAGCCCTTTCCCTTCAGCCTGTCTTATCCATGAAATAGCTGCACTGTCAATGCTTAATCCAGAGAAAGTACAGGTCAGTTTATGTTCGTTCCCAGGTTGGATGATGACCGACTCAGACTCAGTCAGTGTCTGACCTTTGCACACTGTTAAAATAAAAGAAATAAGAATGTATGACATACTTGATTTAGGCAATAAAGTAAAAAATAGACATGACTCAACAGCAAGAAATTAAAATTAATAATATAAATGCAATTAAGTGCTTACAAATAAATTTTACTTACTGTCCATAGATACTAGCATACTTATGAAACAAGTAATTCTGAGGACCATTGTTGCTGCAGCTAGCGTGAAAAATCTCAATGATAAAACACTGAAAAGGAGAAAAATATGTAGAGTTAATAAGGCAAAACATTAATTTGCATAGCCCATCCTCCAGCAGATTTTATATCAATAAAAGGAAGGTCAGACCAAAAGGAAAAAAAATCATATATTAGGTGTGAGTATATATGATGACTGCAGGTTATGTGTCTCACTCAATGATCATTCCTTAAGTAATATCTTTTTTTCTTCTTCATTAAATACCAGCCCAGACTTATTTGGGAAGTTGTTTATACAGAAGTATTAAAATGTTTTAAACAATATTTAAACAATTAATATGTTGAAAACAGTAATTGTCAGGGTATTGTCATTTTGGTTTTTGGTTTCTAATGTTTGGGTTGACAGAGCCCTGACACTGCTCCTGGTCGTGTTTATTGTGAGAGAGCGGGGCTAAAATCTGATTTATTTCATTTCAGGAATATTGCCAAGATTAAGCCTTTTCTTTCTCTACCTGATGCAGAAAGGCTTGTCCACGTATTTGTTATCTCTAAGGCTAATTATTGTAATGTCCTTTTTATTGGCCTTATCTGCAAAGTCTATTAAGTGTCAGCAATACATACATTATTCAGCTGCACGTGTCCTTACACATACTCATTCTCATCAGTACATCTCCGATGTGCTTAGGATCCTACACTGGCTTCCGGTCCATGACCGCATTGATTTTAAAATTCTGACTTTAACATATAAATCTGTACAAGGAACTGCACCGTCATACTTGCATGAATTAATTACTCTTACTGCAGTTAATTACTTTAATTATCCCTTCTAGATCTCTCAACTGCTGACTCTTTCCTCTTCAAACAATCTTCTTGCAGATAAAAAACTATAGGTGAAAGAGCCTTCTCTAGGTTCAGAGCGCCTATAGTTTGTGAAATGCATTTCCTTTAACTGTTTGGTAGTTTTAAGAAACAAGTTAAAACCCCTTCTTTTAAGAGCGTTTATGTCTTTTTTCTTTTATAATTTTTTTTTTTTAAGGATGTATTTTTGTACTCTGTGCATGAGAAAAAGTGCATCATAAATTAAATGTATTATTATTTTTAATGCAGAATTATTATTTTCGAATAGTCATGTCAGACAGGACACCGACTCAGGCTGCAGGCACTCTGAAACTGGGAAAGTCCCAAAAAAACACTTGAGCCAGAGTTTACTCTGCTTATTATTGTAAAACCAGATATTTTACAGATCTTCACTGTTTCCCCTGGTCTCTTTATCACAGCAGGTGACTGATATACCGTATTTTCCGCACTATTAGGCGCACACAAAAGCGTCACGGGTTACGAATGTAACCCTGGTTCCCTGAGGGGAACGAGACGCTGCGTCAAAGCGCTAGGGGAAATAGCCTTGCTTCAGTCACGTGAAGATCTGTGCAACCAATGAGAGACGAACGCGTGTGAATGCGTCACTGCCGGCACGTGCAGGTGACGTCATGAGGAAGAGCATAAAAGCGCGTCTGAAACCCGGACGCGTCAGCATGAATGTCTGAAGCGGGCACGGAGGCGCAAGGAGCTGAGGCAAAGACGCAGCATCTCGTTCCCCTCAGGGAACCAGGGTTACATTCGTAACCCGAGACGTTCCCTTTCAGGGAACTCGAGCTGCGTCAAAGCGCTAGGGGAACGCTATACCAACGCCACCTCAGCGACGCCGGCATCCGGGTGTGTCCCAGCTCACTGAGAGAGCACCCTGGTTCCTGGGGCGGCATCGAGGTCCAATTGGTAAAACCTCGAAGACCAGCCAGCCGCAGCACAAACATCAGGCAAGGAAACTCCGGAGAGGAGAGCCTTGAATGCCGCCATGCTCCGAGTGGAGTGGGCTTGGACCCTCAGAGGAGAAGCATGTCCGGCCGACTCGTAAGCTAGACAGATAGCCTCGACTATCCACCTGCTTAGGGTTTGCTTAGAAGCTGGAGCCCCCTCAGGAGCCCCAAAGCAAACGAACAGTTGGTCCAACCTACGCCAAGTGGCAGTCTTGGGACGTAAGCGTCCAGTGCTCACACTGGACAGACCTTGTTCTTGCTCCTACTCATGATCGCCAAATGGGGGGAGGGCAGAAGGCCTGCAGCGTGACAGACCGAGCCACATTAGTGGGAACCTTGGGGACATAGCCTGACCTCGGGTGGAGAAAGGTTTTTCCATCCCGGGCCGAACTCGAGGCATGAGGGAGCCACCGAGAGGGTCTAAAGATCCCCGACCCTCTTATGCAAGGCAATAGCCAGCAAAAGAAGGGTGTTAAGAGAGAGAAGCTGAAAGCTCCTCTAAGGTTCAAAGGGTGCCTGGGACAGGCCTTGGAGTACCACAGACAAGTCCCAGGCAGGCACCCTGGTCTGTGCCGCAGGTCTCAGCCTTAGTGTGCCACGGAGGAAACGAGTGACTAGGGGGTCCCTGCCCAAGGATACCCCACCCAGAGGTATATGGCAAGCCGCTATGGCAGCCACATAAACCTTAAAATTTGACTCCCAAGAAAGTGGATTTCTGTGTTGGAGAAAGTACACTCTTCTTGGTGTTTAGCCTTAACCCCAGCTCCTTTATGTGCGGGCACAGCATCTCGATGTTGTGCTGCTAACTGCGGCGACTCGGCCAGGGTAAGCCATAGTCGTCAACATAGTTTCAGACACAATAGTCCTTTGCAAGTGCAGCGGCGCTTAGAGCAGCGTCCCCTCCTAGGTGAACGTGCGGGGCGAGAGCGCCAGACCGAAAAGGAAGCACCTGCGCTACCGTGCGCAGGACCCACTGAGAGATACCGGGTAGTCGTGACCACGCAGCCCGTGAATTCTACTAAGGGAACCAGCCTCCCGGGGCTGGTCTCTGGTACTGTGAACATATCCACCACTGAGCCGGGGCTTATTCCGGAAACCCGGGTGGATTGCTCTAGGACCCTCCTTAGAGGGGGTGGTTTTCCCATGGCGGGCTGACTCTGGAGCTGCTCCTGGGAGACACCACCTTGTTGCGGCTTGGCGTCAGGGTCGCTTAGTCTTGGCCTCCTTGGCATTCAGGACAACCCTCAAATCACCCCTTCTACCAGCGGCATGGACTTGAACTTGTCGGCCCGACCTTCCGGGGTCTACCGGAGGAAGACGGGTAGCGACACTTTGTTTCTGAGCGACCCTGTGTGAGGAGCTTTGAGACCGCGCTTGACTGGCGGTCTCACTCGGAGGGCGGCGGGGAAGAAATTTACTGAACGCCACCTGCTGTCGAGCAGCCTCCTGAAACTTGTTGACGACGCTTTTTACGGCATCGCCGAACAAGCCCGAAGGGGACAGAGGAGCGTCCAGCAAAACAAATTTGTCTCTATCCTTCAAAGCTGACAAATTAAGCCATAAGTGTCTCTCCGAGGCCACCAGAGCTGCCATGGAGCGACCGACAGAGTAGGCCGTCTCCCTAGTGGCCCGAAGAGACAAATCCACGGTCCGGCGCAGCTCTGCCACTGCCTCCGGACCGATACCACCGCCCTCGTTGAGGTCCCCTAGCAACTCAGCCTGATAAGCCTGCAGCAGTGTCGCGGTTTGTAGACACGCTGCGGCCTGACTAGAAGCTGAGTATGCTTTCCCCACCAAAGACGACGTGACGCGCATCGGCTTGGATTTGAGCGCCGGAGCTTTAATGGAGGACGCAGACTGGGGCACGAGGTAACTCGCAAGAGCCTCGTCCACTTTCTGCATCCCCCCATAACAATGACCTTGAGCCCCTACAAGATTGGTATACATAGCACTGTTTGGTGTATGAACCTTTTCGGAGGCTGGCTTTCTCCAAGATCTAGATACCTCAGCATGTAAATCGGGTAGAAAGGGCATAGCTCGGCGCGGGGGAGTGACACGAGCAGGCAGGTAACGCTCATCTAAAATACTTTTTCTAGGACGAGCGCTCCTGGTCTCCGCCGGCAAATCAATATCCAGACGTGAGACCGCTCGCGCCACAACCTCAACTAGCTCCTCACATGCCAGTGAGGAGGTAGCCTTCATCTGCAGTCTAGATGCAAACAAAATCCAGCAATTTCTCCCGCATGAAAGGCAACCACAATATCCACTGTAATAGCATATTGATGACTCAAAGTGAGGTGAACTCCTCAAAGCTGGGTCGTTGTTATTAAAGTCGAAAGAAACCGCACAGGGCATGCTTCTGAAACTTGAGAAGCCACGGCGGCCTCATAAGACCGCCAGGTGGGAGCGGAGAGCATGCAGGAGAACAACTCGCAGTGCTCACAGCCGGCATTCTCAAGTGCCGACCGCGCATGCTCCACTCCCAAACACACCACACTTTTCACACTCATATTCCCTGATTTTTAAACTATCTTAGTCTCACAATCACTCAAATCACTTAAGACATTCAGAGCTGACGCGTCCAGGTTTCAGACGCGCTTTTATGCTCTTCCTCATGACGTCACCGGCACGTGCCGGCAGTGACGCATTCACACGCGTTCGTCTCTCATTGGTTGCACAGATCTTCACGTGACTGAAGCAAGGCTATTTTCCGCTTTGACGCAGCTCGAGTTCCCTGAAAGGGAAACTTAATATTTTCATAAATCGGTCGTGCACCTTATAATCCGGTGCGCCTTATGGTGCGGAAAATACAGTAATCATTTCATTTTAAAAATTTTTTTTTTTTTTTTAGCTAACAGCACTTTAATTGAGTCACTTTACAAAAACAAACATTAAGTCAAAATGACTTTGTTGAGATACAGATGAAATTCCAAATATGAATTGTCATGTAATGAAAAGAGGAACCTGATGCAACTATGTAAGAAGATAAACAGAATGGGGCTTTTTTTTAAAGGAACTAAGAGAAGTAGGTTTGCTAGGCTGCCTTCTAAAGGTATGTTTACATTTTCTGTGCCTTTATTAACCTCTGTAACCATGTCAGCCTTTCAGGCCATTTATTTTTTATTTCTTATTTTCTAGCTCAGAGTTTAGCTACCAAATTAGTTTATATATTTTAGTCAATCCAAATCTTTATAAAACCCTTGAACGGTTTTAGAGTAATATTTATAAAGAAATAATATGAGATCCACTCAAGCCCTTTCCATTCAGCCTGTCTTATCCATGGAATAAATGCAATTTCAACTTCACTCCCAGAAAAAGTACAGGTCAGTTTATTTTCATTCCCAGGTTTGATGATGACCGTTAAGCAGGGATTATTGCATGAAACAGACAGGTGACTGCTGATGTGAACAGGTAAGCAACGGTAACAATAGCATGATGGTAAATGGCAGCATTCAATGACAGTTCTCATCTGTTTATAGGTTAAGAGGGTTGGACATCGGTGGATGACTGGAAGAGTGGAGTGGAGGTATTTTCATGTTAATGAATGGATTGTGAAAAAATTGCAGACTTGAAGTGCCACCAATAAAGGATCAAGTATAAAGAGAAAGACTGTACTACTGCACATAGATCACTGCAATGTTCTGATGAGATTTTGGGATTATATAGTCATGCTTCCCTGAACAGACATCAACATTTAAAAAAAAAATAACTTAAACTTTTACACTTGCAGTAAATTTCTTGCAATATGCTACTTTAGAAAAAAATGAACTTTGCATTTCCAATCAAAATGCTCCTTTGATAACTCGATAACTTATATTTGGATGTTCTTCGTGATTTAGTTTGCTTTAAAAAAAAAAAAAAACAGAAAACATATATCCCATTAAGACAAAACTCACAAAATGTTAGAAAGTGGCCAATGAATCTGAAGAGAATCTACAAAGAGAACAACTCTTTATTTCCCAGGGATGTAAGGGATGTTATTTCACACATCTAGTCATGTGTGACTCCACTTCTGTTTTTGATTGGCTCTGCAGCCTTTTGTGGAACTGTGAGTCTCTTGCGCAGTAATAAACAGCTGTGTCTTCAGTCTTCAGGCTTTTTATTTCCAAGTACAGCATGTTTTTGTTGGTGTCTTTTGTGATGGAGAACTGGCCTTGTAGAGACTGAGCAAAAGTAGTGCCAGTGCCACCGTCAATACGGCCGATCCACTCCAGTCCTCTCCCTGCTTTCTGACGGATCCAGCTCATATAGTAGCTGCTCATTGAGAATCCAGACACAGTGCAGGACAGAGTGACCGATTCTCTTGGTCTTTTCACCACAGAATCTGAAGACGTCAGAGACTGACCACTAACAGCTGAAAAACACATACAAATTTATGTTAGACTATTTACAGTTATAAAACAGTGAGATGACATTAATAATTCAGAACAAATATGAGCACCTAACATGACACACACACACGCACTTAAAAAAATAAATAAATTCCTTTTCCCTACTCCCCATGCTTGTGCTACTTGTATTTCAGAATGTTTGAAACTTTGTATTGTAAGCGCTCTTATGTGTATTTGTATCCTTTGGACAAATTGCTTCTATATTCCTCAAATTGTAAGTCGCTTTGGATAAAAGCGTCTGCTAAATGAATAAATGTAAATGTAAATAGAAGTTTCTTACATAAAATAATCATCAGCAGAACCGCATACTGTAGCATTTCCATTGTCACACCTGCCAGTAAATAACAAGTTACAAGGAAAAATAAAAAGTTTACTCAGCAGGTGATTTAGACTGGGGAAGGTTAGTCATTTGACAGTTTATAAAACAATCCTCTGGGAGTGGGTGTGGTCTGCCCTAAAAATAGTTTACATATTAAGGGATTATTTAGAGGGTTTAGAGTAGTAGGAGGCTCTGAGCCACAGCTGCGTGGACAAAGCTTTAGTTGAAAGGTTTACACACAGATGACATCTGTTAACATTATATGAAATACCAGCATACTGTTCACGCTTGAGCTAGAACAGAATTTTTTGAGTCTCACTCAAGGAATATCTTCATACAAATATATTAAACTAAACATATCCCCCTAAATGTTAACAATTTAACAGTTCTATTGAACAAACAGTATTATATTAAACAATGCTGCTGACGTGTTTGTGTTTATTATTTCCCAGCATGCACAGGCATTCATGTTTTTTGCTGTTGTTTGTTTTTGTTGTATGACAGCGGAGTCTTCTGAAGATACAGATGATCCTTGCTATTATCTCTTGAGGTCTTAAATTTGATGCGGACTGAGAGAAGTGGAGGTATTTTCATGTTAATGAATGGATTGTGATGAGAAAAAAATTGCAGACTTGAAGTGCCACCGATAAAGGATCAAATATAAAGAGAAAGACTGTACTACTGCACATAGATCACTGCAATGTTCTGATGAGATTTTGGGATTATAAAGTCATGCTTCACTGAACAAAGTTTCTATTCTCATCAAGTTACATACCAAAACATAAGCAGCAATACATTTCATATGCAATGTATGTTTTATTTGTGAACTGATGTTCAGCTGTTCTTTATAAAAGTAAACTTGTTTTCCGATCAGCAGTAATCGAAGCCCAGTAAATTAGCTAAATAAGTTTGAGGAGGACAGACTGATACGTTTTGACATATCCTGATGTGACTGAGTGTGGTGGTTGTTATTTGTAGGCACTGCGTTATTTTTAAGCATCACCACAGTAATTAAAACAAAAGGTTTTTTTTGTATTAATTAATCCCTTTTGGAATGGAGTTACAGATACAATATTGTGTTAAATTCTAGAAATAAGTTGGCTGACATAAATAAATAAAATTATAGAAACAAGTAAATATTAATTCAAGTAAAACAGCAATCTCCATCAATAGTAAACTCATGATGAGTGGATTCCAGATACAAACAAGAAAGTATATGAATTCAAAAACAATAGAGAATTAAAATGCTCACAATAACTACTATAATTAAATAATCATGATGAAGATAATAATAGTAAAATATGAATGCATCTGTTTTTTTCTTTCTGTGGTTATTGTAGAACTGCTTCAACAGA
Organism: Rhodeus uyekii; assembly: GCA_037043235.1. Classification (NCBI taxonomy): domain Eukaryota; kingdom Metazoa; phylum Chordata; class Actinopteri; order Cypriniformes; family Acheilognathidae; genus Rhodeus; species Rhodeus uyekii. The sequence continues at coordinate 1,644,301 of JAWRVZ010000068.1, forward strand.
TGGAGTCAGTGTGACTCTCGAGCACAGTAATATACAGCAGTGTCCTCTTCTCTCAGACTCTTGGCTTCAAGATACTGTGTACTTTGAGACACATCCTCACTCATAGTAAAGTGATTTTTCACAGAGTCTGCATAAATAAGATCAGAACTTCTGCCAGAGTTTATTCTCCCAATCCACTCCAGAGCTTTCCCTGGTTTCTGTCTGATCCAGAGCATGTAGTAATCTGTCATTGTAAAACCAGATATTTTACAGGAGAGTTTCACTGTTTCTCCTGGTCTCTTTATCACAGCAGGTGACTGATCTAATCGGATTTCATCTCCACTGATACCTGTGGAATAAAAGACAGAAATCATATTAACATGAGCTTCTATCAATCAACGTGCCATTTACTAGCATAACACAAATGTCAAAATTACCTTGTTGAGATACAATCAACAGAAAGACAAAATGCCAAATACTCCTCGACTCCATTGTCTAAACAGTTGCTGTACGTAAATGCTGCTCATTTAATTTCACTGGAGAGTGAACAGTGAGCTGGATTTGTGTTTTATATAGATTAGCATATTTGCATAGTCTGCTTTCTCAGAGCTTGTATAATATGATTATTATTTATGCGAGGAGGAGGAGTTACTTGATCCAAAATTGCTCAGATTTATGATTAATAAACAATATTTTATATGAATAAGGTTTCTACAATATACTGCTATACAAAATATATTATAGAATTATAGTGTACTGTATATTATAAAAAAAATATTAGTATTGTAATATTTTTCTACAAAACACTTAAACACAGCTTTTTATTATTAATATAAATAATATTTGCATGTCATAACGTTAAGTTCACTTAGTATGTGCTTGTGTGGTGATGTGATCATGAGCTTGAAGCAGGTATTGAATGTGTTGATGATCTGTTTTTGTCAGTTCCTCACTTTGAGTTGAGCCACAGTGTTTGTCTTTGCACAGTAATACACAGCTGTGTCTTCAGTCTGCAGGCTGCTGATATCTAAGAACAGCACATTTTGGTCTGTGTCTCTGGAAATAGTGAAGCGACTCTTGAAGGAATTTCCAGAGTCTATTGCTCCACCGCCCCATATGATTCCAATCCACTCCATGGCTTTTCCAGGAGGATGCCTGATCCAAGCTGTGCCGTAGTCTTTGAGGGCATATCCAGAGATCTGACAGGACAACCTGACTGATTGACCAGGAGCTTTCATCTGTCCAGGAGACGAGGTCAGTGAGATGCCAGACACATCTGTAAAAGACAACAACTTCTGTCAGAGTCAGTCCATAGTGTATTTAGAGTCAGTCTCATATAAAAATAATATAAACAAATGAATAATTAAAGTCAGCAACAGAAAGATACATTTTTCCGATGTGACTGAATGAATCCACTCACATGGCAATATGGCACATAAAATGAGTAGAATTTGGCTCATGATGGATTTCAGAATCAGACAGGACATCCAAACAGCTTTTGTCCTATAGTAGACTGATCGTCTGAAACTGGCACTCTTATTCTCTTGTGTGAGTAGTTTGAACATTTGCATATTACTGACTTAAATCAGGGTATGATTTTATAGCTTCAGCTTCTGTTACATAAAATGCTCTCATAAAGTATTTGCATCTTTGGTAAATGAGTAAAGCGGTTTGTTGTTAGGATGACAAAAGGTTTTAAAAGTAACAATTTTAGGCTGCTCTGTCTTAGCGGTCAATGTCAAAATAATCGAAATGGCCAATCAAATCAAGGAAGGTCTTTCCTGTCACTGTCAAAATGCAACGAGAGTTCGAGGAAGGTTGTAAGTAGATTGTGTGATGTAAGTATCATTAGATAACTGTTTTACAATAGAAATGTTCAGCGACCGACATTAATAAACTATCTGATGCAAACTACTCAACATGAGTTTCTCTCTTTCTCTGGCATCCTGGGAAACCGTTTCTCTTGCTTCACGATTAAACAACGCTGCTTTCCACAATACGGCTGCACATGGCAGTATTTTTTTAATTTTATTTTTTGATGAATATTTTTGAAAAATCTGCGATTCACTGAGACCGCGAAGTGGCGCGGGATTACTGTACCTACCTCTGCGAGCAGACTTTTAGTCTGATGAACTTGAACAAGAGTAAACTAAGAAGCCAAATAACTGACTCTCACCTACGTAAAATATTGTCTTTGTCTGTAAGTCAGCTACAGCCCAATCTTGAAAAATAAGGACCAGCTTCATATCTCTCATTAGGTCACTGACATTGCAACCACATAGTTTTATTATTGATTGTGTATTTGGCATTGAACTGTATTTTACATTAAACGCTTGGGGATTGTTGCCCATTTAAATTTTTCATTAAAACGCAAAGCTTTACAAATAAAACTGCATTAGTTAATCAGATTAAAGTTGTTTTATATTTATTTTAAATATTATGAAATAAACCCATAGCAACTTTAATGTAATACAGTTTGATTTATGATGCAAAATTTACTTTTGGCCCACAGCTCTCAATCATGTTTGATTTTTGGCCATCCGTAGGAAAATGTTTGGGCACCCCTGGCTTAAATACACCGAGGATGATTAGTGGAAATTAAAAACTGGTAATTAATGACAAGACAGGTGATAATAATGACATATTGAGTGAACAATGGGGAACTAGCAGTTAAACATGACAACCACGTGGACAGGGAAGACACAAACATCACAAATAGAACCAGTCCATGGAATCTGGAAAAAGTTAGCTAACACTCCATGACACTAATTGAAACACACCTAATCTCTGTAATGAGAAGGGGTGTGGTCTAATGACATCAACACCCTATATCAGGTGTGCATAATTATTAGGCAACTTCCTTTCCTTTGGCAAAATGGGTCAAAAGAAGGACTTGACAGGCTCAGAAAAGTCAAAAATAGTGAGATATATTGCAGAGGGATGCAGCAGTCTTAAAATAGCCAAGCTTCTGAAGCGTGATCATCGAACAATCAAGTGTTTCATTCAAAATAGTCAACAGGGTCGCAAGAAGCGTGCGGAAAAACCAAGGCGCAAAATAACTGGCCGTGAACTGAGAAAAGTCAAGCGTGCAGCTGCCAAGATGCCACTTGCCACCAGTTTGGCCATATTTCAGAGCTGCAACATCACTGGAGTGCCCAAAAGCACAAGGTGTGCAATACTCAGAGACATGGCCATGGTAAGAAAGGCAGAAAGTCGACCACCACTGAACAAGACACACAAGCTGAAACGTCAAGACTGGGCCAAGAAATATCTCAAGACTGATTTTTCTAAGGTTTTATGGACTGATGAAATGAGAGTGAGTCTTGATGGGCCCGTGGCTGGATTGGTAAAGGGCAGAGAGCTCCAGTCCGACTCAGACGCCAGCAAGGTGGAGGTGGAGTACTGGTTTGGGCTGGTATCATCAAAGATGAGCTTGTGGGGCCTTTTCGGGTTGAGGATGGAGTCAAGCTCAACTCCCAGTCCTACTGCCAGTTTCTGGAAGACACCTTCTTCAAGCAGTGGTACAGGAAGAAGTCTGCATCCTTCAAGAAAAACATGATTTTCATGCAGGACAATGCTCCATCACACGCGTCCAAGTACTCCACAGTGTGGCTGGCAAGAAAGGGTATAAAAGAAGAAAATCTAATGATATGGCCTCCTTGTTCACCTGATCTGAACCCCATTGAGAACCTGTGGTCCATCATCAAATGTGCGATTTACAAGGAGGGAAAACAGTACACCTCTCTGAACAGTGTCTGGGAGGCTGTGGTTGCTGCTGCACGCAATGTTGATGGCGAACAGATCAAAACACTGACAGAATCCATGGATGGCAGGCTTTTGAGTGTCCTTGCAAAGAAAGGTGGCTATATTGGTCACTGATTTGTTTTTGTTTGGTTTTTGAATGTCAGAAATGTATATTTGTGAATGTTGAGATGTTATATTGGTTTCACTGGTAAAAAATAAATAATTGAAATGGGTATAAATTTGTTTTTTGTTAAGTTGCCTAATAATTATGCACAGTAATAGTCACCTGCACACACAGATATCCCCCTAAAATAGCTAAAACTAAAAACTACTTAAAATATTGATACAAAAATATTCAGCTTTGATATTAATGAGTTTTTTGTGTTCAGTGAGAACATGGTTGTTGTTCAATAATAAAATTAATCCTCAAAAATACAACTTGCCTAATAATTCTGCACTCCCTGTATATTTTAATAAAGTACAAATCATTAAATTGGCTTGTTGAATTACAGAGAAAAGTGTTCTTGGGCCCTCAGAGATCACGCAGTACTTTTTGTTCAGCCCTGCTGTTTTTCTTGTAACTGTGTCTCTTGCACAGTAATAAACAGCTGTGTCTTCAGTCTTCAGGCTTTTCACCTCTAAATACAGCATGTTTCTGCTGCTGTCTGTGGTGATGGAGAACTGTCCCTGTAGAGACTGAGCATAATATATAGTTGAGCCATGTATAATCCCAATCCACTCCAGTCCTCTCCCTGGTTTCTGACGGATCCAGCCCATATAGTAGCTGCTCACTGAGAATCCAGACGCACTGCAGGACAGAGTGACCGATTCTCCTGGTCTTTTCACCACAGAATCTGAGGATGTCAAAGACTGACCACTAACAGCTGAAAAACACATACAAAATCATGTTAGATGAATTAGAACAATGTAATTGCAATAATAATCCACTACAAATCTGAATTTCTCACATGCAATAATCATCAGCAGGAGTCCATTCAGCAGCATCTCCATTACAACAGGAAAACTTTCAAACTAAAAGGGAGTAAAACAGTTAAAGGTTACACTACAGATGTTTTTAGTCACTGGACTCACACTCTGACAGAGAGTTCAGTTTATAACAGTCTTTCAGGAGTCTGAGAGACACTGACCCGTCCCACAAAATCATTTGCATCTTTGGAGGTTTGTAGACCTGTAGTTTAATGCAGTATCTGAATATTTAAATGATTTTACAGTAGATAAGAGGGAAAAAAAAATCTAATCTTATATTTGATAAATAATAAATATTTGATATTTGACCCAATATGTCATGTCCTTTTCAATAGTCCAGTTTTCAGCTCAGGAAGGCTTTTTATTGATTGCTTTGATATCAGTAACATTCTTTGGATATTAATTCATTTTCTTGGTGTGTGTTTGTTTTGTTTTTCCTTTTAGATTAGAATAATAGGCATTTTGAATACTAAATGCATTCAACTGAATTTTTGTGTTAAAATAAGCACCATCTTGACAGGATGTTTTAGAGGTAATGATGTTTTGTGGTAGAGGCCTATTCTTCATACTGAGACATCCTGTGTGAAACAGATTATAGTCAGTATAGATTTATTTGATTATTTGAAACAAGGAATAATTTTGATATTAACAGGTTTTGTGGTTAATGGTCGTACATTTGAAACACTTCAGATCGACTTTGTCACTTCAGAGGCTCTTCCACTTTTTCAGCTTGTGTAACTCAACCAATTTCTCATGATGAGTTTTTGAACAGCTGTCTGTACTAGAGTGTCCACAGTGTGTTTTGCACAATAATACACCGCAGTGTCTTCAGTCTTCAGCTGATTCATGTTCAGATAGAAATTAGAGCTGTCTTTAGATGCTGTGAATCTGCCCTGCACTGACTGAGCTGAGCTCTTATCAGAATCTGAATAATAATAAATAATCCATTCAAGTCCTTTTCCAGATGCCTGACGGATCCAATACATGTTAGTGCCACTAACACTAAATCCACTACATGCACAGGTCAGTTTGTAGTTACCACCTGGAGGAACAACTACTGACTGTTCAGACTGTGTGAGCACAACCTGAGAGTCTATGCCTGTGAATAAACAAACAATTATTAGCATTATGTATTTATTTACACTAAGAAAACAATACATTTTGTCCTATAAACCTACTTACCAGGCACTGCAGCCAACAACAGCAAGAGATATGAAGTGAACATGATTAATATCAAATCTGAACTGAGTCTTCCGCTCAACAGTCTAGTTGTTTAAATATGAAATGGACGTCACATAATTTGCATTGAAACTCTGAATTAGCAAAAACTGCAGAGTTTGAGTCCATTGAGGTTTGTTTCATGGACAATAGTACCGCCTCTTGATATAAAATGTTTTCGTTACAGCTGGCACGTGTGTGTAACTTTATCTGAGTTTCTTCAAACAGATAAACAGTGACATGTTCTGGTGAGAGTGGGTACAGGACTGTGTTTTAGTAATGGATAGAGTCCCGTTACAACAGCTGAGTGTTTAGCCTCTGCAATGTTATTTTGTTAAGACAGATTTTACAGACCTATCTGAATTTTAATTTTAAAAACATTAACATGTTTTGCGCATGTGACCCCCGGGAACATGCTTGTTTTTTTGCCAGAGAGTAGGGTTTCTCAGGTGGAGCATAACAGAAAATAATTGAGAAGCAATGCTTTAACTGTTTGGTAGTTTTAAGAAACAAAACCCTTATTTTAAGATGGTGTTCATGTCTTCCTTTTTTTAAATAATTTTTTGCTTTTATGGATGTATTTTCGCACTTTGCGCATTGTACTGCTTTGGATTTAAGAAAAGTGCATTAAATAAAATTGATTATTAATTACTGTTAATCTAGAATTCCCTACTTTATTATAAATACTCTAAGGCCTATGGAAGTAAGAAATAAACATATCCAATATATTGGATGTCAACCATAAATACCTTTTGAATGGTCAAGAGTGGATTCCAGACACAAACTTTAAGAAAAAATGAGGGAGCAGTATTATCAAGATGGTCCAATATGAATTATAATACTTCATAATGCTGATAATAAGAGGAAGCATAGGATTCATAGCCTATTAACTGGACTTTTCTCACTGTAGTTCTGAGTTATTGTAGAGCTGCTTCAACAGATGGAGTCATAATAAACAGCAGTGTCCTCTTCTCTCAGATTCTTGGCTTGAAGATACTGTGTACTCAGTGTGAAGTTATTTTTCCACAAAGTCTGCATAAATAACACTACCTGAGCAAGAGTTTACTCTCTCAGTCCACTCTAGAGATTTTCCTGGTTTCTGCCTTATTCCATGTAGCAGCTTGTCATTGTAAAACCAGATATTATCAGGAGATCTTCACTGTTTCTCCTGGTCTCTTTATCACAGCAGGTGACTGATCTACTAAGATTTAATCACCACTCATACCTGTGGAATGAAAGACAAATTAAATCACTGAAAACTAAAGTGAATCAATTAAAGTGCTGCTAGATAAAAAAAAATGACCTTGTTGAGATACAAATTAAAGTCACCACACAGATGGAGTGTCAAATATTTACTTTCATGTTATGAAAAGAGGAACCTAATGCAATGGTCAAATCTGATGTAAGAGGACAAACAGATATCTTTTTTATAAAATAAACTTTTTTTAAAGGGACATAAGAGAAGTAGGTTTGCTACGTGCTAAAGGTATGTTTACATTTTCTATGCCTTTGTTAACCTCTGTAACCATGTCTGCCTTCCAGGCAATTTTTATTTTATTTCTTATTTTCTAGATCAGAGTTTAGCTAGCAAATTAGCTTACATATTTTTTGTCAATCCAAATGTTTATTAAAATCCTAGAAAATATATACATTTCTCATGTACTGATACACCTTACCTGTTGTCTCTGCAGATGGTGAATAACCCTTAATGGTTTTAGAGTAATATTTATCACTACCGCTTGTAGCAGAAATAAAATGAGATCCATTCAAGCCATTTCCCTTCAACCTGTCTTATCCATGCAATAAATGCATTTCCAACTTCAATCCCAGAGAAAGTAAAGGTTTGATGATGAACGTTAAGCAAGGTGTAGGGGAACAAGTCATTCCGTCTCCTTATGGTGCCAGTTGATCATCTCACAAATACAGAGCATATTAACAGACACACAGATACACATGACTCTAATGCTGAACTCAGCTCAGGCTCCAACTATTAACAGAAAGACTTTCTGATAACATGTTCTATTTGATGAGAAGTGCAGACAATATTCATCCTTATTCTATGGAAAAATACAGAAAAGCAAAGTAAAGGCTTTAACTAATAATTAGTTGCATAGGTGACAGACCGAAATGTATAAAACTTGATTATAAATGGATTTATAATGGATTTCCGAATCGTCCCCCACAGTTCTCTCCTTATGGGCCAAATGTGCAGTGAAACAACATATCTGGGCTATTAGTTAATGCCGTTACAAATCATTATATTCACCCTTGCTCACATTCTAGTTAAAATTGAAATAAACAGTAAATATATTTTCCCTTCACAGACTTAAACTGGAACAGAATATATTACAGAGCACAGAGTGTGTTATTGACAAAATACATAGTTGTATTTAAATTTCACACAATGCGAATATGAATCTTGGCTATTTTAGTTCATCATAAAATTAAATGAATTAAAAATAAAATATATATTTATTCTCTGGAAGCCGGGTTAATGAGCAAATAGTCTTACTACATTCCTGACAAATTCCCCACACATGACAAGTTTTAGGTTATTCGTTCACTAATCTCTACTGTTTTACAGAAACAAAAATATGATATGAACTCAACCTTTACAGGGAGTGCAGAATTATTAGGCAAATGAGTATTTTGACCACATCATCCTCGTTATGCATGTTGTCTTACTCCAAGCTGTATAGGCTGGAAAGCCTACTACCAATTAAGCATATTAGGTGATGTGCATCTCTGTAATGAGAAGGGGTGTGGTCTAATGACATCAACACCCTATATCAGGTGTGCATAATTATTAGGCAACTTCCTTTCCTTTGGCAAAATGGGTCAAAAGAAGGACTTGACAGGCTCAGAAAAGTCAAACATAGTGAGATATATTGCAGAGGGATGCAGCAGTCTTAAAATAGCCAAGCTTCTGAAGCGTGGTCATCGAACAATCAAGCGTTTCATTCAAAATAGTCAACAGGGTCGCAAGAAGCGTGCGGAAAAACCAAGGCGCAAAATAACTGCCCGTGAACTGAGAAAAGTCAAGCGTGCAGCTGCCAAGATGCCACTTGCCACCAGTTTGGCCATATTTCAGAGCTGCAACATCACTGGAGTGCCCAAAAGCACAAGGTGTGCAATACTCAGAGACATGGCCAAGGTAAGAAAGGCAGAAAGTCGACCACCACTGAACAAGACACACAAGCTGAAACGTCAAGACTGGGCCAAGAAACATCTCAAGACTGATTTTTCTAAGGTTTTATGGACTGATGAAATGAGAGTGAGTCTTGATGGGCCCGTGGCTGGATTGGTAAAGGGCAGAGAGCTCCAGTCCGACTCAGACGCCAGCAAGGTGGAGGTGGAGTACTGGTTTGGGCTGGTATCATCAAAGATGAGCTTGTGGGGCCTTTTCGGGTTGAGGATGGAGTCAAGCTCAACTCCCAGTCCTACTGCCAGTTTCTGGAAGACACCTTCTTCAAGCAGTGGTACAGGAAGAAGTCTGCATCCTTCAAGAAAAACATGATTTTCATGCAGGACAATGCTCCATCACACGCGTCCAAGTACTCCACAGCGTGGCTGGCAAGAAAGGGTATAAAAGAAGAAAATCTAATGATATGGCCTCCTTGTTCACCTGATCTGAACCCCATTGAGAACCTGTGGTCCATCATCAAATGTGCGATTTACAAGGAGGGAAAACAGTACACCTCTCTGAACAGTGTCTGGGAGGCTGTGGTTGCTGCTGCACGCAATGTTGATGGTGAACAGATCAAAACACTGACAGAATCCATGGATGGCAGGCTTTTGAGTGTCCTGGCAAAGAAAGGTGGCTATATTGGTCACTGATTTGTTTTTGTTTGGTTTTTGAATGTCAGAAATGTATATTTGTGAATGTTGAGATGTTATATTGGTTTCACTGGTAAAAATAAATAATTGAAATGGGTATAAATTTGTTTTTTGTTAAGTTGCCTAATAATTATGCACAGTAATAGTCACCTGCACACACAGATATCCCCCTAAAATAGCTAAAACTAAAAACTACTTAAAATATTGATACAAAAATATTCAGCTTTGATATTAATGAGTTGTTTGTGTTCAGTGAGAACATGGTTGTTGTTCAATAATAAAATTAATCCTCAAAAATACAACTTGCCTAATAATTCTGCACTCCCTGTATTTATAAAGCACTTTCAATAACACAATGTGGAAACCAAAGTATTAAAAAAGACAAATAAAAGACTGTCAGGATTCTGTCACTTCAGTTTGGGTTTCTAGTGTATTGGTTGACAGAGCTCTGACACTGCCCCTTTGTTGTGTCTTGTAATTGTGAAACCTCTCCCATCTTGGTCCCTCGTTTCCCTTAATTGATCCCAGCTGTCTCTACTCATTACCTTCCTTATGTGTTCCCTATTTAATCCTGGTGTGTTTGCTGTCCTGTGTCGTGGCGTTGTCATTCATGGTTTTTCTTGGATGGTCGTGGTTCTCTTGGTGATTCCTGATCGTTGTTCTTGCCGTGCTCCCTGGTTTGTTTTATGTTCTAGTTTTGATCTTGTTTATGTTATGTTTTCCCGCATATGAAAACATATTACTTTTTAGTGCACTCTGAAATAAACCGAGAGCAGAAGAAGATTTATTAGAAAGAGGAAGTTCATTCCAAAGCCTTGGAGCTGCTACAGAATAGGACCGATCACCTTTCCATTTTAGGCAAGATTGAGGAATCATTAGTTGTAATTGATCATTTGAATGTAGGGACCTATATGAGTGATGCAGACTGATAAGATCTGAAATATGCTCTGGTGCTAAGCCATGCAAAGCTTTAAAAACAAATAACAACACTTAATAATTAATTCTGAAACGTACAGGAAGACAATGTAGCTTGAGTAATGCAGAGTAGGATTAATGTGCTCTCTCTTCTTAGTACCTGTTAGTAGCCTAGCAGCTGAATTCTGAACAAGCTGCAGGCGAGAGAGAGAAGGCCTCACTCACACCCAGATACAATGCATTACAGTAATCCAAATGAGATGACCCTAAGGCATGCACAACTTTCTCTTGTCATGAAAGGACTGGACATACATCTAAGATGATAAACTATTTTTAACAACTGCATTAATTGTTGATCAAATTTGAGCTCAGAGTCAAAAATGACACCAAGGTTTTTCAAACTAGAAAGATTTTTCCCTAGAATCAATCCAAGGCAGGCACTGACATTCCCAAGATATCTCTTATTACTAAATAAAGTAAACTCTAATATGTTCTCATTCAGCAAGAGAAAATTGTTAGTCAACCAAAACTTGTCCTCATACAAACATACATAAAAGGTTGAATGGATACTTGATCCCTACATTTCAGGGGTAAATACATTTCAGAGTCATCAGCATACAAATTATAATGAATGGCATATTTTTCAAAGATCGATCTCAAAGGGAGCATATAGGGAAAACAAAACTGGTCCTAAAATTGAGCCCTGAGGAACCCCACACAATAGAGGGGCAATAGATGAAGAGAAATACTGAATGAAAAAGTCCTGTCTTTTAGATAAGAGGAAAACCATTCCAGGGCTAAACTCTCAATGCCAACCACATCTCAAAGATGATCAATGAGATTCTTATGGTTAACGGTATCAAATGCTGCAGTAATAAAACAACACATTTTCCAGAATCAACACTACATAGAATATCATTTAAAACTTTCAAAAGAGCTGACTCTATACTATGACTACACTGTAAAATCCAATAAGTAAACCTTACTTAAAAAAAGCATGCAAACCGATTGCCTTGAAAAAACCAAGTAAGGTGAAATAGGAATAGTATGTAGAACTAACAAGTGCCTGTCTAGTATTGTACACTTACAAGAGAGTTCCAGTAACTTAAAACAAATTTGTATCGTTTACTTAATCATTTACTTTAGATGTACTTGTCTTAGTATAGACTACTCAGAATTACTATTTTAAACAACTAAATCATTTCAAGTAAAATACACTTTGTGAGTACTCCTAACTCATTTATGCAAGTTGTGCTAAGGTGATGTTTTCTGTATACAACTTGGAATTACTGAGTTTACTTTACTTCAAAGGCAATCCAGTTTACTTGTTAAAACCATGCAAACCGATTGCCTTAAAAAAAACAAGTAAGCGTTACTCAAATAATTCAAGTGCTAACAATCATCTATTATAAATCATAGAGAATAGGTTCACAATTTTTCAAGGATAACATTTACAACTGGACAAATAAATTTAAGGCAATGATTTTTAAAGGAAAATTTATTGTATTTGTGTTCTTAACAACTGACACAAGGATGGTAAACAAGTTTGCACTGGGGTAAAAACAAATGCAAAGTCACTTTAGGTTTTTAAAATGTTTAAAACAAAAACCTTTTACAGTACAACAATCTAAATCAATGTATATAAAATCTATATAAAAGTAAATGTTTTTTTCTGAGGCCATACCTTGACACTTAATATCTTTAAATCAATAACACTTGCAGAGACCAAACTTGATAGAACAAATAAGTTGAACAATGTCTCTGGCACACATGTCCATTAGAAATTAATACACTGGCACCCTCTTAACTTGCTCAAGAACCATTGGGCTGAAAATTTTAAACAAGTGCCTTAGTTTCCTTTTTTTTCTATCAACTAATCTAATTCCACTGTCTTACACATTTGATTACATCTCAGCTCAACAGGAGATTTTTCAGAGATTGTAGTTTTGGATAAAAACGTAGGCAGCCTGTCAACGTCTCTCCACATCTGCAAAATTGGCGCCGAGATACCTACAAATCCTATCGCGCATGCTCTTTCAAGTGCCGTTTCTTCTTCTTCGTTTTTTCTGCACATTAGGCACGCTTTAATGCACTACTGCCTCTCAGTGGTGTAATAATGTCATTGCATCCTTTGTTGCTACTTGTTTGTTTCAAGTAAGCGGTACTCAAACAATTAAGTAAATTGTTATTTTCAACCTGCAATTGACTGTAACTCAACAAAACCTAGTAAGAAGTATGCCTTTTATATTACTGAGTAAAGTTAACTAAGTATATGTGAGTCAGGAAAGCTATTAGAATTTACAGTGTATTACCAAGAGGATGGAAGTATTGACGTTAGTCTCAAATCAACACAGGTAAGTGTCTCGGAGTTCAGTTATGAACTATGAGACCAGACCAAGATGAGTGTGTGAAGCAGGCTTAAATGTGGTTGAGCTGATGGAGTGCGTGATGGCAAGTGTGGATGATTGGGAAGGAGTCCTAAAAAGAGAATTCAAATTTCCAATAAGCAATTAGCATTTTTAATTAGCAAGATTTCCCTCAGGATTATCCTATGGGTTGGTAGAATGTGTGTGTTTAATCAACATAATTAATTTGAAGCTACTGATTCTTTTTAAAACTTGTGATTAATATGCATTTACATGTTTGACAAATAATATAACCATTGTATGTTGGTTCTTAAATAGTGTAGAAAATTGTTTGCAACTTACATTTTATAAAAGAAAAACAACAGCTTTCAAAATTTCAGATTTGAAATACAGTGTGAACTGTGAACTACTGTGATCACTAGTTGTAGTTGTAGCTACTCTGAACATATCCTGCTCAGTTTAATTAAATAAAAGCCATTATTTGTATGTTTATGTAACAGCTGTGCCGAACAGACAAGCATAGTTATTTGTTATATTTAACAAATAATATTTAAAATCCCTCGCCAACCACAAAACAAGGTGCCAATATCTGTCTGTGACAACTCCCCAAATAATAGAACCAGGCCTGTTTCCATGGTTTTACATCTAAAAGGAATGTGAAAAAGGAAACCAAAGGGACACTCCATGGCACTGATTGAAACACACCTAATGTCCATGAGAACTGACTTTTTCTTCACATTAATTCATAGATAATCCTTGCTGTGAATGACATGCACCTTTCCAGGGCATTGTGTGTATTATTACTATTTTCTAAATTGCATGTATATTGAAGCATATTTTTGAATATTGAAGCGTTTTATGCCTGCATTAGGACAGAATTATTAAATAATTTACCCTTTTTCCTATTCAGTTACATAATCACTTGAGACATGCACAGTCATGCATCCCATTTCCCTATGGTTTCACTTATTCTTTTATGGTGCATTAATTTTGTAATTAACATGTTATTATGATTCAGTTACTTAAGATCACATATATATCATTCTTACAATCTACACATTTTTATTTTTATGACCTGCATGATTGTATATGTTGATATCTATGCAACATATTAGTATTAGAAGAGTTTGGAATAGTTTGTGTCTTCAGTCTTTAGGCTTTTCGTTTCTAAATACAGCATGTGTTGCTGGTTTCTTTTGTGTTGAAGAAGTGTAGAGACTGAGCAACATAGTACTTGTGCCACTGTCAATACATTTATGATTTGTTTTTGTGCTTTTGGAAGCTGTTAATATGTCTGTAACTGTTCCTTTCTTTGTCCATACAAAGAAAGTCAATGCAAACAATGTTGTTTTGGTTAGAATCCCATCTGCTATTCTGCCAGAAACAAGGATAGCATTAATAAAAAGATTAAATAAAAAAAGAAAATAATGAAAACAATCACGCAATGGATTAACATGAGAGGAGTTGATGGAGTTTTTATACAGTACTGTAGTTGTATTTGTTACTGTGGCTCTCTTGCACAATAATATACAGCAGTGTCTTCGTGCTTCATATTATTCATCTGCAGATACATCTGTTTCTTGCTGTTGTCTCTGGAGATGGTGAACCGTCCCTGAACAGACTGAGAGTAGTATATATAACCACTACCAGATGAGATGTATGCCAGCCACTCCAGACCTCCTCCTGCAGCCTGTCTGATCCAAGACAAGTCCTGATCACCACTAAATCCAGAGGCTGTACAGGTCAGTCTGTGAGATCCTCCAGGTTTAATGACCACGGACTCAGACTCAGTCAGTGTCTGACTCCAACAGACTGAAAAGCGAAGTTCAACATTAACATTTACAACAGAACACATGAATAAGTCTGACTGTCAACATGTTTTCAAGAGCCATTCTTACATTCTGTGAGAGCAAACATAAAGATAAAACCCAGTTTAGATACAATATTCATTGTGATGTTATGAAAAGAGGATCCTGATGCAGGAAAGTCACAAACAAGTTTTGTGTCTGTAGATGAACAGAGTGGGGGTTTTTATAAGGGACAAGCAGAAGTAGGTTTGCATAGGCTGCCCTCTAATGTACATTTACATTTTCTGTCTCCATATTAACCTATAACCATTTCTGCCTTTTAACATATTGTTATTCTTGTTTGATAGTAGCTAATTTAAGTCTAAATAAAAAAATATGAACATAGCTTTTCTAAATATTATTTCCTACTTATTTACTACCATAATTGTTGCATGTGTTCTGCACTGTTTAACCTGTTCAAAAGATCATTTAAACATGACATGTTTCTGTATAGTTTCATGCAGTTTACATCAGTTATTAAAGATTGTAAATAAAACACAAGACAAACAAGATTGCTTTGTCTGCATGAATTCTGTATGCCTGTGATGCTTTTTGTGAATTTAGAAAGAGCTCTATGAGGTTTGTTACAGATTTAACCCTTTTGCATGTGAGTTTATAATATTCTCGTTGATCCGTTGATGTGAGTTTTCTTTAAGCGAAGCGTCATTCTTATCACGTGACACACCGCAGCCACAAAAGCACTGCATGACAGATGTGTTGCTTTTATTTCCTTTTTTCATTCTAAATATTCACAAAAGTGTTGCCTATGTCATCAACTGCATGATATTTTCAAATATGTGGAAGTTAATGCGTTTTGTGGTTTAAAACACTGTATAATGATCATGTTCGCTGATCTATAATGTGCAATGGGCGCAGTCATGTTAGTTTATTATCAATTCAGATTTACTACATGTAAATTCAGCCACTTCTCCCAAAATACATGTGTCAGGGTTTTGTCACTTCAGTTTGGGTTTCTAGTGTGTTAGTTGACAGAGCTCTGACACTGCCCCTTTGTTGCGTCTTGTGATTGTAAACCCCTCCCATCTTGTTCCATCGTTCCCCTTAATTTATCCCAGCTGTTTCTGCTCGTTACCTTTCCTCGCGTGTTCCCTATATAATCCCAGTGTGTTTGCTGTCCTTTGTGGTCTTGTTGTCTTTCGTGTGTTTTCCAATGGTCGTGGTCCTGCCGTGTTCTTGGTTTATGCTATGTTTTAGTTTTGATCTTGTTTATGTCATGTTATGTTTTCCCCTTTCGTGGGGATTTCTTTTGTGTGTTTTGTTCTTTTGTTATTATAAATAAATATTCCTTTTCCCCTGTATTTGAGTCCTCCGCTATCAAGTCATGACAATATGACAGTAAGTGGCTGGAGAAGTGGGAGAAGAATAGAGTGATCTTTATAATTACCTATGCAATTTGTGTCTGATATGAATAAAACACCTCATCAATTTATAATTGAACGGATTGCTATTTCCGCTTGCATGTATATCAATGTGTATTTTTCAAACTATACATATATTGCTTTGGCAGTACTTATGTGTATTTAAATGTCTGAAACCTAAAATAAACATATTTTTTGAAAACACTGAATAGTTGTGATATATGACAAGCTTTGAGCGCGTCCGTCTCTGAATCAGTGCCAGATAACGCACAAAAACACTTTGAATTGAGCAGTTGATCACATGACACTAAACATTATAATCACACCAGTGTGGTTGTGTGCATCAAAGGGTTAAATCAATGTTTTAATAAAGTACAAATCATTGAAGTAGCTTGTTGAATTACAGAGAAAAGTGTTCTTGGGCCCTCAGAGATCACACAGTACTTTTTGTTCGGCCCTGCTGTTTTTCTTTTGACTGTGTCTCTTGCACAGTAATAAACAGCTGTGTCTTCAGTCTTCAGGCTTTTCACCTCTAAATACAGCATGTTTCTGCTGCTGTCTGTGGTGATGGAGAACTGGCTTTGTAGAGACTGAGCATAATATATAGTTGAGCCATATATACTCCCAATCCACTCCAGTCCTCTCCCTGGTTTCTGACGGATCCAGCTCATCCAGTTGCTGCTCACTGAGAATCCAGACGCACTGCAGGACAGAGTGACCGATTCTCCTGGTCTTTTCACCACAGAATCTGAGGATGTCAAAGACTGACCACTAACAGCTGAAAAACACATACAAAATCATGTTAGATGAATTAGAACAATGTAATTGCAATAATAATCCACTACAAATCTGAATTTCTCACATGCAATAATCATCAGCAGGAGTCCATTCAGCAGCATCTCCATTACAACAGAAAACTGTCAAACTAAAAGGCAGTAAAACTGGTTACACTACAGATGTTTTTAGTCACTGGACTCACACACTGACAGAAAGTTCAGTTTATAAGAGTCTTACAGGAGTCTGAGAGACACTGACCCGTCCCACAAAATCATTTGCATCTTTGGAGGTTTGTAGACCTGTAGTTTAATGCAGTATCTGAATATCTCAATGTTTTTACAGTAGATAAGAGGGAAAAATCTAATATTGTATTTGATAAATAATAAATATTTGATATTTGACTCAATATGTCATGTCCTTTTCAATAGTCCAGTTTTCAGCTCAGAAAGGCTTTTTATTGATTGCTTTGATACCAGTAACATTCTTTGGATATTAATTCATTTGTGTGTGTGTGTGTGTTTGTGTTTTGTTTTTCAATTTAGATTTGAATAATAATTATTTTGAATACTAAATGCATTCAATAGAATTTTTAAATACTTTCTTTGTTAAAATAAGCTGTTTTAGAGGTCATGAAGTTATACATGCTTCATACTGAGTTATCCTGTGTGAAACAGATTATAGTCAGCATATATTTATTTGATTTGAAACAAGGAATACTTTTAATATTAACAGGTTCTTGTATTTCATGTTCGTACTTTAGAAACACTTCAGATCGACTTTGTCACTTCAGAGGCTCTTCCACTTTTTCAGCTTGTGTAACTCAACCAATTTCTCATGATGAGTTTTTGAACAGCTGTTGATATTAGAGTTTCCACAGTGTCTCTTGCACAATAATACACAGCAGTGTCTTCTGTCTTCAGGTGATTCATGTTCAGATAGAAATTAGAGCTGTCTTTAGATGCTGTGAATCTGCCCTGCACTGACTGAGCTGAGCTCTTATCAGAATCTGAATAATAATAAATAATCCATTCAAGTCCTTTTCCAGATGCCTGACGGATCCAATACATGTTAGTGCCACTAACAGTAAATCCACTACATGCACAGGTCAGTTTGTAGTTACCACCTGGAGGAACAACTACTGACTGTTCAGACTGTGTGAGCACAACCTGAGAGTCTATGCCTGTGAATAAACAAACAATTATTAGCATTATGTATTTATTTACACTAAGAAAATAATTAATTTTGTCCTATAAACATACTTACCAGGCACTGCAGCCAATAACAGCAAAATAAATGAAGTGAACATGATTAATATGATTAAAGTTGAACTGAGTCCTCCACCCAACAGTCTAGTTGTTTAAATATGAAATGGACGTCACATAATTTGCATTGAAACTCTGAATTAACAAAAACTGCAGAGTTTGAATCCATTGAGGTTTGTTTCATGAACAATAGTACCGCCTCTTGATACAACATTTTTCCATTACAGCTGGCACGTGTTTCTTCAAACAGATAAACAGTGACATGTTCTGGTGAGAGTTGGTACAGGACTGTGTTTTAGACAGAGCTGTTACTACAGCTTTAACCTCAGAAATGTTATGTTAAGGAAGACTTTAGAGACCTATTAGAATTTTAATGTTAAAAACATCAACAAACAAACGAATAACATAAGCTTTATCTAAATGTTTTCATTCAAACAACAAAATCTTCAGAAATGCCGTTTTCTGTCAATCATTATTGAATGTGAAAATTTGTCTCTATACTGTCTAGAGTAGACATTTTATTGCACAGTTTTGCAGTCATTTCAGTCACTGTGTCTCTCGGGCACAATAATACACAGCAGTGTCTTCATTCTTTAGGCTGTTCATCTGCAGATACACCTGTTTCTTACTGTTGTCTCTGGAGATGGTGAACCGTCCTTGAACAGACTGGGAGTAATACATATCCTGGCTATTAGATCTGATCAATGCCAGCCATTCCAGCTCTTTTCCAGATTTCTGTCTTATCCAAGCCATCCAGTAGCCATCCATGTCGATATCAGAGGCAGTGCATATCAGTTTATGGGATTCTCCAAGTTTAATGACTACATCTTCAGACTCGGTCAGTGTCTGACACCAGCACACTGCAAAATAAAACATGATAAATGTGTGTAAATTCAAATAAAATATACCATTACTTAACAGTAAAGACTGGAATCATACATTGAGAAGCCAATAGCAGTATTGAAAATCCCCAAACTTTATGCTCCATGATGTTGTACTGAATTACTGATCTGAACAGTGATACAGAATTGATTATGAAGGTTAAAGAAGAAGACAAATTTGCATAATCCAATTAAATATTCAGTTATTCATTTGCCGTATCTCTTTTTACTTCCTGGTTCCTCCCATCCTCTCCCAGTGATTGTTGAGTTTTTCTTGTCATTTGTGTCTTCCTTTTTTTTGGTTGTATTTAAGGTGTTTTCATTATTAACGTCAATTTATGTTTATTCCTAACCTCTTCACCTTCAACTGCACTTATACAACCACGACGCAAGAAATATGGGCTCTCAAATCTTTGTATGCTAAACTCTAATACTTATTTATTTAGTTGTTTGATTTGTCTCTGGGATCTTTCTGGTATCTTTTGTTGATTTTCAATTAATAAATAAATAAATAATATAATTTAGAATTTATATAATTGTATTTAAATAGAAACTAATTTATTGTATTAAAATAATTAAAACAATAATTTCCACAGTTTGTTTTCAATACTAAAAATACACATTCCTTAAAATACAAGTGTCTGATGATTAAAGTCTTATGGCATTCATTGTTCAAATTATAGTAATGCATGTTACTGTAAGTGTTTGTTCACAAGCATTAAACTGGTATTCATTACAGTTCCTGTATACTGAACACAATAGTGCACAGCTGTGTCCTCAAATTGTCCTTTGTCCTTTAAAATAAACTGTGTTTGTAGATCTGTTTCTAGAGATGGTGAACTCATTTCTTAGTGAATTCTTGTAGTCTATTCCTACACCAGCATGGATCATGCCAATGAACTGAAGGATTTTCCCTGGAGCTTGTCTAATCCATGAAAGTGCCTTGGAGTCATCACTGAGAACAAAACCTGACACTTAGTTTACAGGGAATGATAAAATTATATTACTAAATGTGAGCTTGATTGGTTGTTTTCTACAGTGCTGCACACATCTGCAAATCGAGCACAAAAAATATGTTATATTTGAAATTGACTTTTTGTGATTTATTATTGTTGTATCAGTTTAACGCATAGGCGGAGTTTGGGGGGGGGGGGGGGCTGGGGGGGGGGGGGGCTGGGGGGGGGCACTGCCCCCCCAGACCAGAGCCAATTAATGCCTGCCTTGTGCTTTGAATATGTTTTTTTTTTGTTATTACAGAATTCATATTTTCTCGTTTTATTTGTTTTATCTTATTAGTTCTGTGTATAGAATGAGTAAGATGTGGCTAATTAATTTTTTATTACTGTAGCTTTATTACATTCTCCCGCGATTTGCGAATCTCAAAGTATCGCGTTACGTGAGTGGCTCTTCTCGTTCTGCTTTACGCGCTGAATAAACAAAATGGACATTCGTCGTTTTTTCAATAAATCCACTACTAAAAGTGTCAAATCTATCAGAAGAGAAGACAGTGGACATCTACGCATCTCGAAAAAAGAGGCGGCTTCTTCTGCATTAGGTAAGATATTGTAATGTCTGAAGTAGTTCTATGACAGGTCAAGGGAGGATCTGTTTATTAACTTTAATCGGAACGAAGAACAACACACTGTAACAAGCGCACCCGTCTAACACACTTTTTTGCCGCACTTCTGAACTTCCCGTGTTAACCCTATCACTGCCGATGCAAAACAAAACAGCAACTACAAAGAGTCTGTTCTATTCGCTATTCTTTGTATAAAGCAGTGGTTCTCAAATAGTGGGGCGCACGTTACCCTGGGGTACATGCTTTTTTTTTGCCGGGGAGTAGGTTTTCTTGCACTGAACGAGCAGAAGTTCAGATAATCATCCCCTCATCCTTTGACGTGTACGATCACGCCGGTGTTCATGTGTCACGTGATCAACCACTAAATTCACACGTGTTTTCACGCAATATCTGGCACTGAGCCAAAAAAAAAAGACGGGCTCAGAGCTTGTCATTTATCACAACAATTCAGTGTTTTCAACCACATAAGATTTCTTTTCGGTTTCAACAAGTTGAGCCAACAAGTTGGTGACTATTTTGAATGATCAATTATACAGCGCTTTTTATGACTACGGTTTGTCAGGTGATAAGCATGACGCGTTGCCATGGAAACAGTAAGGCGAAAGTTTTTGCCGCGAAATGTTTACCTCTTCCTAGGGGGGCGTGACAGAAAATAATTGAGAAGCACTGGTATAAAGTCATTGTTCATTGTAAATGTATTTTATATGTAAAATTAATGATATATAAATATGATATAAAAAAAACTGAGCTCGTGGTCTGGTGCCCCCCCAAGCACAAAAGTGAAACTCCGCCTATGGTTTAACGGTTCAATACCGCTTTAAAAAAACATAAAGAACTGTACTGTTTTATGAGTGGTTCTGCTCAGCTTTGTGCCCACAAGAAATATGCAGCCATGGATGGGTTGGGTAAGTAAATACTGGAGATTTGCTTTGAGCATTGGATCCACCACGTGTGTACAGGGTGAATATTAAAGGGATTTGAACAATCTGTCATCATTTACTTCCCTCTCATGTTGACCTATGTGACCTATTTTCCTCTATGAAACAGTTGTTTCATTATTCTGGCTGCTTTTTCCATGTAACAAAAAAAGAAAAGTCTGTCAGACTCCAAAATGACAAAATAAATACATTAAATACTATGCAATCATTACACGAGAAAAAAAAATCATATTGGTTTGAAAAGAGACTGTATTTTATAGTTATATGAAGATAAATCTAATCTAATAACACAATGTTTTACTTTTTGGTTATATTTGTCTGTGAGTTATTCATTTAATGTGCTGTTAATAACCTGCTTTCAAACTTGTTTAAGGATAAGAAAGAGAGACAAAGAGAAAGATTGTATTAGAATAATATATTAATTTGAAATATGACATGTAAATATAGTTCACTTCAAAAAAACTGAAAATAAAATGCCTAACAAAAACAATAAGTTAAAATACAGTCTGAGCGTCATCTCCATTCTTCAACCATCCCCTTCTGGGTCTTTGTAAGAGTAATTCTATGAATCTTGCACAATAATACACCACAGTGTCTTCAGTCTTCAGCTGATTCATGTTCTGATAGAAATTAGAGCTGTCTTTAGATGCTGTGAATCTGCCCTGCACTTACTGAGATGAGCCCGAGCTTATTTGCTCATACATATGGACTAACAGGTATAATGTTATTTATATGGTATAAAGGGCCCAACAGTGCCGTCTTCTGTCCTTTGAATTACTCATATTGAATGTGCACACAAGTTTATTGCATGCCATTTAGAAGATAATTATAAACACACTTAAAGATAATTTGCTTACACAAGCTAATACATCACCTGACTTACATGTGCAAAAGGTTTATTTATTTTACTTTGAAATTCAAACTTTTGTATTTTGTCATAAGCTATTGTAAAAAAAAATGTCTGAAAGGTCTAATATTGTCAACAACTAACTCGTTGAAGAGACAGGTTTTTGTGCAGGTCCCCTGACAGTTTGTGGCACAGTGTATCCCGAGCACAATAATACACAGCTGTATCTTCAGTGTTGAAGTTTTGTCCTGTTAAAATGACTGAGTTGCTGGATGATTCAGATGAGAAACTGATCTTATTTTTCATAGAATCTTTGACACCATTGCTACTGGAAGAATAGAACCAGCCAATCCACTCCATTGGTTTTCCAGTTGAATGTCGTATCCAGTTTGTGTAGCCACCGCCTGAGGCTGAATATCCAGTGATCTTACAGCCGATGGTGAATGTTTCGCCTGGTTTTACTACCATGACAGGAGGCTGATTCAGCTCAATACAGAAAATACCTACAATCATAAAAGCATTTTTTGTAATACAAATAAAATTAAAAAAAAAACGTTTAGTAGTCAAAAATAGATTTTTTTGTGTTGAGCTGAGGATACTCACAGGATAGAGTTGCCAAAACCAGCAGTATTGAAATGGAGTACATGATTCTGGTTGTATTTTCACTGTGCTTCTGTAAAACACCAAGAACTTTTATTATGTCAGTGTGCTCCTCTTTACATGCGAGATGGGCGGAGATTTGCATTGACATAAAACTTTATCCGTCAATAGTTCAAATATATATATCTTTTATGTATTTGCAAGATCAGTGTATATAGCCCACTGTAAATCATCTATATTTTTACCATTTAATTTTTACTTATTTGATATCTGGAACAATTGAATGCATGTATGTCCAATTAATTTATTCTGAAATGAAAAACTAAAAATGTGTTAATTTTTTTTTTTGGTACGATGACCTGAGATGCTTATTGGTTGTTCAAGACAAATCACACGTTTTTTTTTTAGTAGTATAACTCCACTCCAGTCCTTTTCCAGGGATTTCTCTCACAACAGCTGCAGCTTTTTTACCACAGCTTGAGATTGAGTGAAGGTCTGACAGGGACTATTTGTGGAGCATAAAAAAGGGGGAAAAAGAAAGGAATTATGAAGACACTGAAACATTTTTAACAAACACAAATGATACTGTTTTAAATTAATACTGAATTAAAACAAAAACAAATAAATTGATAACATCTTGCTATTTTGTGCTATCTGGGAGTTGTCACAGCACTTACATATTGTTAATTCATTTATACATATTGTTAGTGAATTAGTTGTCTGTTCATTTGTAAGTGATTTTTAATAAAAACGTATGCTAAATTATTAAATGTAGAAGTTATGAAGCCATTTCAATTTAGGGAGAACTAATAAATCCTCAAGTTCCCAAAAGTTGGTTCACACAAAGGTACTTGTCCAAAATTCAGTATTTTGTAGTGAGAATTGTGTTGTATTTTCATTCAAAGCACTGAAGTATTTGCTGTACAATTGCCTGTATTTTCTTCCCATGCTCAGATGAATGTCAGGGCTCTCGGGAACACAGAACTTTTAACGATGTTCTTCCATTCAAAGGCAAGCTGTGAGGATCTGAAGACTCAATTATAAAGAAGTCTTTTAACCAAAAATGTTCTGCATCAGAATATTAGTGATTAAACTATGTTTGCTTGCTGTTTAATTCATAAAATTTAATTAAAATTAAAAAGGAATTAAAACAAAAGTAATGCATTAAAATTAAATGAGTAATATTTGAGTGATTGATAATAATCTCCAACTCGTATATGTCATGACTGAAGAGGCGAACACAGACGTGAGTGAAACAGGCTTTATTTGAGGGAGACACGAGAACAGTGAGACTGGATGAAGGATGGTTCATTAAAGGCCTATCTGTGGCAGGCTGGAGATGGCAGGTTCTTGGAGGACACGGAAGGAACACGGAAGGAGAATCACAAGGTACAAGCGCTTGGAGAAACACAGAATGTGTCAGGATGTGCAGCGACGAGACCAGACAATGACTGGAGTGTGAGTGCCAAAGTTATAGTGTCTATAGCCAGGTGCAGGTGATCAATACTGAGGTGATGAGGAGCGCGTGGGAGGAATGAGCGAGTCTGGTGTGAGGGCCGTGGCTAGGTCTGTGACAGTATCTCACGGAGGAGCGAAAGCATAAAAGGGGGAACGACTGCAGTGAAGGATGAGAGAGGGCCAGACCTGAATTTTATATAATTGAGTGTATATAGTGTTTTGGCATGGGGCTGACATTACTTTTGTTGTTTATTCATTTGGTCATTAAAGTGTTAAATGTTATAAATGCCAATTACGCCTCCTTCTTCCCACAACAAATGAAATCTTTGTTACAGATCCCATGATGGGAAGCCCTGAAAGTTTTTTACATGTAAAGTGCCTGAAAGAACCCTTTGAGGAAAATGTATGATGCCAGATGATTGCCAGTGATTAACATTTTTTTTGTTTTGTTTTTTGTAGAGCACAGAACATCTGCACATCCAGTTCTGTCAGCACCGATGAGTGAATACTAATCTATTGATTAAATGGTGTAAAATGTCTAATACAAAAAAAATTAAATATACCAATATATTAAATAAGATGAAGAAGAAAATAAATGATGCAGTAGTAATATTGCACCTGAAGGAAGTCATATTATGAAATACAAAAAAGAAACAATAAAAACTTGAAGAACTTGAAAAAAGAAGAAACTTGTCTTATATTAAGTTTGTGTATTTCCATACAATCTGGTATGCAGAGAATACATGAGTTATTGCACTAGACCACACAGATACAAAATACGAAATACGAAATACACAGATACACTGTGTATTTCGTGCACAATAATATAGAGCTGTGTCCTCAGTCTGAAAGTTTTGTCCTTGTAAGAAAACTGTGTTACTGGAAGATTCAGCTGTGACTCTCTTATTCTTCATTGTGTTGCTGGTGCCTGTATTGTCAGATGTACAGAACCAGCCTATCCATTCCATAGCTTTTCCAGTGGACTGTCGTATCCAGTTGGTACAGCCTCCTCCTGATGCTGAATATCCAGTAATTTTGCAGCCAATGGAAAACGATTCCCCAGGTTTCACCACCATTAGAGCAGGCTGATTCAACTCAATGCAATTTCCACCTGGTAATCATTTTGAAAACATTATCATTGACTGAAATGAGTTATGCACATTGTTATCAAAGCACTTTTCAAAATGAACCAGGACTGATTGTATCCTACAAAACATTAGTAAAACAGTAAAGTGTTACACAGTGTTGAAACTGATACTCACTGAGCACAGTAGATAAAATCATCACCAGTAATATTAAGTACATGACCCGTGAGTCTCTCCACCCCAGCATTTGAAAATCCATTTTATAGTGTCTGTATTCTCCTCTTTACATAAAAAAGGAAATTTGCATCAATGCTTTTTAGTGAACAAATCAAATTAAAATGATAACCCTAAAATGAAAATGTCCCTAAAAATGACAGAAATGATTTTGCTTATTTTAAACGAGCCATTAAAATATTTACACACCTTATGCCACCTATATTATGCCAGAACACTCACCACTCATCAGCTTATTGGTGGAGAGGAGACAAAGCAATGAAGCCAATTATAGTATGGGGGGGATAAGGAGGCCAATGAGTAATGGATGGACCAAGGCCAATGAGCAAATTTGGCCAGGATGCCGGGGTTAAACCCCTACTATTGCAAAGGACATCCTGGGATTTTTAATGACCACAGAGAGTCAGGACCTCAGTTTAACGTCTCATCCGAAAGACACGGAGCATGACTGAGCATATAGACTGAGTCATACTATAGACTGAGCATGTAATGCATATGCAGACGGTGTCACCTTTTTCACAAATTTATGTTTAAGTTTAACACAGATATGATAAGTGTCAATTTCAAACATGTTTTTAAATGTTTGTGATTCAGGCACTTAAAATGTCATTGTCTTGCTTTTAGTGGAACATTACACGGTGTTGTGTGAACGCCCTCTGAGAAAAAAATCGAACACACAAAAAAAAACATACAAGCTACTCTAAGGCTGCTGCTGTATAAAGAAGAATTGTAAATTCAGTTTCTTGGTCAAGAAGATAAAAGTTCATTGAGTTATCTTCAAAACTGTCAACTAAGACTGCGTGACAAGAGTGCCACCGCTTGAAAATTCAACAGTAAATCTGGACCATAAGTGAAGTCAACAGGAAAGGAAGTGGTTTTTGTATTGCTTTGACCCTGAACTCATTCACAGTGACTCTCTAGCGCAGTAATACACAGCAGTGTCTTCAGTCTTCAGGCTGTTCATCTGTAGGTACAGTTGACTGCTGGAATCATCTCTGGACACTGTGAACCTTCCTTGGACTGACTGGGAATAGTAGATATAAGTACTGGATGTGCTGATAGTTGCAACCCATTCCAGTCCTTTACCGTGACCCTGTCTCACCACAGCTGCCCAGTAGCTGCTGAATGTAAATCCAGAGGCGGTACAGACCAGCCGAAAAGATTCAGCAGGTCTTTTTACCTCAGCATGAGACTGAGTGAAGGTCTGACAATGAATATCTGTGAAAGAGAGAAAGAGAGAGAGAAAGGCAGTCAGAAAGATATAAAACCATAAAAAAACCTGTTTCAGTGCACTTTCTAAAATGATTTATACATCTATTATTATTACTATTATTTATAAGGGAACTAACCGTGTAAAAGTAGTAATAACAGGAGTGAATTGATTATTGCTGTCATTTCTGATTGATTCTCCTCTACAGGATCCAGATACAGTCAGCAAACAAAGACACACAGAAATATACATCACAGTTTTGCATGAACTCCTCCTACTGTCAGTTTGTAGGCTATGGAAAACAGATATTTGTTAAAACAAATAAATAGTGAATATCACAATGCAAGATGAAAAAAACGTAATGACTCTCAATAACCAGGAGTATAACTGCACGCGGCAGACTAGCAGCCTCAGCTTAGTGTCTTCAACAGCGCTCGAAGCTAACGTGTGTTTGAGTTGCTCTGCTGGCTGTAAGTTAATATATTTCACTTACCTTGGAAGAAATGGCGGATTCACAGTCTTTCAGGCGTTGTGTCACTCCTTGCCCGCGTTTTATCACGGGTAAGGACACACACGCTCTCTGTGTCTTTTGTTTGGGCGAAGCTCATGCACGCTCAGCGCTCGAGGGCACTGAGTGTGCAGAGTGTTTGCAGCTGCCGCTGCGCACTCTTCGCTCACGCCTGGCAGTCTTCGAGGGGACTGCTCAGGCTTGCGTTCCTCGTGGGTCTGGTCCCGCTGCAGCTGAGGCTCAGCGGCGGCTGCACTCATGGGGATCGCAGCTGGATTTAGCAGCGGGGTTGGAGACGGGCGAGCCCTTTTCTCCTCCCTTACCTGCTGAATCCGCGCTCACTCAGGATTCGGAAGCGCACCATGCGGTGATTACTTCCGACTTGGGTGATGACGCTCTGCTGAACCTCTCTAGTTCCGAGGAACTAGAGGTGGACGTAGTCAGCATTGATGTGGATGAAGCTGAACCGCCATCAGCTTCACCCGCGTTTGAGGAGCTGCTTGAGGTTGTCACTCGGGCAACGGCGAGGCTCGGTCTCGAGTGGCCAGCTGAGCCCAGGGACGCTCGCCCTAAAAGTCGGTTAGACGAGCGTTACCTGCCTGCTCGAGTGCAACCTCAGCGTCGGGGTTTGCCGTTTTTCCCGGACCTCCACACCGAGGTGTCGAGGTCTTGGAAGCGGCCCGCCTCCCATAGGGTGCATAGCAGCGTTTCCGCTAACTATGCTACCATTATGGGAGCCAAAGAGCGCGGCTATGGGGCGATGCCTAGAGTGGAGGAGGCGCTGGCTAACTACCTCGCCCCCCACTCATCGCCGCCCCTTAAAACCCCGACGCTGCCCACCAAACCCCTCCGGGTTACTTCCACCATGGTGGGCAGAGCATACTCCGCGGCTGGTCAGGCTGCAGCGTGTTTGCACACGTCTTCACTGCTGCAGGCCTACCAGGCGGAGCTGCTCGCAGACCTCGATGAGGGCGGGGGAATCGGCCCTGAGGCAGTAGCCGAGCTGCGCAGGGCCACCGATCTTTCTCTGAGGGCTGCTAGGGAAACGGCCGGTTCTATCGGTCGCTCCATGGCAGCCCTGGTGGCCACAGAGAGACATCTCTGGCTCAACCTGACTTCTCTCAGAGAAAAAGACAAGAATGTTCTGATCGACGCTCCTCTTACGCCTCCTGGTCTCTTCGGCGACGCTGTCAAGATGGCCGTCGAGAGATTTCAGGAGGCTGCTAAGCAGGAAGTAGCGTTCAGGAAGATTCTTCCCCGCCGCTCTCGGGCAGCTGGGCTTGCGAGCCAGCCGCAGCCCAGCAGCAGCTCCTCGCACCGCGCTGCTCAGCGGCAGAGTGTGGCTTCTCGCCAGCCTCCCCAGTCGGGTGGCGGCGCTGGTCGCCGCACTCAGCCGCAGCCCTCTGGCAAAAGGACAGATCTGAGGGCTGTCCTTCAGGCCAGGAAGGCTAAGAGCAAGAGGCCCTGACACACTCCGGTCGCGGCCTCGCAGCGCTGGTCCTCCTCGAGGGGTGGACCAGTGCACACCAAGCGCGGTGTACGGCTCGGGGTCTCGAGGGACCCGGGCCGTGCTCTACGCGGGCAGTCTTGTCCAGTCACGCTCCTCTCGGGCCGTGCTGGGCAGGTTGCCCCCTCTGAGGAGGGTCCTAGAGCATCCGCCCCGGCGGTCCTTTGGTTTCGGCCGGGGCTCCGGGGTGGCAAAATATTTATATCCAGAGGTCGGTCTCGAGAGGCTGATACCCCTAGTAGATTTCCTGGCGGCGTGGCAGCGCCTCCCAGGTATCTCTCGATGGGTCCTGCGTACCGTATCAGAAGGATACGCTGTTCAATTCCGGGTTCATCCTCCCGGCTTTGCGGGCGTATTACCAACAGTGGTGAACCCCGAGCAGGCTCTGGTCATGGAACGAGAAGTAGACTCACTGCTGAGGAAAGAGGCCATAGAATATGTACCCCTCTCAGCCAGAGAATCAGGTTTCTACAGCCGGTACTTCATAGTTCCCAAGAAGGGTGGAGGCTTACGCCCTATCTTAGATCTTCGCACTCTGAACAGTTTTGTCAGGCGACTGAAATTCAGAATGTTAACTCTGAAGCAGATCGTAGCTCAAATCAGGTCCGAGGACTGGTTTGTCTCGATAGATCTCAAAGACGCGTATTTCCACGTCTCCATCCTTCCTCAGCATCGGAAGTTCCTCAGATTCGCCTTCGGGGGGAAGGCTTATCAGTACCGGGTTCTTCCGTTCGGCCTGGCTTTGTCTCCTCGCACTTTCACCAAGTGCGTGGATGCAGCTCTAGCTCCGCTCCGATCCCGAGGGATCCGGATCTTGAATTATATCGACGACTGGCTCATTTTGGCCCAGTCTCGAGGGTTGGCGGTTCGGCATCGAGATGTCGTTCTCGCACATATGAAGGAGCTCGGGCTGAGACTAAACGCCCAAAAGAGTGTACTCTGGCCGAGGCAGAGCACGACTTTCCTAGGCGTTGTATGGGACTCGGTGTCAATGTCGGCACGGCTTTCCCCCGTGCGCATTACATCAATCCTATCAGCAGTCAACGACATAAAGCTAGGCCAGCTGGTCACTGTCAGACACTTCCAGAGAGTTCTGGGGCTCATGGCAGCAGCCTCCTGCGTGATACCGCTAGGTTTGCTTCACATGAGACGTCTGCAGTGGTGGCTCAAGTCCAGGGGGTTTTCCCCGAGGGGGAACCCTTCCCGCCTGATCAAGGTCTCAAGGCGCTGCCTGCGAGCCTTGAGTCAGTGGAAGAATCCCTGGTTTCTTGCCCAAGGACCCGTACTGGGACCAGTCTGTCACCGCGTGACGCTGTCGACAGACGCCTCCCGCTCGGGTTGGGGGGCGGTCCTGAGGGACCGCTCAGCCCAAGGTTTATGGAACGAGGCCTGCCTCTCTCTGCATATCAATGCGTTGGAGATGTTGGCAGTTTGGAGGGCGCTTCAAGCCTTCCTCCCAGACCTCTGGGGCCACCATGTGTTAGTCCAGTCGGACAACATGGCGGTGGTATCCTACATAAACCATCAGGGGGGTCTCCGCTCCCTTCGGCTTTCCAAGCTGGCCGGGCGGATCCTCCTCTGGGCTCGGAACAAACTCTGCTCCCTACGGGCAGCTTATATTCCGGGGTCCCAGAACACGGAAGCAGACTTCCTGTCGAGACAGGGGCCGAGGCCCGGGGAATGGATGCTCCACACCGAGGTGATGGAGCAGATATGGGAGAAGTTCGGTCAAGCCCAAGTGGACCTCTTTGCGTCCCACGAGGCGACCCACTGCCCTCTGTGGTACTCCCTTTCTCCTCCAGCTCCGTTGGGACTGGACGCAATGCAACAGGAGTGGCCGAGGCTACCCCTGTATGCTTTTCCCCCAGTAGCTCTGCTCCCGGGGGTTCTAGAGAAAGTTCGCCAGGACAGGGTCCGTCTCACCTTAGTTGCCCCGCGGTGGCCGGGCAGGGTGTGGTTCTCGGACCTGGTGTCCCTCCTAGACGGCACTCCTTGGAGGATTCCCGTCAGAGTGGACCTTCTGTCTCAGGCACAGGGCAGGATCCTTCATCCTCGCCCGGAACTGTGGAATCTGTGGGTCTGGCCTCTGAGGGGGCCCGACTCATAGACTCGGGTCTCTCGACTGAGGTCGTTGAGACCATTCTCCACTCTAGAGCCCCATCCACGAGGAAACTCTACGCCAGGAAGTGGGCCTCCTTCACTTCCTGGTGCGGTAGCAAACCTGTAGACCCAGTGACCTGCCAGGTCGGTATCGTCCTGGAGTTCTTACAGGAGAGGTTCGCCGCTGGGCTGTCCCCCTCCACGCTTAAGGTGTACGTGGCTGCCATCACGGCTTACCACGTGCCCCCGAGTGGTATACCCCTGGGTCGGGACCCCCTAGTAGCTCGTTTCCTCCGTGGCACTCTCAGGCTGAGGCCTGCGGTACGCTCCCGGGTTCCTTCCTGGGACCTGTCCCTGGTACTCCAGGCCTTGTCCCAGGAACCCTTTGAGCCGCTTGAGGACATCTCAGAGAAATTTCTCACTCTTAAAACGGTGTTCCTCCTAGCCATTTCCTCATTCAAGAGGGTTGGCGACCTTCAGGCCCTGTCAGTGGCCCCCTCCTGTCTGGAGTTTGCTCCTGGTCTGGCGAAAGCCTTCCTCTCTCCCAGACCAGGGTATGTTCCGAAGGTCCTCTCGAGCCCAGCTCGTCACATTGTACTGCAGGCCTTATGTCCTCCCCCCGTTGATGATCATGACCAGGACAGGAGCAAGGTCTGTCCAGTGCGAGCACTGGACGCCTATGTTCGCAGAGTGGCTTTATGGCGTAAGTCTGACCAACTCTTTGTATGCTTCGGGGCTCCTAAGGGAGCTCCAGCATCTAAACCTACTTTAAGCAGGTGGATAGTTGAGACTATCTCACTAGCTTATGAACAGACGGGTCAGCAGTGTCCTCTGCATGTCCGCGCCCACTCTACCCGGAGCATGGCTACCTCTAAAGCTTTTTTCGCAGGGGCTCCCCTTGCCGATATTTGTGATGCGGCTGGCTGGTCCTCACCGCATACTTTTATTAGGTTCTACCAGTTAGACCTTAACCCCGCTTTGGGAACCTTGGCCCTTTCGTAGTGAGCTACGTTAGCTTGGCATACTCCGTTCGCTGAGGCGGCGTGGGTATTCTCGTTCCCATATGCGTTCCGACGCAGTGTTGAGTTCCCTTGACAGGGAACGTCTCAGGTTACTTACGTAACCCTAGTTCCCTTAGAGGGAACGAGACACTGCGTCTCGTAGCCTCAGCTCCATCGCACGCCGGCTGTTTCAGACACTAGTTAAGCTGAGGCTGCTAGTCTGCCGCGTGCAGTTATACTCCTGGCTCATGACGTCACACTCGGCTACGTGCACTCGCACACCTGGTTTCAATTGCGCTTCAAGAGACAATAACACTAATGCGTTCCCATATGCGTTCCGACGCAGTGTCTCGTTCCCTCTAAGGGAACTAGGGTTACGTAAGTAACCTGAGACGTTTCTGAATACGTTTCATAAATGTTAAATTATTTAGCTATTTGATATTTTATAATGTTTATAAAATTATTTCCCTGTAGAAACACCGTGTTTTTGGACGTGTCTTGGGTGAAACTGATCTTGTTTTTTAATGACTCTTTGGTTCTAGTGCCACCACCACTGCAGAGATATCCCAGCCATTCCAGTGCTTTTCCAGTGGGTTGACGTATCCAGTGAATACAATAGCTTGATTCTGAAGTCCTGCAGGAGATGGAAAATGATTCTTGAGGTTTCACAACCATAGATGGAGGTTGAGTGAGCTCAACACAGAAAACACCACCTGAAAACAACAATGGAAGAATGTATTATCAATCATGCTTCAAAAGTTGTTAACATCTATGAAGATTGTTTCATTCTCTTAGAATTTCAATAAACTGTTAGTGAAGCTCACAGGATGCAGCTGCTGCCAGCAGGAGTAGAGCTGAGGAGAGGATCATGTTTTGAAGTGAAAACAACTTTATTACTCGCAGATACCACACTTTTGTATAGAGAGCAAGAAGTGAATTTGCATACAGCTCTTCTTCAGGACAACTTCTGTGATCAAATATACAGATGAAGGAAAACCACTGGGAAGATACATTATAGCATTAATTGATGATGAATTAATTCATGATTTCCAAACGTTTTCTGAATTACAGTGTTTCTGTCTTTTATACATATAAATGTCCTTTCCCCCCCCCTCCCCCCCCACACACACACATCCACACACACACACAAATACATATATAAAGAAACTCTCAGACATGATAGTGTTTGCAAATTCCTAAGTGGCATTATTTTTGGCTTATACTGTTCCATCATTGTACAGGTGAATCTAAAGGCAAGATATGCTTCATTCATATTTTTACACAGCTCCCTGCAATAAATAAATTGTGTTTTCCTTTGGTAATAATTGTACCAGGGGAAAAAAAGAATCCACACATAAGCTGTAAAAACAAATATGCTTTTCAATACTATACAGTCAGTTTCAAGTTCAAGTTCAAGTTCAAGTTGAGCTTTATTGTCATTCCGCTACATGTGGGTACATACAGTGGAACGAAATGTCGTGTCTCACAGGACCACGGTGCTACATAGGTACAGACATTCAACCATGACATGAAACAATATAAAAACAATATGAAACAATATAAACCTATACATGACTTACCTACTGACACATGACTGTAAATATATATATAAAAAGTTAACCTATACGGACTAAAAAATAAAATAAATTACAAATTATACATAGACTATAGACTATACAAATGTACATGTAAAGAGAACATTGTGAGTCTAACAGCTGGCTTGGGTACAGTGCAAGATTTTTGTAGTGCAAGAGCTTGTAACCATGCATAGAATTTGAGTCTGACTGTGGGGTTGTGTACACACAGCAGTGTGTGAAAGTGGTGTGTTCTACAGGTGGTTTCTACCTTCAGATTGCACAATTTTTGGTCCATTTTCAGGAGGTAGAGTGTTGTGTGGGAGGGGAGGGGGGGTTTGAGTTCAGGGCTCTCACAGCCTGGGGGAAGAAGCTGTTGAGCAGTCTGGCGGAGCGGGCTCTGATGCTCCTGAACCGTCTTCCTGATGGAAGAAGCTGGAAGAGACTGTGGGAGGGATGGGTTGGGTCCTTCACAATGCTGTTGGCTTTGCTGGAGCATCGTGCAAGGAAAAGGTCCAGGATGGAGGGGAGAGGGGCACCGATGATTCTTGCAGCTGTGTTCACTGTCCGCTGTAGGGTCTTGCGGTTTGCTGCACTACAGTTCCCGTACCAGACAGTGATGCAGCTGGTCAGCACGCTCTCAATGGTGCCCCTGTAGAAGGTGGTGAGGATAGGTGGAGGGAGACTTGCTCTTTTCAGCCGGCGGAGGAAGTGTAGGCGCTGTTGTGCCTTCTTGGAGAGAGATGTGGTGTTGGTGGTCCAGGTGAAATCCTCTGTGATGTGCACCCCCAAGAATTTAGTGCTGCTGACTCTCTTCACAGTCGAGCTGTCGATGATCAGTGGGGGGAGGTCAGCAGAGTTTCTCCTGAAGTCCATCACAACCTCCATTGTCTTCTCCACATTGAGGGACAGGTTGTTAGAGCCACACCAAACAGCCAGCTGTGCCACTTCCTCTCTGTAGTGCGTTTCATCATTGTTGCTGATGAGACCTACCACCGTTGTGTCATCAGCGAACTGATGGTTGGTCAAGAAAACAAAACTTTAGAGAGTGATGCTCAAAACTCAAATATGACTGCTTGACAAGAGTGCCACCTCTTGGAAATATAACAGTATCTGAAGCATTATTGAAGTGAACAGGAAAGGAAGTGGTTTTTGTATTGCTTTGACCCTGAACTCATTCACAGTGACTCTATAGCGCAGTAATACACAGCAGTGTCTTCAGTCTTCAGGCTGTTCATCTGTAGATACAGTTGACTGCTGGAGTCATCTCTGGACACTGTGAACCTTCCTTGGACTGACTGGGAATAGTAGATAGGAGTACTGGATGTGCCGATAGTTGCAACCCATTCCAGTCCTTTACTGGGAGTCTGTCTCACCACAGCTGCCCAGTAGCTGCTGAATGTAAATCCAGAGGCGGTACAGACCAGCCGAAAAGATTCAGCAGGTCTTTTTATCACAGCTTGAGACTGAGTGAAGGTCTGACAATGAATATCTGTGAAAGACAGAGGAAAAAGTTGAGAAGTCAGCAAAATGTAAACTTGCTAAAATTGTACATGCATTTATAAATAATTACTTAGGAATGAATTACAGACCATGTAAAAATAGTAATAACAGGAGTGAATTGATTATTGCTGTCATTGCTGATTGATATTCGTCTACAGGAACCAGATTCAGTCAGTGAATACAGACGAACTCCAATGATACAGTGCAACTTATGGGAAATATGAATCACAGTTTTGCATGAACTCCACCTCCTCTGTCATTGCTTGTTTTCTTTGTGTATGAAAAAAGCATGGTATGTGTATGTTGATGTGTTCAGGCTTTGTTTATACCTCTGAAAACGACTATGTATAAATGTGTAATAATTATGCCTCAAAATATTTTTTATGTTAAGACTTTAATTGTGTGCTTTAAACCATTATTGAAGTTCACAGGATGCAGCTGCTGCCAGCAGTAGAAGAGCTGATGAGGAGATCATCATTTGGTGCTCAATTAAATGTCATTTGACTTCCCCTGATGACCCACAGACACACAGCTGCACTTTTGTCACCCTTTGTCCTGTCTTTCTGTGTCTTTGTCACTTCCCTGTCACTGAGGTCATGGGGTCACTTCCTGTTGTCACTCCCTGTCTATTGTGATATCACTTCCTGTTCACTTCCGGGCCTTTCTAGATCCTTCCAGACCTGTCTTGTGTTAATTATCTCGTTAGTGTCTCCAGGTGTGTCCCATGTCTCTGTCTATTTATACACATTTGGGTTTTCTAGTCTTTGTCAGTTGTTAACGTGACTTTGACCCTGTAATGATGACCCGTGTTCCTGCCGTAGAAAGTTTATGTGTGTGGATGCAATCTTCCTGGTTTCTCCTGGTTTTCTCTGTTTGGAACCTGTTGCTCCTTGTCCTTCCTCTCCGCATTGCACACGTTCCTGCTACGAACTGTGGCAACTTTTGTACAAAAAGCAGATGGAAGATTTAAATGGATCCATCTAGTTTTGCAAGATATAAACAATAATGCTTGAAACAGAAAATCTGATTAGATTTGTTGTTTGATTGTGTACCTGAACTTGAAACTGTTCATTGGCCTATAAATGCAAATAATTTTTCTTTTATCATATTTGAATGTTTTCTATGTTTACTCAGGCTGAAAATGTACAAAGTCTGTGCAGTATGTTATTTATTTTACAGTCTATGAAGAATTAATCATTACATATACTGTATATTTGTTTATACAACAGTGACTGTAACATTTCATTGTCTTTATCGCTCTGTTTGTACATTATGGTGTGTATTTTCAGAGACACATTCTGCAGGTTAATAGAAAGTTGAAAGTACTGTGCGTTAATAGAAACTAACATCACACATTTAGAATAATATAAGAAAACGGAATGAAATTGAAGAGAACACACGAGCACATAAAACAGAAGCACTCAGCTGTTCATGAAAGACTCATTGTTTGGTTTTGTGAACAGGCTGTCGTCACGGTTGTATAGCGAGGATGAAGGCACAGAGTCACAGAATGGACGCAAATTGTCTTAATGATCAAACTCAAAGAAAAACACTTTAAATATAATAAAAATGGCACAAATCGTGGAAAAATTTTCAGCACGTCTAGCAGGATGAGACAAGGGCAAAACATAACACACTACTGATGATGGCAGACAAAGAATGAAGGAAAACAGATGTTCTCAAGGGATAATGCGGGAACAAGACACAGCTGACAAGACTAACGATGTGATTGATGATGAGATGGGTGCATGGAAAAACACTAGGAGAACACGTGAGGAACCAGGAAGGGACCAGAGACACTACAGACATCAAAACATACTGTATAGGCAATTCCCTTACAAGATTCTGCCAGGCAGTTGAAATGAATAACTTCACAGAGTCAGATAATGTGAGGGTTTCACCTAAATTCATCTATGTGAGGGTGAGATTTGAAGGAAGAGACAATATTTTGCAACTGCTTGTGTCTGAGTCTCACTGCTTTATGTTCTTTACTATTAATTTTTCCTCTGAGCTATATTATGACAACAATGAATTGAACAAAAATCTAAACCTTGAAATTCTTAGAATTGTAGATCAGAAAACAGTGGAACAGGTTAAAGCAGATACAGCTCTTAACAACCTAACATTGATTGAAACCCTAAGAGATCCTCATACAGTGGAGGGAGATGAAAGGCCTTAGGCAGAAATACAAGTGAGGTGCAATTAATCATCTCCAGTTTTAATGACACTTATGAAATGTTTTGTTTGATTTGGCAGTATTTATATTTTTTTAAACTAAGTCAGTTGTCAGTGTCACATAATTTGATTCTGATATAATTTTATGAGAAGACTTAAAGTAAACATTTATTGATTGTACTGTCTTCCATGTTTGAGTATGTCACTAGATAGCTACTTTAACTAAATGTGCTTTAGTAGTTTCCCATGAGATTTTATTATAGTTTTCGAGTTTAAATTAGTCTTATGAAACTATACTTGCAAATTCACTTATTTCCTTACAAGCAATAACCAAACACAGCTGTTTCCTGAGTGGGAATGCATCAGTAAATGTGACTTTTTATATAAAGAATATCGTCTCGGGTTACGTATGTAACCATAGTTCCCTGAGAGGGAACGAGACGCTGCGTCATCGCTATGGGAACGCCCCCGCATCATCAACTCTTGAAGCACAATAGAAAACACCTGTGAGAATGACGCGGATGACGTCATGAGCCAGGAAACAAAAGGCACGCCGAAACCGGCACCGACAGCTCGTGATCGTCTGAAACAAGCGCGGCATGCGGGAGAGCTAGGGCTGATGCTGATGACGCAGCGTCTCGTTCCCTCTCAGGGAACTATGGTTACATACGTAACCCGAGACGTTCCCTTTCAAGGGAACTCGAGCTGCGTCATCGCTATGGGAACGCTATACCAACGCCAACCTAGCGGAAAAGCATGCCCCAAAGTGCTCCAGTGGAGATGTTCTGGCACCCTCGGGAAGACCAGTCTCTCACGGCAAGATAGCCTCAGCTAGAACTTGCCCCACTGAGTGATCTGCATGGCTCGTCGGGCCTCAGCCCCGGGAGAGCCATACCCAATGCTCGCACTGGGCTGCAGACCTCCTGACCCATGACGAGAGGGAAAAAACCCCGCAGAAGGAGGAACCGCAAAGCGGCCCTTGCGCTCTCCTAGCCTCAGCCAGGGAGAGTAACCTTAAATCCTGCGGGAGACCCCCTCAGTGAGGAGACCGGACTCACGACCTCAGTTGTGAACCGGAACTCCGCGGCTGCGGTAGCGGCTCTCGGCCCAGTAGCGAACCTGGGGAGTGTCTACCACAAATTGACTCCAGGACGCCCAAGGTGGAGGGCCAGAGAGGGCCACCGACAGACTGCGCATCGCAGCGTCAGCCGAGGAGCAGCCACCCAACCACAAGACCACCTAAAACCCAAAGGTAACAAGGTGTAGGCGAGGTGAGCCCGAAATACATATGGGGACTTAAGCACTGTTGTGCTGCCCGGCCCAGATCCGTAAGTAGTGAGAGTTAAACCTGACTTGAGGCACTTCTCGAAATGGTCTGATTTGAGGCACTTGCCTAGGGGTCACCTTATCGCCAAGGAGGTCCATCACGCACTGGGCTAAAACAACCGTCAGGCCTAGGCCAGAGCACGGCTGAAGCTACTACTACGCACCGGGAAGTGGCTCCTAGTAGAAGACCGACCACAACCCAGTGACGCGTAGAACCTTCCTCAGAAGGTAGGTACGCCCGGCACCAGGGGAATAACGAGGCGCCCGGGGCCTCCCGGGCTAATGCTGACACCACCCTGGAGACGCTAGGGAGATGGCCCCCCGAAGGGGACCCTCCAGTAAATGCGCCAAACCGCTGGCTACCAGGACCATATATATATATATAGGGAGAAGAGCTTGAAGAGGGGCGGATGACCGCCCAAGCTCAACTGCTGATGCCACGGGGCCAATGGCTTCGGCCGTGGCAGGACAGCATACCAAAACTTACTACGTGGAACAACGGTGGCTCCCCCCCAGGGAAGCTGGAAAACTCACCCCATGCGTAGGTCTTAAACTGAGAGGGAGGCATGGCAACAACAGGGGAAAATCGGAATGATAACATAAACCTCCTGAAGATGCCTAGGGCAATGGTCCCAGGGGGATCCAGAGCGGCCTAAACATGCGTCACGCCACGCCATGCCGACTCACATTCAGGGAGGAGAGCTTGAAAAAGGGGCGGTTGACCGCCCAAGCTCAACTGCTGATGCCACGGGGCCAAAGGCTTCGGCCGTGGCAGGACAGCGTACTCCCAGGAACTAACTATGCGGCACAACGGTGGCTCCCCCCTCAGGGAAGCTGGGAGCTCACACCATGCGTAGGAGTTAACCATGAAACTCTGTGGCTGCAGTCGCTGCCCCCGGCCCAGCAAAGCGAGCCTGGGAAGTGTAACAAACACCCCCAGGAGACCCAAGGTGATGGCCCTCCGGGGAGGGACCACCGCACCTCAAGTGTGTCGCCATTGAAAGCCGTGGAGCCGCCACTACAGCCGCAAGACCGCCAAGACCCGAAGGTAACAAGGCGTAGGCGAGGTGAACCGAAACCCAACGGGGACTTAAGCACTACAGTGCTGCCCGGTACCAGATCCGTACGTTGTTAGAGTCGCATCTCTCTAGAGGCACTCCTGAAATGGTCTGGTTTAAGGCACCTGCCTAAGGGGTCCATCACGCATCGAGCTACAACAACCGCGGAGCCTAGGCTTAAGCCACAGCTGGAGCTACTACTACGCACCGGGAAGTGGCTCCCGAGGAGATAGACCACAACCCAGTGACGCGTAGAACCTTCCTCAGAAGGCGAGTAAGCCCAGCAACAGGGAAACAGAGGCGACACCGACAACACCCTGGAGACACCTAGGGAGATGGTCCCCCGGAGGGGATCCAAAGCACCCTAGTAAATGCGTCACAACATGCTGGCTACCAGGACCACATACAGGGAGCAGAGCTTGAAGAGGGGCGACTGACCGCCCAAGCTCAGCTGCTGACGACCTGGGGCCACCTAAAGGCTTTAGCCAAGTAACACTGCAAACTCCCAAACCCACACTACGTGGAAACGTGGCTCTCCCCTCAAGGGAGCCGGAAACTCTATAGACCTTTCACTGAAAGGGAGGTATGGCAACCATCGCCCGGGACCTCCCGGGTAACAATGATTGCAACAGAACCTGCTCCACCTGTGACACCACAGGGCCAAAGAAAGCTACAGCCATGGCGAAGGAGCATATTTTCACCCAGTTTATACGCAAAACGTTGCATACTTTTGCTGTCAGTTCCTTTCTAGGAAACAAAGGGTGTTGAGGCGCACGGATTTGGTATCATTGCCAGCACTAATCAGTCTCTAAAAGACGCCTAGGGAGGTGGCCCCCCAGCGGAGGGCCTACACACCCAAATGAAAGCGTCACAACGACACTGTCTGTTCCTCAGAACCGATAAGGCTTTTACTTTCTTTCCCTTTTTGGAAGGTAGTGCGGAAAACTGATCCAACCGCGCTGACCACACACCCATCTACCACACTGCGTAGGCAGGCTGAGAGAAGTCTGGCACTTTTGTGAATACAATGCCCAACTCCTCAGAGCTAGGTCGTTGTTAATCAAGTCGGAAGAAACCGCACAGGGCGTGCTTCCGGAACTTGAGAAGTCCCCGCGATAGCGATTGCCGCTGAGCCTCAGCTGCAGCAGGACCTAAACCGCGAGTCTGAACAGTCTCCTCGAAGACTGTCAGACAGGAATGGCAACCTACACAGTCGACGCCCTCGAGCGCAGACCATGTAAGAATAGCCCTCCCCCGCACCTTCCAGCGAGCGAGAATGACACCTCGATGCCGAACTGCTAACTGCCATGACTGAGCCATGATGAGGTTCAGAACATGGATATCTTGAAGGCACAGTGCCCAAGATTAGTGAAGGTGCAGTTAGGAAGTTTGCCATATCTGCGCACTTTTCTCAATCACACGTGAAATCCCTTTTCTTTTAAACTGGACTCGGGGCACGCGATCAGCAAATACATCTTCGTTTTGCTCCAGTGAGACGCTAATACAGCTCCTCAAAGCTGGAAAAGTGCAACAGAGAGGGTTTCGAACCCGGGTCTCTCGCGTGAAAGGTAAACGCAGTGATACGATGCAAGACTGTGTGCCTCCTGCTTGCGTGGGTACACAGGCAGGGAGACACACAGCGCTTTCCTTTTTTTTTTTTTTTCTTTGCAGACTGAGAGAAGTCTGGCAACTGCCAGAAACTCTAAAAAAGGAACCAGCCCCTTGAGGCTCCGATATTTTCCGAACATCCGCTTGAAAAAGCGGGAAATCTAGCTTGAGCCCAGTGCAACCTGGCGTCCTCAGGAAACTAGGTAGCATGATAGCAATACTTCATTTTGCTCTCTCAGTCCAGACGCTAAAAACAGCTCCTCAGAGCTGAAAAAGTGCATCAGAGTGGGTCTCGAACCCGGGTCTAATGCATGAAAGGCATAACCAGCTCCTCGAAACTGGACTGCCGCAGTAGAGAGTTTTCATCCCCCGAGTCTACGGGGCTCATCCTCGCACGAGCTCCGGAAGCCCGGGGGAAAGGGGGTTTATCCGGGAGAACATATGTGATCCCCATGACCGGGACCGCCGCAACGCCTCAGCGGCAGCGGGACCCATGCCACGAGGACCACGCGCTCTAGCAGCCTCCCCAAAGGTTGCTAGGCGAGAGCAGAGAGTTAGCAGTGGAAACCGCTCACAATCCGCACAGGCACCGCCCTTGAGCGCTGCCAGTGCATGCTCTACCCCCCTGCATGACACTCGTAAAGTGTGCGTATCCCCGCCAGTAATAAATGGGAGAAGGGAAACACGCAGCGTAAAACTTTCTGCCATACTGAAAACTCTTGCCGAGACATCCTACACAGACTTTCTAGTGCTTGTTGAAGACGAAAAAGCTGTCGGTGCCTGTTTCGGCGTGCCTTTTGTTTCCTGGCTCATGACGTCATCCGCGTCATTCTCACAGGTGTTTTCTATTGTGCTTCAAGAGTTGATGACGCGGGGGCGTTCCCATAGCGATGACGCAGCTCGAGTTCCCTTGAAAGGGAACTTATCTCCATAGAGCTCTGTTGTTTCAATAATAGTACTTATTGCTTAAAGATGACCTTGCTAAGAGATATGAACAAACATTTATTTTTATTTTTACTTTTTAATATATGTAGCATTTTTGTATGATCTTTATTTTATATTGATATCGAAGGCATTTTTTATTCATTATACATTTAGGTGTATCCTGGGAAATAGACTGAATACAGGCAATAAATATTTTCTTAAGAAATGTTTTGTTCAGTTTGTAGAAAAGCTCCTCCCTGACAGAGAAAAACAACAAACGTTTTAGTCCTTTACAAATACAAACATCAATCGTGCAGTATTAGCATCACTGCAAAAAATGAGGTTAATCAGGATTTCATAGTTCCTGAGAATGGATCAACTCAAATAAACAATTAAGTAATGACTGTATCAGATGGCATTATATCTATTCTAGACTCTCTGAAGATTGCTTATCAGCCACTATTTATATAATTGTGGCGAGCAGGGCGGGGTCGAGGGACCGTGAGAGCGTCACGAGAGCCGGTGGCATGATGGATAATGAGCGACACCTGCGAGCCATCGGTCTCTCGTCTCACGGAGGAGCGGAGGCTTAAAAGGAGGAGCGACGACAGTGAAGACGAGAGAGGACCAGGCCTGGGACTTATGTTGTGCTTTGTGTGGGCGGCGGTCGACCGCGAGGGGCCGCCGCCATTACTTTCGTTTTGAGTTTATGTTTTATTTTAACCATTAAAGTCTGTTCAATGTCTGCCGGTTCCTGCCTCCTTCCTCCCTGAACAAAGACATTGTTACACTGGTGCCGAAACCCGGGAGGTTGGAGGGACACGCTGTCGGAGAGCCCTCGCTGCTGGGAGGACTCGCGGTGCTGCGAAGGTCGGGCAGCGCGAGAGGGTGAAAACCGCGAGCGTCTGCCCGAGGCGGTGGTGCTGGAGCGAGAGAGGATCGACTGGGACGGCGAGCTAGAGACCGCGCTCCTGGGACGAGGTGGGAGGCTGCCGTCTGCGAGGGAGCGGAGGAGTCGCCCCGTTTGCCAGCGTGCCGAAAGCCTGCTGCCGTCCGCCATGCTGGGGAGGAGCAGGAAACGGGGGACTCGCTGCCGGCTGCCCTCGAGAGGAGTCGTCGCCGGCCGCCAGGAGGCGGAGGAGCGCCAAGCCGTCCAGCGATCAGCGTCCGGTGCCACCGCATGGCGCCGCGAGGAAGTCTCTCGGTCAGTCGAGGACCGAGAGTCAGCGTGTCTGGGAACCGGACCAAGATTTTTTTTTTTCTTTTTCCTCTCTCCCCTCTCTCGTCGCTGTCGCTCCTCTTGTCTCCGTTTCCTTTTCCCTCGCCTCGTCTGTCCTTACCCCCAGGTACCGCGGCCGCCGTGATCGGGCCCCCCCCGGAGGAGGGGGGGGGGGGAGTAGAGCGCAGTCTCGGGAGTACCCCCCGGCCTGCGAAGGGCGTTGGGGGTATGTGGCGAGCAGGGCGGGGTCGAGGGACCGTGAGAGCGTCACGAGAGCCGGTTGCGTGATGGATAATGAGCGACACCTGCGAGCCATCGGTCTCTCGTCTCACGGAGGAGCGGAGGCTTAAAAGGAGGAGCGACGACAGTGAAGACGAGAGAGGACCAGGCCTGGGACTTATGTTGTGCTTTGTGTGGGCGGCGGTCGACCGCGAGGGGCCGCCGCCATTACTTTCGTTTTGAGTTTATGTTTTATTTTAACCATTAAAGTCTGTTCAATGTCTGCCGGTTCCCGCCTCCTTCCTCCCTGAACAAAGACATTGTTACAATAATCAATACAAAAAAAAATATCATGAAATAATGTGAAATGTAGAAAGAGAGATCTACACAATCTTTCTACTGAGACTCTTGTGAAAAGGCCAAGAATTCACTTGTGGCCCAATATATTGGGATGCAAGATTATGTCAGTTTACTGAGCTTTTGGGTGGAAAGTAGAGAATAGATATGAATGAAACACTTGTGCACTTAAAAATATCTCTATCTTTTACTAATACATTTTTTTACTACACAAATAGACAGTATTTTTTTTACATATAATCTAACATATGAATATAATCTGGAATTGAAATTATTTGTGTGGTGAGAGATAATGTTTTTGAACGAGACAGTAACTGCTCTGTGTCACTGTGACTCTCTGGCGCAGTAATACACAGCTGTGTCCTCAGTCTGCATATTCTGTCCTTGTAGAGTCACTGAGCTGCTGGAAGAGTCTCTGGTAACTTGATATCTGCTTTTCAGTTTATCATTGTAATATGGGTTACCGCTACCACACATGCGTCCGATCCATTCCAGAGCTTTTCCTGTGGCCTGTCGTATCCAGTGAGTGCAGTAGCTGCTGTCAGTCACTGAATATCCAGAGACCGTACAGGACAGTGTCAAAACCTGACCAGGCCTTAAGACCATAGAATCGGTTTGGGTCAGTTCAACACAATGGACACCTGGGAAAACAAACATGGCCTGACATGTTAGAGACATAGAAACATTTTGTATAATCATAAATAAGTAATTATCATTATAAATGATTTCTATAAAAAGT
This sequence comes from Rhodeus uyekii, assembly GCA_037043235.1. Lineage (NCBI taxonomy): Eukaryota > Metazoa > Chordata > Actinopteri > Cypriniformes > Acheilognathidae > Rhodeus > Rhodeus uyekii. The sequence continues at coordinate 1,689,262 of JAWRVZ010000068.1, forward strand.
ATGAAGACTTACGAGAGACAGCTGCTAGCAGCAGAAACAATAAAGAGGAAGAGGAATATTTGCATAGAGCTCTTCTTATGCAACCCAGAAAAGAAAGTATCAATACTTTTTTTAATGATTTTGCATTAGAGCTTTTTTTGTTACTGCATTTTTTTCACAAGTCCATGTTTGCAATAATTATGGGTGTATTATGGTATTAGAAAATTATTGTCATGATTAATCGGACACAGACGTGAGTAATGACAATGTTTATTTAGTATAAGCAAACTCAGAGCAACTGCTGATTGGAAGTGCAGAGAGGAACTGGTAGCAGTAGAGAGGCTTATCTGATGATGGAAATGACGTGGCGTAGATAATACTGAGCTGGAGATCACGGGAGGGGTACCTGAAGGCTCACGGAAGGAGACAGATCCTGGAGTAGTTCGGGATAGTAATGACATCGTCAACACATGTTGTCGCTGACATGAGAGTCTGGTAGTCAGTGACGAGACCGGAAAGTGATTGCAAGGTGTGGCTTGTATTTAAAGTGTGCTGATGAGTGACAGGTGCAGGTGTTCAGTATTCCAGTGATTGGGATCGTGTGTGAGAAGTGAATGAGTCTGGAGCGAGGGGCGTGGCTGGATCCGTGAAAATTATATTTTGATATTGTCTGTGAAATTAACAGTATAGAACACACTTGTTTTTTATTGTTTTCAATATGTTCAGTCAAGATAATTTAGGTCATATATTAACAGCATTTAAATAGTTTAACTAGTTTATATTCTTTTAAAGCTTTTATACCTTGTATATTTTATTCTTCAGCAGAAGGCGTGTCTATTTCTGTGGATCAGAGTTGTTCTGTTCTCCAGCATCATCTGCTGTTTTTTCCCTCTCTCTCTCTGCGTTTTCCTCCCTGACATGTTTTTTGTACAGTCCAGTGCTTTTATGCATCATGGTGTATCTCTTACACAGTTATAAACAGCTGAATCCTCTGTTATCAGACCGGAGAGTTTCAGATACACCATGCTGATCTCTATTCTTCCCTCCACACTTCCCTCATACACTGTTTTACTGGCATCATACCAGATAACCCCCATCCAGTTCAATGCTTTCCCTGCTGACTGTCTGATCCAGTGCATGCCATATTGTCCAAAATCAAATCCAGATCCTCTACAGGATAGGTTTAAAATTTCTCCAGGCTTTTTAACAGAACTTGATGGGATGGACTCCAGGTTCTGACCATTAACACCTAAAACAATTGATAGTGTTAATGACCTGTCCACAGTATAATATACAGTGCACTCATTAATAAATTCTGGAGCCAGTTCAGTAAAATTCAGTAAAATATAATCATAAAATTATGATACATACTCTGAAAGCACATCAGGAGAAAATCTAAGAATTAAATGTCTTCCATTTCAAATGATGCAGGAAAACCAACTGCTACAATGTCACTGAAAACTGGTAGAAATAGTGTAAATTATGTCATTTGCATTTGGAATGAGCTTCAAAATATGATACTATATTAATATCTAATAGCAGTGTTGAGGAGTCACTACCAACAGAGTCTTATACATTTGTGGGAAATTTATATTAAGAATGCTGCAATGTAAATCTTAACTATGAATGTTCAATAGTGCCAAAAAAACCTTTAAAAATGTTTTTTAGTTTTTGCTGTTTTGTGAATTGCTTTGACTTTTTCAATAACTTTAATAAGAAATACAATTTACATACATATGACACGTTCACATTTTTTTTGTATATATTTTTATTTATTTATCATTATTTTATTTCTGGCTACTACTTGAAATCAAAGGTTATTTAAAAGTTATTTGCTACTTTATATCTAACATGTAAAGAACATTTCAAATTAATGTGGTGCAAAAGATGCCAGTTGTTTATTTATTTTAGTTTTTTTTTTATTTCTTTTGTGCAGATAATTGCTGATAAGGAATTTACACAAATTTATCATTAGGCTTGTTTTTTGTTTTACCAGCTGATTTAATGCCTAAAATGTAGCATTATGACTTTTGAAAGCCTAAAGTGTTCCTGATAAAATCAGACTGCAGCAGAAAACATTAAGAATCACTCTTAATTTGTTCAATGATCTGATGTTTTTGTACAGGGCAACTGTTGACGTCTGTCACTGTGTTTCTCTGGCACAATAATACACAGCTGTGTCTTGAGCTTGCATATTCTTTCCCTGCAGTGTTATTGTGTTAGTGGAGGTGTCTCTGGTGATGCTGAACTTGTCTTTCAGTGAATCCTTATAGTATAAGCTTCCACTATACCAAACCACTCCAATCCACTCCAGAGCTTTTCCTGCAGGCTGACGAATCCAAGCTGTACCGTAGCTTGTAACTGAATATGATACTTTACATTTGATAATTAGAGTGGCATCAGGACGGACAGTCAGAGACTCAGGCTGAGTGAGTTCATTTGAATGAATACCTGCATCAAATTAAATTATACCTGTTAGTAAAATAGCATGAAGTTTACGTATAGTTGACAAGCTTTTAAGACACAAAATGATGTATCACACAGAAAAAAATCTAAACTTACAGGATACTAGAGCCAGAAGCAACAATAAAGATGAAGAGATCATTGTGTGTTTGACAGCTCAGTTTGAATGAACTGAAGTGGTTCTTCCCTTCATCTAGTGATCAGGTGAATGTATAAACTGACTCATGCCTTGTGTTTAAATATGCAATAGAAGATTTACATAAACATACCTAACTAAATAACTTTGCATGAACAAGAATTTGATTGTTATGAAATTTTAAACAAGCCTTTTAGTTTTTATTTTGATGAAATCAGTCATTATTTATATTGTGGTAGTCTATTAGCAGTAAAGAAGCAGTTTATTGTGACTGTAAGTGATAGACTATAAAAGCATAAAATGGAAGGAAGTATTCTTTAACTCAATAAATATGATGGGCATTTTTAGAAATGTCTTTTGTGTGGCTAATAATGAACTAGAAGCGTTTAAGTCAAAAATAGTATTTAATCGATCTGAACCAACATGACTCTCATAAGTTACAAAGGAAGATCTGCAGCTCATTTCTCAAACAGCCTTAAAACCATAGAGTCACTCTGGGTCAGTTCAATACAGCGGACGAATATGGTCAGGCGTGTTACAGAAATTAAGATGTTTTGTATAAGCATGTTTTTCATATGAAGTATTTCAATAGAAACAATAGAGAATTACGAAAGACAGCTGCTAGCAGCAGAAACAACCAAAGATATGAAGAGTCCATGCTTTGAAAAGTGAGAGAGTGAGCCGTGTCTTTTCATCTTCAAACTAAAACAAGGATAAAGAATATGTGCCTACCGTTCTACACGTCAATATGTTCAAATGTTCAATATTTTATTCAAAATGTTTTTCAAGTTCGTGAATTGTCAATTACAGTGAACAGATTCAACATGTCAGCAGAACTTCATGTCTGTTAAAAGTAGTTAAAAGCAGTTTGTTTATTCTCTGGAAATTATCTCATGTCCACTCCAGTCCTTTTCCAGGGCTCTGTCTGATCCAATGTACATAGAGGCTGCTGAATGAAAATCCAGTTCCCTGACAAGGGAACTCGACACTGCGTTGAACACATAAGGGAACGCCTTAGCATGATTGTCTCTTGAAGTGTAGTGAAATCCAGGTGTGCGAGTGCACGTCGCCGAGAGTGACGTCATGAACCAGGAGTATAAAGAGTGCGCCATAACCCGGAAGCGGTAGCTTTAGTTTCTTCAACAAGCGCTCGAAGCTAACATGTGTTAAGCACATTGTGCTTGCACGCTCAGCGCTCGAGGGCTCTGAGTACGCAAAGTGTTGGCAGCTGCCGCTGCACACTCTCCGCTCACACCTGGCAGTTTCCGAGGGAACTGCTCGGGCTCGCGGTCCTCGTAGGTCTGGCCCGCTGCAGCTGAGGCTCAGAAGCAGTCGCGCTATGCCTTATCTCCTCCCTTACCTGCTGGATCCAACCTCATTCAGGATTCGGAAGCACACCATGCAGTGGAAAAGTGGACGAGCGCTACCTGCCCGCCCGAGTGCAGCCTCAGCGTCAAGGTTTGCTTTTCTTCCTGGACCTCCACATCGAGGTGTTGAGGTCCTGGAAGCGGCCCGCCTCCCACAGAGTGCATAGCAGTGCTTCCGCTATCTTCCCTTGTGGAAGATAATGCCTAGCTTCCACAGAGTTGAGGTTGGTGAATTATTTCACCCACCACTCGTCGCCACCCCTGAAAACCCCTACGCTGCCCACATCCTCGATGAGGGCGGGGGAATTAGCCCTTTGGCAGTCGCCGAGCTGCGCAGGGCCACTGCTCTCTCGCTGCGCTATGGCAACCTGACCTAGCTGAGAGAGAGAGATAAGAATGTCCTCTTTTATGCCCCTCTTATGCCTCCTGGCCTCTTCGGCAATGCTGTCGAGATGGCTGTCGAGGCTGCTAATCAGGAGGGGGCATTCAGGAAAAATCTTCCCCGTCGCTCTCGAGCGTCTGGGACTGCGAGCCAGCCGCAGCCCAGCAGCAGCTCCTCCTACCGCGCTGCTCAGCGGCAGAGCATCGAGACCCGGCAGCCCCCTCAGACAATCTGAGGACTGTCCTCCATGCTAAGAAGGCAAGAGGCCCTGATGCCAGTGTCCTTTGGCCTAGCAGGGGTCCCCCTGCTCGTCTACCTCGAGGGGTAGATCAGTGCCCTGCAAGCGCGGTAGCTGGCCCGTTACCTCGAGGGGGTCGGGTCATGCTCTCCGCAGGCAGCCCCTTCCAATCGCACTCCACACTGGACGCACTGAACAGGTTGCCCCCTCTGAGTAGGGTCCTAGAGCATTCGCTCCGGTCACTCTCTAGTATCTGCCACGGCCCCGGAATGGAAAAAAATATCTGTCCAGAGGTCGGTCTCGAGAGCCTGATAGCCCTAGTAGATTTCATGGCAGCATGGTTACGTCTGCCATGCATCTCTCAGTGGGTCCTGCGCACCGTATCAGAAGGATACGCTATTCAGTTTCGGGTCCATCCACCCGGATTTTCGGGGGTTCTGCCAACCTTGGGGGACCCCGAGTAGGCTCTGGTTATGGAACAGGAAGTCGACTCATTGCTGAGGAAAGAGGCCAAAGAGTATGTTCCTCTCGCAGCCAGAGATTCGGGCTTTTACAGCCGATACTTCATCGTTCCAAAGAAGGATGGAGGCTCACATCCTATCTTAGATCTTCGTGCACTGAACAAACTCGTCAGGCGATCGTAGCACAAATCAGGTCCGAAGACCGGATTTATCATCTCTATCCTTCCACAGCACTGGAAGTTCCTCAGATTCACCTTTGGGGGCAAGGGTTCCCTATACCGAGTTCTTCCGTTCGGCCTGGCTTGTCTCCTCGCACTTTCACCAAGTGCGTGGATGCAGCTCTAGCTCCGTTTCCTGGGAGTTCTGGAGTAGATGCACTCAGCCTCCAAGGTTGCTAAGACCGCTCTCCTCTCCAGAAGCCCCACCACAGGAAACCGTATATCCCTGTTGGCTGTTTCCTGCGGGACAGCTTGGCTTCAGGGCTCTCTCCTCCCAAGAGGTTTATGTGGCTGCTCTGCTTACCACATACCTCCAGGTGACTCACCCTCGGTTATGGTTTTCTCCGTGGCTCCCGTATCTTGATTTACATCAAAGACTGGCTCATTCTGACCCAGTCTCGGGAGAACGCGGTGCGACATCGAGATGTCGTTCTCACAAACATGAAGGAGCTTGTGCTGAGACTGAGCGGCGAGAGGAGTGTGCTTTTTGCCGAGGCAGAGCACCACGTTCTTCGGTGTTGTACGGGACTTTGTGTCAATGTTAGCACGGTTCCCCCCGTGCATATTGCCTCTATCCTGTCCACAGTCAACAGCATGAGGCTAGGTCAGCCACTCACGGTCAGACACTTCTAGGAAGTGTTAAGTTTCGCGGCGGCAGTACCCAGTGCCACTAGGTCTGCGCCATTTGTGACCATTATAGTGGCTCAAAACCAGGGAGTTTTCCTCAAGGGGCAACCCTTCCCGCCTGATCAAGGTCTCAAGGCGATGCCTGCGGGTCTTGCATCAGTGGAAGAAAGCCTTGTTTCTTTCCCGAAGCCCCGTAATGGGATCACTCTGTCACCGTGTGATGCTGTTGACAGGCGCCTCCTGCTCGGGTTGGGGGGTGGCCCTGAGGGGCCGCTCGACTTAGGGTCTGTGGAGCAGACACCACCTCTTCTGGTACATAGAATGCGCAGAAGCGTGGGGTGTCTTGTTAGCACTTCAAGCTTTTCTCCCAGACCTCCTCTGGACCCAAGGGAAACTCAGCTCCCTTCGAGCACTTTACATCCCTGCTTTTATTCCCCCTTGTTCTCCCAGCACCTCTTGGGCTGGACGCGATGTGACGTGTAGCTGAAGCTTCTCTTGTACACCTTTCCCCCGATTGCTCTGCTCCCAGGGGTTCTAGAGAAAGTTCGCCAGGACAGGGTCCATCTCACTTTATTTGCCTGGCATTAGCCGGGCAGGGTGTGGTTTTCAGACCCAGTGTCCCTCATAGATGGCACTCCTTGGGAGTTTCCCGTCAGGAAGGACCTTCTATCTTAGGCTCAGGGCAGGATCCTTTATCCTCGCCCAGAACTGTGGAACCTGTGGGTCTGGCCTCTGAGGGGGCCCGACTCATAGACTCAGGTCTCTCGACTGAGGTCATTGAGACCATTCTCCACTCCAGAGTCCCGTCCACGAGGAAACTCTACGCTCGGAATTAGAAAACCTTCACTTCCTAGTGCAGCGACAAACATCTAGACCCAGTGACCAGCCAAGTTTGTATCGTTCTGGAGTTTCTACAAGAAAGTCAAGAAAGATAGTTTCCCTTTACACACTGCACTTTTATTGCAATTTCAAGATAACATTGCAAAAGAAATACACCTGTAAGATCAATGTCTTGGTAATGAGAGCAGAAGCATGACTAATGATAACGTATTGAAGACTATGAAACATATTCAACAAACAAATTAAGTTGAACACTTGGTATTTAATGCATAATATGCACATTAAATGACAGCGAGCAGTAATATATTTTATTTAAGCAGATTTGTATTTCCAAATAGGCCACAGATAGGCCTAAATTACAGCCATGCTGATATATGGGAAAAGCATTTTTTTTACTTGAATGCAACAGTTCAATAAACAAGATAGTACTTGTGATTTAGACACAATATTGCCAGTTACTTTGTATTTACTCTTTGTATGAACTCTCAAATCAGCTGTTTTGTTCCTGAATCAGTCCGTTTTAGAACTCAGTTATGAAGACAGTCAATTGTCGCTATACTGGCATAGCAATATAACCTGCAGAAAGAGTAAGAAAACGTTTCGGTTACGTATGTAACCTTAGTTCCCTGAATAGGGAACGAGACGCTGCGTCTAGCACTGTGGGAACGCCCCTGCGTGAATGCGTCATGAAGCACCTATGTAATCTAGCCAATCGCGTGAGAGGACGTCAGAGCGGGTGACGTCACGAACCAGGAATCTATAAATGCATGCCCTGCCAAACAGCCAGTAGCTGAAAGTGCCTGAAGTAGATGCTGTTGACAGGCACGTAGGAGGTATGGCGAAGAGACGCAGCGTCTCGTTCCCTATTCAGGGAACTAAGGTTACATACGTAACCGAGACGTTCCCTTTCAAGGGAACTCGCGCTGCGTCTAGCACTGTGGGAACGATATACCAACGCTGCCATAGCGACAAGTGCATGTCAGATGTGATCACCCTCAGGAGAAGACACCTGGGCCCCAGGAGAGAAATCTAGGTCTAAGTTGTAGAGCCTAAAGAAGTGTGCGAACAGGAGAGAACAGCCTGCCGCATGACAAATATACCTCCTGACAGAAGGGCCTGAATGCTGGCCATACCCCTAGTGGAGAGAGCTTGGATTGACAAGGGTGCTGTCAACCCAGCTGACTTAAACTAGTGAGATAGCCTCGGCTAACCACTCACTCTGCTTGGACACGAGAGACCCCCATTTTGTTTTCGTTAGGGGGCCTAAACATACGAACAGTTGTTCAAACCTTTGTAAGCGTCCAATGCCCAAAGGGCATAATCCTGGCGTGTGCCACAAAGGAGACAGGATACTAGGGGGTTTATCCACCACCGACCACCCAAAGGGATGTGGAAGTAACGAACCAAATAAAACCCAGCAGTGAGCCGGCGTTGCAGGACATCCAGCGCTGTACCATCAGGGCAGCTAACTGGGTCCTGCAGCCGACCATCACATAAAGAAGCTTACTTCAGCATAGTCTCCTCATGGCGGGAGCTCTGGAGAAGATAATGGTCCCGACAACCTCAGTTGAAGGACCAGAGTTATGAGTTCGGCCCCCTCAGAGGCTGAACCACACTCAAACAATCTCCAGAACCCCTGGGAGCAGAGGGATCAGGGAATTCTTATGAGGTACCGACAAGCCTCAGCCAAGTCTGAGCCCAAGCATCCATTCCAGAGGAGCTGGATGAGAAAGAGACAGAGTGGACAGAGATGTATCTCGAGACGCCAACAAATCCACCTGTCTGTAACAACCACCTGAGGTGGGGTGATATTCCCTGGGCCTCGGCCCCTGCCTCGACAGGATGTCTGCTCCCAAAATGGTGGGAGCTCTGGAGTGGAGAACGGCCTGAGCAACCTCAGTTGAGAGACCGGACCTTATGAGCTGGGCCCCCTCGGAGGCCAAGCCCACACTTCCCACTGTTCTGAGCAGGGGTGCAGTATTAGACCCCTGCTTGGGACAGAAAGTCCCTCCTGATCGGAATCTCCCAGGGAGAGCCGTACGGGAGGGATACCTCATCCCGGTGAACTTCCAGAACTCCCGGGAGCAGAGCGATCGGGGAAAAACATACAGGGGGTAGCCTCGGCCACCCCTGAGACATAGCATCCAGTCCACCAGGAGCTGGATGAGACAGGGAGAACCAGAGTGGAGAGAGTGAAGTCTCTCAAGACGCAAACCACTTTGAGCCTGGCCAAATATCCCCCATGTCCGCTCCACCACCTTGGGGGTGGAGCCTCCGTTCCCCGGGCCTCAGCCCCTGTCTCGACAGGATGTCTGCTCCCAGATTGTGTCCCAGGGATGTTAACTGCCCTTGGCGACAGCAACCTCCCTTGGGACCACACATTGCCCATCCAGTGAGGGATGCATCCGTCGTAAGCACTCGGCGACGACAAGGAGCTCCCAACACGGGACACTGGGCCAGAACCCGGGTTTCTCCCACATGTCTAAGGCACGAAGGCATAGCCGCGTGACCTTGATCACGTGAGACAGGTTGTCCCTCGGGGAAACCCCCCAGGTCCTGAGCCACCACTGTAGAGGCCTAATGTACAGCAGGCCAAAAGGTGGGCCGTTGGACGCTACTGTCACCAGACCTAACAGTTTCTGGAACTGCATCACAGTGAGTGACTGACACATTGCCCATCCAGTGAGGGAGGCATCCGTCGTAAGCACTCGGCGACGACAAGGAGCTCCCAACACGGGAGACTGGGCCAGAACCCGGGTTTCTCCCACATGTCTAAGGCACGAAGGCATAGCCGCGTGACCTTGATCACGTGAGACAGGTTGCCCCTCAGGGAAACCCCCAGGTCTTGAGCCACCACTGTAGAGGTCTAATGTACAGCAGGCCAAAGGGTGGGCCGTTGGACGCTACTGTCACCAGACCTAACAGTGAGTGACTGCCTCGAAATATATTTGGCAGAAGTCCCCACACTGCCAAGAAAAACGACAAAGGGAACCAGCCCCTCGGGACTGGCCTCTAGTGTCGTACGAGCGGTCAGCTCAGTGCCCTGAAGCGGCGAACCGGCAGGGAACAACCGAACTGATGGCTCAAGGACCCTCCTCGGAGGGGCAAACATCCCGGTGCCGCAATTCTTCCGGGCGGACACTGGGAACAAGTTTGCTGGGGGCCGCTGCGCCCTGAAACACACGAGGTGGCAGGGTCAGCAAGACGGCCCCCCCCGAGGTGCATTGAGAAAGGACGGGCACCGTAGACAGAGGTGAACACCGCCAAGACTCAATGGGGCCAGAAAAACTACCAAGGGAACCCGTCTCTCGAGACGAGTCTCTGGTATTTCCTGAGCAACCAGCTCAGTGTCCTGAAGCGGCGAACCGGCAGGGAACAACTAAACTGGCGGCTCTAGGACCCTCCTTGGAGGGCGCGAACATCCCAGTGCCGCAACGTTTCCGGGCGGACACTGGGAAACAGGCTCGCTGGGGGGCGCTGCGCCCTGAAGCACACGAAGTGGCAGGGTTAGCAAGACGGCCCCCGGAGGGGCATCGAGGAGGGACGGGCACCGTAGGCAGAGGCGAACTCCGCCCGGCCTCGATGGGGACAGCCCCTACATGTTTGTGAGCAGGACCCACTAAGAAAATTCAGCAGAAGTATCACACGCTGCTTTCTTTTTCCTTTATTCTCTGGTGTTTCCCGAGCAACCAGCTCGGTGCCCTGAAGCGGCGAACCGGCAGGGAACAACGGAGCTGATTGCTCTAGGACCCTCTTTGGAGGGAGCGAGCATCCTGGTGCCGCAACGTTTCTGGGCGGACACTGGGAACAAGCTCGCTGGGGGCCGCTGCGCCCTGAAGCAAACAAGGTGGCAGGGTTAGCGAGACAGCCCCCTGAGGACATCGAGGGAGGATGGACACCGTAAGCGGAGGTAAACACCACCTTGCCTCGAAGGAGACAGTCCTCAGCAGCCCCCCCTAGTATAGAACAGTAAAATAACAGCTTAGGAGCCGGAGTCATTATCTGGGAGGGGCCCTCTACCCAGGCAGATTTACACTCCCTGTTCCAAAACCAGAGCCTGCTCGGGGGTCGCCACTACGGGCAGAACCCCCGTTGTGAGCAGGACCCACTGAGAATATTTAGCAGAAGTATCACACGCTGCCAGAAACTCTACTAAGGGAACCAGTCTCTCGAGACTAGTCTCTGGTGTTTCTTGAGCAACCAGCTCGGAGGCCTGAGGCGGTGAACCGGCAGGAAACAACCGAACTTATGGCTCTAGGACCCTCCTTGGAGGGACCGCAAATGAGTTGTAAACCGTCTCGCTGGGGACTGCCCTCAAGGACCTGACGCTAATGACACCAAGTCTGATATTTATTTATTTATTTTCACAGTGTGAGGAGCTGAAATTCCTGGGACTGCTCCCGCTCAGCAGCCCCTGAGACCTGAGTGTGTGTATGTGTGTGGGGGGGGGGGACTTCGCAAGCACCCGTATCTCAGTCTCTGAGACAGCAACGTCCAACTCCTCATAGCTGGATGACTGCAACCCTGGCGCCTCCCCCCTGGGTGGAAGTACCACAAAACATGCTTCCAGCCCCAGGGAGAGCCATTAGATCTGAGTAATGGAAAAAGAGATGAGGAAAACCTGTCTCTAAGCCGAACTACAGATCTTCCATCAAATAATAAATATATATATATATATACATATATATATATATGTGTATATACACACACACATTCATTCATTCATCTCATATATGGAAAGCTGGTTCTCATTTCTCTTCTTTGTTATATATACATATATCTGAGAAAAACCTGTTCTCTGCTGGCCAGAGTGTACTTCAGTTTAAACCTGGCAGCATAGAAAATGATCTAAATCAGCTCCTTCATATTAATAGTTCGTGTTGGAGAACTCTAGATCCTCTTAATTATATATCAATATATACAGACACACATTCTATGTATTACATGAAGTTTTATGCATGTATGTGTACATCTTTAACGATCCAACTCAGCGTTGAGCATAAGCAGAACCGTCAAAGTTTATGCTGACAACATCCAGTCCCTATTGCCGTTAGAACTGGATTGCTGCAGCGCTGGTGCTTCTCCATAGGCGGAAGAAACCGCATAGCGTGCTTCCAACCTGAGAGAAAGCACTGGATCAAACGGGTGAGGGCAGAGAAAGGGCGGCGCCCGTCTCAAACCCCTCCGACAGATCCATTTGCGATCCCTACGTTCTGAAACAACGCTGAGCCTCAGCTGCAGCGGGAACAGAGCTGCGAGGACCGCGAGCCCGAGCGCTCTCCTCAAAGAGCGGCAGGCGCGTGTGGAGTGTTTCCAGCGCGTAGCTGTCATGGTAACACACAGACATCACCCTCGAGTGCTGTCTGCGCCGCTCCACATTCAAACAAGCACACCAAACACATGCGTGTCCCCACCCGAGATTGCGAGGGCAGGGACAAACACATGCCTAGTATACTCTGTTCTCCATATACTCTCACTTTTAGTTGGTAGACAAACAACAATAAATATGACAGACAGATCACATATAGCGCTACTGAAGGCACAAGAGCTACTGGCTGTTTGGCAGGGCATGCATTTATAGATTCCTGGTTCGTGACGTCACCCGCTCTGACGTCCTCTCACGCGATTGGCTAGATTACATAGGTGCTTCATGACGCATTCACGCAGGGGCGTTCCCACAGTGCTAGACGCAGCGCGAGTTCCCTTGAAAGGGAACTTTGCAGCACTAATGCACAGACTCAGTGATTATGATCAGTACTTTCAGTTTTCAAACATCTGAAACATACATGAATAAGAAAGTGTTTTTTGTATTGCTTGACCCTGAACTCAGTTAATGTTCTAGTACAATAATACATGTAGAAGTGTCTTCAATAATGAGGCTGTTGGTACAGCTCTGAAGTCATCACTGTGAACCTTCCCTGGACTGACTGGGAATAGAAGATCTGAGAACTACATACATGGACAAGTGCAGTCCACTCCACTCAAGTCCTTTTCCAGGGATTTATCTCACAACCGCTGCAGCTTTTTTACCACAGCTTGAGATTGAGTGAAGGTCTGACAGGGAATATCTGTGGAGCATGAAAAGGGGGGGGGGAGTAATTATAAAGACACTGAAACATTTTATAACAAACACAAATTACTGAATACTGAATTAAAATAAAAACAAATATATTAATAACATCTTGCTATTTTGTGCTAACTGGGACTTGTCACAGCACTTACATATTGGTAGTTCATTTATATTATTATTTATTATATTATAATTATATTGTTAGTGAATTAGTTGTCTGTTCATTTGTAAGTGATTTTTAATAAAAGTGTATGCTAAATTATTAAATGTAAATATAAGTTATGAAGCCATTTCAATTTAGGGAGAACTGATAAATCCTCAAGTTCCCAAAATAATGGTTCATACAAAGGTGCATGTCCAAAATTCTTTATTTTGAAGTGAGAATTGTGTTGTATTTTCATTCAAAGCACTGAAGTATTTGCCGGATATTTGTCTTTTTTTTCTTTCCATGCTCAGATGAATGTCAGGGCTCTAGTCTCAATGTCAGATTGAGGCTGAGATTCATGAGAGTGGAGCGAGGCCGGTTGAGGGATTGATAATGAGCACCAACTCGTATCTCACGGAGGAGAGAAAGCATAAAAGGGGAAACGACTGCAGTGAAGGATGAGAGAGGACCAGGCCTGAATTTTACGGCGTGTTTTGGCATGGGGCTGCCATTACTTTTGTTGTTTATTCATGTGGTTGTAAAAGTGTTAAATGTTTGCCGGTTACTGCCCACTTCTTTCCATAACAAACGAAAACTTTGTTACAGATCACATGATTTTGAAGTCCTGAATGTTTGTTACTTGTGAAGTACCTGAAAGAACCCCTTAAGGAAGATGTATGATGCCAGATGATGTATGATGTATGATGTTTTGTAGCGTAGCTGCTACAAAACATTAGTAAAACAGTAAACTGTTACACAGTGTTGATGCTGATACTCACTGAGCACAGTAGATAAAATCATCACCTTTATGTTATGTTTTGTGTGGGCGGCGGTCGACCGCGGTCGACACAAAACATAACATAAAATCCAGGCCTGGTCCTCTCTCGTCTTCACTGTCGTCGCTCCTCCTTTTAAGTCTCCGCTCCTCCGTGACACGAGACACCGGTGGCTTTGCAGGTGGCGCTCATTACCAATCACGCCACCGGCTCTCGTGACGCTCCCACGGTCCCTCGACCCCGCCCTGCTCGCCACAATTAAGTACATGACCCGTGAGTCTCTCCACCCCAGCATTTGAAAATCCATTTTATAGTGTCTGTATGCTCCTCTTTACATAAAGAAGGAAATTTGCATCAATGCTTTTTAGTGAACAAATCAAATTAAAATAACCCTAAAATGAAAATGTCCCTAAAAATTACAAAAGTTGTTTTGATTATTTTAAATGAGCCATTAAAATATTTAAATATCTTATGTTTGTTTCTTTTTTTACAACTATTTCATTGAAAATTATAATAAAGATGATAAATGTAATTATAGAAATTTCATCTTTCAACACAGCACTACAGGAATACAATTTTGGTGTACTTTTAAACATCTTTTCTTCTTAAATAAATGGGCAAACATATCCTGTGGCACCTATTGCATTGATCAAAGCTGTTAACTAATACATAATTTACAAATAAATAATTAGTACTAAAAACGCCATGCCAGTAGATGGTGAGGTCACTTTGTAAAGAAATACCATGTGTCTATAGACTGAGCATGTAATGCATGTGCAGACGGTGTCACCTTTTGCACAAATTTGTGTTTAAGTTTAACACAGAGATGATAACTGTTGATTTCAAACATGTTTTCAATTTTTTGTGATTCAGGCACTTAAAATGCCATTGTCATGTTTTTAGTGGAACATTTTAGTGGAACATTACACAGTGTTGTGTGTTACGGCCTCTGTGAAAAAAATGGAACACAAAAACAACAACAAAAAAGCATACAAGCTACTCTAAGGCTGCTGCTGTATAAAGAAGAAATGTAAATTCTGTTTCTTGGTCAAGAAGATAAAAGTTCATTGAGTTATGTTCAAAACTGTCAACTAAGACTGCGTGACAAGAGTGCCACCGCTTGAAAATTCACCAGTAAATCTGGATCATAAGTGAAGTCAACAGGAAAGGAAGTGGTTTTTGTATTGCTTTGACCCTGAACTCATTCACAGTGACTCTCTAGCACAGTAATACACAGCAGAGTCTTCAGTCTTCAGGCTGTTCATCTGTAGGTACAGTTGACTGCTGGAATCATCTCTGGACACTGTGAACCTGCCTTGGACTGACTGGGAATAGTAGATAGAAGAACTGGATGTGCTGATAGTTGCAACCCATTCCAGTCCTTTACCGTGACCCTGTCTCACCACAGCTGCCCAGGAGCTCCTGAATGTAAATCCAGAGGCGGTACAGACCAGCCGAAAAGATTCAGCAGGTCTTTTTACCTCAGCATGAGACTGAGTGAAGGTCTGACAATGAATATCTGTGAAAGAGAGAAAGAGAGAGAGAAAGGCAGTCAGAAAGATATAAAACCATAATAAATACCTTTTTCAGTGCACTTTCTAAAATGATTTATACATATATTATTATTATTATTATTATTACTATTATTTATAACTGAACTAACCGTGTAAAAGTAGTAATAACAGGAGTGAATTGATTATTGCTGTCATTTCTGATTGATTCTCCTCTACAGGATCCAGATACAGTCAGCAAACACAGACACACAGAAATATACATCACAGTTTTGCATGAACTCCTCCTACTGTCAGTTTGTACCTATGTATATGGAAAACAGAAATTTGTCAAAACAAATAAATAGTGAATATCACAATGCATGATGAAAGAAAACTTAAAAACTTCCTAATACAGTTCGGGAAGCAGACACACTCTGTCAGTTTAAATCTAGACTAAAAACACATCTTTTCAACCTGGCATACACATAACACATTATACATACATTTTAATCCAAATCATGTAAAATGATTGTTAGGCTGCATAATTTAGATAAGCCGGAACCGAGAACATTCCCATAACACCTGATGTACTCGATACATCAGAAGAAGAATGGCATCTACGCTGATATTGTTCTCTGTTTATTCCGAGGTTACCGTGGTCAGCCGGATCCGGGCCGTATCCAGATCAGATGAAGGACCTGGACACGAGCACAGCACTACCCTGAAGTGTCTGCGGAGACCGTGACTCTACTAGACCCTCCCCTGTGACGATCATGAACCCATCTCCAACCGGACCAAATTGGACTTCATATTGGACTTGAATTGTTGTCAATATAATAATCATGTACTGTTTGGCTTTGGCCAGAGGAGAACTGGTCCCCCGACTGAGCCTGGTTTCTCCCAAGGTTTTTTCTCCATTCTATTCTTCATTCGTTACGTCACCTGCCGGAGTTTTGGTTCCTTGCCGCTGTCGCCTATGGCTTGCTCAGTTGGGGAAACTTAACACTTAAAGTTCATCAATTGTATTGATTCGCCTGCTCTTTTGGAGCTGCTGTTCAGCCAAACAAATTTTGTTTGTATTGTCTTTTCTGTGACCACTGTAAAGCTGCTTTGAAACAATCTACATTGTAAAAAGCGCTATATAAATAAAGGTGACTTGACTTGACTTAAACTTAGCAAGTAAACAAACAGATATTTTGCTTTCGTGTTTCTGAATATGTTTCATAAATGTTAAATGATTTTAGCTATTTGATATTTTTAAACAAGGTTTTTTTTGCAAGGGGTAAAAAACATGGATGGATGAATGGATGTGTGATGGTATATCTGAGTAATATGTTCAGGTTTTTGTATAGAGCTTGTGTCTTTTTAGCCACTGTGTCTCATGCACAGTAATACACTGCTGTGTCTTCAGTCTGAAAATTATTTCCCTGTAGAAACACCGTGTTTTTGGACGTGTCTTGGGTAAAACTGATCTTGTTTTTTAATGACTCTTTGGTTCCAGTGCTACCACCATTGCAGAGATATCCCAGCCATTCCAGTGCTTTTCCAGTGGGTTGACGTATCCAGTGAATACAATAGCTTGATACTGAAATCCTGCAGGAAATGGAAAATGACTCTTGAGGTTTCACAACCATAGATGGAGGTTGAGTGAACTCAACACAGAAAACACCACCTGAAAACAATAATGGAAGAATGTATTATCAATCATGCTTCAAAAGTTGTTAACATCTATGAAGATTGTTTCATTCTC
Organism: Rhodeus uyekii; assembly: GCA_037043235.1. NCBI lineage: Eukaryota > Metazoa > Chordata > Actinopteri > Cypriniformes > Acheilognathidae > Rhodeus > Rhodeus uyekii. Next base: position 1,706,207 of record JAWRVZ010000068.1, read on the forward strand.
TTAAAATTTCAATAAACTGTTAGTGAAGCTCACAGGATGCAGCTGCTGCCAGCAGGAGTAGAGCTGAGGAGAGGATCATGTTTTAAAGTGAAAACAACTTTATTACTCCTACTGATCCACAGAGCAGATACCACACTTTTGTATAGAGAGCAAGAAGTGAATTTGCATACAGCTCTTTGGTTGTCCCACAAATGAGGACAACATCAGATGAAGAAAACCCACTAGGAAGATACATTATAGCAATGATTCCCAAACGTTTTCTGAATTACTTACAGTATCTCATCCACACACACATACACATGTACAAAGAAACTCTCAGACATGATATTGTTTGCAAATTCCTATAGGATTTTGTGTTAGTGATGTGAAGTCTCAAGTGGCATTATTGTTTGGCTTATACTGTCCCATCATTGTACAGGTGAATCCAAAGGCAAGATATGCTTCATTCATATTTTTACACAGCTGCCTGCAATACACAATTGTGATTTCCTTTGGTAATAATTGTACCAGGGGAAAAAAATAATTCACACATAAACTGTAAAAACATGCCTTTCAATATTATACAGTCAGTTTGTTGGTCAAGAATACAAAACTTTAGAGAGTGATGCTCAAAACTCAAATATGACTGCTTGACAAGAGTGCCACCTCTTGGAAATATAACAGTATCTGAAGCATTATTGAAGTGAACAGGAAAGGAAGTGGTTTTTGTATTGCTTTGACCCTGAACTCATTCACAGTGACTCTCTAGCGCAGTAATACACAGCAGTGTCTTCAGTCTTCAGGCTGTTCATCTGTAGATACAGTTGACTGCTGGAATCATCTCTGGACACTGTGAACCTTCCTTGGACTGACTGGGAATAGAAGATAGGAGAACTGGATGTACCAATATATGCAAGCCATTCCAGTCCTTTACTGGGACTCTGTCTCACTACAGCAACAGCGTAGCTCCTGAATGTAAATCCAGAGGCGGTACAAACCAGCCGAAAAGATTCAGCAGGTCTTTTTATCACAGCTTGAGACTGAGTGAAGGTCTGACAATGAATATCTGTGAAAGACGAGAAGTTGAGAAGTCAGCAAAACTTAAACTTGCTAAAATTGTACATGCATTTATAAATATATAGTTAGGAATTAATTACAGACCATGTAAAAATAGTAATAACAGGAGTGAATTGATTATTCCTGTCATTGCTGATTGATTCTCGTCTACAGGAACCGGATTCAGTCAGTGAATACAGACGCACTCCAATGATACAGTACAACTTATGGGAAATATGAATCACAGTTTTGCATGAACTCCTCCTCCTCTGTCATTGATTGTTATCTTTGTGTATGAAAAAAGTATAGTATGTATGTGTTGATGTGTTCAGTGAGGCAGGTGCATGGAAAAACACTAGAAGAACAAGTGAGGAACCAGAAGGGAACAGAGACACTACAGACATCAAAACATACTGTATAGACAATTCCCTTTCAAGATTCTGCCAGGCAGTTGAAATGAATAACTTCACAGAGTCAGATAATGTGAGGGTTTCACCTAAATTCATCTATGTGAGGGTGAAATTTGAAGGAAGAGACAATATTTTGCAACTGCTTGTCTCACTGCTTTGTTTACTTTTAAGAGAGATAAGTACATGTTTCTTTCTTTATGTAACAGAGAGGTGACTCACAGGCAGGGATCCAAAAGCAATGTCTTTAATAAGAGTAGTCATAAAACAGGCAGGGGTCACAAAGGCAGGCAGACAGTAGCAGAGTCGTGGTACAGGCGGTGGTCAAGACAGGCAGCAATCAATCGTAAGCGTAAATCCAGGCAAAGGTCAGGGCAGGCAGAACAGGATCAGAACAACGGTAAACGGGCAGAATCAGACACAAGATAAACAGGCAGGAATGTAACGCTCAGAAATGATAGCTACGGCCAATCAAGACCTCGCGGTGAGTGTGTGTGTGTGGCAGTCCTTTATAGTCCCGGTAATGAGATAGTAACAGGTGGCATGAATAAACAGACAAGATAGAGTCCAGCTGTGTATGTGTAATCAGTGCAGTGTGATGGTTCCTGGGAAATGTAGTGTGTAGTGAAGTGTCAGTATAAGTGTGAGCTCCATCTGGTGGCCATGGGGGGGGGAGCGCAGAGCTCATATTCATAACACTTTAACAGCATGCTAGTCTATACTCAAATTTACTAAATTATGTTTTCCTCTATTTCTTTAAGACAAGAAGCAAGATGAATGAGGGAGACAACACTGAAGTTCAGAATTACAGCCGGCATACACGTAGGACCAACACAGCAGCCGTGATCGTTACAATTATTGCTCTAATCATATTCTTGTTTTTATGGGTGCTGGAAACTTTCATTATTTTTGGCACTTATTTTTCCTTATCTATATTTTGACAACACTGAATTGAACAAAAATCTAAACCCTGAAATTCTTAGAATTGTAGGTCAGAAAAAAGTGGAACAGGTCAAAGCAGATACAGCTCTAAAGGCAACATTGATTGAAACCCTAAGAGATCCTCATTCAGTGGAGGGAGATGAAAGGCTGAAGCCATAAATACAAGTGAAGTGCAATTAATCATCTCCAGTTTTACCGAAATGTCACAATCCTTTTAGTTGGAATGGCAGTATTTCTATTTTTTTTAAACATCATTTTACAGTCATCAGTGTCACATCATTTGAGTCTGATATCATTTGATGAGAAGACTTAAAATAACCATTTCTTGATTGTACTGTCTTCCATGTTTAAGTATGTTACTAGATAGCTACTTTAACAAAATGTGTTTTAGTAGTTTCCCATGTGATTTTATTATAGTTATCGAGTTTAAATCAGTCTTATGAAACTATACTTGCAAATTCACTTATTTCCTTACAAGCAATAACCAAACACAGCTGTTTCCTGAGTGGGAATGCATCAGTAAATGTGATTTTTTTATATATATATAGAATCTCTTGTCTCTGCAGAGCTGTGTTGTTTCAAAAATAGTTCTTATTATTATTTAAATTGATGCATGTTTTCATTAGTCTTGCTTAAAAATGACCTTGCTAAGAGATATGAACACACATTTATTTTTACTTTTTATTAAATGTAGCATTTTGTATCATGGTCTTTATTTTATATTGATATCTAAGGCATTTTTAATTCATTATACATTTAGGTGTATCCTAGGAAATAGACTGAATACAGGCAATAAATATTTTCTTAAGAAATGTTTTGTTCAGTTTGTAGAAAATGCTCCTCTCTGACAGAAAAATACAACACACGTTTTCGTCCTTTACAAATGCAAACATCAATCGTGCAGATTTCCCTGTCAAGGGAACTCAACACTGCGTCGAACGCATATGGGAACGCATTAGTGTAATTGTCTCTTGAAGCGCAATTGAAACCAGGTGTGCGAGTGCACGTAGCCGAGTGTGACGTCATGAGCCAGGAGTATAACTGCACGCAGCAAACTAGCAGCCTCAGCTTAGTGTCTTCAACAGCGCTCGAAGCTAACGTGTGTTTGAGTTGCTCTGCTGGCTGTAAGTCGATATATTTCACTTACCTCTGAAGAAATGGCGGATTCACAGTCTTTCAGGCGTTGTGTCACTCCTTGCCCGCGTTTTATCACGGGTAAGGACACACACGCTCTCTGTGTGTTTTGTTTGGGCGAGGATCATGCACGCTCAGCGCTCGAGGGCTCTGAGTGTGCAGAGTGTTTGCAGCTGCCGCTGCGCACTCTTCGCTCACGCCTGGCAGTCTTCGAGGGGACTGCTCAGGCTTGCGTTCCTCGTGGGTCTGGTCCCGCTGCAGCTGAGGCTCAGCGACGGCTGCACTCATGGGGATCGCAGCTGGATTTAGCAGCGGGGTCGGAGACGGGCGAGCCCTTTTCTCCTCCCTTACCTGCTGAATCCGCGCTCACTCAGGATTCGGAAGCGCACCATGCGGTGATTACTTCCGACCTGGGTGATGACGCTCTGCTGAACCTCTCTAGTTCTGAGGAATTAGAGGTGGACGTAGTCAGCATTGATGTGGATGAAGCTGAACCGCCATCAGCTTCACCCGCGTTTGAGGAGCTGCTTGAGGTTGTCACTCGGGCAACGGCGAGGCTTGGTCTCGAGTGGCCAGCTGAGCCCAGGGACGCTCGTCCTAAGAGTCGGTTAGACGAGCGTTACCTGCCTGCTCGAGTGCAACCTCAGCGCCGGGGTTTGCCGTTTTTCCCGGACCTCCACACCGAGGTGTCGAGGTCTTGGAAGCGGCCCGCCTCCCATAGGGTGCATAGCAGCGTTTCTGCTAACTATGCTACCATTATGGGAGCCAAAGAGCGCGGCTATGGGGCGATGCCTAGAGTGGAGGAGGCGCTGGCTAACTACCTCGCCCCCCATTCATCGCCACCCCTTAAAACCCCGACGCTGCCCACCAAACCCCTCCGGGTTACTTCCACCATGGTGGGCAGAGCATACTCCGCGGCTGGTCAGGCTGCAGCGTGTTTGCATACGTCTTCACTGCTGCAGGCCTACCAGGCGGAGCTGCTCGCAGACCTCGATGAGGGCGGGGGAATCGGCCCTGAGGCAGTAGCCGAGCTGCGCAGGGCCACCGATCTTTCTCTGAGGGCTGCTAGGGAAACGGCCGGTTCCATCGGTCGCTCCATGGCAGCCCTGGTGGCCACAGAGAGACATCTCTGGCTTAACCTGACTTCTCTCAGAGAAAAAGATAAGAATGTTCTCATCGACGCTCCTCTTACGCCTCCTGGTCTCTTCGGCGACGCTGTCAAGATGGCCGTCGAGAGATTTCAGGAGGCTGCTAAGCAGGAGGTAGCGTTCCGGAAGATTCTTCCCCGCCGCTCTCGGGCAGCTGGGCCTGCGAGCCAGCCGCAGCCCAGCAGCAGCTCCTCGCACCGTGCTGCTCAGCGGCAGAGTGTGGCTTCCCGCCAGCCTCCCCAGTCGGGTGGCGGCGCTGGTCGCCGCACTCAGCTGCAGCCCTCTGGCAGAAGGACAGATCTGAGGGCTGTCCTTCAGGCCAAGAAGGCTAAGAGCAAGAGGCCCTGACACATTCTGGTCGCGGCCCCGCAGCGCTGGTCCTCCTCGAGGGGTGGACCAGTGCACGCCAAGCGCGGTGTACGGCTCGGGTCTCGAGGGACCCGGGCCGTGCTCTACGCGGGCAGTTTTGTCCAGTCACGCTCCTCTCGGGCCGTGCTGGGCAGGTTGCCCCCTCTGAGGAGGGTCCTAGAGCATCCGCCCCGGCGGCTCTCTGGTTTCGGCCGGGGCCCCGGGGTGGCAAAATATTTATGTCCAGAGGTCGGTCTCGAGAGACTGATACCCTTAGTAGATTTCCTGGCGGCGTGGCAGCGCCTCCCAGGTATCTCTCGTTGGGTCCTGCGTACCGTATCAGTAGGATACGCTGTTCAGTTCCGGGTTCATCCTCCCGGCTTCGCGGGTGTGTTACCAACAGTGGTGAACCCCGAGCAGGCTCTGGTCATGGAACGAGAAGTAGACTCACTGCTGAGGAAAGAGGCCATAGAATATGTACCCCTCTCAGCCAGAGAATCAGGTTTCTACAGCCGGTACTTCATAGTTCCCAAGAAGGGTGGAGGCTTACGCCCTATCTTAGATCTTCGCACTCTGAACGATTCTGTCAGGCGACTGAAATTCAGAATGTTAACTCTGAAGCAGATCGTAGCTCAGATCAGGTCCGAGGACTGGTTTGTCTCGATAGATCTCAAAGACGCGTATTTCCATGTCTCCATCCTTCCTCAGCATTGGAAGTTCCTCAGATTCGCCTTCGGGGGGAAGGCTTATCAATATCGGGTCCTTCCGTTCGGCCTGGCTTTGTCTCCTCGCACTTTCACCAAGTGCGTGGATGCAGCTCTAGCTCCGCTCCGATCCCGAGGGATCCGGATCTTGAATTACATAGACGACTGGCTCATTTTGGCCCAGTCTCGAGATTTGGCGGTTCGGCATCGAGATGTCGTTCTCGCGCATATGAAGGAGCTCGGGCTGAGACTAAACGCCCAAAAGAGTGTACTCTGGCCGAGGCAGAGCACTACTTTCCTAGGCGTTGTATGGGATTCTGTGTCAATGTCAGCACGGCTCTCCCCCGTGCGCATTACATCAATCCTATCTTCAGTCAACGACATAAAGCTAGGCCAGCTGGTCACTGTCAGACATTTCCAGAGAGTTCTGGGGCTCATGGCAGCAGCCTCTTGCGTGATACCGCTAGGTTTGCTTTACATGAGACGTCTGCAGTGGTGGCTCAAGACCAGGGGGTTTTCCCCGAGGGGGAACCCTTCCCGCCTGATCAAGGTTTCAAGGCGCTGCCTGCGAGCTTTGAGTCAGTGGAAGAATCCCTAGTTTCTTGCCCAAGGACCCGTACTGGGACCAGTCTGTCACCGCGTGATGCTGTCGACAGACGCCTCCCACTCGGGTTGGGGGGCGGTCCTGAGGGACCGCTCAGCTCAAGGTTCATGGAGCGAGGCCTGCCTCTCTCTGCATATCAATGCGTTAGAGATGTTGGCAGTCTGGAAGGCGCTTCAAGCCTTTCTCCCAGACCTCCGGGGCCACCATGTGTTAGTCCAGTCCGACAACATGACGGTGGTATCCTACATAAACCATCAGGGGGGTCTCCGCTCCCTTCGGCTTTCCAAGCTGGCCGGGCGGATCCTCCTCTGGGCTCGGAACAAACTTTGCTCCCTTCGGGCAGCTTATATTCCGGGATCCCAGAACACGGAAGCAGACTTCCTGTCGAGGCAGGGGCCGAGGCCCGGGGAATGGATGCTCCACACCGAGGTGATGGAGCAGATATGGGAGAAATTCGGTCGAGCCCAAGTGGACCTCTTTGCGTCCCACGAGGCAACCCACTGCCCTCTGTGGTACTCCCTCTCTCCTCCAGCTCCGTTGGGACTGGATGCGATGCAACAGGAGTGGCCGAGGCTACCCCTGTACGCTTTTCCCCCAGTAGCTCTGCTCCCGGGGGTTCTAGAGAAAGTTCGCCAGGACAGGGTCCGTCTCACCTTAGTTGCCCCGCGGTGGCCGGGCAGGGTGTGGTTCTCGGACTTGGTGTCCCTCCTAGACGGCACTCCTTGGAGGATTCCCGTCAGAGTGGACCTTCTGTCTCAGGCTCAGGGCAGGATCCTTCATCCTCGCCCGGAACTGTGGAATCTGTGGGTCTGGCCTCTGAGGGGGCCCGACTCATAGGCTCGGGTCTCTCGACTGAGGTCGTTGAGACCATTCTCCACTCTAGAGCCCCATCCACGAGGAAACTCTATGCTCGGAAGTGGGCTCTCTTCACTTCCTGGTGCGGTGACAAACCTGTAGACCCAGTGACCTGCCAGGTTGGTATCGTCCTGGAGTTCTTACAGGAGAGGTTCGCCGCCGGGCTGTCCCCCTCCACGCTTAAGGTGTACGTGGCTGCCATTGCGGCTTACCACGTACCCCCGAGTGGTATACCTCTGGGTCGGGACCCCCTAGTAGTTTGTTTCCTCCGTGGCACTCTCAGGCTGAGGCCTGCGGTACGTTCCCGGGTTACTTCCTGGGACCTGTCCCTGGTACTCCAGGCCTTGTCCCAGGAACCCTTTGAACCGCTTGAGGACATCTCAGAGAAATTTCTCACTCTTAAAACGGTGTTCCTCCTAGCCATTTCCTCATTCAAGAGGGTTGGTGACCTTCAGGCCCTGTCAGTGGCCCCCTCCTGTCTGGAGTTTGCTCCTGGTCTGGCGAAAGCCTTTCTCTCTCCCAGACCAGGTTATGTTCCGAAGGTCCTTTCGAGCCCAGCTCGTCACATCGCACTGCAGGCCTTATGTCCTCCCCCCTTTGATGATCATGACCAGGAGTTCAAGAACAAGGTCTGTCCAGTGCGAGCACTGGACGCCTACGTCCGCAGAGCGACCCCATGGCGTAGGTCTGACCAACTCTTTGTATGCTTCGGGCTCCTAAGGGAGCTCCAGCATCTAAACCTACTTTAAGCAGGTGGATAGTCGAGACTAGCTTATGAACTAGCGGGTCAGCAGTGTCCTCTGCATGTCCGCGCCCATTCTACTCGGAGCATGGCTACCTCTAAAGCTTTTTGCGCAGGGGCTCCCCTTGCCGATATTTGTGATGCGGCTGGCTGGTCCTCACCGCATACCTTTATCAGGTTCTACCAGTTAGACCTTAACCCCGCTTTGGGAACCTTGGCCCTTTCGTAGTGAGCTACGTTAGCTTGGCGTACTCCGTTCGCTGAGGCGGCGTGGGTATTCTCGTTCCCATATGCGTTCGACGCAGTGTTGAGTTCCCTTGACAGGGAACGTCTCAGGTTACTTACGTAACCCTAGTTCCCTTAGAGGGAACGAGACACTGCGTCTCGTAGCCTCAGCTCCATCGCACGCCGGCTGTTTCAGACACTAGTTAAGCTGAGGCTGCTAGTTTGCTGCGTGCAGTTATACTCCTGGCTCATGACGTCACACTCGGCTACGTGCACTCGCACACCTGGTTTCAATTGCGCTTCAAGAGACAATTACACTAATGCATTCCCATATGCGTTCGACGCAGTGTCTCGTTCCCTCTAAGGGAACTAGGGTTACGTAAGTAACCTGAGACGTTCACTATCATGAAATAATGTGAAATGTAGAAAGAGAGATCTAGACAATCTTTCTACTGAGACTCTTGTGAAAAGGCCAAGAATTCACTTGTGACCCAATATATCGGGAGGCAAGATTATGTCATTTTACTGAGCTTTTGGGTGGAAAGTAGAGAACAGATATGAATGAAACACTTGTGCACTTAAAAATATCTCTATTTTAACGTTTACTAACAATTTTTTTACTACACACATAGACAGTATTTTTTTAACATTGAATATAATCTGGAATTGAAATTATTTGTGTGGTGAGAGATTTGTGTGGTGTTTTTGAACGAGACAGTAACTGCTCTGTGTCACTGTGACTCTCTGGCGCAGTAATACACAGCTGTGTCCTCAGTCTGCATATTCTGTCCTTGTAGAGTCACTGAACTGCTGGAAGAGTCTCTGGTAACTTGATATCTGCTTTTCAGTTTATCACTGTAATATGTGCTACCGCTACCACATATGTATCCAATCCATTCCAGAGCTTTTCCTACAGCCTGTCGTATCCAGTGAGTGCAGTAGCTGCTGTCAGTCACTGAATATCCAGAGACCGTGCAGGACAGTGTCAAAACCTGACCAGGCCTTAAGACCATAGAATCGGTTTGGGTCAGTTCAACACAATGGACACCTGGGAAAACAAACATGGCCTGGCATGTTAGCGACATGGAAACATTTTGTATAATCATAAATAAGTAATTATCATTATAAATGATTTCTATAAAATGTATGAAGACTTACGAGAGACTGCTGCTAGCAGCAGAAACAACCAGAGAGATGAGGAGGCCATGGTTTGAGAAGTGAGAGAATTAGCTTGTTCTGTTCATCTTAATACTACAATAAAGAGGAAGAGGAATATTTGCATAGAGCTCTGCTTAAGCAACCCAGAAAACAAGTATCTATACTTTTGTTACTGATTTTGCATTAGAGCTTTTTTAAATTTACAGTTCTTTCAGAAGTCAATGTTTGCAATATTTATGGGTGTATCATGGTATTACAAAATTATATTTTAATATTGTCTGTGAAATTAACAGTATAGAACACACTTGTTTTATATTGTTTTCAATATGTTCAGTCAAGATAATTTAGGTCATATATACATGTCAACCGCATTTAAATAGTTTAAATAGTTTCTATAAATAGTTTAATAGTTTTATAATTCTTATAAAGCTTTTATAGCTTGTATAATTTTTCCTTCCTTATTTCTGTGGATCAGAGTTGTTCTGTGCACCAGCGTCATCTGCTGTTTTTTCCCTCTCTCTATATATATATATATATATATATTTTCCTCCCTGACATGTTTTTGTACAGTCCAGTGCTTTTATACATCATGGTGTATCTCTTGCACAGTAATAAACAGCTGAATCCTCTGTTATCAGACCGGAGAGTTTCAGATACACCATGCTGTTAGAATTATCTCTGGTGATCTCTATTCTTCCCTCCACATTTTTGGCATACACTGTTTTACTGGCATCATACCAGATAATCCCCATCCAGTTCAACGCTTTCCCTGCTTGCTGTCTGATCCAGTGCATGCCATATCGTCCAAAATCAAATCCAGATCCTCTACAGGATAGGTTTAAAATTTCTCCAGGCTTTTTAACAGAACTTGATGGGATGGACTCCAGGTTCTGACCATTAACACCTAAAACAATTGATAGTGTTAATGACCTGTCCACAGTTTAATATACAGTGCACTCATTAATAAATTCTGGAGCCAGAATTCAGTAAAATATAATAATAAACAGTGATACATACTATTTAAGCACATCAGGAGAAAAACTAAGAATGAAATGTCTGCCATTTCAAATGATGCAGGAAAACCAACTGCTACAATGTCACTGAAAACTGCTGGTAGAAATACTGTAAATTATGTCATTTGCATTTGGGAGGAGTCACAGTCTTGCCGCGTCTGTCACATCCGGGTTTCATTGTGTATCTTCCCAGTCCTGCACGCTCCTGTCTGCATCTAATCACTTCCCGAGTGGTGTCAGCTGGTCCCAATCCCGTGTTTGTCCTTAAATACCCTCCTGTGTTCCTTAGTCCTTGTCGGTAATTGTAAGTGTAAATGGATGTCGTGAATGTGTGGATGTTTCCTCCGTGTCTCTCCCAGTTCTGAGTTTTGCACCATTGTGTGCCTTTTATGTTTATAGTTAAAGTTTTTTGTTTTCGTTAATAAATCCTTTGAGCAGCAACTCCCGTTCTGCCTTCTGAGTTCTCTGCATCGCACACCAAAATATCTTATAACAGGAGGAGCTTCAAAATATAATACTATATTAATATCTAATGGCACTGTTGACGAGTCGTTACCAACCGAATCCTTTCTACATTTGTGGGATATTTATTTTAAGAAAACTGCAATGTAAATTCACAAACTTAAATATAAACGTTCAATAGTGCCAAAAAAAACTTTTTTTGAAAATGTTCTTTAGTTTTTTTGTTTTGTGAATTACTTTGAACTTTTCAATGACTTTAATAAGGAATCCACTTTATCTACTGTAATGCAGTTTGTGTTCAGGGAGGTAGGAGGCGGGAACCGGCAGACGTTTTAAACACTTTTAATCACAAAACAAAACATAAATCCAAAATAAACATAATGGCGGCAGTCCCTCACGGACGACTACCGCCCACACACACAAAACACAACATAAATCCTGGGCCTGGTCCTCTCTCGTCCTTCACTGTCGTCGCTCCTCTTTTTATGCCTCCGCTCCTCCGTGAGACGAGACACCGGTGGCTCGCAGGTGGCGCTCATTACCAATCATGCCACCGCCTTTGTGACGCTCTCACGGTCCCTCGACCCCGCCCTGCTCGCCATATCTACATTCATCACACCAGATGTCATCATGACACTTTCACTTACTCTTTTTTATTTATTCATTCTATTTATTTATTATTATTAGTTTGCTTCTGGCAACTACTTTAAATCAAAGGTTATTTAAAAGTATTTTCTACTTTATATCTAACACGTAAATAACATATAAAGTCAAATTAAAGTGCTGCAAAAGATGCCGATTGTTTTTCTAGTTTCAGAATTTTTTATTTTTTTTTGCATATTGTAAAAAAGGCTATTGTTACTGTCACTCTAACCTCTCTCTACACAAGCAAACAACAACACTTTGCCTGATCCAATCAGAGTTCAGTGCAGAGATGAGGAGATGGACACTAAAGTTACAGCGGCATAATAACTGTTTATAGATCGCCTTTGACCAAAAGTGTTGTGTGTGAATGCAAAAATACATCTGCTATTCAAAATAATATAGTTGCTGAGAAAAACACTGTGTATTTATGCCTGTGAGCCTCTAGTTCATACGTTCATACACATATCTTTATTAATACAGCTGTTAGCGTTACACTTGTTACTGTTACATTCTGTTTCCCTATAAAACAAAGTTTGCTGTATTTCTCTATATTTAATGGAAGTGTGTAAACAATCTGTTATGCGCATACACACTCAAAGCTTAAACAGAGTGCCGCATACAGGCTTTCAGCGTTTATAAAGTGTTCAGATTACAGCTGTGCGCTGTTTTATAATATGGAAGCAACAGCCCACTTTACATTTGTGTTTTTCTGTTTTTGCTAATAATGGCATGTTTAATTATTACTTTTATTTATTGTGCTGAATTATTGCTAATGTGTTTAACTGTAGTAATCCATTATTGTTATCATTGTGTATATTAATGTTTATTTTACTGTTTTTTAATTTATAGAAAATCACAACTACATAACTCAGTCTCTTCAGTGGAGACAATAAAAGAGTTATTCCCGTGAAACAAGTGCATCTTCACAGTCTTTGGTGGGTCAGAACCCACTAGCGGCAACTTTTCTATGGCGAAGCATTTCTAAAAGCCAGTCATTTTTTCACATATACTTGCTGATAAATAATGAATTTACTCAAATTTAGCATTAGGCTTGGTTTTTTAAATATGATTTTTGTTTTACCAGCTGATTTGATGTATAAAATTTCATTGTGACCTTTGAAATGTGTTCCTGAGAAAATCAGACTGTAGCAGAAAACCATCAGGATTTGAATCTTAATTTGTAATATGATTATGATGTTTTTGTACAGGGAAGCTGTTGACGTCTGTCACTGTGTGCGTCTGGCACAATAATACACAGCTGTGTCTTGAGCTTGCATATTCTTTCCTTGCAGTGTTATTGTGTTAGTAGAGGTGTCTCTGGTGATGCTGAACTTGTCTTTCAGTGAATCCTTATAGTATAAGCTTCCACCAGTCCAGATCACTCCAATCCACTCCAGAGCTTTTCCTGCAGGCTGACGAATCCAGGCTGTTTCATAGCTAGTAACTGAATATGAGACTTTACAGTTGATAGTTAGAGTGGCATCAGGACGGACAGTCAGAGACTCAGGCTGAGTGAGTTCATTTGAATGAATACCTGTTGAGAAAACAATCATATAAAATAAATATTATCAAGCTTAATTTATCTTCATGAAAGATTGTATGTTTAAAAAAACTTACCGTTTACACCTGCCAAAAGAAAGAGTAAAACAGCAGAGTACATGATGTCGTTTTCAGGACAGATTGAATGAAAAGGAGCTGTTCGTCCCTCCCTCTAGTGGTCAGATAAACTGACTCATGCCCGCTGGTTATATTTGAAGCAAAACATTTACATAAGAACAAATATTGGTTGTTGTTTTGTTTTTTTCTTTAGTTTAATAATGTTAATTACTGGATGGGTGTATGTTTTTTATAAAACATCTACAACTGCTTTTATCACTTAAGAAGCATCACAATCACTCAGTTGTTTTGTCTGTTGCACAGGGACAGACATTTAGAAGTTTTTTTAAATGCACAAGCTATTGAAAATCAAAACATGACAATAAAGCTTGGTGAAATCATCACTTTTTACAACACTATTATTAAATGTATTTGTAATGTACTTATAGCATAAAATAAATACATTTCAAATACATTTTGGTATATTTATTGTTTAGCCAAATTGGAAATAAGTTGTGTAAGCAGACAAGTGGGAAAGTTGGAAGACAGCAATTGTGGGTAATGGAAAAAAGTCAGAATGTGAGAAACAAAATACATTGAGAGGGGTGATTCTCAAAGTAGACAATATTTTTTTTTTTTTTTTTTGAAAAAATGTATTATAAGTACAGACTTCATGTCATGAGACTGTACACCATTCAAGGAATCTTCACAAAAAATATTTATTTCATAATGTGTAAAACTATTTAAATTAGCTTCAAACTTCTGAATGCAACTGTAACAGGATTTTTTTCGTGAATATTTCAAATAATCTGGATCTCAAACTTTATAAATAATATCAGATATAATATTATAAATAATACAGCTGAACATTTGTGTGGTAAACGTGATGTTTTTGAACGAGACAGTAACTGCTCTGTGTCACTGTGTATATCTGGCGCAGTAATACACAGCTGTGTCCTCAGTCTGCATATTCTGTCCTTGTAGAGTCACTGAGCTGCTGGAAGAGTCTCTGGTAATTTGATATCTGCTTTTCAGTTTATCACTGTAATATGTGCTACCGCTACCACATATGTATCCAATCCATTCCAGAGCTTTTCCTGCAGCCTGTCGTATGAATCCAGTGCAGTAGCTGCTGTCAGTCACTGAATATCCAGAGACCGTGCAGGACAGTGTCAAAACCTGACCAGGCCTTAAGACCATAGAATCGGTTTGGGTCAGTTCAACACAATGGACACCTGGGAAAACAAACATGGCCTGACATGTTAGAGACATGGAAACATTTTGTATAATCATAAATAAGTAATTATCATTATAAATGATTTCTATAAAATGTATGAAGACTTACGAGAGACTGCTGCTAGCAGCAGAAACAACCAGAGAGATGAGGAGACCATGGTTTGAGAAGTGAGAGAATTAGCTTGTTCTGTTCATCTTAATACTACAATAAAGAGGAAGAGGAATATTTGCATAGAGCTCTGCTTATGCAACCCAGAAAACAAATACCTATACTATATTAATATCCAATGGTAATGTTAAGGGGTCACTACCAACAGAATCCCTTCTATATATTTGTGGGATATTAATGTTTATATTAAGAACGTTGCAATGTAAATGAACAAACTTGAATATAAACGTTCAATAGTGCCAAAGAAACAACGCTTTTTGAAAATATTCACTAGTTTATGTTGTTCTTTGAATTACTTTGACCTTTTCAAAAACTTTAATAAGCAATCCAATTTATATACATTCATCACACCAGTTGTCATCACCTAGTGTCACCAGTTGACACTTTCACATATTATCTTTTTTTTTTTTTTTTTTTTTTTGCTTCTGGCCTCTACCTTAAATCAAAGGTTATTTAAAAGTTATTTGCCACTTTATTTGAGAAATGAGAGAGTGAGCTGCTTCTTTTCATCTTAATACAAAAATAAAGAGGAAGATAAAGAATATTTGCCTACAGTTCTGCATGTCAATATGTATTATATTTTATTCATTCAAAAAGTTTTTCAAGTCTGTGAATTGTCAATTACAGTGAACAGATCCAACATGTCAGCAGAGCTCAGTGTCTGCTAAAAGCAGTTAAAAGCACTTTGCTTCTTCTCTGAAAATGATCTCATGTTTTTGGAAGAGAAATAAACATAAAAAAAATAATTCTGTTCATTGAAAACATATTAAAATATGCAGTTCTTTAAATTTTATTTCAAAGTTGTCATGTATCCAGACTAGAATGCATGAGTACTTAGGGAGAGCAGTGACTCTTTGTGTAGGATAGATGTTTTTATGAGTGAATCATTGAGTCATTCATTCAACCTCTTTGTTCAAAAATACTGATTCATGCAGGAAGCAAAAAAATATATATTGCGCTGAAAAGTGCTCCAAGACACGATGCTTAACTCTGTTGTCTTCGTTTGAAAATATCTTTATTGATGGAATTCAAAAGGGCAAAGTACCTGACAATACTGTGTCAAAAATGTAAGTTATGCAGTGTTAACTTAATTTTTATCAAGCTATTATAAACGGCAACCCAGACAAAAAAAAATAGCCCTCTTGCTTGTGTCGCCTATTGTTTAGTTATTAGGCTTTTATGAGTGTGTTTGCCTGTTTTTATGACAGAGGGAAATAGCATGTCACTGTGATTCTGATTCAGTAAAATGATTCTCTGCTGGAGAAATAATTCCATAGACCAGAAGAATTCTACAAACACAAAATGGGGGCAGGACTGTATTGAAACTGCCCATTCTTTAATTACTACCTTAAAATGTTGAAATTAGCTTTTATAATCAAATGTTTATATGAAATGCAGCTGAAAAGTCAATATTCATCATTTGTTTATGTGGATGAGGAAGTGGTTTTTGTATTGCTTTGACCCTGAACTCATTCACAGTGACTCTCTAGCGCAGTAATACACAGCAGTGTCTTCAGTCTTCAGGCTGTTCATCTGTAGGTACAGTTGACTGCTGGAATCATCTCTGGACACTGTGAACCTTCCTTGGACTGACTGGGAATAGAAGATAGGATTACTGTTTGTGCTGATGTATGCGATCCACTCCAGTCCTTTTCCAGGGCTCTGTCTGATCCAACTTAGATAGAGGCTGCTGAATGAAAATCCAGTTATTGTGCATGTAAGTTTATGAGACTCTCCCGGTTTTTTAACCACTGGATCAGATTGAGTGAATGTCTGACATTCAGTACCTGTGGAAAAAGAAACAATATAAAATGTTATGAAGATGTTATAATGTTACAATTTTGCACTCTTGATGATTATGTAATGCGGTGACTTACATGGTAAAACTGCCAGAATTACAAATACAAGAAACGCTTGGAACATGGTGTATGTTAAGATTAATCTGGAAAGACAGACTTTGTTTCTTGAGTTCAGATGTCTGATCTGAATCAGATCACAAAGATGCACTGACGCATTTAAAGAAGGAAGGGGATTTGCATATATTGAAATCAGAGAACTGTTTGTTATGAAAGTCAGGCACCAAAATATGTTTGGTCTTGATTTAGATTTTAATGTTTAATGTTTGAGATCTATATAAAAAACAATTGTTTTTATTATCATAGATAAAAGTTATTTTTATGTATTGCATTACTTTTAATTTTATATTCTTTAATGCATTTTGATGTAATTATGTAATTCAATAATTGATGTAGCTTATGAGCTTATGATTATGATATGAAATGCAGATATGAATATTATAAAATATAAAATTGCAAGAAAAGTATGTCTGCATTTTTTTAAATAACACAACATTGAGAGTTTAAAACCCACTACAATACAATGTTGAAAAAGTGAATGAGACAATATCAATGCACGTGATGCAATACTGCCTTCTATTGGTGTTTGGCCAATAATGTTGTAGGCGACTCGCATCACACAGATTTGGTGCTTTAGTTCATTGCCTGACACAGATGCTGTTGAAAAAGTGACTAAAAACTCCTGCAAAGGGTCAAAACAAGCTATCAATACAGAACTTTATTGACCAACAGGCAGAGCCATAAAAATCAATTAAGTTTTCTTTCAAATCTGGCTTAGTAAATCTTAAAGAAAGCAAAGCCAGTGTGACAGATGGAAGAGATTATTGATTTCATTATAATACTTTATCTATAAATCTGTTGTTCTGTAAATTTGTTATTATAAAACTTTTGAAGAAAAAACAGAAAATTCCCTAATTTGTACAATTATTTGATGTTTTTGTACAGGGAAGCTGTTAGTGTCTGTCACTGTGTTTCTCTGGCACAATAATACACAGCTGTGTCTTGAGCTTGCATATTCTTTCCCTGCAGTGTTATTGTGTTAGTGGAGGTGTCTCTGGTGATGCTGAACTTGTCTTTCAGTGAATCCTTATAGGCTAAACCTCCATTATACCAGATCACTCCAATCCACTCCAGAGCTTTTCCTGCAGGCTGACGAATCCAAGCTGTGCCGTAGCTTGTAACTGAATATGAGACTTTACAGTTGATAGTTAGAGTGGCATCAGGACGAACAGTCAGAGACTCAGGCTGAGTGAGTTCATTTGAATGAATACCTGTTGAGAAAAAAAAATAATTCATACAAAATGATTATTATTTAGCTTCATCTATCTATATCAATCTAGAAAGAATTCATCATGCAGAAAAATCTAAACTTACAGGATACTAGAGCCAGAAGCAACACTAAAGATGAAGAAATCATGGTGTGTTTGACAGCTCAGTTTGAATGAACTGAAGTGGTTCTTCCCTTCCTCTAGTGATCAGACGAATGTATAAACTGACTCATGCCTGGTGTTTAAATATGCAATAGAAGATTTACATAAAGATACAGAGCTACCAAACAACTCTGTATGCTAAAAAAATATTTGTAAAAATGTGTATCATTTATTGCTCTCATTGGAGATGTCATCTATGACTTCAAGCTTGTTTTGTAACAATTTTCTTTCTCTACTTTATATTTTATATAATTTTCCTTCTACTTTATTCTTTTTCAGGGGTTGATTTGGATAATGTTGCAAAATATTGTAAAGCAACAATGGCAGCAGGTCAGAAATCACGGTTCTGTTGGAGCTGCATCAGAAGGTCTAAAGGCCTTACATTTGCCAGTAATAAAAAAGCAAATTTGTGAACTCAGGATTTTACTCAGGAAAATTTTACTTAGGAAAATAATATATTTTTACTTTTCATCCAAGATGTTTTAGAACAGAGCTGGTTGTAGTTCATTTCTGCATTCACTCTCATGCACAGTAAGATTATAATATTCATTATTATATTCTGCTCTTGTAGAGTCACTTTCACTTGTAGACTTCTGGAAGTGTCTCCGGTTGCCTGAAACATACTTTTTAGTTTGTCACTACAAAATGTGTAGCTGCTACCACAAATCTGCATATCAAAAAATGTTGTGGTAAATGAGTAAGATTTACCTTTGTGCTGTGTAATGTTAGAGCATAGTGCACTTAAATGTAAATGTAACTGTAATATTATAGGCTATAATAATGCTGTGATAGTACCAGTGATGTCTTCTCATCGGGCTGTATTTTATGGATTTTTTTTATTCTCTGCTGCCACCTGTTGAACCCTAGTGACAAAAGATGAAACACTCAGAGTGTTTTTTGTTCGGCCATGCAAGAACTTTGTGTCACTGTGTATCTCTTGCACAGTAATATGTGGCCGAGTCTTCTGTTGTCATGTCCGACAGTTTCAGATATACCATATTCTTTGAATTATCTCTAGTGATTTCAGCTCGTCTATTGAAGGATTCTGCGTAGTCATTGCCGCTGCCACCACTATGAACACGTCCAATCCAAACAAGTGGTTTTCCAGCTTGTTGTCTGATCCAGTGCATGCTACAACAGCCAAAGCTGAATCCAGATCCTCTACAGGACAGAGTCAGAGTTTCTCCAGGCTTTTTCTGAACTGTGCTTTCAATGGACTCCATATTTTGACATTTTACACCTAAAAGGAAGATTGAATTAATTATTTAATTTGAAATATATATGGGTTAGAACTGATAATAGAAATGTGTCTCATGAGAAAACTCACAGTATACGCTGAAGGAGAGCAGCAGTAAGCCGAGTTCATTCTTCATCTTGGAAGTTGTGATGTAACACTCCTGATCCAATCAGACGCACATAAATACTGAGCAAATATACAGGATTGTTTTGATTTGCATTGGGAGGGTCACGAGGGGACAATCATGACTGAAGGGCCAAACTATTTAAGAACAGCATGACATGACTTTTGTTCACTGTTATATGTGTAATACAGAATTATCTGTAAATGGGAAACAATTAAGGAATGTATTTTCTGCATGTAATTGTTTGTTTGTTGATTATGTTATAGCATGTGCTCATGATGTTTGCTGTGTATGTCAACTAGATAACATGATATGAATTAATGCTGCTTGATAACTGAATCAACAGAAAAGATAATTGAAACAATAAATGATTTAATGTGGGAACAGGTGCATGTTATGCATATTGTACTACTTGTATGTGTAATGTTTGAAACTTTATATTGTAAGCACTCTTATATACTTCATTATGAATCACTTTTTGTTTCCCTCAAATTGTAAGTCGCTTTGGATAAAAGCGTCTGCTAAATGAATAAATGTAAAATCTGTTAAACAATGTTGTTTCCATAACTGCCCATTGCTAAAAAATAAATTTGAATTCACGTGGTTTATTATTACCTGGTTTGTTCAGATCAGTTGACCAATCAATTCAGATTTAGTAAATTATTCTACATCGTATATTAAATTTTAAAAAGTATTTAAAAATCTTCTTCTATATATCATCTATTTTTGTAAATGTTTAGTTTGGTCATCGTGGTCGAAATACAAAATGTTTAAACTTATCAAATCTCAAACTTTTATAAACCAGTGTAGAATTGTACTGTTAATTAAATGTTATATTTTAAATATATTATTGCCTTCACTTGAATTTATGTGTTTTTGTACAGGGAAGCTGTTGACGTCTGTCACTGTGTTTCTCTGGCACAATAATACACAGCTGTGTCTTGAGCTTGCATATTCTTTCCCTGCAGTGTTATTGTGTTAGTGGAGGTGTCTCTGGTGATGCTGAACTTGTCTTTCAGTGAGTCCTTATAGTATAAGTCTCCATCATACCAGATCACTCCAATCCACTCCAGAGCTTTTCCTGCAGGCTGACGAATCCAGGCTGTTTCATCGCTAGTAACTGAATAAGAGACTTTACAGTTGATAGTTAGAGTGGCATCAGGACGGACAGTCAGAGACTCAGGCTGAGTGAGTTCATATGAATGAATACCTGTTGAGAAAACAATCATATAAAATAAATATTATCAAGCTTAATTTATCTTCATGAAAGATTGTATGTTTAAAAAAACGTACCGTTTACACCTGCCAAAAGAAAGAGTAAAACAGCAGAGAACATGGTGTCGTTTTCAGGACAGATTGAATGAAAAGGAGCTGTTCGTCCCTCCCTCTAGTGGTCAGATAAACTGACTCATTTCCACTGGTTATATATGAAGCAAAACATTTACATAAGAACAAATATTAGTTGTTGTTTTTTTTCTTTAGTATAATAATGTTAATTTATTGGATGAGTGTTTTTTTATTTTTATAAAACATCTACAACTGCTTTTATCACTTAAGAAGCATCACAATCACTAAATTGTTTTGTCTGTTGCACAGGGACAGACATTTAGAAGTTTATTTAAATGCACAAGGTATTGAAAATCAAAACATGACAATAAAGCTTGGTGAAATCTTTTTACAATACTATGTTGTAATTGTTTCCCATCGAATAATCCAAAGTTCTACACACACTAACCTAGCAGGGAAAAAGCATATACCAAAATGTATGTAAAAAACATTTATTTCATACTAAGTTTAGTTCAAACACTTGAGACTTACTAATAGAGTCAGATTTACCTTTGTCCTGTGTAATGTTAGAGTATAGTACCCTTAAATGTAAATTTAACTGTAATATTATAGGCTATAATAATGCTGTGACAGTACCAGTGATGGTATGTCTTCTCATCGGGCTGTATTTTATGTATTTTTTATTCTCTGTTGCCACCTGTTGAACCCTAGTGACAAAAGATGAAACACATAATGGTTTTTGTTGGTTTTTGCAAGAACTTGTGGGTTCACTGTGTTTGTTTTGCACAGTAATATGTGACCGAGTCTTCTGTTGTCATGCCCGCCAGTTTCAGATATACCATATTTTTTTAATTATCTGCATTTACATTTATTCATTTTACAGATGCTTTTATCCAATGTGACTTACAATTTGAAGAATACAGAAAGCGATTTGTCCTGAAGATACAAAAGTACATAAGAGTGCTTACAATACAAAGTTTCGAACATTACATATACAAGTACAAGCATGGAGAATATAGGGAGTAAGAAAATTTATTTTATTTTGTATTAAATTTTTTGTGCGTGTGTCATGTCAGGTGCTCATTGAAGAGATGAGTTTTCAGTAGTCTTTTAAACTTTGACAAGGATTCTGCATTCCGGATGAGGGCAGGGAGATCGTTCCACCAGCAAGGAGTGGTGAACAAAAATGTTCTTGCGAGTGATCTTTTACCTCTCTCTGATTTTCTCTAGTGATTTCAGCTCGTCTATTGAAGGATTCTGCGTAGTCATGGCCGCTATAAATGACTATAAACACGTCCAATCCAAACAAGTGGTTTTCCAGCTTGTTGTCTGATCCAGTGCATGCTACAACAGCCAAAGCTGAATCCAGATCCTCTACAGGACAGAGTCAGAGTTTCTCCAGGCTTTTTCTGAACTGTGCTTTCAATGGACTCCATATTTTGACATTTTACACCTAAAAAGAAGATTGAATTAATTATTTAATTTGACATATATATGTGTTAGAACTGATAATAGAAATGTGTCTCATGAGAAAACTCACAGTATACGCTGAAGGAGAGCAGCAGTAAGCCGAGTTCATTCTTCATCTTGGAAGTTGTGATGTAACACTCCTGATCCAATCAGACGCACATAAATACTGAGCAAATATACAGGATTGTTTTGATTTGCATTGGGAGGGTCACGAGGGGACAATCATGACTGAAGGGCCAAACTATTTAAGAAATGGGAAACAAATTAAGAAATGTGTTTTCTGTATTAAATTTTTGTTTGTTGAATATGCCACATCCACACATTTGCTCATTACTTTTTGCTGTGTCTGTCAACTAGATAACGTGATATGTATTAATGCTGCTTGATAACTGAATCGACAGAAAAGAGAACAGGTGGGAACAGGTGCATGTTATTATCTGTTAAACAACATTGTATCCATAATTGCCATTGCTGATAATAAATCATAATTCACATGGTTTATTATTACATGTTTTGTTCAGATTAGTTGACTAATCAATTCAGACAGTAAATTATTCTACACTGCAGATTTGTTGAAGTACACTGAAGTATTTAAAAATCTCTATCTATCTATCTATCTATTGTGATGCCCCGTCCTCACCAGCCCCGTCCTACCACACCATGGATGAATTGCCAAAAATGTCCAAGAAGAAAGCAGCCCGACCAAATATGAAAAATCGACGGAAGGCATTGGGCGCCAAGGTACCAACACGTATGTTGCAAGAGACTGTGAATGATGAAGGTAAAGACGATGAATATGAAGAGGAAGACGATTTTGAATGCAGTGAATATGTCGATGGCAACCAGCTGCGAGCTCCGATGATCGAGGGTGCTGGTAGCGAGGGTCCCATGCTTCAGTTCAAATATTACATTGAACTGAAAGACACTTTTGATAGATGCAGCAGATTGAAGCCATGACCAAAGGCTGCCGGAGCAGCTGGTGAAACTGATCCATATGAGGATTATCTCAAACAAGTATTCCTGGACGGTATGGATCCAGATTTGTGCAAAATGACCAAACAATCTTGCATTGGATGTTCTACTGCACCCCTCGCTGACATTCGCCGACATGCACGCCACAACCAAGACCTGATGAGAGAGAATGAGAGGAAGGAAAGGAAAAAGGAATGTAAGCAGACAAGTAAATATCAAATGACTATGATGAACACGATACAAGAACCAAGAGGAAGAGGAGAAGGACCAGGGCGAGGTAGCGGTCCGCCCTCCTCCAATATGTTGATGACCTACTTTTGTGTGCACCAGATGCTGATTAGGGCCACAAGGTCAACCCTGGCAAAGTCACACTTTGTGCTCAAACTGTGACTTTCCTAGAACATGTGTTATCAGGGACAAGCAAAACCTTGTCCTCAAACAGGCACAGCTATTCAAAACATTCCCAAACCAATTACAAAGAAACAGATGATATCTTTTTTAGGCATGACCTCCTACTGTAGAACATTCATTCCCTCCTAAACTGAAAAAGACACTCCATTAACTGAACTGATATTCGGACACCAAATGTCTGCCAACAAAAAAATTGTGTGGACAAAAGAGGCCTTCAATAACATGAAACTGGCCCTCCAATCTTCCCCTACCCTGGGAATCCCAAAACCCTGACAAAGGTTTCACACAGACAGTCTGTGAAAGGGATGGAATCATGTCTTCTGTACTCCTCCAGGAATATTGGAGGTAAGCTACGACCTGTTGCATATTTTTCCTCCAAACTTGACACAGTGGCCAGAGGCTTGCCTCCCTGCCTCAGAGCTGATGCTGCAGCTGAAAAGGCTGTAATGGCTTCAAAAGAGTTTGTTGGATTCAGTCATCTCATGACTATTGGTTCCACATTCTGTCTCGATGATACTGCTGGAACAGAAAACCTCTCACCTGTCAGCTGCTCGCTGGCTCAGGTACAATTTCATTCTGTTAGAGATGCCAAACGTGACTGTCCAACAATGTATTGTGCTAAACCCAGCTACCCTCCTTCCCACAGAGGAGGACGGGGAACCACTGCTGTGTGAGTACCCTAAATGAGGTCTGCACCCCTCGACTAGACCTCAAAGATGAACCGCAACCAAATTCTGATCTAATCCTATTCATAGATGAATCTTCCAGCAGAGACGAACAAGACAAAAATAGAGCGGGCTATGCTGTGGTTTGTACTGCTATACTTTCTGTGGTTTGTTGTACCTGTCAAGTACTGCTATACTTGAACAGGGACCACTTACGCCTACACATTCAGCACAAGCAGATAAACTCATTGCACTAACAGCAGCATGCAAACTCGCTGAGAATCATTCTGTCACCATCTACACCGATTCAAGATACAATTTTGGGGTTGTGCACGATTTTGGGGCGCTGTGGAAACACAGGAAATTTTTGGATTCTTAACCATAACCTAGTTAAACAACTTTTAGATGCTATTCTTCTCCCATCTGCTATCGCTGTGTGCAAATGTCAAGCTCACACCACAGGTTCAGATTTTGTGTCAACAGGTAACAGGTTGGCTGACAAAGCAGTGAAACAAAGTCTCTCTCAAACCGTTGCCTCTGACTCTAACCAAACTGTCTCTTCCAAAAAATTATGACGGAAAATTGGTTCACAAAAGGTTTTTCCACAGTAGCAGCAGACTTTTGCAGCAGATGCCTCATCTGCAACACACACAACGTAGGGAGGGGGCAGGCTGTGAAACAAATGGGGCACCCCATTCCAGAGCAACCATTTGACCATATTATGATAGACTATATTGAACTGACCCCATCAATGAGAAAAAAGTACTGTGTTGTTGCAGTAGACATGTTTTCAAAATGGGTGGAAGCCAAGCCAACAGCAAAGGCAGATGCAAAGGGGGTTGCAAATCTACTCCTGCAAGAGATAGTACCCAGGTGGGGCTTCCCAAAGAAACTGCCAAGTGACAATGGCTCCCATTTTGTTAACGAAGCAATTACAGAAATTGAAACTTTTCTTAAAACCTCCTGGAAATACCACTGTGCCTATCACCCTCAATTCGGGGGGGGGGGGGGGGGGGGGGGGCAATGAGTGTACAAAAAAGTTATCTCCAGTATACATAACCAGGTGAAAGCAGTTCTTCCTGAACCAGCTGAGATCCCCCAACACAGCATACTCTAAAGGGACTTTGTGGTGATCAAGGATCTGAGACAGAAACACTGGAGGCAGAAGAGGTGGCTGGGACCCTTCCAGGTTCCTCTAACCACCCACATAGTGATCAAAGTGGAAGAAAGGGGTCCTTGGGTCCACATATCGCACAGCAAGAAACTTCCACCACCAGCCGAGGACAAACCATCCCTTTTACCCCCAGTGAATCGCGGAGAGGACGACTGCAGGGCTCCTGGGCCTGCCAAGTAGCCCAGTGTGCAACATTAGCAGAGACACTCGAGTGGAGAAGTAAAGAAAGACTTTGTGAAACAGTGCTATGTTGTGTATAATCACCGCGTGGATAAAGATAAACAATTGACGGTGGCAATATGCATGTAATTTTTATCCTCCTAATTAGTGTCTATGGATGCTTAATGTCCATAGGGGAGTTGCGAAGTTACAGATGAAGAGATGGCCCTGGACGAAATCGAGAACGAACACACTTACGAATGAATGAAATTTCAATGGTAAAGTTACTCTATAGTGCTCCGTTGAGTTCGATCAAATTTTTCGTTTAAGAGTGTTTAAATAAACAAAATGGAGGAGTGTGATGGAAAAATGTATCTTTACTATACATATTCCTATCTAGCTTGCTTGACAACTTTTCTTAGTAAATAATTAAAGCTTAGGCCGAAACAGAGAATTATATGTTCAGAGTTTCTGATGATGTTTCAATAAAAGAAGTATAAAAGATAAAAGAAGTATGTGTGTATGTGTGTGTATTTGCCAACAGGAAAACATCTAGTAGACTAACAAAGTTAGACTAACTAACTTTGTGCACTAGTTTAGACTGTTTTGATACTTGTGTAACTAACTAATGTAACTTTTGAAAGAGATATAAGCTGCCTGAGAAGCGCTGCTCTTTGCCTTCTCAGGACAGACTGAGCTGTGTGTGAATGCCTTCTTGCAAGAATAAACCGACTGTTTTACCTTTTACCTATCTATCTATTTATCTATCTGTCTGTTTTTGTAAGTGTTTATTCTGGTCATCATGGTTGTAATACAAAATGTTAGGATCACCAAATCTCATGGAACTAGTGTAAAATTACTGTACTGTTTATTAAATTACTGTAATATATACTGCCTTGATTTCTGTTGATATATTTTTGTATGGGGAAGCTGTCAGTGTCTGTCACTGTGCATATCTGGCACAAAAATACACAGCTGTGTCTTGAGCTTGCATTTTCTTTCCCTGCAGTGTTATTGTGTTAGTGGAGGTGTCTCTGGTGATGCTGAACTTGTCTTTCAGTGAATCCTTATAGGCTCCGCTTCCATCAGTCCAGATCACTCCAATCCACTCCAGAGCTTTTCCTGCAGGCTGACGAATCCAGGCTGTACTATAGCTTGTTACTGAATATGAGACTTTACAGTTGATAGTTAGAGTGGCATCAGGACGAACAGTCAGAGACTCAGGCTGAGTGAGTTCATATGAATGAATACCTATTGAGAAAACAATCATATAAAAGGATTATTATCAAGCTTAATCTACCTTCATGAAAGATTGTATGTTCAAAAAAACTTACAGTTTACTCTTGCCAAAAGAAAGAGTAAAACAGCAGAGAACATGATGTCGTTTTCAGGACTGACTGAATGAAAAGGAGTTGTTCGTCCCTCCCTCTAGTGGTCAGATAAACTGACTCATGCCCACTGGTTATATATGAAGCAAAACATTTACATAAGAACAAATATTAGTTGTTGATTTGTTTGTTTTTTCTTTAGTTTAACAATATTAATTTAATAATAAAATTCAATAGTGGCCTGGAAATGCTGAATTTTATACACAGACTGAAAATTTAAAGTATATTATGTCTAATCACATTCAGTTGGCTAATTACCATGTTTAAAACCCTTGTCAAATAATCATTCATAAAAAACGTCTTTTCATAAAGATTAATGTTCAGATCAGGTTAAAGGTGCATAGTGCAAGTAATAATAAAAACGTTAAAACTTTAATGATGACAACATGACCAAACAAAATATCATAGAAAATTAACAGGTTTGCTTTATATAGGCTTCTGGATGCCTTCTGATTCCTTGGAGCCCTAAGCAGACTTTACTTTACTTGTTAGTTTAGTCCACCAGTGACCATCATGATCATTACAATATTGTGTTTATTGCAACAGCCCCAGTTATACTAAAACAATTTTCTTTCACAAAATGCATTTTTCAAATTTAATTTTCATGCAGATTCATTCTTTTGTTCCTGATGCAATCTATTAATCTATTTTATGTAATTAAGTATTTTTCTACATGCTTCTTGTTGTTTTGTGTCACTGTGACTCTCGTGCACAGTAATACACTGTTGTGTATTGTGAACCAATCTGTCCCTTGCGGACTGTTTATATTCTGCGAGTAACCAACTAATACATTTTTTGCCAGACTAAGCCTCTTTTAATCCAATAACGATTACCATAGTCGGCTATTAGGGGGCAGCCCTAAATAATAGCCTATACAGAAATGGAACAATGTACTTTACTAATATACCCATAATAGTATGAATATTAAATTAACAAAAGGAAGTTAACCTGTATGACTTTCTTTATTTTTTAAAACACAAAAGAAAAGAAAATAATTGCAAATATTTGATTTTTAAGTTTATAATATTTTTTAGGGTTCGCACAGATATTTCATATACAGCAGAAATACTCTTTAACTATTGACTCATCAATTTTATTCCATTCAAAATGTGTAAGACATTTGATAGAGATTAAAATGATATCATTGCACTCATAGAACATGACAGGCTGTTGGATGGTACAGGTGACCTAATGAAAATTCAAATGACTGTCTTCCAGAAACACACTCTACTTTGCAGAAATTCAGTTTGTAACATTTTTATTTTTTACACATTATATCAATGCTGCTAAACTGAACTATAACTGTCATCCCATCATTTGACCTTTACTGACATCAAATTATGTGAAAGTATGTCACGTTCCTAAAATGTCCTATAAAATACAATGCTAGTTTTTATACTTGGCCTAAATATGGGCCAAAAGTCAAAATATGTCAACTTCATTGTTAACTGTGCTGTACAGTATGTAGTCTCTAGAATATACTACAGCGTTAATAGCAGGAAATTATCAACTCAAACAACATGCAGAGCCTTTGTTATAAAAAATGACTCTCAAAAAGGTTTTTAATAGTGACAGTCCTCCATGATTGCAAATTACGCAAGTTGCGTAGGCCCCCGATCCAACAAGGGGGCCCCTTCCTCTCAAATACATTTGGTCGATACAAAAAAAAGAGTTAAAAGCATACTGAGATGCAAATGAGACACTGTTACCCTGGAGGCCTTCTGTGCGGAGACAGAGCAAAGCATGAACAAGAGGCTACTTAGGCCAGGCTACTGCCTCGGGTTTGCGATTAAACAGACAAATATTACACAAAAATGTTCTTATTGGCAAGTTTTCACTTAAGCAAAGTGTCACTGTCAAACTGTCACACTAACATATCTCTATTATATCTCCCTCTGTATTTCAAGGCAAACGCATACACCTTACCTGAGCCAATCAGTAGGCAGGAACCTTGACTGTGTGTTCTCTCCCTGCCTATAATATAGAAGCAACAGCCTAACGTAAATGTGTATGTTTTTTTCTGTTTTTGCTCATAATGGCATGTTTAATTAATAATCTTATTTATTGTGTTGTGTTATTGTTATATTTGTTTATATTAATGTTTATTTTATTGTTTTTAATTTATGGGAAAACAACCACAAAACTCAGTCTGTTGAGTGGAGACAATAAAAGGGTTATTCCCAGAAAACAAGTGCATCTTTGTTTTTGTCTTTGGTCAGCATCCTGTTTTCCATGGCAAAACGCTTCTAAGAGCCAGTCATCACTCTGTAGTGACCCTCATACTCTGCAACTTCCTTTTTCTTGGCACAGCTGCATTGATATGATCTTTAAAAGTAAGAAATTTGCAACAATTAAGTGCAGGTCAAGTTTGGTAACCAATACTTGGAATTTGTCCTCTGCATTTAAACCATCCAAGTTAGTGCACACACATTAGGAGTAGTGAGCACACACTCTGCAAACCATGACACACACAGCAGTGGGCAGCCTTTTTGCTATTGTGCTCTGGGAGCAATTGTGGGTTAGGTGCCTTGCTCAAGGGCACCTCAAGTCATTTCCTGCCGGTCCTGGGAATCAAACCAGCAATCTTTGGTTTACCAGTTGGACACATTAATAACCCAATTAATAACACGTTATAAGTTGCTAAGATCAGCAGCACATGTGCGTTATTACGTTATGTGTACTTAAATTACTTTTGATTGGAATAGCAGAGACATGTCATGTCATATATGTCTGTGTAAACACTCACACGCACTTAAAGGAGAAAATGTATAATTTTTGATCAACCTAAACTGTGAGTTCTTAAAGGATTTTAAAATGTTCATTATATATAAATATTTTAAAATCCTTTCAGAGCTCACAGTTTATGTTGAACAAAATTGGTATTAAGGGTATATTATTCATCTTGACTCTACAGCATGTATCACAATGGGTTTCAAATTTGCAAAATTAGGAAATGATGGAATATCCTTGAGAGCACCATTACATGTATGCATTTGGCAGATACTTTTATTTAAAACAACTTACATTGCATTCAAGGAACGCGTTGAATAAGTTTTTGCTTTTCCTGGGATTGAACCCATGACCTTGACATTGTAAGCACCAATGCTCTACTGATTGAGCTACAGATAGAAGATAGAAGGACAGAAGGGTATCTTAACATTGATTATAATAGGACTGTCTGATTGGTTTGAAATGTTTATATAAAATAAACAGTATTTTGTTTTCATTCACTTAAAAGACTAAACCTAGAATAACCTAGAATGAACCTTATCTAGTGAAAGGCTTTAAATAACCATAATAATGTATGATGATGATGATAAAATGTCTGAGAAGATGTTTAAAAAAACATATTCTGTGATTGAGTCACTTTCTTGTTGCCTTTACTTGTAGGTTTCTACTCCAACCTACTGGCACAAATGATAACTGCAGTTTAACACTGACAACCCAGTTTTAGTATTAACTGCACAAAGCTTTAGGACACTGTGTTTCTCTTGCGCAGAAATACACTGCTGAGTCCTCTTCTGTCAGTCTAGAAAGTTTCAGATACACCATGCTTTTTGAGTTGTCTCTAGTAATTTCTATTCGTCCCTCAAGACTTTTGGCATAGTCATGTCCTTTTCCATTACTCCAGACACGGCCCAACCAAATCAGTGCTTTCCCAGGTTGCTGTCTGACCCAGTGCATGTGGTAGTCTCCGAAAGTAAATCCTGATCCTCTACAGGAAAGACTCAGAGTTTCTCCAGGCTTTACCTCAGATTCAGAAGAAATGGACTCCAAATTCTGACCTTTCACTCCTGTAAAAAAATACAACAATAAACACAACAATTTCTACTGGTACAATCTGAGATGGCATAAAAGGTTTGCATTACAACACCCACTTGCATAGGCCAGTAAAAGCAGAAGGTACAGCAGGTTGTTGGACATGTTTGAGTCAATGAAGTGACCTCATATGAGATGTAGTGGAGGACTGATCATCATATATATTCATGTCAATCGCAGGTGGTGACGTCACATAGATTAAAAAAGACAAATGGCCGTTTCAAAATAGTTTGACTATTTTTTTATTGTATGAATTGTACAGTTATTGGCAGTATGAGGGTTCAAATCAAAATGTTTGTTGGAGAAGCTGAAATGTATAGACATGTATCTTCTAATATAAATGTTATATTTTAAATACTTTTATGAATAATGATTTCACATGGCATCATTATATACAGTAGCTGTTCAAACTCATTCTTGTTTGCGTACTTAAATCTTTAAAAGTGGAAGCCGCTTTTTCAAACCAGATTCACATAACAACAGGCATTTAAGAACTCACAAGTTATCACTGTGTGATGACAATTTATTGGAGATAAAATAGGAAAAAATTATTTGGCTTTTAGTGAGAAAGCAGCTTCATCCACCCTATGACATCATTAAAAAGTTTTCCCATTTTGTCAAACTATTAAGACACAAATAATGACCATTTTAAAGATTTTTAAAACGAGCTAAATGTAGAGTTACGTTACAAATATATTTTCACAGGATTAAATCTTTCTGGTCTTTAAATGTTCAAACTGTGGTAGATGTTTGTGGTAAAAAGGCTAATGTATAAAAAGATCAACATTTACAGCTATTTAATATATAGATCATAATGTTATAAAGATTTTTATGTGAAATTTTACCTAAAGAAGAAGGCAATATCATTTTGTGAAAAGAACACAAACACCACCATATGATAATGCAAAAAGAAGAAAAACGTTTCAGCCCACTCGAAAGAGTCAAAATGAAAATTCACTGGGGTGAGATCCGAAACCTTGTTTACCAGAGAGAATTTATGGTTAAAGCTTATTACAGCTCACTGAAACACCCTCAAAACTAGTGAACCTTTCAAGCGTTAAACCGCCTCGTTTTGTTAGTCAAAACACCAACAGCTGTGCCACGCACCTGTTTATCAGCTCTTTTTTTAAACATTGTATCTATTTGGGTTTTTTTATAAGTTCATATTTTCATGAATTTTAAAAGAATGTGCATTAAAATGTATCTTTAACAAAACCATTAAAATCATAAAAAATAGTAATGAACCAAAACAAAATGCAGATTCAACAATTGTAATATCACCATTAATTTCCAGTATAGCAGGGACTGAAATATCCAAACATGCACTGGTTTCATAATATTATCATTAAAAATTATATAAAGGGGCTTTAAATGTAGCTTCTTTACCCTTAAAGTATATGTTTATCATAACAGCCATTTACTGTAGTTTGTACACCATTAAAACAAAAAACTGTAACACTTTACAATAATAGATATATGAATAATCATATACAAATACATTATTTAATTCGTACAATTAATACAACAAAGAGGTATTCTTAACTACAACAGGAGTCATATGTATTCGTGCATGAATAACAGCAGCCTGAACCATTCATTAAAATTTAGAGGTACCGGTAAACTAATTCAGTAAGGGTCTGTAAGAATAAATAAGTACCCTACCCTGACTTTAAATTAAAAACGTGATTTTATACTGTCATAATTTAAACTGTAATACCATAATCTGCCATCAGCATCTTAATTGTAACCAATAATTGGAATGGCACATTATTATTTAGCCATTAATTACACACATCTGTCTAATAAAATGTGGGAAATAGACTATAACCACCTATCTAATAAATTTTATTTGGTCTAAACCATTTTCTGATTTTCTTGTTCATTTATACATACACATGTCTACCTTTCAGTATTAAGTATAGGGCTTGTTTCTGGGGAAATGCTCATCAGTCTGTACTTTAGGTGCTCTTGGCTTGTTAGTTGTGTTTATACGGTAATGCTTGCATTTTAACTTAGTAAATGTTGACTGCAATGGAAAGCCGAATTAATAATCAAAGACGTCCTTGCATGTGTGTTGTATTGGGATTTTTTAGGAAGTTATGTACAGTAGTTAACTGTGTTTTTTGTCCTTTAAATGTATATGCTTCAATTAGCTTTAATTTATGAATGAGCCCTATTTTACATGTAATGTTTGGGCCTTGTTTTGGGTTCATTTAAGTTTAATTATATAAATAAAAATAAAAGAATTACAAATAATTGTTATCTTCAGTTTGTGTACAGGTGGTGTAAA
Source organism: Rhodeus uyekii (assembly GCA_037043235.1). Taxonomy (NCBI): domain Eukaryota; kingdom Metazoa; phylum Chordata; class Actinopteri; order Cypriniformes; family Acheilognathidae; genus Rhodeus; species Rhodeus uyekii. The sequence goes on from JAWRVZ010000068.1 coordinate 1,738,912, forward strand.
GGAATACGGATTGCACTCTTAGCGTCTATTTCTTCATATTTTAGTTACTAATTTGTAAGTGTATCGTTGTTTCATGAGGGGGCAAATAATACTAATAAGTCATTATTACCTAACAATAGACTACTATCAACTCATGTCCTGTTCATACATTATTTTGTCATAACTTTGCTTAAGGGGGCGCATTATTGTTAACTACTTAATAAATTCAGATTTAAAAAATTTGCATACTATCAAGAACACATGCACTAGTTCAGCCCAGTCGAGTGATGTTGTGTGGATGGTACAACATCATCATGGTCAGCAAACATTCCCCTGACATTAGTGCATGAAAATGAAAATGTTAAAATGGAAAAGATAACAAAAACTGCTTCGTAGGTTTTAAATTGTTATTTTTTTAATTGTATAAAGCTGTGTATGAATCTCATTAGATTGAGTTTGATAGGAAAGACAATAACACAAACAGATTAAGACCAATTATTAGTGGATTTAGATAAGGAGGATCAGTGAAATTAAGAACTAAACTAATCCCGTGCCATTCAGTAATATTTATGACAAAGCTGTAGATATCAGTACTTTAAATTATGACAATTATTTTTTATTTCAAAGTAGAATTTTTTAGTTTTTTATTTCACATTATATAGCCTGATTGATTTAGTTTACCTCTAAATCTTAATGAATGCATTAACTATCTAACATGTAGCTCAGGCTGATGTTATTCATGCATGAATCTATATGACTCCTGACATAGTTAAGGATCTTCACTAATCATGATTTCACCTTGAAGTATTAATTCAGGTAGTAATCTGTTATTGTAAAGTTTACCCCCCCCCCCCCCCCCAAAAAAAAAACATTCAATGAATAGAATCATTTACAGAGACCGATTCCCATAACATTGAATTAACTATATTTTGAAGAGTTACAAGCTCCAACAAAACGCTTGTATAGACGCTCGGGCCTGATGTGTTTATTATTATTTGCAAATGTATTAAAATTTATGAACGTGATTTGATTAGACTAATATGTTCATGAATTGTATAGTAAGATTAAATTTACATTTTCCGTCTCCATGCTGAACAATAAGCTGTCAAAATAATGTATATATAAATATATACATAGAAACTAGAAATACTATAGTTTACTATATATATATATTTACATTAATTTAGCAGAGCTTTTATCCAAAGCGACTATACATACATATATATATATATATATATATATATATATATATATATATATATATATATATATAATATTCTGAATAAACTGTTGTTTTAGGTTTAATTCCAAATGAACTCGCATATTCGTATGTTTTGAGCATTTTCTTCTGCTTTTTTTGATTATCTTCTTCACGCGAGAACAATGTAGTCGCACTCAGTGCTTGTGTGTGTCATGGGGTTAAGACTAAACAGCAGGTTTTTCGGGCTGCAGTTTCTGACTAAGGTGCCAAACTCGACAAACTTGATTTTTCTGAATGAAACGCGAAAACCCGGAAACAGTCTTCACGTGTTAGTGAAAAACACTGGGTTACACCAGTAAGTGGACTTTTTTCCCCCCTGACAAAAGGTACATGTATAAGATTATCTTTATAGTTTGTCACACTTGGATGATATTGTAAAGTCCTTCCGATTTATCATACATAAATTTGTAAATAAGCGTGTTGTGTTATTTAAGGCTCTTCTCAATCATCCGTGTTATATTGCATTGTTATAGTTTTGATAGGGAGAAAAAAGTAAAAACATTACCGATGCGTAAAATGTACTGTGCAAAAACTGACAGACAATTGTGATTAAACGACACGTGAGACATCTCGCCCCGTGAGCTGTGCTTCAGTTAAATGTGTGAGATATCTAGTAGCGAAATGATCGGGACATAGCCTAACTGTAGAAACAGAAAAGCGAGTAGAATAAGACTGAATTAAACTGGAATTCGCGGCCCGGAAGTTGTTTGTCATTTGTGAGGAGCGACATCTAAATAACAATTATCTTAATTTAGATGTCCGCTATGTATTTCAGTTCGAAGTATCTCTTTGTCTTTCGTCAATAATTATCCAGACAGACGTTTAGCTCAGACGTCAGTTATTACTTGGTTCCTGTTACTTTTCTCACCGCAGTCGTTTGCGATTGCTGGGTAATGGTTTGTAGACAACTGCTATTGCATGATTTCATTTGTGTGTCACGTTTAAGTGATTACAGTTTTATGTTGGGCTACAATAAAATACAAATGTGGCTGAGGGTTTGGTTTTCAGAGCACCAATGTATCATCTCATGGAGAAACCCACTGAGCACGTACATCTCCAACACCTTTATTGTGCAATAATGTGTAAAAAAAACAAAAAAGAAACTTCCTGTTTTGAATTATTATGTAGACACAAATTTTGACGACTTCTGTAACCTCATTTCCGGGGCAGTTTTCACTATGGAGAGCCAGAAACAGGCGCTGGAGAGGCTGCGGGGTTCTTTCCGCTCAGGTGTGACCCGTCCGGTTCAATTCCGTTTGACTCAACTGGAGGCCATGATGTCACTGTTTGAAGACAATGAAGCACAGATTTTGGAGGCAATGCATAAAGACCTTTCTAAGGTATAAACACTCACTACTTCACATGCAAGTACTTGTTAATTTGACACACAAGTGATGGTTTAATCTCGCCTGTCCTGCAGCCCAAGTTTGAGGCAGTGCTGTCAGAGATTGATATAGTTGTGAATGACCTTTGCTACACCATCAGCAACCTGAAAACCTGGATGCAGCACTCTTATGTGGGAACAAACTTGGTGAGATGATTATACAGTTTCATTGCACCATTAACACACACACTGATTTTTTTGTTATAACACAAACTCAATAAAAACAACAAATAGTGTTCAATGGAAAGTCAATGCAGATGTGAAGTTGGAAAATACTTTAATGTGTTTTCTCTCCTGTTTAATTTGTGTTTCAGGCAACGAAGCTGGATGATTGTTTTGTTCGCAGGGAGCCATTAGGTGTCGTTTTGATTATTGGAGCATGGAACTATCCTCTTCAGCTAATTTTGTCACCTTTGATTGGTGCAATCGCTGCAGGTAAAAGATATATCTTTTACTTGGTTATATGGCCCTTATATCTAGGGGCACCTAGTTCTTTTTGAGGGTGCACTAGTGACTTCTTTCTTCTGAGACTGTGAGTCATTATAGTCTAGTGGTGTAATTTTAATACTTCGCATTGGGTTGGGGTTCAAATACGATTAAAGTAAAAAATGTATAATGAACCAAGCCAAGTCATTATCATGCAATTTAAAGTATGAAAAACACCGGAATTTACTTTTCACTGTAATAATTGATTGCAATGTTTTCAGTACCAACTTATAGCTTATAAGAATTTTAAACATCAGCATTGAACACAAGGCAACTTGGCTAAGGCAACAAGGCAACAAGGCTAACTGCGCCTTATCTCTGTTTGGAAGCAGATTTTAATATTCCTTAACTGATATTTAAATTGATATATAATACAAATCTCATTTACATGCTAAAACTCTTAAGTTGTGTTGAGAAATTAAGATTTTCTACAATTTTGGACTAACCTCCCATAAGGAAAATCCTCTGGTTCTATGTGACTCACATAGCAAAATGACTTATTTTGGTATGGTATTTTTCCAAAATGGTGAAAGACACCAAAACATAAGTTGTGACTGTATGTTGCAAAAAAAGTTTCCTGTTTTGACATATATTATGAAATGGCTTCTTGAACCAAACAAAATTAGGGAATTGATTGTATGGTTGTTGTTTTGTTATTGCTGTGATGTCATGTGAGTGACAGGTTGTCCCACCTTTGCGTCAGTAAACGCAAGAGATGCTATTGCAAGAAGGAGGGAAAGTTATATAAAGTAAAAATTACAAAGGGCTCATACATTATTTTTTTAATGCGCACCGGTGAATAATTTGTAATAATGCAATATTCCATAAAAATGTAATTCATGGTGACTTCCACTGAAAAAAAATCAATTTACACAAAGTCTGAAGAGGCACCATATCTTATATCATGTCTACCATATGCTTACCTTAATAATATCTTTTTTATTAGGTAACTGTGCCATTCTGAAGCCATCAGAAATAAGTCAGGCAACTGAAAAACTTCTTGCTGAACTCATTCCTAAATGCCTGTCGCAGGTATATCTTTGGGAAAGACCCATATGATCTAACTTTACTTTTCTTAGCCTCATTGCGCTACTCTGTTCGTGATAAGTTCTGTAATGTATGCCATGTGTGTTTTTTTTTCCAGGAGTGTTATACAGTCATTTGTGGTGGAGCAGAAGAGACCAAGACATTACTGGAGAATAGATTTGATCATATCTTCTACACAGGTTAGAGTTTTCATTGTTATCAACGGCAGATTGAAGAAAAGCTGTCACATTTCCATATGAGCTTCAACATCTCATGTCTTCTGTCCTCCAGGTTCACAGTCAGTGGCTCGTAGCATCCTGCAGGCCGCAGCGGTGCACCTCACCCCAGTTACTCTGGAGCTGGGTGGCAAGTGCCCTTGTTTAATATATGGCCGGCTAGACATGAAAGCTGCTGCTAAGAGGCTGGTGTGGGCCAAGTTTTTCAATGCTGGACAGAGCTGTGTAGCTCCAGACTACGTGTTATGCACTGCTGAGACGAGAGAAATGCTGTTACCTTTTATAAAAGAGGCTGTGGACACCTTTTACGGATCTGAGCCCCAGCAAAGTCCAGACTTGGGACGTATTGTGACAGACAGGCACTGGAACCGACTTGTTGAGCTGCTAAAAAAGTCTGAGGGAAAGGTAGTGATTGGAGGAGAGAGTGTCAAAGAGACCAAGTACATTGGTAAGTAAAGTATAAAGAAAAAAAGGTTTGGGGTCAATAAGATTTATTTTCAAGAAACTAATACTTTTATTCAGCAAGGATACAGTTGATCATATAGGATAAAGACATAAAACAATTTCGGTTAAAAACAAATGCTGTTCTTTTGAACTTTTTATTTAAAAAATCTAGACAAAAATATTAATGTTTTTACGGTTTTTGATCAAATAAATGCAGCCTGGGGGAGACTAGACTAGAAATTCCCAAACTTCTGAACAGTATACAAGTTCAGTGCATTCGTACGATACAATATACTACTCTTACTATTGCTGAAATTGCATAGTGTGCATTTTCTCATCTGACCTACTGAAAATGTGCAATATACTTTTACATAAAAAGTAGCATTCTAAATTCTTTCTCTCTTTTGCCTTTCTGTGAACCGTCTCAGCCCCTACTGTGGTTGTGGATGTAAAGGAGTCTGATGCTTTAATGCAGGAGGAGATTTTTGGCCCCATTCTCCCCATTCTGACCATCAAGTCTCTCGATGAAGGAATCAATTTCATCAACGAGAGGGCAAAGCCCCTGGCACTTTACGCCTTCTCTGATGAGTCTCAAGTAAGTAAGCAAAGAACAAAAGTCTTTGACTTGAGTAACACAGTAAAGTATGAAGTGAGCGATGAAGTGATGCATACCTCTATTTGTTAAGATTGTTACTACAGTTCTGGAGAGGACCAGCAGTGGAGGCTTCTGTTCCAATGATGGAATAGCTCACATGACCCTTCCTGGTTTACCCTTTGGTGGAGTGGGTAAGTGAATACATTTCATTAATGTAACAACTGCAATGTCTTTCTTTGGGTGAGTGAAGGCGAAATCTGACTTTTTATTTGTGTTTGGCCCAGGTGCCAGTGGGATGGGCAACTACCACGGTCACTGGACCTTTGAGACATTCAGTCACAAGCGTGGGTGCATGCTGAGGGGCTGGGGACTGGAGCGCGTCAATGTGCTGCGCTACCCCCCCTATACTGAGAGCAATCTCAGCTGGCTGCGCTGGGCCACCACAGCCAAGAAGAAGGGGTGGGCAGGATGCTCTATTATGTGAGGGCTGTTATGTGTCTGATGCTGACTGATTGCAACCATGGAACCAAAAACCATGTCTTGTCTTTCACCAATGTTTGGTTATAGTGAGTCGGGTCACCATGAGTTTGGCCTACAACACAAACCTTATCTTTCGGTTTTCAATAGTGATGTCATTCAAAACACCACCAGAGGTCAGCATTGAGAAGTTATTAAAGATGCTTCTGTGGTGAAAGAAAGCGGGCATTTACTTGATAATGATTCGTTTATTTTAACTACCATTGTTATAATACACTACTCAACTTTGTTTATTCACATCTGTAGATTAAAAATATCCAGAAATTTAATTAGATGGATCATCCATATTTGTAATTAAATACTACAGTAAATCAGGGCACTTAATCAAGTAATTTAGTATTTAATACTTATTTGTTATACATAATAGTTTAGGGTTTTCTATCGGGGAACATGTCAAGGAACATAGTTTATGAGTTGTATACTTGTCATTTTCATCTGGAAGGCTGAGTACAAAAATAAAGTTTGACAGACGTGTTTACCTTCAGGAAACATGATGGTGATTTATTCGTATTGCTCTTTTCACAGTATATATCACTTCAAAGCAGCTTTACACAATGGAATTTTTACCTGTGTAATTGCATTTGTTTACACTGGTGTAATTAACTTTTTTTGGGGGGGGGGGGGGGTAATTTAGTTTGCTGCAGCCATGAATTCTTTAAATTAGCTCAAAAGTTGCATAGCACACATCATGTTACATAATTATTTTGATAGGGTACCATTGAAAAGTTTGGGATCTGTAAAAAAAAAATTGAGAATTTTTTTCTTTTTCTAAATGAGTCTAATTCTTACCAAGGCTGCAGTCACTTAATTTAAACAGTGAAAAGAAAAATTTTAGTAACTTTTGAATATTATATAGTTTCCTATATTCATACAATTTAAAATGTAACTTATTCCTGTGATGGCAAAGCAGAATTTTTCAGCATCATTTCTTCCAGTCTTCAGTGTCATATGATGCTTAAGAAATCATTCTAATAAGATGATTGTCTGATCATGTTTATGAGAAACATTTATTATTATCAATATCATATGACCCCAAGTTTTGAATGATGATGTCTTCCTGGCAAACCATTCAGATTTCATGAGCTTTAAACATGCTGTTTGTAACCTTCCAGTCTTTATTAATATTGTCATAGTTAATATGTATTTTTGATGTGGCAATTGCGATACATCTTTTTTTCTTCATTTTTTAAAGGATTTTTTGATAACAAATCTTTAAATTATAGTGTCCCTCTGTTTCAAGAGCTTCAAACATGCCTATTGTAACCTAGTAATATTACAAAGTTAAAAAGACAGGGAAACTATCCTAATTTACCCAAATATTTATTTGAATCAGTCAACAAACACTCTTGCTACAAATCATTTTGACCGAGATTATATTAAATTGACATTTAGGACATTTACAATCCAAAATATATAGACATGGCAACACACTCTGCCCAAATAATATACAGACACCAACCCCATGTTCTGTAATCTTGTGTTACCATCTAATTTGTTTACAATTAACCTAATTTTTACTAAGATATCTATATTTGCGTCATACAAATATGTGGGCAGACTGAGTGCCATTACACCTGCATCTGTATTGCCCAAATTGCAGTACTGCATCTCAGAACTAGATTTAGTGAGACTTAATAAAGTGAAAGATACAAAAGGAAGGTCACAGGGTTCTGATATGATGTGTGAGCTGGTGACTGTCTCCTCAAACATCTGCCAGAAGAAACACTGAACCAATGATGCAGTAGTTTATTCGCTCCTGCTGGGAGTCCATTTCAGGGTTCAGGCTTGTATGAGGAGGGAGGGTTGCTGCCGGACTGCCCCGGGTTAGAGGCTTGAGGCTGAGGGGACGTGGCAGCGCTTGCAGGGCTGGTGGGTTCTTTTTGAACAAGTTCTGGCTCATCTTGCCCAGCCTGCGGTGGGTGAACCAGGACCTTGTCAATAATACCGAAATCCTGTGCTTCCATTGGGCTCATATACCGGTCTCTTTCCATCACGCTTTCTAAACGAGGACAACAATACTTGATGTCAAAAAGTGACATAACACAAGCTAAATTACCAAATAAAGAAAAAAGTTATTTTAATATTAATTTAAAGGTTTGTGTCAACAATATTACCTATAATCTCCAATTTCTGCCCTGTGTGTTTGGAATAGATGTAGTTGATCTGTCTTTTCAGTTTGAGAATCTCCTCTGCTTGGATGGCGATATCTGTTGCTTGCCCCTGAAATTATAAATATTAGGGTTAAAATTACAAAAGCATCTCCCTCTTTTATTTTATTTTATACCTCATTCTTACCCGTGCCCCTCCGGAGGGCTGGTGCACCATGATTCGGGCATTGGGCAGGGAATGCCTCATGCCTGCGGTTCCTGCGGCCAGAAGCAGACTGCCCATACTGGCAGCCTGGCCCACACACCAAGTAGAGATGGGATTTAAGATGTACTGCATAGTGTCATAGATCGCAAGTCCAGCCGTAACCACACCACCTGCAACAAAAATGAGACAAAAGTGCAAAAATGAGCCCCGCAAATGATCCAGAACCCCACAGGTCGTCTGGTCTTCAACACATAAAATAAAATAAACTTTAAATTAAAATAAAAAACCTTCCTTTATTCACCAGGCTTGTACTACTTGTATGTGTAATGTTTGAAACTTTGTATTGTGAGCACGCTCGTGTACATTTGCATCTTCAGGGTGAATCGCTTTCTGTTTTCCTCAAATTGTAAGTCCCTTTGGATAAAAGCATCTGCTAAATAAATGTTAATGTAAATGTAAAATCATTGACAGAAATGTACACCACTGACTTCAAACACTGAAAAATAATGAATCACTTTTGTTATATTACTTAACCTGTCTATTTCAGCTTTTTTGTGCTTAAGACACTGAAGGGAAAGAATGGACATTGAGATGCAGGGCAACTGTTGCTTCTATCCAGCAAATGGTAGTGTGTAAGTAAAAGCATTACATTTTTCACAATCAGGAAAGAATTCTGAGAGAAATAAGATGCAGTACTGCCCAACCTTCCACAATTTGTCATCTAATTTAGAGTACTATATTGTTGTGGCATTGAATTCCTATATAGGAATCAACCAATCTCATCAGAAAGTTTAAAACAGGACTTTTTCCGTCAATGCACTTATGTGTCTCTCACCAGGACTGTTGATGTACATGTGAATAGGCTTGTTGTTGCTCTCTGACTGCAGAAAGAGCAGCTGAGCAATAACCAGTGAAGCTACGGTGTCATCGATCTAGATAAAGAAAAGGACAGACAAACTGGAAAAAGCTTCTTGGAAATCATTTTAGATCCTTGTGTGTTTTTCCTTGCATTTGAACCTACTGGCCCCATCACGCATATGATTCTCTCTCGAAGCAGCCTTGAGTAGATGTCATAAGCACGTTCTCCTCGTCCCTGAAACACACCAAAGTAGACTCAAGTCAAGTTCCTGAAACACTGAAAGTTTCATTGTTTCATTTACAGAGATGGAATTTAAAGTAACTTCTTGACACTATATGATCGACATAAAGCACATAAATAAAGAAAAAGGATGGCACTGAAAATGTGCTCTTACCGTCTGCTCCACAACTATAGGTATGAGTGGACTTCTCCAGGACGCACTCTGATGAATGGACCGGTTGACTTTGAGTGCAGTAACACCACATTGTAAGACCCTCTAGAAAGACAACAGTTGTTATGATGATGATGATGATGATGATGATGATGATCAGTAGCCAAAAAGACAGTCAATATTATGTATCCAAGGTCGTTGGACAATTTAGTGTTAAGCTTTACACTCAACAGAGCACAATTCAGCCTAATGATATTACTTTACAGGTCCATTTAAAACCGCAAATTTTGTGAAAACGAGCCAGATATTTCCGTTATAAACTTAAAGATACAAAGTAATTCCACATAAAGCAATCATGCTGGCAAATGGATAGTTGTATAACAGCGTATTTATCATAAACGTCATGCTACTATACTACCGTAAGAGTTGTTTCACTTACATACACGTTTCTATTTATTTTTTAATCAATACTTAATTTAAAGACGGCGGTTTAATACTCACGCGTAACAACATGTCTCTGTTGAGCAACACTCATGCGACCCTTATTGACCCGGATGTGATATTCGGCAGCCTGACAGTGAAGCCAGAGACTCTCAGTGAAGAGGGAGACAATCAAGTCGAAAAACAGGACCGCCAACGTTTGCGGATGCCTTGTCCTTTTTTTGTGTAATTGTGTATACACTAAGATTATTTAGGTGGATAATTAAATTATTTAGGAAAGTTTTATCACAAGGAAAACATATTATATTTAAGTTAAATAAACTATATATGTATGCATCATTCCAATTCAAATAATAATACTTATCATTTAATTTTTCTATAATTATTTTACCATTTTGGGTAAATTCCTCATACACAAAAAGAAATGGTCATTGCCCACGTGTGTGTGTGTGTGTGTGTGTGTGTGTGTGTGTGTGTGTGTGTGTGTGTGTGTGTGTGTGTGTGTGTGTGTGTGTGTGTGTGTGTGTGTGTGTGTGTGTGTGTGTGTGTGTGTGTTTCATAAATATAACAGTTTTTAAATTATAAATCGATGTTCTGTAAACGATGGATTTTTTTCTGTACATTTCAGCATCCTGTTTTATTCAAAATTTTCAATTTACAAACTCACATAGGGAATAATAATATGGATATGACAATATACACAGATAACATGTCATTAAATCTCCATTTGCAATGAGAAAGTAATAAAATAAATAAAAAAATTCTCCATACTGTTGTATACAAAAAAAATGAAAGTGAATGAGTAGTGTCAGAAAATGAATCACACCTGTCGTAAAATGTGTTGAATTTAATAGATCTAATCCAATTACCTTATTATATGACAAGCTATTCCCACACAAATATACCACACAATATAACCCTAGCATAGGCTACAATCTGCTGCTTAATGTGTACAGTAAAGGAGACATAAAACTTATTTTCCTGAGAGATTGTTTTAAATAGTTTTGGGTGGATTTTAATGTCATATTGTATATGTTGTTTTAATCTTGTAAAGTTAGTTTATGCTAGCTTGGCTACATCTCTCTTGCTGTGATCTCACTGGGACTGGTCAAGTATAGGTAATTAAGATCAAATAAACGGACACATGTTCTCCGTTTCCTTGACTTTGGAGGCTCCTCTCGGGGAGAGGCTCTGGTGAAGCAGATCCACTGTCACATGATGAAACACACGCGACCGCCAGGAGGCGCCATTCACTGCAGAGTCTCAGCGGTTCTGTAAAGCAGCTTTAAAGTGAAAACTTAATGATCATATTAGCATGCATTTCAATTTATTAGAAATAAAAATGTATTTTACCATCTAACTCACAATACTTCACACAAAGTCTTCATTCACATATCCTATTAGTCAACGAGTATTAATGAAACCTAAAACTAGCAGCATTGTGTGGACAGACAACGTACTCACGGGGAAAATGGTGTAACAAATATAAGCAATAATAAAATGTATAAAAACAGTTGTGGGTAGAAAATATGATGGGCTCGTTATAAAACAATAAGAGCCAATGGGTTTTGTTCAGGTTATTACTACAACCCATTTCTTTGCTGTTGGTTGGTTGGTTTGTTAAAGCTGTCCTCGTCGATAATGCGCTATCGGTTTCGAAGACAGGGGCGCAACTGAGCCAGAAATTGCCAAAGTCAGTCTCGTCTTGACGTTTGTTGCAAACTTTCCTCGATCTGTCACTCGACATGTCGAACAACAGCGCAGGCGGTGTGGTGAGCCTGCAGAAAAGCGTCAAGCAGCTGCGATTCGAGGCAGGGATCCGCAGAATCAAGGTGAGGGACAACACATACATAAATACATACATAAAACGCCTAAAAGATTGGGAATCTTTGCTAAAAGGGCGTGACTTGACAGACTTGTCGATCCTGTCCGAACATCCTGCTACTTTGTTCAATTGTCGTTCAATTTTGAAACATTTCTTGACTCTTGTGAGAGCTTTTGAAATATATCTAATACAAACCAAGCATCACGTTTTGTCGTTTGCAAGCTTCCACTGTAATGGCTGGTTGTGCGAATACCTTCGTTTCCACCAGCGGATGACAGCTTGCTTTTGGTTATTCTGGTGTTATCAAACGTTGTCACCCAACAGTAATAGTTCAGTACGTTTGTAAAGTGAATGATAATTTCAGTTGAACTTAAAAGTGGTTTTACACTCCAGACAGGAGCGCGCGCGCGTGTGTTGTGGTGTCGCGCGCACCGCACAGTAGAGCTCTTTGTTGATTGTGAGTGTGTGACACAGTCACATTTGTTGGCAAGAATAATCCAAATCTATATTAGTTAACCCCCGCCCACCCCAAACACACTAAAAACAACACAAGGCTTTATCTGTTTTATTATTAAGTTTAGAATTAATCAAGTACACTCTGTAACTTCTGACCGCGTGATTTCTAGTCAAATGTGGAAGCCAATGAAGTCTTTATTACTCCACAAACCCCTTTTATCTTTATATGTGTCTGTCTGTATATTCATTCATCTCTCCTTCCTTCTTAGGTTTCTCAAGCTGCGGCAGATCTGAAGACATTCTGCTTGCAAAATGCCCATAAGGACCCTCTCCTCATGGGGGTACCGTCCAGCGACAACCCCTTCCGACCCCCAAAATCATGTGCACTCTTCTGAGGTACCAACAATCAGCGCAGTGTTAAATTTTTTGTGTGTGTGAGTGTGTGTACATTTCCTGTTTAACCGGAATATGAACCTTTTATCTCTCTCTTCCCCCTAAAGGAGTCATGAAGAATCTGGAGAAACTGAACATTCCTCTTTCACACAAACGTTTTTTCACTACATTACCCTCAGTTCCTCTTTACCCTACAGCAGAGCTGGATCATCACTATTACACTAAATTGTTTAATTTGTAAACTGCGTTGTGACTTGAAATCGTGCATGTTCAATGATGTGATTTATGAAGAAACCCCCTGAAAGGGGATTTAAAAGTGTTTAATTTGTATACTGTTAATTTAGAACATATCAGTGCTAAACTTACACTAGTAGATGGATGGTTTCAGGAGGAAATTAAAGTGCTGGGTTGGCCAAACAGTCCATTGGAGAAGTAATGTCAAATATGCAAAAATGTTCGGTCTTACTGTGTAGCCAAGTCAATTTGAATACCAGCCATAAACAGAAAAAAAGAAAAATTCTTTCTTGTTGTAATGTGTTTGGTTTATGATAAAACACTAAATCTCTTTATTTGTTCATTGATACGATTAGGCTATACATGGGCAGTTGTTGCCAAGAAACTCGTGTATTTAAGGTATTGCATTAACCATTGAAGGAGAGCGATGTCTTGAATCTCAGGTTCTTTTTTATAAAGACCGATGTTGTGTGTCTGATATATATATATATATATTCACCAATCTTAATTTCTGAATGAGGTACTACTTTTTGTTCAAATGTATTTTTTTCTAATCTGGCGGTTAATGGTTTCTGCATCATTTTGAAGTTTCATAAATGTTGAACAGTGTTTACACAAGAGACTCAAATGTATAATTATCATTTTTTCTTCTTTTTTTTACTAATATTTGGTCATGAAAGTGTGCTGCTTATCCATCGCACCTCTAGTCTATGAATTGAACACCAAATGACTATATCATATGATCAGCTGACTTGTTTTTGCATGTACTCTCTGCCCTCGCATGTATATTTATCTCATTTTAAATCTGTTATCAGTCAACCACTGGACATTCATGCAAATGGTATTTGCACATGGGTTTTTTTACTCCTGCCAGTCAGTGTCAACCTTTTCCGTCTGTTTACCTCATGTCTGCCTAAAGAAGCAACATCCTATTTGTGTGCAGTAAGTTTCTATGCTCAACTATATATCTTTCTTTACTAAACTAAATCAAAATGTCATTAAAAAAATTAAAAATAAGTCTGAAGAAGCTTCTTACACTGTTTGAACAAGATCACATTTTAATGTTCTATGGGTTTAAAAATAACAGTTATAGTTTTGAAGATAATTCTACAACAGTTTTATTATTGTTAACTAACATGTAATACAAAACCACAACTGTATTACTCTGTGATTAATCAACTGGGGAATTATGTTGAAATATATTTGCCATTTTTTTTCCACCTATGGTTTCCTGCTTTAAAATGGATATGTTTTCAAAAACTGTACAAAAAAGCAGAGGTGCAAGCAACACAGATCATATTTATTAGTAAATGCACCCAATATATTCCTACTTCTTTCTTAGTAACCCATATCATGTCTTGAAATGGAGCTACAGCTGGGGGAAAGATGTGGCCATGTGGAGGCAGTAGTAAGTCAGGCCTATCTTGACCATTGACTCCAGGGGAGATCTGAGCCGCTGAGAGCTGCCTGCATGACTCTCCCCAGATCGAAGATGGCGGTGTCCGTGTTCTCAGGCGTGCGTCTCCTCTCCATCGGAGACGCCAATGGAGACATACAGCGACATTCAGAGCAGCAGCCTCTGCGACTAGAGATCAAAACCAACCAGGACGCGGCTCTCATAAGCCTCTCGAACAGTAAGTAGATGCCGGCTTTAAAGACTTTGCATCCGGCCTCAGCTGAGCGGTGTATCCTAGCTTAGCCTAATGAAAGTGATGTGCATGCGGCATGTGCGTGTGTTGCAACCCCTGATCTCTGGGACCGGCGGCTCTTGACTTGTGATCTCAGAAACAGCTCTCGTGCCCGTGCATGCTCTCTAAAACACGTACGGTTGCCGGAGCCAGGGGTTTGGTTGTATCATGCACGCAACAAACCACGTTGATCGTAGCATGTTAGCATCCGTAAACACTTCGTATTGTGTTAAGCAGCTTATAGTTAGCCGCTACCCAGCTAATGCGCACGAACCGCAGCGGTTCAGCACTGAGTGCGTTTCTACTCTCTTAAATGTCCATGCATGTCCTGTGCACGAGGGGGTTTTCTCCCCAGATGTGTGTCCTGTTGGTCCAGGCTTTCTTCCAGACATTTTTAAGTTGGCAGCAAGGAAGGATTTGTTTCATGTTGATTGGCGCCTATATAGTTAGCCGCAGTCTAAACCTTCTGTCATAGTATATTACGCCTCAGAGAAAGTGTAATAGACACCGGTTTAGTTATGTTATGTAGTGGTTTTATTTGTGTAAACATTTATTGAAATTGTTTTATCCTGGTTGTATGGTAGGCTGAATGGATGCTGTGAGTTTATTTGATTAATTGCGCAGTTTTGCGCCACCTCTCTACTTTTGCTGTGCTCTGATGTACTAAACCTTCGAACAGCCCGGTTTCTATTCCTCGAAGTACGGAAAAAAGTGCAAAAGTAATGTGACATTACACGGAGGTTTCTTACGGGACCACCGTTTGGTCATTCATCTTTGTTCTGCGGGGAACAATAGCGGGTCCCCCGCCTCCTTCTCTCCAGTGTCCCGCCTGTTCATTCAGCGCTCAGAGCTTTTGTTTGGAGCCTCATGCTGCCGATGTCCCGCGGATGAGATGAATGTCTTACCGAAACACATGCGTCACCCACAGCGCATTGATTTATATATTTTTTTTATTTCTTAAAACTTTCAATTTCTCGAGCCCCAAATTTCACAGCATTTCTCCCCGCTAAAGCGCAAGTTTATTCAGGGAAATTCATATTAGTGTGCGAGAGGGATAGTTTGAGTACGCTCTTAAATATTAATTACGTAAACATTATAAAGAAATGATAAATATTGAAGAGTATTATTATTATTTTGCGTTTCACATCGAAATTAATATTTTAGGTTAATGTTACAATTATTTCCACTTGTGTGATATGAAAAATTGTGGGTCTCCCCTTTAACTGACATGTTGACGTCACATGGCTAATATGGACAGTTGACAGAGTTAATGTTGATAATAGTGTATTTGCATTTAAGCATTTGGCAGACTCTTTTATCCAAAGCGACTTACATTGCATTCAAGAAACACATTGACATTCTAATCAGTTCTTGCTTTCCCTGGGAATTGAACCCATTACCTTTGGCATTACACTACAAGAAGATATAACACCTTTTTAGTTGTACTTTTTAGCTAGTGATCAAGGGGTTTTGCAAACCACAAACGAAGCAAACTGTGTGAAATACTTTGTTCCAAACAGAGCGAGTAGACTATGGATTGGAAAAATTAAATGGCCAAATAAATTGGTGCTATTGTACTGTTTGCCAATAAAAACATACTGAGTGCAACTTTAAGGAAGTATGCCAGGTCTTCCACACTCTTGTGACTTTTTCTAATAGGACATTGTTTCTTTCACTTTCACTGTGCTATACCTGTTGACCCTTTAGCTTGTTGTTTAGGATGTTTTTGGAGTTCAAAGAGCCTTCCGTTATGAACCGTAGATGCCAAGAATCGCTCTTGTCTTAAAGCTCAGCTTCAGTGCCCTGCCTTCTGTTTCAGAGGTATTTTCTTGAGCTGCTGTAGAGACTGTACTTGTTTTCAGCTCAATTATATAAATGCATACCAGAATAATCTATGGAAAGCCTGAACTAATCCTACAACAGCTGGGGAAATGAATGACAAAATCCTTATCCTGATATTACTGCTAACTGTTGCTGTGATTAGAAGATCAGGTTAATGTTTTGAACAGGACTAATTCAGTTTGCTTGGCTTAGCTTTTGTTCAGGTTGTAGTAGTAATCTTTAAGGAGCTAGAGTAGTTCATATTAATGTATATTGTTGTTGTTTATTACTGTTAAAATAAGCTTTCTCCAGTTCCATCTTAAAGCGCTGGATCACCCAAAAATTAACATTCTGTAATTTAACTCTCTAATATTTGAATTTAAACATTTATCAAAATATCATTTGTTGAATAATTTGTTTTTCTTCAAAGAATATCAAACATTGATCTGTTTTATTGCAGGACTGTCTGTTTGTTTTATAATAACGGTAAAAATTAATGACCATATGTGAATATTAAAGTCTATGCAATTACTTTTCTCCACAGACGAGGAGACGTGTGTCTTTAAGTGTTCAGTATCACGGGAGACAGAATGCAGTCGTGTTGGGAAGCAGTCCTTCATCATTACTCTGGGCTGTAACAGTGTCCTCCTGCAGTTTGGATCTCCAGCAGGTAGAGTTCACCTCATTTTGCAAGTGCATCACCTTTTATGATGATTTATCGGTTCGCTGAGACATTCAGACAAGAACAGCTGCAGTCACAAACACATTTAAATGATTTTAGGCAACCTGAATGAAGAGATGGTTTTATGAAGCATGTAATGTGTCCGCCGTTGTTGTTTGCCAGATTTTTCGTCTTTCTATAACCTCCTGAAGAATTGCCGTGGACACAGGGGCGAACGTTCAGTCTTCAGTGAGAGGACAGAGGAGTCCTCAGCTGTACAGTATTTCCAGGTTTGTTTGACCTCAAATTGACACACACATGTTCTTGCTCATTTTAAATCCTTAAGAGATCATTTGTAATCAGTTCTTGCATGGTGTAGCATCAACAGAAGCTGCATGTTATGAATTTCTTTCTTTTCTTTTTTTCCCCTCAGTTTTATGGCTACCTCTCTCAGCAACAAAACATGATGCAAGATTACGTGCGAACTGGAACATATCAACGAGCCATCCTCCAGAATCATACTGACTTCAAGGATAAAGTACTGTTATTTCTCTCTTTGTGCTGTTAAAGGGGGCATGAACTGCATTTTTTTGTTTAATATTATAATGTTTCTTAAGGTGCACTCCGTGTTAGTGTGTTTTTTTGGCCAAAAATGGTTACATTAGAAATAAAAAGTAATTATCTTCCCTGATTTTAGCTCTCCTCTGATTTGACCTCTCTGTGTTTGCTATGAGACTTCACTGTAAATGCCCACTGCTGTGATTGGCTAACATCTTTGCATATGAAAAGTATTACATATGAAACTCTTGAGATTGTGAAAAGTATTTATTACAGCATTATATTTAGATCTACTCCCGTGGCATGAAAGGTTGAGCATTGTAGACGTGTCTGTTGAGCGCATGAATGCAGTGATCTCGTCATTGGGACATTCACAAATGCTTTTATTAACTAATAGTGCAAACAAGATGTAAATTAGAGATTCATTGTGCAGTTTGGATAGCGTCATTGATTCATTTGAGACCATAAAGAACGTCTGACTCTACATGAATTATTACATATCATAAATCACTGATCACAGATTAGGCATTAGAAATAACATGGTTACTTGCATGTTGTGGCATTACTGTCCTGACCATGTCTTACAGTAAAAGTCTGTTTACAAAGCCAGCACTGAAACTGTGAATGATTTACCAAAGAATCCACAGTGAAATGTATAAAACAAACAAGTAATGCTTTACTTGGATGTACACGCATCCACTTTCCTAGCTCATTGCAGTAGCATGCTAACGGGTTGGGCTAAAGATGTGGTAATGTAGTTGTTGATCATCTTCTGCAGAGACGGTCTTTGGTTGCACTGTGATGTAATAAAGTAACAAAAGCAGAAACAAGTTTTTGGAGGTTTTTTTTTTTTTAGGAAGTTTTGAGTTCTGAAACTTGCTGAGTGTTTTTAACAGTTCAATGACCTCTTACATGTCAAAAGATCAGATTTGTCAACTCAACGGCATTTGACATTTTGGCTATTAGGAACTTGACTTTCAGCTTTAATATTGTCCAGATGAAAGTATCTGAAACTGGAACAGTTGACTTATTGCAAGTAATTAAAAAGGGACACTTGAATCTACTTCTTTTTTTTTAAAGGTTATTCCTTAGTGAATGCTTCTATGAATGCATTATTATCTGAATTCATTGATTCTTGTTCTCATTCCTCCCTCTGTGTCCTCCATGTCTCAGGTGGTGCTGGATGTAGGTTGTGGCTCTGGAATTTTATCATTTTTCGCAGCTCAAGCTGGTGCCCGTAAAGTTTATGCTGTGGAGGCCAGCACAATGGCTCAACATGCAGAGGTATGACATTCATATATAGATTCCTTAGTCTGAAACAAACTCTATTCAAGGTTTGAGTGCAGTAAGTTTTATTTATTTTTTATTTGTTTTAAGAAAGAAGTCTCTTGGCAAATTTGAATTTTCAGCATCATTACTCCAGTCTTCAGTGTCACATGATCCTACAGAAATCATTTTATGATGAATTGCTGCTCAAGTCAAATTTCTTGTTGAATCCAGTGAATACCTGATTCATGTTTTTGTGAAATCATGATACATTTAAGAATTCTTTTAATGGTATATTTTATGTGTGTTTTTTTTTAAATAATAATATATATTGTAACATGCATTTATATCAATTGAATGCATCCTTGCTATTAATTTCTTTCCAAAAATCGTACTGACCCCGAAGTTTAGAACGGTAGTATTCAATTCAAAAGTATAACAAATATTACATTTTTAATATTAAATATTACATTTTATAACATCATTAATATATCCTATGTGGTATATTAGTACTAAAATAAGTATGGTGGTATAATAAAAGTAATACTTATATATTAAGTATTATAGAGTAAGTTTTACTCCTCTCCTAAAAAAAGGGTCTGAATACATGACAAAAAAATAGATTTGGTATTAATGGTGAAAATCTGGTGTCATACCAAAGCCACAATTTCGATATTAATTAGATGGACTTTGACCTTGACTAATCGAAAGTCATTCTAAGTAGTGACAGTAGTGCTAATAATGTGTCCACAGGTTCTTGTGAACAGTAACAGGCTGTCCGAGCGTGTTGTGGTGATTCCTGGAAAAGTGGAGGAAGTGTCCCTACCCGAGCAGGTGGACATAATCATCTCTGAACCAATGGGTTACATGCTGTTCAATGAAAGGATGCTGGAGAGCTATCTACATGCCAAGAAATTCCTCAAGCCCAGCGGTAAGAGAAAAGGGTTTATTCAGTAAAAAAGAACCAATCAGCGAAAGATTGACATGCTTAGGTCAGTTCGGTATGTACCGAAGTTTTGAAGTCACAGGTATGCTTTCAGTACTGCAGGTGAAATAAAAATAAATTAATTATTAAACAGTAGTTTACTGAAAACCGCAGCAACACCCGCTGCAGGTTATGGTACCTTTTGAAAGCTTGCGCTGTTGGATGCAAAGTATTTTAGAATTGGTGTGTTCTAATCTGCTGCTTCTATTGGACATTGTCATTGAATTTATTGATCCCATAAGATTTCCGAGAGATCTTGAAAGGGATAACAGTCGATTTATTCTTGCAAGAAGTCATTCACACACAAAGAGCGTCTGTCCTGAGAAGGCAAAGTGCAGCGCCTCTCAGGCAGCTTATATCTCTTTCAAAAGTTACATTAGTTAGTTACACAAGTATCAAAACAGTCTAAACTAGTGCACACATGTTTTTCCTGTTGGCAGATACACACACATACATGCGTACTTCGTTTTTTGAAACATCATCAGAAACTCAGAACATATAATTCTCCGTTTCGGTCTAAGCTTTAATTACTTTACTAAGAAAAGTTGTCAAGCAAGCTAGATAGGATAACATTTTCCATCACAACATGCATGCACACACCAACACTGATTCATTAAATTCTGTGAAGTAAAACATAAGTGACTTCCAAAATGTAAATAATTTATTCATTATTCAGTCATTGTTTTTCATAAAGTCTGCTGCCTCCGTTTTTATAATGCCAATTTGCGTATACTCCCGAATGTTATAGAGAGTGATTAGATGAAAGTCCCTCTTTGCCAAGAAAAATTCTTAATCTCAAAAAAATATTTCTACTGCATTTCAGCCCTGCCATAAAAGGACCAGCTGACATCATGTCAGTGATTCCCTTATATTATTCCCTGATGAGGACAAGACTGGAGATCACTCTGTCATGCTGACTGACTTAGAATAACAGACTGGAAGCTTTAAAAGGCATGCTTGAAATCATTGTTCTTCCTCTGTTAACCATAGTTAGGAAATACATGCAGTTATCATTACTTTGCACAAAAAAGGATTCACTGGCAAAGATGTTGCTGCGAGTAAGATTTCACCTAAATCAACCATTTATCAGATCCTCGAGAACTTCAATTGAACAAGGTTCAATTGTTGTGAAGGCTTCAGGGCACCCAAGAAAGACCAGCAAGTGCCAGGACGTCTCCTGATTCAGCTCTGGGATTGCGTCACAGCCATTGCAGAGCTTGCTCGGGAATGGCAGCAGTCAGGTGTGAGTGCATCTGGACACATAGTGAGGCGAAAACCTTTGGAGGATAACCTGGTGTCAAAGAAGCCCCACTTCTCTCTAGGAAAAACATTAGGGACGACTAATATTCTGCAAAAGGTACAGGAATTGGACTGATGCTGAGAACTGTGGTAAAGTCATTTTTTCTTAATCGCATTTCCGATTATTTGGGACTTCCAGAAAAAACCTTGTCCAGAGAAGAAAAGGTGAAAACCATCAGTCTTGTCATGACAATAGTAAAGTATGCTGAGACCATTCATGTGCGGGTTTGCTTCTCATCCAATGGAGTGGGCTCACTCACAATTTTGTCTAAGATCACAGTCATTTCTAAATGGTACAGAAATATCCTCAGAGGGCAACTTTTCCCAACAGTTTGGTGACGAACCATGCATGATGGAGCACCTTGCCATAATGCAAAAGTGATAACTACGTGGCTCAATGAACAAAGGGGTTCTAGTTAGGGAATTAAGGTCTGCCCAGACCTTAATCCTATTGAAAACATGTGGTCAATTCTTAAGAGGTGGGTGGACAAAAAAAAACGTTCAAATTCGGACAAACTCCAAGCATCGATAAATGTTGGAATGAGCTGCCATCAGTCAGAATGTGGCCCAGAAGATGATGTACGGCATGCCAGTGTGAATTGCAGAGGTCTTGGAAAAAGAAGGGTCAACACTGCAAATATTGAATCTTTGCAGAAACGTAATTGTCAACAAAAGCCTTTGACACTTATGAAATGCTTGTAATTACAATTCAGTAGACCGTGCAACACACTGAAGCAGCATAATTTGTGAAAATTAATATTTGTCATTCTCAACCATTGGCCACTGCTGGACTTTGCTTTTTCTTGCGTGTAAGCTAATATATGTGTACAGTCGAATGAGTAGCCTTTTAATGTTCACTCCATTTGATCATGTGTGTGACTGCAGGTGGTCAACGCGTGCTATAGTAGAAGTCAACGTTTAATTGGTTTTGCTAATTATTTAGCACCAATTGATTTGTGGAACAATCAGTAATTGGCCAAAATCCATACAGATAGTTTTTCTGTGTTGTCTGGAGTGGCTGAGAAGGGTCTGCTGTCATTATGCAGTACAAGAGTGGCCTCTAGAGGCATTATCACTAATGCCGAATGCTGTTTGTTTTGACACGTGGGGCTGAGCACCGCACAGAGAGTCCTGACACTTCAGATGTGCGTTTAAAACACACAGAGAAATTGTATATACAGAACACTACAGTACATATTATCATGCCATTTATAAAGCAAATAATTTGCATTACTGCATGTCATTAATCTGCATTACTGGAGAACAGCAGTATGTTTGCTGTCGAGGCTAAAAGGATACAGTTAGATTCTTCTGTATTTTGCCAAGCAGTTGTTTTGGGTGGCTCGCCAATGTATTCGATTTCTCTAATACGTAAAATAAGTAAGCTTGACCAGAGTTCTTGTGGGGGAAATAATTTATAGAAGGTAGTAGTGTAGCGTAGTTTTTCAGCATGTCAGTTTTCAAAGATTCTTAAGCCAAACTTCTGTCTGTGAGATAGAACTTTATACAAGATGACAAATGGGTAATGCATAAATGACAAATATTTCTATACTATAGCTTGATCTACCCTGCAATCTTCTCTGAGAGATGCTGTTTCTTTGTCATTCACACCCATCAGTTTCTATGGGCCATTTGGTTCACACCTTTACAGACACAGACAGAGTTAACTGCATTCAGAGGCACAGTCATTGTGACTAAAGATGATGGAAAATACAGACTACTGATGTTAGCATTGAAGGATTACCTCACGCAGTTAAAACAATGTGACAAACACATCCAAGCCCAACCCAATTGTTACCATATATTTACATATTTAAAGCTAGTGACGTGTTATATATTATTTTCATGGTTCAGTTTTTTTTTAATAAAGTTCAGCACTTTACTTATAGCATTGTTGTTGTTGTTGTTTTTAATTAATGTAAAAAAAAAAAAAAAAAAAACCTTGACAATTACAGTCCAAACCAGTCATCGGTATCAGTAAAATTAAAAAGCTTGGTATCGAGCTTCAGGCCCTGTAACACTTCAACGAGAACTAATGAAAGATGTGAGTGAGAGGAGGCAAATGTGTCAATTTTCCATCAGAGGAAACACTACAACACTAGTTTGAAGCGCTTGATGTGTTTATTTTTCAGATATGTTCGCAACATTGTGTATCAATGTAAACTATATACTCCAGTCCTTGGGAGGGGGGGACACTCAAAATTTTGAAATTACTTTCAGCACACAGAGAACTTCTGCACATGCAGCGATTAAAACAACACTCTTTGTTTGGTACATATGCGTACCGAACTAAAAGGCCCGGTTGAATGCATGTACAGTTAAACCCCTAATAGTTAATCGATATTTGTTCTCTGTTCTTTTACAGGCAAAATGTTTCCCACCATTGGAGACGTTCACCTCGCTCCTTTTACAGATGAGCAGCTTTACATGGAGCAGTTTACAAAGGCCAATTTCTGGTGAGCTTTCTAAAACGAGGATAAGGACATTGGGTGGGGAGCGAGTAAAGATGCAAAATGTATGAGTGCGAGTAAATAAGCAGACAGTCGTGTAACGAGTAGCAGATGTCAAGTGATACTCAGTGTAAATAAACTAAGATTTATTTAAGATGGTAGCAGATGACTAAGATAACTCTGGATATATTTCTTTAGTGTTTATACTCGAAAAACTGAATTTTCCTGTCTTTCAGGTACCAGCCATCTTTCCATGGGGTGGATTTGTCTGCACTAAGAGGAGCTGCGGTTGATGAATACTTCAGACAGCCTATTGTGGTGAGAAATGGGAGGGAAATGACTAGCGGATAGGGTGTGTACTAGTTAATTCGTTAGTGCATGCTAGCTTTTTAAAGTTAGCCACGGTATGGAAAGTTCATAAGGCAGAAAGCCATACAAAACACATTAGCTTGCGCTTGTGCCTTCAGGGGAAAGATTATACTGATAAATATTGTGTGAAGTATGAAGGTAACTGGAGATTTGTCTCCTCACTGGCTCTAGAGGGCTTGAGGGTAAATACGGACAGGATTGGGTTACGCACTTGAGCCCAAATGAGAACAGTGAGGATGTTTCTAGGAAATGGAGAAAGGCAGTATGCTTCATGGATTAGGAAAATGTATTCAGTGGTAGTTTCATGTAGGAGACGGGAAGTATGTATGCTTTTCTTTGTGCCTGTGATGAAAGGCTGTATTTTGTGGTTTGAGTTTCTGAGCTCACTGTATATTTGTGTGTGTGTGTGTGTGTGGTCAGGGGGTATCCAATAAATTTAAATCCATCAAGGAAGGTTTATGAAGCATGTCTTTATGTGAACAAGAACATGTGCAATTTTAGTTGTTGATTTTCATCTAGGCTCTTCACAGTGTTTTGAAATCCATCAGAGTTACTTTTTCCACTTTCGTGCCCTTGAGAGGCCAATTAACTTGTCGATTGTGTGCTCAATTTTTAGTCCACTGATTTTTATACATCATAATTATGCTTTGCATGGTTTATATCCAGCAGTAGTCAGCTGTTGAAGCGTGTGTGGTGTCTGTAATATTGTGGCATGCTGTGGTCTGGCTCTAGAGGGCACTGTTGTAGTATTCTCCAGAGTTCAGGCTGTGGCGGGAGATCCCACGGAGCTAGGATTGAGTCTGATTTACTGTGGTTTCACACCATGTCTTCCTGTTTGATTTAAGCCGTTTCATCCTCCGCATGCAGGACTGAGTGTTACATAGGGATTTCTTGCCATTTCTCATTTATTCTTTGATTTGTTTCAGGACACTTTTGATATCAGGATCCTTATGGCCAAATCAGTGAAATATACGGTCAACTTTTTAGACGCTAAAGAAGAGGATCTTTACAAGTATGTGTGCACCAAATGCATTATATTATTATTATTTAATGGAGCCTATTTAAATATGGTAAAATATACATTTTAATACATTCTTTTCTTACTCTTCCCAGGATAGAAATCCCCTTCAAATTCCACATGATGCATTCAGGGCTTGTACATGGGCTGGCGTTTTGGTTTGACGTCGCATTCATTGGATCAGCGTATGTTCCAACACATTCTCTTTACAGTGATTTCACGCTTGAATCACCCCTCTTTCCATTAAACGTACTTTATTGGGCTTGTCACTTTTAGTGCAAGTAGACAACTTTTTTTTTTATGTAGTAAGCTCACTTAACTTGTTTAATGAGATTTTTGCCAGGGGAAAAAAAAAGTATAAAATGTTAATGTAATCTGATTTGGTCCATTTCAGTCTGTTTTTTATTTAATTATTTATTTAGTTAATCGTGCAAAAATACATTGTATTCATATTTTGTTATAATTATTTATTTGAATCCTGAACCAAGTGAATATTGTATGATTCTTTGTGAATAATAATAGACTAATATATAAAATGTATAGTAACAAGAGCAAATGTCACTTGTATGATGGAAAGCTGTGTATCTATATGGTAAGGATACATGTACAATTGCAGCCTCGCTGTAATGTGAATTTGCTACTATATTTGGAATCCTCCATATCTGTTTTGTGGAATTAACGATAATGATTTATTTGAATGAAAATCGATTATTAATATCCCTGACAATTGGCATCAATAGTAGGGTAAAAATTGTAATGTTTTGTAATTATGACGGGTCTGCTTTTGTGCTGTGTCTCTGTGTACAGGATGACGGTGTGGCTCTCGACGGCCCCCACCGAACCCCTCACTCACTGGTACCAGGTGCGCTGTCTGCTCCAGTCACCTCTCTTTGCCAAGGCAGGGGACACCATGTCAGGCACTGCACTTTTAATCGCAAACAAGAGGTGAGCACACACAATTCTTTGTGATAACCCTCGTTAACGTTTGATGGTTCACGGTCTCATTTGTTTCCACTTCCTCTCACAGACAAAGCTATGACATTAGTATTGTTGCTCAAGTGGACCAGACAGGCTCTAAATCCAGTAATCTACTTGATCTCAAGAACCCCTTCTTCCGGTGAGAGGACGCATCGCTTTGGAAACCGATAAGAGGCTGTCTGAAACGTGTTGCTTATGCTATGCTGTTTTCTCCAGGTACACGGGCACAACACCCACCCCACCTCCGGGATCTCACTATTCCTCTCCCTCAGAGAACATGTGGAACACCGGGGGAACCTATAGCATGAGCCAAGGCATGGCGGTGTCGGGTAACTCTTACACAATTGTTCCTGACTTCTTTTCACATTTACATCAGTTCACCACAATTGCTTTTACATAACCGGAGTAATGTCACTAACGTTTTGCTCTCTCTGTCTGTCAGGGATGCCTACAGCCTATGATCTCAGCACTGTCATTGGTGGCAGTGGAACAACAGTGTCCCACAACAATCTCATCCCCCTTGGTACAGACACGCATGCACGTATGGATATTTACACACACACACTCACACATACACACATATGCAGAGTGAAATGAACTCTGGTATAGTTCACATAAGAGATAATTCACCCAAAAATGAAAATTGTCTTTCCGATGTCATAAAATTTTAGTTAATCATTGAAACACAAATAAAAATATTTGTAATGTTTTCTCATTTTTGTCCGTCCATTAAAAGTCCACACAACCAAAATGCTACAAAGATACAAGTAATCCAGAAGCTCAGACCTCATTGGTTCTCAATGCAAGCATTTTTGTTGACCATGTTTGATGAGCTCTAATGTAAAGTTCAGAAGACTAATTAAACCTTTCAATGCATATGCATTACTTTTACAATGTCTTTTTTGTACACATCGTTGATACTTCAGTGGATGGACAAAAATGAGTGAATCTTAAAAATATCTTCAGTTATATTCCAAAGATGAAAAGTAATGCAGCTTTGGAACAATATGAAATTATAACCAAATTATATAATTTTAATCTTTGGGTGAATTATCCTTTTAAGAACCAAATATCAAATAATGGGGGAAATAATGAAGGATCAAATTTGGATCTTTAACTTAAAAATATATATATAATGAAAGGTTTTAGGAGTGGGTTGAATATGGCCATAAAAAATGTGTTTTATGCAGAAAAAATAATGGGACCTCAGGGGAGAGATAAATGCATGATATGGCCATTTTAATGTATTGCTATACATTACATTCTTTTATCTCTTCTAAAACCATTTACAAGATAATAAATGAAATGATACTAGAGTTTAATTAAGATTTTCTATACTACAGACAGTCTCCTTTAGCTTCATGTCAAGCGTTCATGGGTTTCTTCACATTTTGCTCGTGTGTAAATTGATGAGAGGTGTCTATCTTTTTCTGCTCTAGTGAACACGGGGATTGTGAACCACACTCACTCCAGAATGGGCTCTATAATGAGCACTGGAATCGTCCAGGGTGAGTGTCTCTTCTCTTTCTGTCTTCAGAGTTAAGCAAGACCTGCACTTTTACAGATTTAAACACTTCACCCAAAAAGGAAAATTCTGTCTTTTACTCACAATGTTGTAGCGTGTTGTATTAAATTTTATTCGGGTTTTCTTGTTTTTGTCCATTCATTCAACCAATAATTTTACGGTTAATTACATGAATAAGTATAACTTGAGTGGAAATAACACATTATATGATGAACCGATTTCATTTCAGCTTTTATTAATATATATATAACCATTGATCATTGCTTGATGTGCGAAAAGTTGTTGCTTCCCGCATGAGAACAAATCTCATTGGTTTTTTTTTAGCTGATGTAATGATGAGAGAATATTAAGAATGTCTTAATTTGTGTTCAACTAAATAATAATGTTTGTCTTCTGGGTTTGAAGCGACATGAGTTTGAGTAAATGAAGACAGAATTTTCATTTTGGATTTTTTTTGTTTGAGTGAACCAAAAAAATTAAATTCATTTTGCAACAAACATTTTTTCTTGGTGTGATATGAATAGGTCTTTGCAGTATAGTGTGCCAACAGATTCATTCTCCAACATGTCATGTTAAATAAAATGTAAAAAAAGGTCCACATTTCATTTATCCATTCTATTCCAGTTCGCTGTGCTCCATTTTATTTAAAAAAATAAGCAACTTGCATAAAGCCCCAATGAAATGTTGCTGATCAGGGTCAAATGAACATGAAACCAGGCTAATTATTATTAGACTATTATTATTTTTTTGGGGGCTATTGTAAATGTTTGGCTATTGTTAAAAAAAAAAAAAAAAAAAAGTTTTTTGTGTATCTCTAGTTGTGGTTGATCTTTGATTTGATCTCTTAAGCCCACGGTATACTTCAGTTTTGGCATGAACCCTTTTTAAAAATATACTCCATTTGATAGTATTTCTCCAGAAGTTATTATTGATAGTTTTATTTTTGTACTTGCTCTAGTGTTGCAGGTATCTCTTTACGACCACCCATAAGCACTCAATACGTGTGTCTATTCCTGTTGTCTCCGGTACTTTGTTGACAATTTAGTACACAAAAATGTAAATGCAAGCTAAGCTACACAAGTAAAAAAAATCTAACTGCACACATACAGTACACCCAGTTGCGGACATTACGCATGCCATATTGTACGCGTAAAAACCCAAGTATACACTTGGTGTCCAAGACGTTGAAGTCCAAGGATGTAATTGTGCTTATGCTTTTATCTCTTCTCAGGGGCCACAACTGCCCAGCAGGGTCCCAGCAGCAGCAGTCCTCATTACCCCGTCACCAACCAGTTCACTATGGGCGGCCCAGCTATCTCCATGGCATCTCCTATGGCCATCCCCAGTAACACCATGCACTACGGGAGCTAAAGCCACGGCCTCTGCATGTCCAACCCCCATTCCCCCCACCCTGCAGATCAACCGCAGCCAAATTCAGAATACCAAAACCAGTGCACCAGTCTCTGACCATCTCTTTATAGTCTCTCTCTTTCTCTGTATACATACTAAACTCTCTTTCTCACTGGTGTTTTATTCTTACATATCCGTCCCGCGGCCCTGTAATGTTAGCGTGCACAGGCGTTCGGCCAGTTCAACATGTCTCGAGGTGTGTCATTGTTACTCTTACCCTCCCCAGCCGCACGCCGCACCTGCTCCACAGCCAGCCACTAGGAGGCAGCACTTGTCTGTAAGCATGCTGAAAAAGCACAAACCAGAGACTCAAGACTCAATGAAAAGGACTCAAGTCAGAGAAACGCTGTCGACGGGACACATGTTTTTATTTTATATATATATATATATATATATATATACTTTAGAAATGTGCACATGTTCCCCCTTCATGAACTCCCCTCTTTTTTTTTAGCTGCACATACGCCATCATTGACTGACTATTAATATGAACTTGAGATCCATTACAGGGTCTTGCCACTGTTCTCAAGTCCAGCTGCGCTGAACCTACTCTTCACTGTTGGCTTTTTTTTAACGTTTCAGCGACATGGGCTGGTCATTGCATCTCGATTCTCTCAGCATGGGCTTTTGACGGCCACCTCGACTCCCCTAAATGTTCACGACCTCTCATTGCTCACCAGAAGAGATGGACACGTGCTGTAGATGCTCGCAGAGTTCATTACGACTACTAGCACAGTACCGCTGGATCCTGCCTGTAGACAAACATAGCGTAGATAGAGATTCTTACTTCTCATTCCATTTCTGACTGTATTTTACCGTAGTGCAGTCCCAGATTTATGTATTTTGCTTGGTGTTCCCTGAGGTGAATTCTGAGCGTGGTTTATCGAGACTGCTTCTGTTGACCCCCCCGACTCCAATGCAAAGTAAATCTGACTTATAATTCGGTGGATTCATTCTCTGTCAATTATAAGGACATAAAAGGTTTCAGGAATAACAAACCCTCCACTACCAGCCAAGGAGGAACGGCGGAGTGCTGGGAAGGACAGTTTGCAACTAGCTGGAAGGAGACAGAAGGATGAATGATATATCAGTGGACACACACTGACAGCTGCAGCAGGACAACTGTTTGGAATTGCAGTATCCTAGTTTACATCCCTTGAACCTTTATTTTGTCGACTTCTGTGTGTTGTGAGACTCGTCGAGGAAAGGAGGAGATCAAGTGACGCCTGACTAGCTATAACTTTCCTCCTCGTTTCCTCCTCTCTCCCTTTTTCCCCTCCCTCACCGGGGATATGATAACCCCATCAAAGACTTTGAAGTTGTATGCACCGCTTCCAGATGATGTTTTTTTTTTCTGTTCATTTGGTTTGAAATAGCAACTTTCATGAGATCATGAAAACCATGTCTGTTAGTTTGTAGAATTAACTTTTTGTTTTGTTTTGGTTTTCTTTCACAAAAAAGCAACAGACAAAAAAAGGAGCGAATTAAATGTTGATGGAGAAGTCCCTACGTGTGGCTGCTTACAGTAGCATTCGATGTTTTACGGATGACCCCGCAAGACGAGTGTAAAATCAAACTTGATTGTTTGAGGAATTACGTGATCTGGATAGCTTGTAGACAGCTTAAAAATAATTTTCTGCTTTCCAGTGAAGCAGATAAAAAAACAAATTCAGTACACACTTTACATTGATGTTCAGTTTGTTAATATGCATTTGGTATTATGATCTAACAAATCATTTTTACAACATTTAACCAAGGTTAACGTTAATTTAGAAATATACTATTGTTAGTTACATGTGTTTGTTTTAATATATTAATGCTAGTTTATACAACTTGAAATGTATAAAATATTTTTAGAAATTACTATTAACCAAGATAAAAGCTTCAAAGAAGTTAATTGTTAGTTCATTCTACCCATTGTGTTAACACAAAAACATCATTGTAAAGTGTTATTTATACAAAGTTCTGTAAAATCTCATGTTGTTCAACACATTACTTTCTAGCTTTGTCTTTCATGAAGCACAAGAAGAAACTTTGCAGCCTGTCTAAGCTGCTCTTTTCCATTTAATTAAACTGGCCAGTACATGAATTTTGTCTGGTTTTCACACAAATCTATTGTATTTTTTTCAAGATACTTATTTTAGTTTTAGGGACTCATTTCAAGGCACTTTTATGCCCTTTCTGCATGTCAGACACTGGTCACTGGCCACATTTGTTGTATGAAAAAGAGCAGATTGGACCAGATTGATGGTCATTCAGAACCATGAAGGTTTGATGAAAATAACTACAGTATCTTTAGTTGAATAATCCCTTTAACTTTGTTCTGAAAAGGATAGTTTTGCATATCCTCATGTCAATTCAGACATATTACTTTTTCTTCTGTGGAACCTAGAAGAAAGTTGGTAACCAAACAGTGCCGCCTTTTCTATGGTAAAAAAGTTTTCCAAGACGTCTTTCACAAAATTGTTCGCATAAGACAGGTGTGAAAGAGTCTGTGTAGTAATATAACCAGTGATGAAATTAAACGTACTTTAATTTTTCACAATTGCGGTAATGCATAACCAGTAATTGCTCCTTAAAACATAGTCCCACCTTTAAAGGCCATTTTAAGGACTTTGATAGCTCATCTTCATGTTATTTCATAAGTTTCTCCTGTGAAACAAACCATCTCGATACATTTGTCAAATTATTTTTTATTTTTGACCATTCTGTGGTCACCAGAACTGTTCTATGTTTCACAGAAGAAAAGGTCATATGTTTTTTGTAATGACATGAGGTGAGTGAATGGAAGAATTTTAATTTCTGGTTAGACTACCCCTTTAAGAGCATGAGCTTATATAAGTACAAAGCCTACCTCATTGGAAATGTATGGCCCAAAGAAAGAGTTTCACATCCACTCATACCAAACAAACTCAAAATGAAAAGGGCCACCCTGACCAGAATGATTTTAATCCACAGTGTCATCAAACAAAATTGCCCAAGAAAGCGAAATGAAATACTTAATACATGTACTTGCTCTCTCAGTTTACAGAACAAGAGAGAAAGTAGCCTTGAAAGGAAACAAAGCAGTCAGGGGTTATAAGGCAAACCTCAAATCAGTTCACAGTAAAGCAAGATCACACCTTTATATGAATTCATTTTGACAAAGAAACACAAAAACGGACAACACCCTAACAAATTAATGTTAATAATGGACATATGTGACCGTAACACTTAAGGAAAATAATATCAAACAAGTCACTTTATGCATTCAAGAAGTATTGTACAAACTAAAGTCATCAGTAAATCATTTGTGACTTTACTTGTGATCTGAGGGAGGTTATTTCTTCTGCTGGGTTAGTTACAGACTAGAAACACTTTCAATATGTTTGCTGGGAATGCACGTGTGCATCTAGCGTTCGCACACTTGTGAGACTCCATCATTACTTCACTGCACTTTCCATGTCCTTTGAATCTAAAGACTTTTAGGTTCCCATTCGGTTGGTCATTGAGGTTTTCCCACGGTAGGTGCTGTGTGATTTGAGGCTGGGGTAATCTGTTGTCCAGAGCGTGATGATTCTGGGTGTTTTGCCATTTGGAAAAAGTAGAGCTAAAACAAGAGAAGAAGTGCATCAAATACTAAAGCCGAGTGCGTAACTGTACCAGAAGAAATAATTAATGATGCTGCATGTACAATTGAAGGGGGTTTGTTTATGGTATATGTATTTCAGTCATTATCAATGCATACACAACCATTCAAAAGCTTATGGTCGGTAATATTTTTATGTTTTTAACAGGCTTCTTACACTCACTAAGGCTGAATTTATTTGATTACAATATTATGGTTTGTACTGCATTTTTGAAATAGAATTCAACTTTCTTTGTATTTTAAAATCTAATTTATTCCTGTGATGTCAAAGCTGAATTTTCAGCATCATTACTCCAGTCTTCAGTGTCACATGATCCTTCAGAAATCATTATAATATGATGATTTGATGCTCAAGAAACATGATTATTAACAACAGTTGTACTGCTGGAAACAATCGTTTTTCATGTACAAAATAATTCAAAAGAACAGCACTTATTTGAAATAGAATTTAGAAATTTGGACCCCGAACATTTGAACAGTAGTGTATGCCAGATTATAAATCAATTAAACTTTATCAACAGCATCTGTTGTGAATTATCACAGAAAATAATATGGACTCATCCTTTGATTTGTAAAATGTTATAGGCTTGAGTTGGAAGAAAGGACACAGCATATATTAAAATGTTTAAAATTAAACATGTTAGCACAAGACTGGTGTGAAGGAGTCTGTCTGTGCAAAATATGAAATCTCTCAACTCATGCAGCCATATGCCAGCGATAAAAGTAAACCTGGCTAATAACAGGAATTATTGTACTGCTTAACCAGTAGTTGCTCCTTGAAATATAGTCCCACCTTTAAAGGCCAATTTAAGGAATTTTACAGCTCAAAGTAGAGTAAAAACTATTTTCTGTAATGTAGCTAATTGCTTTTACACGTACCGTATTTTCCCCCCATATAACCCGTGGGTTATACCACATTTTACAAACCTCGCTGATTGTTTACACAAAACCCGCGGGCTATATGAGGGTGCAGATTATTTGCGTCAGCGGGTTATATGCGGGAATATACAGTACTTGGCCTGAAATATTAATTTGAAGTGTTTCTCTCACCTTGCAGCCAACAGCCAGAAGGGCATGAAGTGACACTATGACTGCCATGGTGGCGAAGGCCGTTAATCTTGTGTCATCGCGAACAGCCGGCCAGAATGTCATGACCAACACAGAGCCAGAGATTACCATGGCAATGACAATCAACAGCCACTGGAGCCAGGGGAAGGGAATGGTCCATAATATCTAAAAACAGATCAAATATGACTTATTCGGTCTAACGTTATGAAGTCTGATTGTGTGCGTTTCTGAACATGATCTCAAACTTACCGAGGTAGGGATATAAATGAAGAGAGAGTAACCATAGACACACACAGTCTCTAAAAACGTGTAACCGCTGATCTGTCTCTCAACACTTTGACGCCATGTTAGGAAGCCCCAAATTCCTAGCGGCACCAGCCACGCATAGAGGAACACGGCGACTGCTGCAATTGAGACTAAAACAGAACAAATCCTTCATTTAGTATATTCATGAGAGACTCACAGAAACAAAACTGCTCTATGACTCGGTTCTTTATAATCAATCATTTGAAAAGACTCAAAAATAAGTTGTGGGTTCAGATTCAGGGAACCTCAAATTTGATTGGATGTTCATATATTAATATGTAGTTAATGTATATGAATTTAAAAACAAAAGTTAACAAAAATATATTTTGTTTAATATATTGGGTAACGTATATTGTTAGGTCACATTACTTTTTTTTTAATCATTAGGAAATCAGAAACGGAATCATTCTCAACAAATTGCCCCCTCACCTCTGTGAAATTCTGGTCTGTAGTGAAAATTCTGATTTCCCAGCTCACTCAGAAACGTGGAGATGTTTCCACTGATGGCCACTGAGAACACTAGAGTCACACAAATCCAGAAAGGGCCTGACGAGAGGAAGGGAAACAAAACCTAAACTGTCTGATTGTCTTATGATAATCCAGCAAAGGAAAATACACTCAAATATTTGTTTGGGTGTGTTGTGAAGAGATGTTCTGCGTGATTAAAGCATGATACGTTACCATATAGGTCAGGGTTACTTCGAATGTGGTGTTTGACGAAATTCCGTCCTGGCAAAGGCATAACTGAGCCCTTTATCCTATCCAGCACCTACAATAATAAAGATAACAGCACATACAAGTTCTAGGGCACTTGAGTTGTTGATGTTCACACTTGAATGAAGTAACTCAGAGTAAGTAAATGACCAAGCAACCAGGATCTCCCTTTAAAATATTAGTAATTTATCAAGACTAAAATACAGTAATACCTCGAGATACGACCGTCTCTACATACGAGTATTCGAAGATACGATTCCAAGATTTTTGCTTCTAGATACGAGTAAATGTTCAAGATACGAGCACACGTACTGAAGCCGATGCTGACGCACATTCACTTCAGTGTTCACTAACTTCTGTACGCGTCACCCGCGAGTAGCTGATTTTCTCTCTATTTTGTTCATTATTTTTCATAACAGCGATGAGCTCTAAGAAAGTGAGTGGTAAGGATGGTAGTGAGAAGAAACGCATGATGACCATGGAAATGAAGCATGAAATTGACGATAAATATTGGTGCGGTGCCGCGCGAGTCATCAGGAGCATCAGGAGGAACTGTCGACTGAGGAGTTGATCGATCTACAGATGATACGCAGGTGTTGCAAGAGCTCAGCATTGAAAAGAACCAACCTGATAAATTGTGTACTGGTCGTGCTTCAGCGCTTTTTGACGACGCGTACCTCACTTATTTTTAAAGGGAGACAGAAACAAATCTCCCTCAACAGGTATTCCGTTAAAAGGTCTGCGCCAAGTGAAAGTGAGGATAGTCAGGTGAAAAAAAGGGAAGAAAACAAACAAAACAATAATAGAAAATAGAAAAGTAAAAAAAAAAATGCGTAAGCTAAGTTCAGTTGCTAATTTAAGTTTACGTAAGTTATATAGTGTTCGTGTAAGGTACGATACGGAATCAAGTGTCGACGTACCAATCACCCCTTCCTCCCTCCCTCCTCCGCTGCACCTGCTTTTCTATTATTTCTTATGGGAAAACATGATTCTAGATACGAGCAATTCGAGTTACGAGCTCCGCCCTGGAACGGATTATGTTTGAGGTATTACTGTATATAGTTACTAGTACTATTATGTTGTGGTTTCATTTGGAATGTGCAAACAATTTTGTTTTGTTATGTCAGTCTCTCAACTACTCTCATATTTACTTTTATGTATTTGGCAGATGCCTTTATTCAAAGCGAATTACATTGCATTCAAGGAACACATTGACATTCTAATCAGTTCTTGCTTTCCCTGGGAATCAAACCCATGACCTTGGCGTTGCATGCGCCACACTCTACCATTTAAACTACAGCAAAGCCATAGTGTGATTTTTGGTCAATTTGACCCACATATAATTATCGTACTCAGATTATTTTATATAATATGAGGGCTAAAAAAAAGAATAGCAGAAGTAAGAAAACAACGTACCTGCATTGTATCTACGTTGAAGAATGACTGATAATATTCAAACGTCCAAAAGCCACCCGTTTGCTTTTCACCTCCAAGCAACTGTGGGAATAATGACCAAACTGGTTTATACCATGGACTATAAACTAAGAGGCATGTGAAACCAGCAGCTGGTTGTTCTGCAGCTCAGCTCACCTCTGAACCTTCTTGCTGATTGTCTTCATCATCTGACAGGTCAACTTTAACCTCTGCAGCGCTGGGGCTGGAGATACTGAGGGTTGAGGCTCCAGGATTTGAAGACAGGAGATCTGAGGCTTCCTCAAACTCTGGGAATGAGCAGAACGAAGATTAAAGTAGAAAGACAGAGAGACAAGAGCAAGGTGGCGCATATCAGAGGCATAATTACCCTGAAACTTTAAATCATCTGGACTGGCCATGACTGAAGATCACAAGGAGTTCTCATAAGAATACTATCTGCGAGGTAAAAAGAAAATATACATAAGAAAGTCATTCAGCACAGAAATCAGATGAGATTTCGACTGATTCACTCACCTGGCTGCTACAATATGGTAATCCTGCATGCGCTGACTCCTGGCAACTTCAACAACAGAGCTTGGTTCAAGCTAACAGGTAAAACAAATATGTTTCTTCAGCTCGGACGCTACTTACCAGTAATTTTTGATCAACCGATATTTAAAAAAAATCATTGACTGATTCGAGTGAAGCCAGAATAGATTTGATACTGTCTTAAACAGGGATTTATCGTTATCTTCCCCATATTCCACGTCACCTGCAGGGTTCCGGTGCGTCAAAACGTGAACACGTGACCGGAACAAAGCCGGAATTCAAACTGTGTGTTTTTACCTGTACATAATTTTTCGTCTTTTGACGACTCAAAATGAAGGATCGCCAAAGCATGTATTATATCTCAGATCAAAATGGGGTTTTCTGAAATAAAACCTCTGTGTCGTATTCATTTTGTTGTTGTTGAACACTTTGATCAAATTAATAAAATTTACTGTCATTTAATAATTAATTAATTTAGTATTTATATTAATATAGACGTATATAAAAGTGTCCGAATGTCTTGTACAATAAATCCATAGCAAGTACGAATGTTTGCTTGACAAATCCCACATTCACAGATGTGCAATGCCTCATATCAATAAAAAAAAAGCTTTAAAAAATATTTGATCAAAACATACTGACAATTAATAGCCTTTCCCGCTTTTGTTATATTTTGGTTTTAAGTGTGGAACATGAAAAGGAATGTTGTGTTTCCCTCACCGGACCAATAACATTTCACGTACTGTGCCTCTCCGCCATTTTGGCTCTTTAGTTTCGCCTTCGCCACCGTTGCTACGCCGAGAAGTGTGAAACTGTCTGCCAAAAGCTCTTCCTGTGCTATATCCACCGTGAACTGTGCACTGTCATAGTTCGTCAGTTCATTTGCTAACATGGCCGCCTCGTGGCTGCTGAAGAGATGGTGCTCAACTGCAGCCACAGTGACAACCAAGGGCACAAGATGGCAAAGACTGATAAACAGTCGTGCAGGTAAGACTAAGCCACGGTTTATCTTTTTGCATCTGAAATGTAGTGAATGATAGTGTTCATATTACCGTTAGGTGGTCAGTCATGTGAGTCAAGTGTACATTTCCTTTATTTTTCATTTAATTAAAATGTACTGCAGTGCAGTGTTGATTTTATCTACAGAAATAGAACTGTATTAGTTTGATATTTCCCCCTCAGGCTATATTCATTCTGAACTAATTAAACTCTGATAGCTGCACATTTGTACATAAAAAAATCAGTAAAGTACATAAAAAAACTGTAAAATCCGATATCTCTGCATTAAACCAATTATATTTTTCTCTATACGTCTAATACTTAATTACAGTATTTAAATATTTTTTATGTATATATTTGTACTGTGTAATTGTATGTCTGCACTATTTCTGGATTTATCACTAAGACAAGTTCCATGTGTGTGTAAACACATCTGGCCAATAAAGCTCATTCGGATTAGTTTTATAACACTCGGTCTGTGTTAAAATGGCACTAGGAAGATGCTTCCGTGTTGAATGCTGTATTTTTATTGCATTATTTTACACATAAAGTGGCAATGGGAAAATTGTATTAGTTGAATTGAATGATAATGTCATGACCTGCTATTTTCTTCACTGCATTCAGGAGCATGGTGCCGTAGTCTTTTAAACGATTATAAGGAGGCTTGTCGTGAGGCAGTTGTGGGTGCTCGGGATCGACCCCTCAAAGCTTCAGTGTACCTGGGTCTTCTGGGAGGAATGTACGCCTGCTATTACACCAACCCTGATGATGACTCCTTTGAGACCAGCCTACTAGAAACCTCCAACCGTCTGGCTCTCTTGTCACCATGGATACGCAGTGGCACCTCAGATGGGCATGTCCAAACCCTTGTGAAACTGCGAAACGAGGGCAGGCTGCGCTATGCCAGTCTGGGTATTGCTTCTTTGACTTATTACACAGACTACGACTCTGAGTCTAGTCTATATGAGGCACGATGTTCAGCAATCTCTGTGCCCTGGACAGAGCTGCCCGAACGTGTGCTGGATGTGGGTTTCGCGGGACAATGGTGGGTGCTTGATCGTAAAATGAAGGATTTTGATATAAATGAGGAGGAGTTCAAACATCTTCCCCCTGCTCTGGTAGCAACAGTCCCCCCGTCACCCCAATTAACTGAAAGGAATGAAAAGCTGCATCAGGAATCGTGGAAAGCTGTGGTGATGGAGGATGAGAGCAATGAAGTTGATATAATACAAAATAACATGGACAAATCTGTTAAAGGAAACGAAAGCAATGCAACATAGACAGAACAGACTTCTTGATGAACGAGTTGACTTTGTGTTATCTCACAAATGAGCCAAGTGATCATGCTGGCAAGAATCAGCTGTTGATAAGAAATAAAAAGTAAAAGATATGTTAGTGGGACTAATTATTATACTGTGTTTATGGAAGTAAGCGACATTTATATTGTAGTCTGTTACTTCACTTAAAGTTGTGGAAATAAGTACCAGTTCATTAAAAGATCTACAATGTATGCTGACCTTGTTTTAAATGACAGAATAGCTCAGCACTACCAAAACTAATCTCTTTGACAAATTTCTTTTAACGGTAAGTTAATTTTATGCATGTTTTCTTTAAACTGTTTATTTTATTTATATATATATATATATATATATATATATATATATATAAATTAATATGTACTAAGACTATATATATTTATATATTAGTACCAAGACTTTCATTTTTACAAGAAAATATGTGGATAATGTTGATATTTTCAACATTGAGAATAAGATGAAACATTTCTTTAGCATCATATTAGAAAGATTTCTGAAGGATCATTAGACACTGAAGACAGGTGTAATGATGCTGAAAATTCAGTTTAGAATTTTCTAAGAAACTTTATTTAAAATAAAAACCGTTATTTTGAATTGTAATAAGATTTTACAAATTTTCCATTTTTACTGTATTTCTTGTATTTCTGTTTGGTGAGCATACAGTTTCTTTGTAACTAACCAATATTATCTTTGCTGCTTTTTAAAAGGAGTTCATTCAAAATAGAGTTGGGTTAATTATCTCCATTAATTCCATTACCTTTGACCTTCTGTTTTCATGGCCGACTTTGATTCATTTTCAGGGGAAATCCTCTTTTACATTAATCTCTTTACTCTTCCTCTCTCTGGCTTGTCGTCTTCCATTAGTCTTTCACTCGCTCCCTCATGCAGTCCTTTCTAAGATGGTTGGTATTGATTCACTGGTTCACAGACCAGCATTCGTCTCTTTTTCTGATTGGTATCTCAGCTCCTGGAGATGATTGTTCATTCTGATCTGCAATAAAGCATGTGAACGCTGCGCTGACTTGTTCACGTCAAACTAGACAAGATCATATTTTCAGTAAAAGGCCAAATAATGAAAGTAAATGATAGTACGCACTTAATGATGAAAAGCACTTAAGATGCGCTAATGAAAGTAGAAGCCCTTCGAAGACGTTGATAATAACGGCAGACTGCAGGGGCTTATCTGTGTGTAACTTAACCCCACTACGGTCAATGTTGAAATAATAATGTCATTAGGGTGCATTTACAAACTGCCTAACAGAAATATTGCATGTCACTCGAGACGAGTATTAATGAGAGAAGACCTATGGCTTGCTTCAGGCAAAGGCTGAACCATCTGAAATTCTAACGATCCCCTTTTAACTTCTACACTGTTTTAAATGACTCTTAGTGTTGTATATTGAAATGGTCACTTAGCATTATCACACCACTGTTATCCAATCACTAAAGATTTTCAGCCGGTAGGAGGATGTTGCTTTAGCCTCGGCCAGCGGTATCTGATGTGCCGCAATCCTCATAATGTACTGAAGCACTCTGTCTGTCCATCAGGGTGTCCGCAGGGACCCAGACATTGGCTGATTGCTAAAATGGTGGAGCTTTTCTAACAGTATACCGCTCTCTGCAAGACACTCTCAGCTCAGACACACCACTGATGCGTCCCAGTGCTTTTAAAGTGCTGTCCCTGGCCTGTCTTATTGCCTTCAAGCTCAGCTCACTGAACTGAGATAACTAGGCAGTGGGAAGCAATGGAGTGGAAGCCCACCATGTTTTTTTCTGGTAGTGTCACTGCTGTCTTGTTTGCTTCTTACTAGGCTAAATTATAAAAATATGGA
This sequence comes from Rhodeus uyekii, assembly GCA_037043235.1. Lineage (NCBI taxonomy): Eukaryota > Metazoa > Chordata > Actinopteri > Cypriniformes > Acheilognathidae > Rhodeus > Rhodeus uyekii. The sequence goes on from JAWRVZ010000068.1 coordinate 1,779,625, forward strand.
AAATTGGTACTTGTTAATTTTTGCATTTGTCTTGCCTTTATGTTTCATGGATACTTGGGTCTCCATTGTCAAAAGCAACGTTTTCCCACAATCCCATAACACTAAAATAGCTAATAAATTATTTAATGCATAGTTCAGCCATGAAAAGTCTGTCATCATTCACTCACACTTGTGTTGCTCCAAACCTGTGGGACAGTCTTTCTTTTTAGGGAATGTCCAAATGTCATATTCTCAATATCCAAAACTATTGACTGCTATTGTGTGGACAAAAAGAAAATGCTGCTTATTCAAGTTACTTTGTAAAATGAGTCAAACCAACAATTCTTCTAAGCAACATTTATGTAAATAATGTTTTGCTGCGGCAACTACATGAATAATTTTTGTTGACAGTTAACTGGTGATGATCATGATGTCTGTTATTTCATTCTGAGCAAGAAATACTACATACCAGTAATGAGATAAGTTCTTATTTACTAGCTAATTGCATTTTACATGTAACAATAAAAGCAACTGTCTTTTTCATGCTAACAAGGTATTACTAGTTATCTTATGCAGGAACTTAGATCTTTTAATTTGGTTCAGAAAAATATTATTTGTTAATAGGAACTTGTTGTAGTCTTGTTGTACAGGCCTAAACTAAATGCGTGGCTATTTCCTTTATTTAATTCATTAATTAAGTTAATCGAACAAGCTTAACTGAATTTTTTCGAGAACAATAAGGTAGAATATTTTCAGAATATTTTCTTCTATGCTCCATAGAAGGAAGAAAGTCAAACAGGATTGAAACAATGTGGAGGTGAGTAAATGATGACATAATTTTCATCCCTTGTACTAAGTTACAGTCACCATCGTTCATTCTTCGATTGACTTGGATCTTCTTCCACCCTCCACAACCTGTCCTGTATTGAATATTTACTGTCCTTCCATCTATATACTCAGCTGCCAATGTCAGATGGATATGGTGATCAGACTGATCATTGGTCAGTAGGGAAAGGGGGAGCTTGGGGTCAGTGAGGACATGGAGGGGAGGGGGTCATGCTTAGGGGTGAGGGAGTCTAGCCATGGCGCTGACCCCATGATGTCTGATCAATATGTCACTATATTGGAAGAGAGTATTGAAAATGTCACGGTAATGCAACCAGACACTGGATACATTAATGCAGCATCTGAAAGTTTAGCAGTTATAATATACTTTATGCAATTCGTTCCTTACCCCAAACGTACACCGCTCAGATGTCTATTTGATGACATGTGTGAGTGCATTTTACTGCCTATTACAGTTTTGCATGTTCAAGAAATTGTTAGATTTATGGGATTAAAACACATAAACCATCATCATCTATATATATATATATATATATATATATATATATATATATATATATATATATATATATATATAACCTGAAAAGTTAAACATAAGTTACAAGGAGCACTTAAAAGAAAAACCAATGATTATGGATAAATTGTGAGAATAATAAACACAAATGTGAAATGAATAAACAAAAACATTGAGATTGTCCGATACTGAGCTACATACACAATTTTTAGGGTTGTGGCTCACAGAACACAAAGGGTTAAGTGTCTGGCGCACAGTGAGGAAAGCATGAATGTGTGTGCATTTTTTTAAATGAGGAGAGAGAGAGAGAGAGAGAAAGAGAGAGAGTGACGGGGGAAGAGGAGGGGTGGAGAGTATAAAAATACAAATGTCTCCCTGGAGTGTGAAAATGTTTGGAGATGGGAGGAAATACAGATGGAGCAAGCACCTAAAAGAGAGTGTGAAAAAAGAGTGCGCAAGAGAGTAGGGTGGGGATGAAAGGGGAGGGAAGGAAACGAAGAGTGAGAGAGAGAGAGAGAGAGAGAGAGAGAGAGAGCAAGGGAGAAGGAGAGGGAGAGGGAGAGGGAGAGGGATAGGGGGAGGAGAAGGAAGCAGAGCGCATTCACAATTTTCATTCAAACTGACACAGCCTGCGTGTCCCGATTTGCACTCCTCTCTTTACACACACTCCTGAACACACACACTCACACACACAGAGAGAGAGAGAGAGAGAGAGAGAGCGAGAGAGAGAGAGAAACACAAGACCGTCTGCAGTTAAGTTAACAGTGGATAGAGGATGGCTTCAACAAGAGTGAGAGACCGGGATGAGAAAACCAGAGGAGACTGGCGGAAGGGGTGAATAGAAAGAGGTGGTATGGAATTCACAAAGAGATGTCAGGGTGGAAGGTGAGTAGGGAGAGGGCGAAGAGTTTTAAAATAGTAGAGAGAAAAAGGGAGGTGGAGGAATGCAGGGGTGGAACGACCGAGCTCAACGTATGGAGGGGGGCAGAGATCGACTGGAGCCAGACTGGGTGTATGCATCTGAGAGTCACTATGGTAAGTGTGTTTTTCTTCTCGAACCCCTGCCACCTCCCTAAATGAAGAGCCTGTTATCTTCTGTGACTGTGAGTGCATACGAGAGGACTTTTTCATTAGGATGCATTGTCATGCTATTAGATATGATACAAATTTGATTTGACAAATGTGACAAGTGTTGCTTATGCAGTCAGACATCACTGCAGGACATTTTAATGTGATGTTATCCACCAAGGCATGCATGAGTGTTGTGTTTGCATGTGTTTGTATGCTAGTTAAAGCTTTGGGACTTCGGGGCTTGTTTTTTCTTTTTCTTTTTTTATGAAACATAAATGTATTTTATTTAATTTTCAACTGCTAACTCTGACTAATTGTTGGTTGTGCACATTAGTATTGAGAGTGTAATGGTTCCTAATGGTGTGTGTGTTTGTGTATGCGTGTGAGGTGATATCAATCCCTATGGAAGTGAATGGCAATTGGATTAAACTATTGATTTAGTCTGGAGCAGGTAGACATACACCCAGTTGGCCAGACGAGGGGGAAGGGCCATCTACATTACTGCAGACATCTTCATCAATAATCCTCTCGCACCCAAAACTAAACCAACAGCAGTGACCGGCACAATAATGACATGTGGAGTGCTTGGATGCTGTAAATGACCAGCTTTTGCTCAGATACACACATACAGACTACCATGTGCATGTTACAATTTGCTACTTCTGAACTTTTTTCTTCAAAAGAAATGTGAGGTCTGTGTCTTTGTGTCTTGTATTGCTTTTATATCTTATGATGACAATTTGATGTCATTTTTATTTTAAGATGACTTTTAAATTGTTGTGAAAGTCTGGTTTCTTGAAGAAAAAAAAAGCAAGAAGTAATAAGTTTGTCAGATATGCGAAAGTGTCATAAAGTGTCATGTTAATACCCTAAAGTCCCGTTTTAAAAGTTTCCCAACAAACTTGTTGGGGACACAAAACTGTCTGTGATGCCTATGAACTCATTCACCAGAGGGTCATGAGTTCAAGTCCCAAGTGGGGGAGGGAGGGGGGCTGCCATAGTAGTCTTATTTTTCCTTCCAGACCCTTCCCCCTTTCCTTTCCGCATCTTACTCGGCTGTCATTTCGACTACTGGGCAAACACGTACATCAGGCCTGTTATTTTTGCCTGCTCGTATAGTCAAAAGATCGACCTTCACCTCAAAGGCCAACAGCTGGTGCCATTTTTTCCAGATATGGTCTTTGAGAACAGTTTCTCTCCTGTGTTTGATGGCAAATAGTTGTTATGTAGCCATCACTCCTAAGTCCTTTAAAACTTGCTTCCATGTTTGAGATTGCATGCACATCACACCGTCTGTTTGCACGTGCATACATGAGCGTGTTCCAAACGCATCGAGCCAACAAACGGATGAGGCGCATTTCAGACAGCCCCTCTTTCATAGGAAATGAGACCCTTTGACCTTTGCCATTCAGTCTGTCTGGAAATGCCGAGCCTGGAATCGATCAACACCCCCTTGCCCAGACACGCACACTCACCACCTCCACTCTTCTGCCCGCTCTCTCAATTCCTCCTTCCCCCTTCCATTTTTCTTTTTCTCTGCAATCGGCAACCCCCTGTTCCCGCTCACTCGCAGCTTCTGGTCCCTTCCCCCCACAATCAGATAATAGACCCCACAAAGCTCATGCTATACTTCGTGCAGAACTCTACACCCGCTTCCCTGCGTATATGACCACATCTCCAAAGCCCCAGTGCTCACACAAAACTTCCCCTTAGCGACTGTGAGAGCATAGTCCCATATGGACCTACAAATTATTTGTCCTGGCCAAAATATATGCTAAATATAGTCTGTGAATAGACTTTTTCGTTGCAATTTCATTGTTATAGGGCTAAGAAAACACATTAAATCTTAGAATGCACAATGGGTAAATGCAAAATGTGTGAAAGTATGTATTTACAACATGTATATATTTACAATGGGGTTTATGTAATTTTTTTAGTGTTCATGTTTCAAATCACACAATTCCAGAAGTATGCAAAGTGTGTGTTAGTCCCAGGCGAGTCTCAGTGAACATTCAACGCTGTCGGTGAGTTTATAAGTCAAAGAAACCATCGAGTGTTGAGTGTACCCTGCCTCTTGAACACATTCCGACCACACAGACCTTCTGAGTGCCAGCAACTACATGTGCGAGTCCATTTTGTTGCTGAGCTGGCCAAGATGGCTGCTGTAGTGTCTCTAAAGCTGTCCCAGCTGATCAGTGAAGCGAGAGACTGTATTCTGCATCTACTGTCACAGCGCTGGTCCTGATTCACATTCATTGCTGTCGGTGGGTTTTATCTCTTCGACTCGCCGGACATTGAATGAGAACTATGGCCCTTCCTGCGCTAATGTACAGAAAAGCTGTGGGTTGAAAATTAAGTACTGTTAATCTTTTTCGCTATTAGACGTGTCGCTCAACACATGTATATTACAGATGGTCAATAAACAGGGTGTGAAATGAGAAATGAGAATCTGTTGTTGTCTTTTACTCAGTGTTGTGTGAGTTAAAGGGAATAAGGTCAACCAAATACGATGGTCTTCATGTTATTCCAAACTTCTATGGAACGCAAAAGAAGCTATTGTTCCATATTATGCAAAATGTTTTCTCTTTTTTTCCAGAGACGAAAGTCATACAGGTTTGGAATGACATGAGGGTAAAAAATATGACAGAATCACTATCCCGACATATTTTCTTTTCAAAAAGGACTTCTATATTCATAGTGGCAGTGATTTGGAAGCCACAGTGTCTAAGGAAAACCCTAGAGCCAGCGAACCGGCTCATTGACCAATGTGACCCACACAGACAAAGACAGAGTCAACATTACTCACAACGCAATGTTCTTCCTCGGGCACAGTGCATGTAGCTAAAAATGGTCTGGTGAATCTAAGAGGTGGATCACCAGGGAAACTGTCATGACTCTACAGAAGGTATACGGGTGTACTGAACTTCACACAAGACAAAGCTCTGAATTTTAAGACTAAATGAAGGAGCTCTTGAGGAACTGTGTGCTATTATTAGGTTCCATGCGCACATGGAGAGAACAGGCTTTAATGAATTAACCCATATGTTTCGGTATTCTGTGATAGAGCTGTTCCTACACTGTGAACAAGAGCTTCCCTTTACCTCCCAGCAGCAAAGTCATTTGAGAACTACAGCTATGAGGAAGAGGGAAATGCAATCTACAAACAATAACTATCACAATGGTCCTATACCCAAACAATAATACATGTATGCTGCATGCCGTGTCACATCAGATAACAACATATTGCTGTGAGTCTTTGACCCAGTTCATTGTGCTGGTGGTTCAATGGGGTCGGCAGCCAATTAGAGTGTGATTCAGTAATTGGGTTTGACTGGATTGGTCCAGAGGCAGGGAGAGGAAGACTGATTGGAGCAGTCAGCTGTCCGATCTGATTGAAGACTTCACTGTAATCAGCAGCATAAGACTCTCTTATCGTAGTCTCGAGATGTGTAGTTGAACACGTGATATTCTGTTCTGCTAGCCAGACTCTCCACTACCCTCAAAAGCCTGTACACTGCCGGTTAAAAAAATATGAAACTTCTACTACTTATATTACTATCTGGATTTATGCACTGTTGTTCCCTCTCTGAGAAATTCATTCACTTGTTTGTTACATTAACTGCTGCAATAGTGTTTGTCTGAGTTACTAAACAGCTTTAAGTCTGGACTTTTGTTCAGGTTTCAGTCTCACTCTCCCAGTTTAAATCTAGACCCGAGACATATCTCTTTAGCCAAGCATTCACATAATGCATCTCATAACATTGTACTCCAGTTATATTACATCAAACTGTTTCTGCCTTAAATTAATACATTGTTAGCTAATTCTGTCAATTTGAAAACATTTATTTATATACATCTTTAACATTTGTTAAGAACAAAATAATGTAACAACAGTAAATGGAAACCAAAATCATCATCACACTGAGGGTTCGATTCAAAATTATAGCAAAAATCAATAAATAAAAAATACATGCTGATCCAACTTGCATGAAGTTCATCACAGAAACTTATAATGTACGTCAGTATTGTGTCTGCCCTCCACGTCCCTGTATACACTCATGACAGTGTCTGGGCTCCTGAGGAGATGGTGGATGGTGTTCTGGGGATCTCCTCCCAGACCTGAATCAGGGCATCATTGAGCTCCTGGACAGTCTGTGGAGCTACTTGGAGGCTTCAGATGCTCAGATACATAATGTTCCAAAGGTTCTCAATTAGATTCAGGTCTGGGGAATCTGAGGGCCAGCCAGTGGCATCAGTTCCTTCCTCATCTAAAACTTGCTGACACACTCTAGCCACATAAAGCTGGGCACCAGGAGGAACATCATATGTGCTCAGTGTGAACCTGCTCTCATCCAGGAAGAGAATGGGGTGCCAATGGTGGACTTGAATTCTTGAGGAGCATGACTGCCTGTGCAACCAGACTAGGTTGCAGAAACTGTCTCATGCAACACATAGTTACAGACTCATGCCAGCTTCTGTAACATGAGCCAGTACCTGCAACCCAGTCAGGTGCGCATTTTTTACAAAGACTCGTCTTTTTTAACAGTTATAACAAAAATGCATTATGGTATATAGCAATGTTTTGAGAAATACCAGCCAGTCTTTAATATAAAGTGTTTAACGGATGCAGGCCCTTGCAGTCCCCAAATACATGTAAACTGTATACTCATTCCTGATAGAGGGAACAGAACATACTTTAAACATACTTTCACATGTTAATATCTCTGTCTCCCACAACTTACAAACAGCACCTCTCATCTTCTTTCATTTCTCAGTGTTATGTATAATAATTGTTATATAATTTCTGTCCTCTCTACCAGTCTCCAGGTCATACCTTACCTCTTCTTTCACCCAAACATGGCGACTCCATTTCCCGGGTCAATGCTGTTATCAGCCTGGGAGCATTAGACACTTGAAAGAGAGGTGAAGGGAGGTCAGAGACACTTTGTCTTGTCATCACATACATTCATATCTCAGATAATGTTAAAAAGTACTCCTGTCAGCAGATACTTTTCTTGTTTGCCACTTATTAGTAACAGCTAAACACAGTAGGGAGTACATAAAGAGTTGTTTTTTTTTTATGGGAAAGAATGTTTTTTTGAGGACACGTCACAAAGTCTGTGAACTTTTCTGAACAAAGATATAATCTAAGTTCTACAGTCCCAAAACAATGAGATCACATAGTGTATGGGCTGTGACATGGTTCATCTGCTGAGAGGGGCAAAGACAGTACAGGGCTCAAGGAATTTGAGCCTCCTATGAATTCTAGACGTAAATCTTCTCTGCCACCCCATATAGAAACATATGTCAACAACAAGAGGCTGCCTAAAATTGGAGCCATCATTTCAACTTAACATGCGGTGAGAGTGCAGCCAAAAAACAATAAACATTCATAACATGGTTTTATAGTGACTGAGAACCACATGAAAGCATAAGAGAGAGTGAGAGAGAGGACAAAAAACAGACACTCTTTAAACTGTGCTAACACAAAACTACTTTTGAAAAGGCAAGAGACTGTGCTGCTCTGACACAAAGCTTCTGCAATTTTGAGCAATACACTGAGGCACAATTGCACACAGTCAGATGATAGATTTGTATTCATTATCATGGCAACAGAGTCCTGGCGAAGAGAGAAAGAAATTGAGAGCACGATCTGGGCAGGCCTGCAGGGCTGTTACTTCTGTCTGCGCAGATGATGAACAGTCACTCGGACATCCCCAGTCTGCACACGCACCAGAGACCTGCATCACAACACAGTGCGGGCATCCATCGTAGGCACGCAGTCATAATTCATCTCGCTGGCAGCTTGCAGGGGTCAATGCAACATAAAGCGCCACACATGAGAGGAACACAAAGGAAACATTTTGTGATGGCTGGAAGATGTGCATTAGAAACAAACTCTCTCCGCGCTTCTCGAGGAACACCAATTTGTCTTGCAGTTGAAAGATAAGAACTGTTCACTGGTTTAAATTGCAAATGTATGGGCAGAGCAAGTAGAGATATAGCAGGTATTTCATCACAGAGATAAGACAGGGCCTTCACATAAATAAATAAATGGCTTTTATGAAAATCATGATCTTAATTAATCATTCAAATCCTCTGAATCAATCTAAAGCAGATTTATTATTTCTATACAGAGGTACATCAGCTACTGAAGAGTGACAGTAGCCACAAAAGAAAAGCAAGGACCAAACATTCTAAATATTCAGTTTGTATATAACTTAACACTGGTGTTTTTGACAGGCATTTAGTTAAAACGTTTAAAATAAAATTGCATAAACTTTTTTACTTTATAAATATTCTAGTACCTACACTACTAAATAAAACCCTATACATAAAAGGTGAAAACATTTAGTGCAAAACCCAATCTAATCTTATGAAAAAACATAAATACAAAGTGTCGATGGTACTTAACTCAATCTGCTCGCAATCACAACATTCTCTATAGGGCACAGCTGTTCCTGATGTATCAGTAGACATTAAGCTTCCTGCGCCACCTTAGAATACTTGGTCAGCATTTGCTGTAGCAGTTTCAGTGCTGTCACCTTCCCCAGCTCCACCTGTATAGATCTGCTATGAGTAATTCATCTATGCTATTTAGTGCAGCAGCAGCATGCCTTACATGCTCACAGCAGCATTTCGTAAATGAACTGGCAGTAGCAAGTCCCGTACTTAATTTGTGTAAGCAAAAATCAACAGCAGCGTAGCAGATCCAAAATCAAATGTACAGTATCAACATTGTCATATCCATTACCATGTCAAACACTAAAAGACTTGTAATAACAAAACTATACTTTGGTGATTTGCATGAAAACGTAGAAAAAAGTTGTAACATTTTACAATACGGGTGCACTGTTAATGCATTCATTCATGGTAAACTAATGTACAGATAATCACATGTTAATGTATTTATCACGAAACAGGGATCGCGTGTGATGAGGAATGAGGAGACGGAAGCAAGGCAGGATTCAAACTGAAAACTCACTTTAATATAAATGAAAACAAAACACTTTAAATATAAAAATCAAAGAAGCACATCTGTGCATGAACAGAACAGAACAGAACAGAACAGAACAGAACAGAACAGAACAGAACAGAACAGAACAGAACAGAACAGAACAGAACAGAACAGAACAGAACAGAACAGAACAGAACAGAACAGAACATAAACTCAGCAAGCCATCCACACATTAAGCGTAACCAAGACCACACAAAGACAAGGGAAATGCAAGAGGGTTAAATACAGAAGGGAATGATGAACACCTGGGGAGACTAATGATGAAAGTGATGAACAAGACAGGTGCAGGAAGGGCACGAGAGGAAACACAGAAGGGACCTGGAAGTGAAACAACACCTGAAACGACACACAGGAAGTGACAAATGACATGACACACAGGAAGTGACAATAGACCTCACCGACAGGAAGTGTACATTGACCTCACAGGAAGTGCACAGATGAGATGACAAACAGGACTAAGGGTAACAGTATGACTTATGAAGAACTAAACTATTTATTAATTATTACTCCATCAGCAACTAAGAAAGACTGTATATAATTAATAGATCAAGTAATATAGGAATTGTGTCATAATGTATTAATCCCTTAATAACAAATAGTATTAACTAGTAGTGTAAATTAATACACTAATTACCCCAATGGGTCGAACCTATGTGCTTCATTTTCCAGTTGTCTGCTTTAATTAATCTTTAGCTAATGATTTGCAAATATATCATTATGTTATGACTTTTTCTTGTTGAGGCACATGACTATTAACTAATTGTTAAGAAATGCATCATTTTGGTTTTGACATTGAATATATTAAAAATAGGATATGTTTGCTATGTTTTTTGTGAATTAGGACAAAGCAAGTTGCTAAAAGCTAAATCTAAATCCTCAAGGCAATCAACTGTAATCAATTTTAGCTGATGAAAATGGCATTGAAGATTCACTCCGTGAATGCCTTGGAAATCTCTTATCTGTTAGAGGAGCACAGATCCGATCGGAAAGGAAATAGGCCTATAATTGTTGTGGTTTTGTATATTATGTTTTTATCTAATAATCCATTTCTGAAAAATAAAACAATAAGCCAGTGAGGGGGATATTCATCTTACTGACACTGAATGAGCCATACCAACATTGAACAACAAATCCACCAGGCAGAAGAGGTCCATCTGATCCTGAGTTTAGTCAACCCTGACAACACCCCGCCAACCACAGTCTGTTTTTGTTGGTTGCGCTGTCACGATTCAAAGATTCAGTTTCCAATCCTAAGAAATGTCACAAACATTCAGAGTTGATGACACCACTCATTCGCATCATAGCTCAATATGATCTATTACATTAACACAATGCCATTCATGATGAAAAGCTCTCAGACACAAATGTGATCTCTCTGGGTCAGTTGTGATTTATAGTTGGCTATAGATTAAACATTTCCAAAGACTGGAAGTGGATTAGCTATTGATCCTTTACTCGGTTGGGTCACATAATGTAGACTGTGACTTGCGATGTGTGAAGTTTTAGCTGGTAAAATAAATTAAATTATTGTCTTTTATTAAGGTTAATAAGGGAATGATGTGGATGACTTTGCTCAGATTTCGACCAACATGTGCTTTTGCTGGCTTTCATAACATGCAAACTGACAGGCGTTTTGTTCTTCCTGTTTTTATGTGCGTATACACTTGTGAACGTCGTATTTGGACGCCGCACTAAAGGAGAATTTAAACTGGCTGCTGTCCAAACTAAACAGACTGGAGACATGGCATTACTACCTGGAAGCCAAGGTACCACCTGTTTGTCACGGCCAGCACAAATACTCCCACCCCTTTCATCCTCTCGTCCTCTCTCTTTCCCTCTCTGTCTCTCCCCTATAGCTTTTGGCTTTCATTCTGGATGGGCATCTTGTAGCATCTGTGCCTGCCTGAGGCACTGGACTGTGGTAGATGTGGGTCAAAGCTGTGAATCCTGTGTTTTCTTGTACCAAACAGCCATTGTGACTTCAAGAGACACAGCAAAGCCAGATGCCAAGTGTTGCTGATGAATTGCAGAAGCAGCATGCAAAATAATAAAGTCAATAATGAAGGTCATAAGTCAACTTAATGGTTTGCCTGGAACTTGGCCCTCCCTTTTCTAAATGAAATCCAAAGCAGAGGCATCCAAGTGAGGAAATTCCAGTTCATTACCGCCACCTCCTGGTCAGAGTCTAAAAATACATTTTTAGATGCCGTACTGCTATGATATTGCAAAACAAGATGTCTTAGATTCGTACTATTTTCCTGATGGAAAAAAATAAGCTTTCTTAATTGCTGCTGGACAGCAAATCTTGTAATTCAGAAGCACTGGATCTCTATTTTAGCTTTTTAAACGAGCATTGTAAAGAGTGAAGGCTGTGGGAACAGAGTGTGGAGAGTCTGCAGTTGAAACAGTCTCTCACCCACTCATGCTGAGGAGCTTTGAGGGCCGAGGGCTGTTAAATGAGGAGGGAGATAATGAGAGAGAGGCAGCAGCATGGTAATCAGCAGGCCTCAATTTCCTCACTGATGCTCCAGATTAGCCCAGCCTTACAGGCTCCCTTTGGCATGTTTCATCTTCTCTCTCCCCTCAGAGAACACTTTGGATGAAAGGCATGAAACTTCTCCATCCAGTCTGCTTACCAACCCCATGCTGAGGCCACTATGAAAAACTCTGTTGATAATCAAGCTGGATTTATTTTCCATTGCTCTCTGGTCCATTAGCTACACTTTCATATATTTAAATGATTTATGGAGCATGTTCTCTGTGTTTTATATCTTCAACTACACAACATTGATTTTTACTTCTTCAGTTTCCCCAGTCTCACTGAAAGCAGAAGAAAATGAGGTTTTGTAACTATTTACTGTTTAGGATCAGCCACAAATTGCTAGGCATCTTCAGCCAAAAATACTATGGTAAAATCAGAAATATATTTGCTATTTAACTATTATTTAAATATATATTATATGTATCATCATCAAAGAGTCTTAAATAAATCCATCATGGTAAATATATATATAACAATTACAATTATATATATATATATATATATATATATATATATATATATATATATATACATATATATTTGTCACATATATATTCAAATGTATTTGTTATATATATTTTTACCGTGATGGATTTATTTAGGACCCTTTGATATATATATATATATATATATATATATATATATATATATATATATACACACACACACACACAATTGTAATTGTTATATATATTTTTAAGGTTGAAAAGAACAGAAATTGTTTGAAATAGAAATTTATAACCATGTAAAATTCTTGACAGTGCCTTATGATCGATTTAATGCACCGTTGCTGACCAAATGTAGCTATTCACAGGGTTTGTGATGTAAAATTTCTTGAAATTGTTCATGACGTTAATTCAGCTAATTCACAATTAATTTAATTCAGCTATTCACAACATGAGGATCTAAGCTTTTACAGAAAATTTGAACAATTAGATCCACCTTGTGGCCAATTATGTAATAGCTATTACCATCCCAGTATAAATGAAATGAATAAATGATATGACATGAAGTGTAATTCTTTATTTCTTTTTACATATGTGATTGTGGATAATTATCCCTTTTGGTTTGTTCTTGAATGGCTATATTAGTGGCAGTAATATGATACAGCAAACAGATCTATATTATGCTCTGAGAGGTGGATGAGATGAGAGACATGCAAAGCAGATTTCATTCTGCTTTGATTGTGGCTAGGGATCACCTGAGTTGTGCAGACATGACATCATTTTGACCACAGTAAATAGCTTCAGTATATATCCTGTGTAGTGTCTCTCCTTTTTTATGGATCTTAGGTATTAGGAGAATATTGTCCAGGACCCTGAAATGAAAAGGATCAATAAAGTCCTGCATATCAATATAACCAATCCATTATCGTCAGGTTAATTGAACTGTTACATAATAACATAATTATATTTCAGAAATATTATTTATGTAAATGACTTACCTGTACCAGGAAATCTGTACAACATCAACCACAGAATACCAACTACCGAATTAACTTAACTACTGTAAACATTAACTACCGAGTATTGTTTGCTAAAAAAGGATTTAACTGGAAGGGAATACATTTTATAACTATAATGATAAGATTCATAAGTTTTCTGTTAATGATTAACGCAAATTCATGAATACTGAAATAGTCTGTATTTGTTCAGTCTGTGTGTGTCTCCACTGTCCGCTCACAGGTGGTGACATTCAGTGCCAGTGGAGGTTGCCCTGGATACATGCTGAAGGGAACAGACAAAATGATCTCTGCTTGCAAAGCACATGTGCTATTGTCTTTTATATGACTGAGCGTTCTATCTGGTTAAGAATAGTGATGGTGTAACCATGACAAATCAAAAATCAACTGGAGTGTAATATGAAGTGCTTTAAATGGTTTCTGTGTGGGACGCTGGAGTGTGATTTGAGAGAAATCATTTTTCATGGCCAGAAAACCCTTGTGAATCAAAAAGGGTAGAATCGCTGTGCAAAATAGTTTCTTTTTTTGAGTGAGTAGATAAGCGAAAATTGCAATACTTTCAAAAGCAACAAAAAAGAGCTTATTTTTGGTATTGATTTGGTTGTTTGGATTCACTTGATTGTGACTTGGTAATTGAGCCTGTAAATGCTTGTAATGAGAAGGAGCTGTGATGAAAATCTCCACCTGGTGATTAGTGGACTCACACTCTTTTAAAATTCCTGGGGAAAGTAACATTGGATGACTTGAAGACTGATTGCCCAAACTTTTGATTAATCTATATGTGCTTTCTTGCAGAATAAAAAAAAGTTATAAAATATTCATTAAGTTTTTGTTTTTCACATAAAACCTCTGTTCCAGGAATGACTGTCTGCTGTCTGTCTGCACTTGACGTCTGCACTTGACGTCTACCTTTGTACTTTCTCTTTCCAACAGCACAGTAAATGAGAGATTGGTATGGCTCACAAACACACAACACAAAATCACTTTTATTTAATGTCAAAGCATTGCTGTTTGTGTCAGGTTCATCATTCCTCCCAAAGATTTTAAGTCCAGGTCTACAGTTTTTTTAAGCAAGTAGGCTGTTATTTGGATTCAACTGTCAATTGTTGTCTATATTGTGAACCATACTGTAAATGAACAAAGCTGCAATAAAAGCATGTATATTGCCATACACAGCACACTATCATTTATGACCAAAATCTAAGAGACCTGTAAGGACCATTAGTCTAATCATGTTGATTGTTTTGCATGATAAACAATTAACTGAATCTAGTATTGAAAGTTAAATCATGTATAACTTTTTATTTATGTAGGCTATTTGACATCAAATAAAATAGGAATAGAAATATTAGATTCTAATATTATATATATTAAAATATATTCAAATATTATACAAATTCCATAATATCATAAAATGATTGAAGTTGACCTTAAGATCAACACATGGGACATCCTTATCGACACGATAAAATCCTTCACTTCGTTCCTTCTAATCTTGGACTATCCTTCCAGTGTTGACTCAGTAGTTTCCATTTATATCATTGATGACTAAAGAGGATGTACGTCAAATGCATCCTAGGAGTGCTCTATTCAGCACAGTATGTTGTGCATTTAAACTGTTAGAAATGGGCCGCCTGATAAAAGGCAAAAACAGTTGGAAATATTTATTGTGTAAGAATGCCGTTGGTTTTTCAGCAGTGCCATTAGATTGCACTTTTCTTCTGAATTATTCTGTGATTGCTCTGCAGTGATTCCCCATCTTTATGTGACACAAAATGAGGATAGTTTCAGGGTTTTATCCGAAGGATGGATGAAACCTATTTATATTTCCGGGTTTCTCAGTAGCGGAAGTCGTAGTTGGGTATACTTCTTAAGTGGTGAAACTAAAACAAACAGGTGTAATTTCTAACAGCAACAAAATAAAACTTCCACCATTACCTCCATTTTTATCATGACTGTAAGTGTAAGGACAGTTGCAACATGATTTAACTAATAATCCCCCCCCCCCCCAAATAAAATCCCTCCTGTTACCAGTCTTTGTCTTTACACAGCCAATTTAGCTTAGTCAAGACCGTGTCTGTGCACAAGTAAAATGAATACATCTGAAAATGATGTTAAAGGATGATTTTCTTAAATTTATATGAATGTTGTGGGGTCATTTGACTTTTTAAATTCAAGTAACTGTACATACAGTAGCCTACATCACCATATGAACAGATGTTGCTGTTATGTGTCTGCCCTGTCTTCTGTTTACTTCCTGGTTCCCAATGTGTTCTCCCAGTGTTTTTTTCTACTCATCTGTTTTTCTCCTCTCATTAGTCATAGAGGAGAGAGTAGAACGCTGAGGAGGCTGTCCGAGTCATCCACAGCATGCCTAGATCTCCAGTCATCTCCTCTAGTCCCCGAACCCCCTCTAGTCCCAGAGCGCCTAATAGTCAAACCCCAAGCCAACCCCTGAACACCCTTTAGTCCTCGAACACCCTCCAGTCCCTGAGCACCCTTCAGTCCCTAAACGCCCTCTAGTCCCTAAACGCCCTCTAGTCCCTGAACGCCCTCTAGTCCCAGAGCGCCTAATACTCCCCGAGCCGACCCCCGAACGCCTCCAGTCCCTGAGCGCCTAGTCCCCGAGCCGACCCCTGAACAACCTCTAGTCCCCAAACGCCCTCCAGTCCCTGAACGCTTTCTAGTCCACGAGTCCGTCCCGAGTGTGTAATAGTCCGCAAGTGCACTCTAGTCCTTAAGTCCCCTCTAGTGTCCATCTTCTGTTTTCTGACTTCTGTTTACTTCCTGGTTCTCAATGTGTTCTCCCAGTGTTTTCCACTCACCTGTCTTGTCATCGTTCACCTTGTTAGTCATTTCCAGCTGTGCATCGTTTAATCACCCTCTGTGCACATATTCCCATTGTTTTCCCTCAGCCCTTGTCCAATCTCATCTTTGGTCTGTCCTGTCTAGGTCTGAATGTAAGTTTATGGGCAGTGCTTGCTATTTTGATTAAATGGATTCTCATTTGAGTTTCTTGTTAAAGGTTTATTTGAGTTTATTCCTGTGCCTTTATCAACACCACACAACTGTGATAGATGTATTAGTGTGGGTGGGTAGCTGACAGACGTGGAAATATTGAATTAAAATTTGGTCTTTCGAATACAGTCTCAATGAAACGTAAAAAAAATGTTCCAACAATTGTGCATTTTTTAAAAGGATAATATCGCATATACTACAGATAGGTCTTATAATATTTACGAGACAGGGTTTTAAAAACCACAAAAGCACCAATATTGTTTTCGACGCGCGCTCCCGATATCGCTTTCACCTAAAGAGGTTTCTATAGCAACATCCGCCAGGACCAGTAGCCTGACGATCGGTACAAAAAAAGAAATAAAGAAAAGAAGTTCAGCCTATTGTAATTGCTTATCTCTTTTCTTAAAGGTTTATATTAAACCTGCTATCTAACAAGTCGACGCACGAGACGAACTAACCGAATTTACAGTAAGGCAATCAATGACAACATATCGCTCCTCGATGCGCTTTAACAGATTTGGGACACCAAGTCCTTCCCCTGCGATTTGTACAGTGGTGGAGAGAGGGGCGACGAAGCGAGCAAAAGACGCGAATTGCCTGAACAGTAGTTCAGCGGTTATTTGCGGGTGTCTCGTCGCACTGAGATGCGGTATCACAGCTGTCCGGTGCAGGAGGCGCGCTCGCTCTTGAACTCATCTGAACCCAGAACAGGACAAGTGTCGGTAGATAGACCTGTGTTTGGGAGAAGTGATGAACAGTCACGGTCACTCACGGGGATTATTATTCTAGTCAGAAGGGCAGAGGTTTAATACTTCCTGGATTAACTCTGTCGTAATCGGAACGGGCAAGAGTAGAGCAACGCGCTGCTTATTATTATTCGCCCCGTTTATTGTAACGCTTCCTTTAAATAGACGCCGTTGCGGGACTCTTGACAGGCGAGCGAGGCTATTTATTAGATCCAGCGGTTTTAATTTACCTCGATCCATAAATCCTCAAAGCGGTCTTTGGTGAAGAAGCACCTGTATTTTGAGAGGTAGGATGCGGGTTCACTCCCAGACACAGCTCTGATTCTCGAGAGCGAATTTGACCCGTATTCACCGACAGCTGTTTCATATGGGCGAAGCGAGAACTCGGATCCCTTCGTGTTGGACATGGGCTCGATGTCAAGATAACAGTGTGTCCGACCCAGAGCGGGAGAAACGATGGGCCGAACTGTTCGATCAGCTGGATCTGAATAAAGATGGGAGGATTGACGTAAATGAACTGCGCGCCGGATTAACCGCACGGGGGATTCTTCGCAGTGAGGCAGACGAGGTGGGTCTCGGGACAATGATAGTTGCTCACCCGAAACTTGCTGTATTCAAGTTGTGATGAATTGCAAGGATCTTAAAACCTCAGCATATCATTTATATATATATATCATTTTATATATATATATATATATATATATATATATATATATATATATATATATATATATATATATATATATATATATATATATATATATATATATATAATAGTTAAATTGCAAATATTTTTCTCTCTTTATTGTAGTATTTTTGGCTGAAGATGCATATCACAAAAATGCAAAAATTAGTTTTATCCATATCTTGTATGGATATGTCACAATGTGTGTGTGTGTGTGTGTGTGTGTGTGTGTGTATACTTGATAAGACCAAACAACAACTTATGCTTATACTTTCAGAGTGAAACGTATCCAGTATAATTCTGCTGTGTTTTCGACCAAGGACAAATGATCCCCTGTAATTTATTCAAGAGTTAGAATTTCCACGTTGCAATATTGACAAACCTCCAGACTGTCTTTGCTTGTGTGGGGCAACACCTGAAAGTGTAATAAGACAGGGCGAGATGTGACATCATTAGTTTAAGTGGTTCTCGGAGAGAGAAATAAATATTTACTTGTATAAATAAATACTTCGAAAATTCAGTAGCTTGTTTTAAATGGAGAACGTACTGTTATGAAATACAGAATATAAATTCTGTAATCACAAAAATGAATTATGGTTTGTTAATTTACAAGTAACTTCATCATAATTATCTTAGAGTCAAACAATTTGACGTCTACATGTTCAAAAATAAGAAATGTCATGGCATACCAGATTCAGAGAGTTGAATAACACTTGTATATCACATGGACAGCAGAAAAGACAGCATAAAATAAAACATGCAAATTGATTATTATATTTTTAGAGTTTAAGAGCGTATAAAAAATAAGATTACTAAAGTTAATGCACACAAGTTAAATGTTCCTTTTAGGTCACTTGTTTTTAACGTTAATTTACACCGTTTAGGCAGAGGTTGTACATTTATGTGTGTACAAGTACATTTACACTGCTCAAAAATTTTTTAAGGGAATGCTTAAATCACACGTTGAATGAAATATTCAATATGAAAATGTTTATTTATATACAGTACATTTTATAATTTCTTAAGAACAAAACGATGTGACAAAAGTTCATGAAAAATCATAGCAAAAATAAATGCAAAATCAACTGAAGTTACAGGCTGATCCAACTTGCATGAAGTTCATCACATCAATGCCTTTGTCATCTAAAAACCGCCAGCACTCTCCAGCCACATGAAGCTGGGCATTATCATTCACCAGGATGAACCCAGGGCCCACTGCACCAGCTGTCACAAAGTGGTGTGAGGTGTGCTGGTGTGCGATGCGGAGGGAGAACCACGATGAGGAGAGCAGGATAAACTCAAAACTGATTTAATACTAAACCAGAACAAAACACTTTAAATACAAACAAAACAAGCACGCATGTGCATTAACTTGAACTAAAATAAAACTCCAAACAAGAAACACGGCAGGCGATCAGGCAAACATCCACACACAGTAAACACAGACCTTACTTCATTAACAACTGACAAACACCAGGGAAATGCACAAGTGATTTATAAACAAAGGGAATCAACAACACCTGGGAGACTAACAAGCAAGTGATTACAAGACAGGTGCAGGGAGTGAAACAATAACTCGATGGACAGGAAGTGAAACAATGACAAGACTGACAGGAAGTGACAAAGAAGACCCAGACAGACAGTGTTACACCAGCATAAGGTCTGATAATGGCTCTGAGGATTTCATCCTGGTACCTAACAGCAGTAAGGGAACCATTGGCTAGCACATGGAGATCAGTGCGACCCTCCAAATGTATTCTTCCCCACACCATTACTGACCCAACGCCAAACTGGTCAAGCCGGATTATGTTGCACGCAGCATAACGTTCCCCATGGTATCTCCAGACTCTTTCACATGTGTCACATGCTCAGTGTGAACATGCTCTCATGAAGTCTGTTTCTGACAGTTTGGTCAGAAACATGCACACTGGTAGCTTGCTGGAGGTCATTTTGTAGGGCTCTGGCAGTGCTCCTGCTGTTACTCCTCACACACAGGAGCAGAGACCCGTCCTGCTGCTGGGTTGCTGCCCTTATACATCCCTGTTCAGCTCTCCTTGTGTAACGACCTGTCTTCCGGTATCTCCTCCATGCTCTTGAAACTGTGCTGGGAGACACAACAAACCTCCATCCTGGAGGAGCAGGACTGCCTGTGCAACATGATTGGGTTATTGGTACTGCCTCATACCACAGACAGTGACTTCACGAGTTCACACTTACAAATGATTCAGGAGCAATAAATGATAAGCATATTTGGCGTGCTGTCCGAGGAGAGGGCTCTGAGCTCGGTATTTAGCCCGAACCTAGAGCACTCCCCCCGTATCCTGACTTTGGTAGGAATGATTAAGTGTGAGGAGTTGGGGTGGTGGAGGGATGCCGAAAAATGTCGAGATATGTGGGTGAGACAAAACATGTCTATTTATGCACGTTTCCTCCCCTGCTGATAGGATGAGGTGTAATTGCTGATGACGTGTTGCTTGCGTTAATCCTTTGAATGTGCTCCTCCCGAACTTTGTTAATAAAACATCATAAGGACCCATTACAAAACACAAAAATAAAGACAAATCAGTCAGGAAGAAGAAGAACAAGAAGAAGAAGAAGAAGAAGAAGAGAACAATTGTCCAAATCATTCCCTTTTTCGGGGGTTGTATTGCTGTTGCCTCTCCAGTGCATCTGTCGAGACTTTTATTTGCACCAAACCAGATGAAATTCATTCATAAACACTTATGCTTCCTAACTGGACAGGTTGATATCCTTGATGTTTAGATGACTTGTTGTTATACTGTGATGGTTAAATGTTCCCTTAAGTCTTCTGACCAGTTCATATATATGAAAGAGTTTGAAAAATTGACAATTTATTCAATGACAATCTTCTGTATGGTCGGTGGTTATATTGATTCCACTGAAACTTTTACAAGACTGCAGTATATTTGTTAACTTGATACAAGCAGAACAATCATCACAAATCGGCAACTTGTGTAAAATTAAGCAAAATAAGTGCAACATTTAATTTGATACCTAAATTAACCAGTGCTTATATTGAGACCTTAATGCCATTTAGGTTACATCTCCATTTTTTTTAAACATTTTATGCAAAATTTAGTGCACCAACATGTTTACCCCTGTTGTAAACAGCCTCGTTCTTGCCAAAGCAACTTGAAAAACAGGGCATATGTCATATTGCGTCCTAAGATAAAAAGGCGAAAGTGCGAATAAGACTCCAAGTTTCCTTGGGAAGAGCAACACAATGTGCCAGTGGAATGTCTTTGCTGTTGGGTTGTGTGACTGTGTTAGTCATGTGCTATGATGTAACAAGAGAGATTAGCTCTAGTTCACAATGTGAGCCGCCAGACTACTGACAGGGCTTTGCACATAAACAGAAACCCTGCATCTATAAGCTCAGAGCATTGCCTCATTATCTCTCCCCTTTTACTTTCTGTTTGTTTCTCTTTGTTCCTCATTCTACATTGGCATGGCAATGCCAATTGCCTTAAACATTTACATTAAAACATGTGCACATATAACTTCTCCATCAAAACTTCACATTCCTGCCCTTAACTGCACTTTGCACCTCCTCCACCCCTCAGATTGTACGTGTGAGTGACACCAATCATGATGGCCAGCTGGACATCGAAGAGTTCACACGGTATCTGCGCACACACGAGAAAGAGCTCCGACTTATGTTCCACAGTCTGGACCGCAACAACGATGGTCTGCATTATCCTTTCACACATTGTAATGTTACCGCATGACATCACTGCAACTGCAACCTCATAATACTTCACTGAAAATGCACATTTTCTTTTTGTAATTGTTTCTGCCTAGTTAGTTCATAATGGTAGCATTCAAAAGTTTGGTGTCAGAAAGATTTTTATTTTTTGAGAAAGAAATTAACAAAACTTTATTTCAATAGTATATTTTAGACATTCTACTAACTATAAGTAACTTTGCATCTACATGAAAACCAACTAATTAGAGTATCAGTATTATAATATATATATGATAGAGTATTGTATCAGTACAATCAGTATTAGTTATTTTGATGGTCCCTCAACAGACAATCTACTGACTATAACTTACTTTTCAAGTATGTGTCAACTTATTCAACCCACAACTCTAATCCTAGCCTAACAGTCTAATAATACTTAAACAATTAGTTGACATTAAGTTGCAAATTAAGTTACTTTTAAAGTAAATACTATCTAAAGTGGACTATTGGAATAAAGTGTAACCAAGATTTTAAACAACTGCTGTTCTTTTGAACTTTCTGTTTGTCAAAGTATCCAAAAATGGATCATGGTTTTCACAAAAATATAATTTTTTAAATTAGTTTTAAATATTGCTAAATGTAAGAAATGTTTCTTGAGCAGCAAATCATCACGTTAGAAGGACGTGCCACTGAATACTGGAGTAATGGCTGCTGAAAATTCAGCTTAGTCCTCATAAAAATAAATAAAATTGTATTATTGTAAATTGAAGTAATTTTTCACAGTTTTATTGTTTTTTATTTTATTTATTGTATTTCTGATTAAAGAAATGCAGCCGTGGTGAGAATAAGAGACCTCTTTCCACAAAAACAAAATCGTACTGACCCCACATTTTTAACAATAGTATATCCTCTGTGGTCAGAAGAATAAGCACAAACATATTTTATGACCTCAGGTCACATAGATGTTGGAGAAATTCAAGTCTCGTTGCACAGCCTTGGAGTGAATGTATCCACAGAGCAGGCCTCCAGAATCCTGCAAAGGTAAGAACACTTCAGCTTTTCACAAAACACTGTGTTTTTTTAAAGTAAAAAAAAAGTGCTAATCAATGTCATGCACACAATAATAATAATAATAATAATATGTTTATTTTATATAGCGCCTTTCAAGAACCCAAGGTCGCTTAATACACAAATACCTCCCACTCAGGCTGTGTTTTCAGAAGACTTTGAGATGTTTCTGTGAAGCCCACATGTGTTGAGTCACACAGACGGGCATTGAAAAAGCTTGTTTGAACTATTCTGTATTCCTTTTTGTGTGTCAGCATAGACAGAGACGGCACTATGACCATTGACTGGAACGAGTGGCGGGACCACTTCCTGTTTAACCCCTTGCACAACATGGAGGACATTGCCCACTACTGGAAACACTCTCTGGTTTACTTCCAGCTCTTTTCATGAATTAGATTGTAGGCTTGATATTTATAGGTATTTTAGAATGTAATCTTCAACTGTCTTTTGAATCTGTAATGTATGTGTTTCAGATGTTGGACATTGGAGAGCAACTAACTGTGCCAGATGAGTTTTCAGAGAAGGAGCGACGTTCAGGTGTGGTGTGGAGACAGTTGGTGGCCGGGGCAATGGCAGGAGCTGTTTCACGAACAGGAACGGCTCCTCTGGATCGTCTTAAAGTTTTTCTTCAGGTTCATTTAGCTCTTAAAGAGGCCATATTATGCTCTTTTACAAACTCTTGATTTTGTTTTTGGGGTTTACTAGAACAGGTTTTTATGCTTGAATGTTCAAAAAACATTGCTTTTCACATTATTCGTAAACGTGTTTTTACCCTTTTTTACCTTGTTTATCTTGTTCATCGCAGAAATCATCTTACATCTTATCTTGTGATTCATGAAACATTCGTATGCTGTCAATCCCATCCTACGAACGATCATACGTTGATAACTGTAGTGGCTCAAATAAATCGTGATTTAAATGTCACACACCTAAAAATTCACAGTTTACAAGCCTTGCCCAAAGAGTTTACGACATGGAGAAACATAACCCGGCCAAGAAGAGGAAGTAGTCTCATGAAAAAGAAATTGATCTGACACCCAAAACACGCGTGAACAATTTTTCACTCTTTTCACACAAGTTCACACTAATTCAAAAACTTGCAAACATGAGCTGAAACCTGGCGCGAAATTTGATCATGGCCACCAAATGTCCAAATTCGTAAATGCCAAGTTTTGAATGTAAACGACCGTATGCCAAATTTTCTGTTGTTTGTTCATTTTGTAAATGAGGCCCATTGTCACTATGAATTATTGTTGTATTAAAGAAGCTTATAAATAAATAAATCCTACATTGGCCGTTCTGCTGTGAAAAATACAAAACTCTTAATCAAAGGAGAGTAAACTGAGTGGGTTTTCAACAGGTCCATGGCTCCAGTGGTGTGAGTTTGTTGGGTGGCTTACGTGGAATGGTGCAGGAGGGAGGACTGAGGTCCCTTTGGAGAGGCAACGGCATCAACGTCCTCAAAATTGCCCCAGAGTCAGCTATCAAATTCATGGCTTATGAGCAGGTAAACAAACCAGAATACAGTTGCTAATTGTTTAAGTGTTACAGACAATACGTTGCATATTGTCTAATGTTAGTAAATAATTTAAAATGTATTGTGTAGATCAAATGGCTGATCAGAGGCAGTAGAGAGGGTGGCTCATTAAGGGTTCAAGAACGCTTTATTGCTGGCTCACTGGCTGGAGCTACAGCTCAAACCATCATCTACCCCATGGAGGTAAGAGAAGAGGAGGAAGTGAGAGACATGAAGAGACTTTCACATTTCAACTCTAAGTAATGAAACCACAGACCTTTTTCCACTCGAAAATCAAAAACCAGATTCTAAAATCCCATCAGGAATTCCTGAGAGAAAGTAGCCTGCAAATTGATGTTTAAAACTAAATCGTTCTATAAAGATAAGACCTGAAGGACTAAACTAATCTAAACTTATTATTTATTTTATTATAAGCACCTTTACAGAAATTGTATAAAGTAGAAAAATATAAACAAAAAGATCTGTCCCATTTAAAGACAATGGACAAAATAGGACTTCAAAATGTCCACAAACCAATCAAGCTGATATCTATAAATTATCATTTTAATTGTAATTATAGCTAGATAGACATTAGTAAAGTGAAATACACATTTTACTATTTTATAAAATAAATTTTATTCAGCTTTACCATCACAGAAATAAACAACATTTTAATATATATTCAAATAGAATTTTACTACAGAAACAAAAATCAACTCATATTTTGGATTTTCATAAAATACACCACAGGGGAGTAGCACTAAATATTAAAATACACTGTTTTATAACCTCAGTATTCTATATGTCTACATTACATTATATGTATACTATATTGATATCTGGATTATCAATTCAATCTGGATTAATGTTGACCTGGACAATCCTTTCATGGCTGTAAAAGTATCTGGTATTTCAAGTAGTCTAGTACAAACACCAGAGAATCATGTAACAGGGGAAGTTGTTTAATAAAATAATTGCTGTTTGTCTGTTTACTCATGCTGTTCTCAACGTTGAAAAAGAGCCTAGTTGATAAATACAGATACAGATAGTCATTCTATTCCTGGTATGTTTAAATGGTTCTGGTGTTTATTTAATTAGGCAGATCAGTATCACATTTTGGTAGCTAAATCCACTATTCAGTTATTTAGACGTATTGACTAAAGGAGTTTCTGCATCTTAAAGTTGCCAGTAACTTCCAAACTTATATTTGTTAATATTCTCCTTTTTTTCTCTTTTTATATTTTTTACTGATTTTCTTCTTGTTTCCCAGGTGTTGAAGACACGTCTAACCCTCCGGAAGACAGGACAATATACTGGCATGGCAGACTGTGCCAAACAGATACTGCGTAAAGAAGGAGTGCGAGCGTTCTACAAAGGCTATTTGCCCAACACACTTGGCATCATCCCTTACGCTGGCATTGATCTGGCTGTCTATGAGGTATGACTGTGTGTGTGCGTATTTTAACACATTTAAGTGTTTTTGAATGCCTGCTGCCACTGAAAGGCTGTGGGAATTCATCATCCTCAGTTGCTATGGTTGGTAAAATAAATATATGTTATGTGTTCTCATGTTCTCTTCCTAACAACTCACAGGTCTTTTTTTTATGGTGGTTGTTTTGCTAACCCCATGTCATTGTTTCCTACGTGGAAAACAAAATTGCATTAAATCAATCAAAAGTGACAATTAAGAAATGTTTACAAAAGATTTATATTTTAAATAAGTGCTTACATCTTTTGAAATGTATATCTAAGAGTCCTGAAAAATGAAAGAAAAAATTTATTATTTATTTTATTAAATTGTAATGGGAAAAAAATTGTAAAATTGTTTTCTGTTTTGTGTGGGTTTGTCACATGTTTTTGTCCTGGTTCTCAGTTTATTTCTACATTTTTTTATGGTTTTCTATGGTCCCCCTGTAGTTAATAGTTTTATCTTTTAAAACTCATCTTTGATCACCAAAATGACATAATTAAATGTTTTTTTCCCCCTGTGAAAAAGGTCTTCATGCCTTAAAATAGCTTGAATGTAACTCCACCCTTGCTCAGAGATCTAATCTGTCAACTTTACTGTAATAATCGTTGCACAATGGTATCGCTCTTTCACTTTCATTAATAATATGTTGCTAATGTCACAAACCATGTTCCTATTTGCCATATCAGTCTGCCATATCAGATATGCTTTGAGAACCAAACATCATTTGATCAAAGACATATATTTCATCATACATCATAATATACATCATACACATTTCACTCGCTATGTTGCTAAAAGTACCTGATTTTCAGATCAACAGAAAAAAATCCTGGGATAACCTGGCTTCTCTTGAGAGTCCCTTGCTAATGATACACTAAAGCCTGCCCGCACATTGATGTGATTTCAAACCCCGTTTTTAGACTGTCTTTAGTTCACTGCAGTTTTAAGGAGAGCAATGCATACTCAGACTTATGCACATGTCTTTTCTTAAAAGCATACTAAAAATACCACATAGACACGTAAACAACATAAAAATTGATCTTCACCACAGGGTGTCTGTAATAAATCTGCAACTGCTGTGAATTGATCCAATCCTTTATTTTGTTATGTTTGCAACCACACACGTCACAGATATATATATATTGTTAGTATAAAATAATATTTTGTAATATATTCAAAAAAATATCTATATCCCTCTTCTCTGTTGTTCTGACAGACTCTAAAGAATGCTTGGCTACAGCGGTACTGCATGGGCTCGGCTGATCCTGGGGTTTTGGTGCTACTCGGATGCGGCACTGTATCCAGCACATGTGGGCAACTAGCTAGTTACCCGCTGGCTTTAATCCGCACACGCATGCAGGCTCAGGGTGAGCGAGATCAAATGCATTCACATAATTCTTATTTTATTCTTTTTTTTTGAAAAACAATATTCTCACAAGACGGAAAATATTTGAAATGCGAATGAAAATATAACCTCGCTCCTCCCTTTCTTCTGGATAGCCTCAGCAGATGGCGTTCCACAGCTGTCAATGGTTGGCCAGTTCAAGCACATTGTGTCCCACGAAGGCGTTCCTGGACTGTACCGTGGCATTGCCCCAAATTTCCTGAAAGTCATTCCTGCTGTTAGCATCTCTTATGTGGTTTATGAGCACATGAAGATAGCACTGGGAGTGGGATCCTAAGGCAGAATCGGAATGAGAAAGAAACAGAGAACCTGTATTAAAAAAGGAGCATTAGGGAGGTACAGGGAACCTCTAGAGAACAGGATATGGAAAACATAGTCAGCGAATGACCTAAAAACCTACTCTACTTTGTACACAATCACATTCCCATTGGATAAAAAGACAGTTTTGGTCTGAAGCAGCCATAAAGAACAGTGGTTGTGCTTAGAGTATGTTTCTCTGTGACTGGAGAGCTCAGGTTTATTGTGCACTATAAACAGCTTCTTCTCTTCAAAGGTGAACACCATACTTAGTACTTCATTTTACATAGATTGTAATGTCATTGATTGGCGCAATTATACATGTCGGGTAATAAACTAATAGGTAATGAAAGACATCTAAAGACAGAGAATGATGGTGAAATAGGCCTATTGCAGTATTAATTATTTAAATTGTTATTGTTTTAGATAAATGACAACCAAAGTTGCCCTCCTAAAATTTACCAAAATATTGAAGAAGGTGCTTTAATCTACACTGGGGCATGGCGAATTTTAAAAGTCTCTTCTGCCTGATATTTCATGACATTTACGAATAAATTAGTAAATTGTGGTAAATTGTTAAGCACTTTTCTGCAGGGATTTACATTATTGTACGATCCATATATATTTTTGTAAAGGTCAGTGAGAGTTAAGCATGTTATGTGTTAAAATTTAATGATCAAGGATTTGCACTCTTCAAATGATTGTGGAATTATTTATATTTTAAACTGGATCATGATGTTATTTATGACATCTCTGCTGCTTTGCTTTATACAACTTTAGCCTTTTCTGATATTTCAAGCCTCATTGTTATATAGAGTAAAATACAGGATATAGTGGTAAAATGAAGTAAATGTTCTTGCTGAATTGAACAACTTGCAAACAGAGCAAGAACAAGGGCATCAGATTAGATGGGACATTATTGTCATTATCGGAGAAAGGTGGTGACGACAACAAACTGCAACGGGGCCCCGGAGAACCTGTATGGGGAGCTTATTAGTAACGTTTTGCATTAAATGGTGAATATGGTTATGGTGAATGTTTAAAAGTGTGGCTTAAAGTATTTTATTAATCTGTGCACAAAGGGCTTTTGGTAGAGCATGATGTCAGTGTCACAAGTTTTAAGAGCTCTGATTGTCCATATCAGAAATATGCAAAGCACTGTTATATTTAAAGTTGACCAGAAATGCATATTTATTTAACATAAAAAAATGACTGCTGTTGCCAGACTCTGTATATAAGAAACACATCATACAAATTACTGGATGCTAATAGATTTGAGAAAATTTCAATCCTACTGTTGAAGGTTCTGGTT
This sequence comes from Rhodeus uyekii, assembly GCA_037043235.1. Classification (NCBI taxonomy): domain Eukaryota; kingdom Metazoa; phylum Chordata; class Actinopteri; order Cypriniformes; family Acheilognathidae; genus Rhodeus; species Rhodeus uyekii. Next base: position 1,808,281 of record JAWRVZ010000068.1, read on the forward strand.
AGCTGCATCTAATGCAGATTTGGCATATTTTGAATTATGCCTGCCTTTTTCATTTTTCAATATCACGTAAGATTTTAGGTATAAATACTGCTTGAATGTAGTCATTTAAGGAATACATGTATAACTTCTCTTAGAAAATAATTACCTCTGGAAATGGAATTTAATTAAATTATTATTATTATTATTATTATTATTTTTGCCTGAATGCACTGCCTTTAGAGTAGTGTGCCTTGACATGCTGTGTTCACTTTAAAAGATGTGCATGCTGTTTTATTGAGCCAGTTTGGAAATGACTCCCTGCTTTTTCATGTGTAAGTGAGAATAAATAAATTTGAGAGATTATTAAATATAAACTACAAAATAAAATGTTTTATTCATAAACCTGTCTAATCAGAATCTGCTGTCAAATATCATTAAAAGCTAAGATTTTAAACAAAGTAAAATGTATTTTCAAGATTGGTTTTGCCTTTCAATTATTGTATTATACATACATTTATTTGACTTAACCTTGGCTTGGCTGTTTCTCTAGTTTATTTTGACACACATGCTAAAACAGTCAGCTATGTTATGGCTGTTTGGAGAGGAGATATTTGTAATAGTTCACTAATAATGTAACCAACCCCTTATAATGATTGCAATTAGTCCAGTTACCAGTCAATTAGTGCAATTAGTCCAATCAATCACATCTTTGTTAAGGCAAAGTCATGTGAGTTTCTTTTTTCCTTTTTTGTGCATCAATGGATTATGTGGTTAATGTATATACAGTATATATACGGTATATATATATATATATATAGGATAAAAGTGTCTGCAAAATGCATAACTGTAAATGTCTTACAGAGCGCATACGTCTTTCTTTAGAATTTATGTGCATCCTGGAGTTTCCATCCAGTGTTTTTATGTGATACTGTAAAATTCACATAAAAATAGGTGGATGGCAACACAGCTAGTTACAAATTAATGGCCTACACATATTCACACAAACACACAGTTGCTAGTGTAACAACTCACCTTAGTAGTGGGATAGGTTGAGACAATGGAACTCTTTGTATTTGACATTAAATAGCTTACCAGTAATCTGCGTGGTTCAAGTCAAACTGAGTTGTATTTGTTTTAAACAAAACGTATCAACATTTAAGAGCTCTAGCACAAACAACCAATAAGTTACTCATACTACCATCCCCGGTCTCCCTACAATTAAACAATGGCGAGGTCAACGCTTTAACACTTTACTGAGGGTCAGTAAATGATTTATTGGGCAAACTATTTATTTACGTTTTTTATGTCCTGTTTTTCCTGTAAATGTATTCTCTTAGCAATAGTTTATGAAAGAAAGTGGTGAGAACGGAACGTGAAAAAAGCTTAATACGCAGTCATAAATGCATACATACATAAATGATTACTGAATTCAGTTAATGATTTAAAAAATAAAATAAAAAAGGATCGTATAATTGCTGCCATTCAAGCCCATCCAGTTGGCGGCACCATTACTTCTGAAGAGCTGTCAGTGCAAGGAAAACGCCGTCGTCATGTCCTGTTTACTCCATTTTATTTCTGCTAATGGTGTGGTAGGTGTCAGTGTGCTGATTGCTGAAAAGGCTGGTAACTAGATCATGGGGAGAAAAAAGAAGAAGCAGATGAAGCCCTGGTGTTGGTATCCTTCTGTAAAAGCTATCGTGCAGTTGTTCTAAGTTTTTCGATGGGTTAATTAGTAGGGTTT